>CM031859.1:99827260-100156474 GCA_018697195.1 Certhia americana
TCCTGTGAAGTGTGTGTTCCTGTGTGCAGAAGTGCTCCTGTGAGCAGATGTGTGCACACCCACTTACCTGCACTTCATGTGCCGTGCGGTGCTGAAAGCCCACAGAGTCCTGGTCTGTCTCAAAAGGAATGTGGCCAGCAGGTTCCCCTCCTTGTTCTGCTCTTGTGAGACCCCACCTGGAATACTGCATCTGGTTCTGGTGTGCCCAGCATAAAGACATGGAACTGTTGGAGCAAGTCCAGAGAAGGGCCATGAAGCTGGTAAGAGGACTGTAGCACCTGCTACACGAAGATAACAGCTGAGAAAGTTGAGGCTGTTCAGCCCAGAGAAGAGAATATTGTGTGGAGAACTCATAGCAACCTTCCAGTACCTGAAGTGGAACCTTCAGGGGAACCAGAGAAGCTGTAGCAACAGGACAAAGAGTAATCGGTACAAACTGAAAGAGAGGAAATTTAGGTTGGACATTAGGAAGAATTTTTTTTAGTGTAAGAGTGGTGAGGCACTGGAACAGGCTGCCCAGAGAGGCTGTGGATGCCCCAACCCTGTCAGTTTTCAAAGCCAGGTTGGACAAGACCTTGGGCTACCTGGTCTAATGGAAGGTGTCCCTGCCCAGGGCATGGTGTTGGAATTAGATGATCTTTAAGGTCCTTTGCAAATCGTTAACATTCTACAATTCCGTGTGTGCATGTGTGTATGTATGTATACATATATATGGATGTATAGAGAAATGTATGTATGCCTATATGCCTGTATGTGTATGTGTGTATATACATATTTCAACTGAAAGACCCTTCTATCCATGTAAAGAAAGATTATATTAATTGATTTTGTTCTATGTTTTCCGTAGCTTAAGAGAAATCACAGCCTTGATGTGGTCTCCGATTTTTTTTTTTATACACGGTGTGAAACAGATTTTTAAGGGAAATGGGAATTTTTAGCACCACATCATTCAGAAAACAACATGGTCCTGCCCCAGCACAACACACAACGTCAGTGGAGATGCTTTTGTAGTCATCACACCATGAGCTGCTGAAGAATGGTCCTGGGTCAGAAGCATTAGAGGTGCCAGGCTGTGTAAACTCTACTCATCATTAACCTGAGTTTCACTGGCCCTGGGGTTTTTAAGGAGAGATTAAGAGAGATAACTCAAAGCTCTGTGATTATGAGAACAAAAGGGGTCTTGGTGATCATCCCTCATGATCTCTGTGTAATACACATCCCAAAAATAATTTTTTCCTCAAAGGCAGTATTCTTTTAAAATAGCTAAAATAGCACTGATAGTAAATTCACCACACCCCAGCTTTTGGTGGCTGCTGCAAACAAAGCCCGGTGTTAAAACTGAACTCTCCTTGCAGTGTTTATTGGTTTGCCTCTGGATTTCCTGTAACTTCATTCTCTGTGCTCGGCAGCTCATTATTCCCTGCCAAATTTCCAACCTAGGAATTTACAGCCCTCTGTTCGGGGCACACTTTATTCTCCTCTTTGCTGAGCTCCTGGTACCAGCATCCCCCCATCCTTTGCTATGGCACAAGTCAGACCCTCACCCCTGAGCAGAAGCATATCTTGCATCTCCCCACAGCTGCTGGAGCTTCCCACGGGACTCAGGCACGAGGGAGTAAGGAACACACGTGCAGGCAGGTGGCAGATGGGTAGCAGGTGACAGCAGTGCAGAGGCTCCTGGCTCCAACTCCGGCCTGGAAAACCTGCTGAGTCCCGCCTGACAGGAAGTCATGTCTCAAGCCAGGGACCAGACACTTCCTTCCCAGAGATGGTAGGCAAAAGTTGAAGGAAATGGGATGGGGAAGAAGGCAAGGGATGGGGGAAAACCGCTGGAATGAGCGGCTGCTGGCTGACCCCTGCATGCTGCCTGACATGCTCAGAGCTTCGCATGTAATGAATCACTTGCCACACATGTGATGTAACACGACAGTGGTAACAGATCTCATTATTATCCAATTCACATGGGGAAACTGGGGTGTGGAGAGGTGAATATTATGCCTGGGGCGCACTGAGACCAGATTACAGGAGGCCTCACGCTGCCATCCCATGCTCCCTTTACTAAGTTACATAGGAATTAGGTGCAGCTGGCAGAAGCAGACACAGAATATGCTGAGGAAAGCCTGGAGAGGATGAGCTTGGCATTCATAGTACAGAGACTTGCCCCTAGCATTTGTGTCCTGCCACAACAGTCCCCCTTGCTGTGTTGAATGGGGTCCCCTTCAGCCCCCAAGAGCTGCTCCAGGTTGCTGTCACATGTTGTGCTTTTCTGTTGCATCTGATGTGTTCATCACTTCGCCCTTTGGGAAGCCCTTTCCTGATTTTGCCTGGCCATAACACCCTCCTGCAGAAGACGAAATGACAGTGAGAGATTTCCCGTATACCAGCATCCCTTGTCCCAGCTGCCTCAAGGATGAGTCCCAGGTGCCAGTGATGCCAGTGCTGAGCCTGGCCCTGTCCTGGGAGAGCACCTGCACCAGACCAGGGATTGTGTCCCATTGCTGGGGGACCAGCTTGTATTTAACCCTAAATTAGCACCTTCATGATGGATTTATGTTTCATGAATCGGCCCGATCCCTTCTTATATCCATGCAAGCATTTATCCTTTGCACAACCCCCTGGCTCAGCACTGCTCCCAGTTCCCTTTTCATCTTGATCCTGCCTCAGGGTTCATTTCTTTCTCAAAGAGGTTTCAGAGGAAGTTTAAGAGACAAATCAGCATTACAAAGCATTCCTCTTGTAGGAGAAAATATTTCAGAAAGCTTTTCTCTCATTACTTTAAAAAAGAAAAGGAAACAGCTGAGTTTGGTGAATCTTTTTGGTATTTCCTTATTTTAACACATGTTCCTTGCTATGGAAAAAGGGCAATCACCACTGACGGCTTAAAGTCCTCTGCGACAAGCCCAGAGGTCTGGAGAAGCTGGTGTTAAAACTGGGCTTCAGAACTCAGCTCCTTGCTGGCAGGAAGCCTGCGGGCTGCTTTTCCCTCTGATCTTGCCATGTACCCTTGTACCATAAGCTTGTACCACTACATGGAGAGACAGCAGGAAGCTGAAACATAAAATACTCAATATTTTGGGGAAACAAAGCTGGGCTGAGGTGACCCAGCACCATGGATAAGTCACTGAAGAAGGAATAGTAGGTAGGCAGAACATCACCTTTGCTGACCCATCCCATTTCACACCGGTTTCCCCCTCCCAGCACTGAAACTTGGAGCTGCGGCTCAGAGAATTTGAGCTCTGAAATAATCTTTGATATTTAAACAACTATTTTCTGTTTTCTGACAGCCACACACTGTTCCAGTGTTCGTGTCGAACAGGCTCTCTGAGTCAGATGCAAAATAAAGTGACACATGGTCCCCTCAAATGTTCCCATCAGAGCACGTATCGTCCTGTGATCTCACTGTAGCAACGAGGAAACAACGAAGGCTCTTGGCCAGGTTTCTGTACTGCTTTTAAGTGCTTATGGCCTCAACAGAAAAGGTTCATTCACACCTCACTGCCCCTGTCTATATTATTAAATGAAATGATCGCCAGCCAGAGTGGCTTGGCTGGGCTCAGGGCCATGTTGCTAAATACTGCATCCCCTAAAGCACCATGACCAGTCCAAAACTCTTCAGTGCCTCTCCTGGCCATGCCCAGATAATTTTCCAGACCTCAGCTTCCAAGTCCAGCCTGCCAGGATATTTCACCATGCCCTCCCCAAAACCTTGGAGAGGCCCCTCATTCCTGGGGGAGAACCTGTGTCTCCAAGGGGTGTCCTCATGCCTCTCTAGACCAGCCGCCTCCCTGGGTTACAAAACTGAAGTTCGCATCAACCTTCTCATCCGGCTCATAGGATTCCAAGGGATTCAAACCTACACCCAAGCAAATTTCATTGGGGACTGATGCTGCTGAGACTGAGCATGATGACAGGGCTCAGGACAGCTGCTGGTGCCACAACATGCTGCAATTCCTGCCTGCGTGGGTAATCAGTGTGGCTCAGTGCCACGAGCTGTGATTAAGTCGTTAGTCAGTTGCGTGAAAATATTTGAGATTACAAGTAGATGCTGAATTCCTTCTTGGAAGGGTGAGGAAATTAATATTTATCTCTGGCAGGCACGAGGTCAGAGCTTGTCAAACACAAGACATGACGCTGTCACCCTGAGCACAGACATTGGCCTGATCATCAGGTGTTGGGCTTTTCCAAGGAGCGCACTAATTCCTTCGACTTGTCACAAACCCAGCCTTGGGTTCATCAGGGGCTAATCATCAAATTATTGTAGAAAAATTGAAGCACCCCGAGCCTGGCAGGTGATCCTTTCTCTTCCATGCTCGTGGTGTGCACTTGCACCTGCACTGCACTCAGGCAGAGTAAAGGGGTGGCTATGCAATCATCAGCAATCAATCAGGCCGGTCGTGTACACCGATTAAATTATGTTCTTCTACCAGTTCTTAGAAATGTAATTTGCTTTAAGTTAATAAGCAAACATCTACCCTCTCAAAGTGTATTTGCAGAGCTGTAAAATCAAGGGGCACTTCATAATAGCAGTGAGGAGGGAGGGAGGGAGGGAGGGATGGATGGTGCTGTGGTACCAGCAGAGAGTTTAGTCAGGATGCTGCTGGAGTGTCACAGGAGTTGGCCACCTGGATGGACATGTGTCAATCCCCCTGACATACATTAATTAATTAATTAATTATGTGGAACAAAAACTGTAGTCCTTTCAGAGGACTTCCCTTTGAGTACAACTGCAAAAGAGGAGGTTTAAGCAGAACATGAAGCCTCCTGCTGTCCCTTCACTGAGGACAGGATTGTACCCAATGGGCTCTGGGATATATCCTGTTGCTTGTCCTTGCATGTAAATCTAAGGGAAAGTTTGTTTAGCATTTGCAGTGATTTCTCCACCAACTGTGCCCTACTTGGTGCAGTAAGTAAGACCTCCACCAGCAGCTCCCAGGTGCAACTCCTGGGTTGCTCAGATGGGAGAAGGTGGTTGGCTGCTGCTCAGCATCACAGCTGTCCTTCCATGGACCATGTGAACACAAATTCCAGCTTTCCCAGACACCCAGTCTCAAAATTAAAGTCTTTTACCCCGCCTCCTCTTCTTTTTCTTTTGTTCTTCTCTAAAACATGATTTCTGAAGCTATTGTGTGGAAGGACACATGCATTTTACCAGGGTGGGGGACATGGCAGCCTCTCCCCCTCATCCAACCTACAGCACAACCCAAGAAATGGAGGAAGCAGGTATTACTTGAGCAAGGCACATTTAAATGCCTTTAATGAGGCAAAATGAAAACACCACGCGTCGCTCGCTACAGCTGCTATATCAGTCTGGAGGGTGAAGTAGTAAGAAAATCAGTACATAATTAACATGTGAGTGCTCCCAGCTCCCACAGGATGAGTCCAGTTTATAGGTTGGTTGAAGAAACAAAACAGATTTTGAGTCCTCGAAAACACACGAAGCCACAGATGTGTATATGTTTGGGGTTTTTTGTCTTCTTTTGCTGTCTTTTTTTTTTTTGTCCTCCTCTGCATGTCATGGAAAAAATCCTCTGCTTTCTGCCTGAGAACTCATCTGCCAGAAGGGCTGCTTGTTGTAGCTATGATTTAAGCCACATGAGCTGGCTGCGTGGTAACAGAGTAATACTCTTTCTTTGGCTTTTTCACTCGAACAATATAATTAACACAGTGTTTTCTGGATGGCTTAAGTCTGTCAATACAAGGAAAAAGTTAAAGGGAAGGAGGCCACCATGGGCTCTTGTCAAAACAAGGCTTGTTTAATCATTGCTCCAGGGAGATTTGAAGCCAGGAATCAGTTGAAAGTCCCCCTGAGGCCAGGCTGGCATAGCCACCTTCAACCCTTCATTCTGAGGGTGGTGAGATGCGTACAGCAAGCCCCACAGTGGCCTGGCTGTGGCTGGGCTCACCAGGTCTTTTCTGGGCAGCTCCAGCACCACCCAAAGGGAGGCTTGGACACCACTGGGTAACATTTCTGGGGGAGGAACTGAAAGGCTCCTACCAACTACAGAGGTGTAGGGCAATGAGCTTCCAGTGTCATATTCCCAGCATTTCAAAGCTCTCGTTTTCTTCGTTCAACTGAGGGGTCCTGTGGGGCAGGGCTACAAGCAGCTCTTGATCTTTCTTCTCTAGATCTGCCTGTGCCCATTGTGTCTGCCCCTTCTCTGGGGCCTGCATCTGGATCCTACCAAATGGTTTGGGGTTTCTCTTCCCTTTTAAGGGCACTGCTGGTTTTTGGAGCCAGTATTCAGCCATTCATAGCCATGTTTCATTCCTGGATGAATATGACTGGTATCAAATCCCCTTGCTCTTACCTGAAGGATCAAAACATTTCCTGGCAATGCTCTTTAATTTACATTTACAGTCACTGAACTTCATTTGGTATGATCTTGTCCTTGCAGCTGGGAAAACTTCCCTCCTTCAGCCCCCCGGTTTTACTTGGGCTCTCCTGAAGAAAATCACTGGGGTGTTGTGGAGGAAAAAGCCCTGTTCTGAAGGGGCCTGCAGGCTCGGGCTATGGCAGCCTGCTGCAATCCAGAATGAATCAGAGCTGTGAAAGCACAGGCTCGCTAGCAGGAGCCAGCATCCCACCTTCCTAGCAAGTGCTCAGCACTGCCTGCCCACCAGCCACGATGCTGGGGGCTTCACTGTGTCCAGCATGATCATCCTGAGGAAGATGCAACACCATTCAACCCACTCCTGGTGGTCTATGCCAGAACCCCCCACACACACACACCAAATGTTGTCTAATGGTGATGAATGGCCCCTAACACATATTGGCTGTGTCTGTGACAATGAAATAACCAGTTCCAGAGCCTCAGCACCACTTTGGAGCAGGCTGGTGAGCTCAAGCACTGACCAAGCATGGGTAGGAAGTGGTGTGAGCTGGAGACCACTCAGAGGCAGCACTTTGGATGGGGTTGCCTCATCTGGGGCTGCAGCAGGCTTTGACAGCAGTAGGATGTTGCCAGTTGGACTCAGGACTGGGAAGCCAACCACAACACACTTGATTTATTGATATATGTGCTGTCTTTGGGCTTGATGATGGCCCAAAAGCCACTGGTGTAACCCAAGCTCATCCGCTTCCTCAGAGCTGGCAACACTGATGCTCCTTGGGAGGAGTGACCACTGTGATGCCCACCAAGCCAAGGTTGGCAGCCATTGGAAACAAAGCTTTCCCAGAAGGAAAACTAGAAAGAGGAGCTACAAACATGTTGTTTTTTAAAAACTCATCCCCCAGTTGTACAAAAAGGCAAGAGAAATGGAATGTTCATGGAATGCCTCGTGACTCACTCAGACACACTAAGGTGTGGTATCACAGAGCTTGGCAGATCCACCCTTGCTTCGCTGCCTCCACGGCTGGAGCCAAGCAGTTTCTCAGGGCTGGGCATTGACACTGTTCCTGGGTACAGCAGCCCAGCCATGCCAGGACCAGCTACTGCCCACCTCTGGCCTTGGCAGATCCCATGCCTTGTGTTGCTCTGGGATGGGACACACAGAGGCAAACGATGGTTTTGTCTTGTACCATCCAACAAACCAAAGGGAATAACAAAAGCTGCAGAAGCAACGTGAGCAAAGCATCAGAGAGGGGAAAGGGAGGATATTTTTTGGATGCAGACTCATAGCAGAGTTGGGCTTTGACCCCTGTGAGGCCAGGAAATGTAGGTGTGGTGTCCACGCCTGGTTCTGGTGGCAGCAATTTTCACTGCGTAGCAACAGTTGTTATGTAGCAATAATACTTGGTGAATTTCAGGGCACTTGAGAAATATTAATTAATCTGCACATCAGCCTTGTCAGGTAGGCAGCTAAATATTTACACCTCTGCTTTATAGCTTGGGATGTGAGACCACAAGAAAAAAAACAACAAAAAAAGCAGCAGTTTGTCCATAGTCACCCCACAAGCAGCTACCAACATGAGGGTAGTGCTCAGCAGCTGCCTCAGAGCAGGCAAGCTGATGCAAAGGAAAACCAAAGGAAAACCAGATAGTACATCAGGGGATTCCAAGGAAGCACCTAGTTTTCAATCCAGTGAAGCAAACCTCAGAGGGACTTGTCTGCTGCTGGCACTGGCATTTCACAGCTCAGTTTAATTAAACTAATAACTTTGATGATGACGCCTGACATTCACCTTCATTAGCCACTGGCGGCCAAGCTCAGCTGCTGTGACTTCAGAGCTATCAATGTCTGCTTTAAATAACCCATGAGTAAAATCAGCTGGGAGACAGTGTGTCTGGGCTCTCCTCTGGCATAGCCTGCATGGAGGTGCCTGGGAATGCAAGACTGAAGCCAAAACTGCAGTTTAACCCTGGATGAACATAGACATGTTCTTTCTCGGGATGTCTTGGGGTGGGGAGAGCTTTCCTCTTTGGCACTGAAAGCAATGGCACAGTAGAAGCAGAGAGGCAGGGTGATGTGCAAAGAAGGACTAGGCAAAGTCAAAAACTCCAGACCATGGCACCATCTTCCCAGCTGCCTTGGGAATGGTGTCAGTGCTACACCTTCTGTTGCATAAACAAGTAGCTCATGCCATAGCCAGGCTTCAGCCCAAGGTTTTTTTGCCCCAGTGCCCATTGTCCCCAAACAAACAGCAATTCAGGTCACATTGAGGTTAATCATATCCTAAAGGCAGGGGGTAGGACAGCTAGAAGGGCAAAGCAAAGAGCAGGAGGACACGTGGTGCCACAGCCATCCTTCAAAGCACAAGACTGCACAGCCAGAGAGCAGCTGGACCCTGTCCCACAGCTCTGAGGCCCTTGCTGTGGCCACACTGCCCTTGCTGGCAGTGTGCTTTGCTTGCCTTAAACCAGGATGAAATGTAGGAAAATCACAAAATCCCAGACAGATCACAAAGGCAATTAGGTGTTGTGATGCAACTGCTTAGGTTTTCCTTCCGTGTGGTTTGTTGTGCTGTTTCCAGCTTGTGATTCTCATTTTACTAGGAATGCTGCTCAGGGAACACAGACAGAACTTTCAGTGATGCCATTTGTCAAAACAGAGGAATTTGAGCTCTGCAGAATAAAAACAGAGAGAGAGGTGAGATGCTATTGCTTTGTAGTCAAAGATGCAGCAATGCTAAATGCTATTCACCACTCTTATCTGAGAGATCCCAATTATCAGCCCCTGATTAAAGCTGAACAGGGTAATGATTTCAACCCGCTAGCAAGCAATTTACCCAATACTGACCCTGCAATGTCTCTTTATGAAGGTATTATTTTGCAAACTAATGTCCACAATAAATCCACTTGTGCAGATTTTATTAGCAGGAACCTGTCACTCATTAATTGCTGTGGCGTGTGTTGTGTTCAAAACACAAGAAGGCACCTGTTTATAATTAAGAAAAAAAACTGCATAAAACTTTTATGTTGTAAAAGCAGCATCATTTTAGCATGAGTAGAGCTGTTTGAGATACGAGACAGAAGTAATGCTCTCTGTGCCTGCATCCCTTCTGAAACCATTGCTGGGATACTGGATTTATGAATGATGCACTGGGAATGGCATTTCTGCCATGAGATGGTTGGACACTTATATTCCATTATAGATTTGATGCTTTGTCGTGAGAGCACTGAGGCTTTAAAAAAAAAGAAGAAAATAAGGAAGATGTGAGGCAGTTTCACTTCGAGGGATTTTAAGTGTTCCTTCCTTCAACATTTATAGCTGTCATTTTCCTGAGTGTGAAAGTGCATGGCAAAAAAGGGTAATATTAAGACCCTGCCCTTTGGGAAGGAGACTGCCCATGGAATATCCTGAGTGCTTCTTTTTTTTCCCTGAAAATCCTTGTTTTGCATCAAGCTAGAATTCTCAGTGCTGGCTCTGTCGTGCTGTATCTGCTGTGTATTTTGGCTGGTTTCTCTGCTGCACATCTTGGCTTTTGCTGTGACATGCATCACACAGTCTCTTAGGAACACAATGGACTTTTGCACTCTCACTCCAAAGGATGTTGTCACTGCAGGCCCTTCCCATGCAGCCACAGGAGTGTTTCTGAATGCTCCTCTTGAGGGGCACACACCCTCCTTTCCAAAAAGTCCTTTTTCCCACTGCCAAACCACATCAACAAAGCTCCCTCCCTCTGCTTCAAAGGCAGACTCGGGTTGCCAGAGCAGATGCTGGTGGGCAAAAGGCACCCTAGGAATGGACACAGGCGCCTGGGCCACGAAAGAAGGAGGAAGGAGGCACTATTGCCCCAGCAGGGTCCTGCTTTGCAGAGCATCCAGCTTCCCGAGCTGGTTTTAATGCAGCTTCAGAGGCAGGAGTAGGCTTCCCCAAGCCCATACGAGCTCACACCCGCTGCGGGGATGGGAAGGATCGCTCCCTCCCTGCACTCTGCCCCGCTGCAGGAAGGGACGGGGACACGGTGCTGGCTGTGTCCCTGAAGCTGTCCGCGCTGCCAGGGGAAAGCAGCAGCCCTGCTGGCTCCCGGGCTGCGGCTGGGCGGCAGGAACGCGCAGGCATTGCTCGCAGCCAGGCAACCATGAGGACAGAGCGCAGGGGAGAGGAGGAGGCATCTCTGTCTTCAAGCCCGGGCTGATAGGTCTGTTTGTGCCAGGGTGGGGAGAGGACACGGCATCCTACCGCCTTGGCACTGGCTGGGAAGGACTGGGAACAGGATTGCCAGCACTGGGCACACCCTCCCCACATTCTGCTGCTGAACTCAGCAGCTTCCTTCCAGTCCCTTCAGAAACTGGGGGGTGGGGGGTTGGGGGGAAGGGGGAAAAATTAAAAAAAAACAATGGAGGCTCACAAACTGCTAGTTTCTGTATGTCTTCCCGAATATGTATACAGATTTTGATCCAACAGACACACTATTTTTAGTGTCCTTTGGGGTATGTTTGGGAGCAAGCCCTTAACTGTTGCTGTGCTGCTATAGAAACCGTATCCATGTACACTGACATGTTTACAATTGTTTTAAACGCTATAAACTTTCAAGGGTAAAATCAAGCAGCTTATTTCCATTAAAGTAACTGCCCTGGTGTGGGTTTCTTCTACTTTTACATTTATTAATTTAGGATCCTTCTCAGCTTCACACAGCCCCACAGAGATTTTGTTTTGAGAAAGGTTAGCCAGCTCTTGCTGCCATGGTGCTTGGCAAACCTGGAGCAGAGCAGTTGCAAATCCGGATTGAGGAAGAGAACATTTTTTGCTGGCTCTGCTCGACCTCAACCATAGGAGGGGTGTTTGGCAGATACCAGGGTGTCTGTGCAAAGTGGAGCCTTCTGCCTGCCCATGCTCCATCCTGGTGCTGAGGGGTTGCTGTGAGATGTTGTTCAGCCCTTGTGGCCAGCTCATGTCTCTCTGGGACAGAGCAGCTGCCTAAACTTAAAAAAAACCCCAAAAAACTAAAACAATCAACCCCAAAACCCCAACACCCCCACCCCCCCCCCCCCAAAAAAAAAAAAAAAAGACAGAAAAATATTATAGTTTAGGCTTTGGGAATAGAAAATACTTTTTTAAAAATTATTTTATTTTCAAATATTTCCTAGAGGTTAAGCTTCCCTGTCCTTTTTTTTTTGTTTGTTTTGTTTTTTGGTTTTTTGGTTTTTTGGTTTTTGGTTTTTGGGGTTTTTTTGTTTGGTTGGTTTTTTAAGTCACAATTTTTCTCCTATGACAAAGATTAGAAAACGGCAGAGAAAAAGGGTGGGGTTTTTAATCCAGCATCCCAGGTGGGCAGCAGAAGTATGAGAGAAGAACTCTCCCCCGAATATGAGATGGATGTATCGTTTGATACGAACTGGATGAAGATTACAGAGTTCATCCCATCCTCCCAGGGTTAACCTCCATCTGCAAGGTGGATTCAAGTGCACCTTCTCTTGAACTACCAGTCCCAAAACAACCATACCAGGGCAAGCCAGCTGTCTCCATGGCCAGGCAGGGATATACGGCTGGGGACACCTCAGAGTGGCCATCACCTGTACCCCCTCCCTGCCTCCTGCTCCCTGTATGAACCCCATCACTTTGCTGTGTTCAGCTAGGCACTCTGGCAGAGAAACTCACAGACTCAACCATGCCAAACTGGTTTTCCCTGTCCAGGAGCAAAGTCCAAAGAAGGATTTGGCCTCCAGGGTCCATGTCTGCAATGAACAGAACTCCGTGGTTCTGAAGGTGTGAGCTTTGTAATTTGTCCTGTAAAGCTCTGTGAGTGCTTTGCTAAGGTTGAGCTGGGTTTCCCCGAGTTATCTGAGATCAGTGGAAATCAGGTCCACATGGAAGTGAAGGAAATAAGTGGGGATTTCTGCTGAGTTTGTTCCTTAACTGATTTAATGCCTCCAAACTCAGCACTACCTACTTTGTCTCTTTCTTGTGCAAATATGCCTGTACTTACCTGATTATTATTTGTCATTCAACCCTTCACATAGTCAATTATTTGTGTTTGCTGGGTCATGCAACACAGAACAAAAAGACAAATAAGTAGCATCTGTAGTAACACCCAAGCAGCCGAATAGAGGTAATGATTTGCTGTGGGTGGCCATTTGCCCGAGCCAGCAGTTTCACCCTCTGTGTGCTTGCAGAGAACAAGAAAGTGGCCGTCTGACCCAATCCCTACCTTGGTGGAGGACCCTGAGATGTGCAGAAAGCTCCAGGTGAAATACCCAACCCCCATAAGCTGCTTGTAGAGCAGAGGCAGTCGCAGTCCTGATGCTCTGTCCCCTGTGAGGTAGAAACCACAGTATCTAAAACTCAGATCTTAGCCCAGTGGCCAGTTTCTTAGTGGCTGGGTGCTGAAAGGTTACCCCCTACTGATGTGCTCCCAACAAAGCAATTAAAAGTCAAAAAACCCCACAGCTTTTTGTCTAAAGAACATATCTGCCTGCAGCTGGAGTTTCTACTCCCCCAGAAGTCCAGGCAGAGGAGGCTGGCAAAGCCTTTCAGACCACAGAATGTGCCACAAAACTCATCTTGGGAGCTGCTTACAGGGGTAAAAAAAAGCATGTAGAAAGGGATGCTCCCAAAGGTCCTGTCCCCAGCTGCAGTTCTGTAGGAGGCCCTTTACACAGCAAGTCAGGCAATGATCTCAGCATCACCATCAGGACAAAACCTGCCCCTGCCTCCCTCTTTCCAGCTCCCTTCTGTGGCCCAGAGACGGGTCCCATGTGCCCCTGCTGCAGCGTGATCAGGAACTCAGTAACATTGCAGGTAAAACAGCCTCAGCCTGGGGAGTTCTGGCTCCACTTCTGTTGCTACCAGTTAGCAGAATCATCTCACCGCCCTTTCCTGAGCTGCTTGGGTGTTCAGGCATGAACCGGTTGGGTGACAATGCACAAATTAACTTGGCGCTGCTCCACAGATTAATTGGGTGCCCCTGTGTGAGCAAGCCAGGCGCTGATGTGTGACTCATTTGGGTGCTCATGCATGGGTAGAAAGGGCTGTCATGTGGGAATTGATCAGGCAGTCATGGGGGCATGGATGTGCTGCCCAGGCATGGGTGATCTGGGCAGGCATTGTCTGGAGACTCGTGCATGGACTAATAGGGTGCTCTTGTTGGCACTCATCAGCTGCTCATGCTGGAACCCATTGGGTGTTCCTGTTGAGCTCACTAGAAGCAGTGGGTGAATGCAGTAACCCCTGCAGTTTATGCTCAGCTCAGTCCTCTCCTTGAAGATCATCCTTAAAATTCGTTTGAACACAAATCCTTTATTAACTTTACTTTCCACATCATCACAGTTCTAATACATGATGATTTCAAGCTCCTCTCTTGCTTCCTGCGCACCAGACAGAGGGGTTAATACAGAAACAATGTGCTAAAAATTTCACTCTTTGCCCCTGGGGACCAGAGAGCCTGGGAGTTATCACCATTACAACCCCAAATTTTGTCTGTTATGAACTCCACTCCTTACACCATGGACTAGAATACCGGGGTCAACATTATCAAAGCCCAAATATACATACTTGTCATGACTTCACCCATTGTGCCCGAGGATGGAGGTATTAATGTTGTAAAAACCTGGATGCAATACTTATTGCAAACTCTCATACCTGCAAACCACTTAGCCAGGAAGGCCACAGCAGTCTGAACAAATAACCATTGAGAACCCCAGCCCTCACACCTGTTACAAATATCAGGCCTTATGCTTGCAAGAAAAAACATTGGGGCAGTTCAAATGCAGCACTTTTCCATCTGTGTCCTCAGAGCTCTGTTCTCCCAAGTCACCAACCTTGTTTTTCGTGCTCCAGCTCAGTGCTAGGAAGTGATGGTTGCCCATCTTCTGCACAGAACTCTTGTTAATGACTCCTCACGCTCATGTGTAGGTTGTTCAGCTGCTCATGTGTAAGTGAATTGGTCACCCGGGTGAAAATTGCTTTGGATGTGAAAGCAGGGCTCACTGGATGCTCATGCATAAGAGAACAGGATGCTCTTGTATGGGGGCAGGAGTCCTCTCTGTTTGCCCACAGCTGAGCAGAGGCTGCACGGCACAGCCGGGCACAGCCACCTCATCAGCAGTGGATGAGCTCTGACTTTGCCCTGTTTGGCTTCTCCTCCCCCTTCCCCACAGTGCTGCGTCTGCAAGCACAGCCCCAGGATCCCACAGCCTGTGCTTTATGTCATGCTCCTGAGGTTTCATCAACTGCTTTTCAGTCCCAAAGCTCCTGGAATCCTCACAGGCTGGTGAGGGAGGGGCAAGAAGAGATTGAGGTATCTGATTGTGGGTGATATTTTCCATGGGCACATGACACTGGTGGAAAACACTACGTGTTTCTAGTCAAAGGCAGAGATTTGGCAATCCCAGGGCGATCTGTGAATTCCTTTAGTCATGCTAGTTAGCACCTTGCTTGGCAGCTGTCATTGCAGATGCTTGCAGAGTCACGACATAGAAATCCAGGGGTGCTAATGCAGCTCCAAGAAACTGGAAGGGGGTAGGAGCTGGAACCATCCAAGTCACACCACTCACACAGCCTTCTTTCTGGAGCCTGTCCTCCAGCCTGGACCACAGCCACCGCACCCTCTAAGGGGTTTGACATGTGAGCCTCTGTCCATGTGATATGGGGACACTGATCTTTGGTGGCTCCCAAGAGCAGCCATCCAAGAGCAGTGGGGTTGGGGTTGAGACACCGGGTGCTCACTGGACTTCAAAGGTGAGGAATTGTCTTGCTTACCTGGATATATCTCTGGTGCAGATCTGCCTGGCCAGGTGTTTTGAGGAGACTTGGTTTGTTAGCAAAAGCCTGGTGTCCTGGCAGCAGGACAATTGAGCCAAGTAATGGCAGGTAGCTGCTGGTGCCAAGCCAGGTTGGGACTGCAGGGTGGAACTTTCTCAAGGCTTGGTCTGCATCTTCTCAAGAGCTGTGCAAGGTGCCCAACACACTGTTCCTAGTGAACAATGCAACACAACACTGATACCCTTAACCCCACTGAGCTAAGACCTGACTCAAGGGACAGCATTCAGTTGGCATCACTGTCGGGCACAGAACACAGTTTCCAAATTCGTACCTCAGGTGACAGCACCATCAGGAGACACTCAACCCACCCCATCACAGATAGAAACACAGGGAGCCTCTGCCTGAAAACTGGAATAATTTCAAAGGCAGGATCATTGAGCACAGCAGGAATGTGAAATTATCACCATGGAGAAGTAGACTTCAGCTTGAAGAATCCCAGAATGGTTTCTTTTATGGCCCTGAAAATGGTTTACAGAAGCCATAAATACACCACATACATAACGATGCCTCATGGCAGGTTTACTCCATGTGAATGCCCAGGAATGAAATCCTCCACATGTGAATTGCTCAACAGCCTGCCTGCATTTATCTCTTCTATTACCCTCAGAACCTGCAGGCAGAGTATCCAGGTGTGCTCCTGCCTGATGCCACCAGCACCTTGCCCCCAACCCCACATATTTCTTTGGGCAGCTTCTGAAAGGCCTGTGACACCACTGAGGGAGGTCACTGAGCAGTTTCAGACAAGCCTTGAGGACCACCTGGTGTGCCATGGCAGGACACAGGACATCCCTTACCCCTGGCCACCATGCCCTGCACGGAGCAGTCTCTGACTACCAGGGAAAGGGAACATGGGGGATGGGTGAGCCAAAAGGAAAGGGCTTTTTTCACTGTATTTAAAGAAAACAGCTTTAAAGGGAAGAGGAGTTATGGTAATAGAGGGAAATCTGAGGGCAGGCAGGGATCTGCCTCCCATTGCAAAAGGCAGCAGGAGGGGGGTTGCTTTGCCTGAAGACAGGATTAGCTGGCATTTCAAGAGGAGGTGGCTGAGGAAAGTATTTGGTAGGAAAAATTACATGCCTCAAATGTACACTGAAGTTTCAGGAACCATTTTCATATGATTCTGAAATAGTTCCTGCTTGACAAAGCCACAGAGAATCCCGACAAGGACCAGAAGAAGAGTCTGGTGCTGCCTCGTGTGGCACCTCTTCAAACAGCCCTGTAGGAAGGACTCGGAGGTTGCCAGAACAGGTATTTCTTGCTGCACTTTCTTCTCTGAGTAAGAAAACATCTTCATACATATTAATATACACAAACATCTGGAGACCAGGCAGGCACAGTAATACTGCATGCACAAAAAAGCCTGATATGTGTAAAGAGCATGAAAGGACTTGCAAAGCAGTGGTGGTGGCTTCTTACTCAGAGGCCACCAAACTCTAAAAGGTAATAGGGCTGTGAATGCCAAAATAATTCAGCAGGTAGGAGGAGGAAAACTTGAGTACTCTCAGGAAAACATGTCCTCTGAGGAAGGATTGAAGAGCTGTGTAATAATAGGTGAAACTTAAAAAATTGTCTGTGGACCCAGGAAGGTGGTCCCTGCACAGGCTGGTGGATCCTGAGAGGGCCTCACTGCTGCTCCAGAGGTGTATTTAAATCTCAAAACATTGGGCTGATGTCAGCTGTAATGAAAGGAGAGATGCTTCAAATGACTTTCACAAGAAAAGTTGTCACAAACACCATCCATCATTTCACCATGGATGGGGCGTGATCGATTTTCATCCTCTCCTGCAGGGAGAGACAGAGTCAAGGCGAACTTTGTTCTTGCTCTTAGATCTTAATAGACTTTAAAGAGATCTGTCCAGCCGTGAGATGTCCACATGTGCAACTCTCCCACTCCTCCTGCCTTTGCTGAAGGCTGAAACCATTCCAAAAGAGCATTTCCAGGGGAAAGGCTGCCATTCCTTATGGATTTGAGAGGGCTCACGAGCACCAAGTGTTCCTCCTTGCCACAACTGCTGAACCACACTGCTGGGGATCTGCTCAGCAGGATAGGTTTCAGAACATTTTAACAGCACATCTGGCAATAAAAGATGCATGTCAGGACAGCAGATTAAGCACTTAAAAGGCGACTGGAGTTGAATTTCAAGCCACTGGAGTTTATTGCACTGGAAAGCAGCCACCTGTGGCTGGGTGAAAACCTCCTGTCTGCAGAAAAACTCTGGGTGCTCAGAGCCTCTTCTTCCTCCTCTTCCTCTGGTGCTGCAGGAAAAGAACCCACATTTCCCATCTTGGGCTTAATTTACTTTTTAGGATGCAATCCCTTCCCCCTCCATTTAAAAAAAAAAATTTTGTTGTTGTTGTTTCAGCTCAGGCAGTTGTGTGCCTGACAACTTGAAGCAAAGTTGTTTCACTCTGTTTCCAAGTCATTTAACTCCTGAAAATCAGTTTATTCCTCATTTTCACTTAGGACTCAAGTAAAAGTCCTAATTGAAAAAGTCCTAAAAAAAAATCTTTTTAAAAGAAAATATATTTTAAAAAGCAAAGTTATTTAGAAATATTTTTTAATGTTTCAACTGTTTAAAAATGTTTTTATTTTGATAATTTGGGGGTTATTTTCCAAAATTGTTTTATTATGGAAATTATCAGTATAAGTTATTGGAAAGAAGGCTGCTGTGCCTGTGTGGCACAAATGACAGGAGGAGGAATAAGGAGGTTTTGGGGAGTCTTGTGCAAGAAGGGCCCACTCACTGTGGGGGTTTCCTCTGCTCCTCCAGCTCACTGACCCCAGATGGGTTTTTCCTCTTCCACAGTGAGTATGTGCCCATGAGTACGTGCTGCTTTCTCATGGTGAGAAAGACTTATTTGTAGAAAACATTTCTGAAATTTAGGGCTGAATCCTATGACCTGATCCTGGTGAGCTTTAGGCGGGGAAAGGGAGTTCTCAGCATGCAGAGGGAATTCATACGTAAAGATGTCTGTTAAAGGAGCCCCACCTATATAAAAAGTCAGCTTTGCATCTCCTCATACACAGATCATAAAAGATGCTTTTTGTTGCTCTAATCCAGGTGTGAGTCCCCTTCCCCCAGACCATAGAGGGAGCATTGGGAAATAAGGCAAGATTTTGACTCATGTAATACAGTTATAGCTATGCAAACTTCTCTAGTGCAGGCTTCCTTGTGCCTTCTTTGTCCTGAGACACCAACCCAACCCAACTAATACTGAAGGGAATTCAAACGGGCTGTGTGCCAGTGCCCTAGGAAATCTCCACAGTTGCCTGGCTGCTCCCACCAGACCATGGCAATCCCATAAAGGCTGGGTAATACAATAACACCATTCCCTCAGGCCCCAGGTCAGAAACACACTCAGGCACTTGTAAAACCTTAGGCCTATACTTAAATCCCTGAGGTTTTATTCCCTTAAGCCACATATGCTTTCTCCATGTGCTGAGCCAGGATGCTCGTGCACAGAGTGGGAAAATGTTGCTTTAACTTGCTGATAGCTCTGATACAGGATTAGTACCTGAACAGAGTACCTCTCCCAGAGGACACTGGAATAGATCTCCTACGTGGAAGAAGGAACAGGTTTGGCTCAGTCCTTCCACTGACACCATCCATCAGATAAGATCAGACCACAAACTGCCCAGACAGATGTTACATTATTTATTAGAGCAGGCTACTGGTCTGAGGCTTGAGGCCAAGAAGTAGGGGGAGAAGGGGGCAGAGAAGATAAAAACACATTTCTTAACCTCCAGAATAAAGGGGCTTGAGAAAGAGGGAGCACAAATCATCTGTGCAGTTTATGCCTACATCAGACATATGTTTTTTATGAGTGTTTTCCTACTCCTTAGTGAAGGAAGGAGACCCCTTAGTACATGGGATTACACAGATTTCCCCACTCAGAGATTCTGGGACTCCTCAAGATATGAGTAGGTCCCCGAGCACTGCTTGACCAGTGCCCAAATTTGCTAAGCACTGAGTCACGAACACTGGTGGGCAATTGCAGCTTTTTAGCTGAGTTTTCAGACCCAGTGGCAGGATGGGAGGTGGAAGGCATCCAGAGGCAAATCCAAAGCCAGTGGTGAAGCTTTATTCCGGATGCCTTGCTGATGCTGTGGTCACTGGAGCATCTTCAAGCCCAGCCCAAGCACGCACACATGGCCCCATTGGGACCCTGGAAGCAGCAGCTTGTCCTTCACAGCAGCAAGCCATGCCCAGCAAACCCTGCTCTTGGCACTGCCAGCTCTTAGCTTAGACACCCCAAAACCAGCTCCCAGGATCCATCAGCTGTGGCAGAGATGGTCCGTAGGGGAGGGGTGAGAGGTACCTGCAACACCAAGATGCCATGAAGTGACAGGTAGTGAGGCAATGATGAAGTAACATCATTAGTAATAACGAATATTAATATGTTGTTGTTATTATAGCTGACAGAATCATTCAAGCGGGGGGGAACTAATTCTCCATTTCAGCAGAGAATTTGCTGATTTTTCTTGAAGGTATAGCAGCAGCTGCTGCTGCATCCGTGCTGCCACTGCTGCTACAGGGCTTGACCTCCTGTGCTGCAGCCTGGATGAGAGGGTACTGGGTGGGAATTCGAGGCTGCAGCGGTTCTTGCCTCCTCCCAGCAGCTCTGGGAGTGTGGCTGGGTGCTGGAGAAACCTCAACCACTGAGGTGGAGGCAAGGACAAAAGAATAGGAGTACAGGGGAAAAGCAGCACTGGGAGGTCTTGGTGTAGGGTTTCAAACAGTTTTGAAGTAGCTGGAAATAACTGGAGGGGCCTGTTTCTGAGCAACTTTGTGCAACACTTTTCTTGCATCAATGCAAACCAGATTGGGTTGGAGCAGGAAAAGCTGGAGGAGGTGATGTGGAGCTGCGCTCTGCTTGCTGCCACTGAGGTGGGCTGAGGTAGGGGAGAAGCCTTGAGGGCTGATGAATGAATTACCCACCAGGGGCTCATGAATTGACCACTGGCAGCTGGAAACTGGGGCAATGCTGCAGGCACAAGGAGAAGCAGGAGAGAGAAGAGACCTGGCTTGTTCCACTGACCCAGGCAGCTCTCAGGACACCAGGAGCCTCAGCACAGCCAGTCAGGGCAGGTCCTGGTGGTGCAATGGGATTTTGTAGAGGACTAAGCCACAGTCTTGCTTCCCTCAGTGCTGCCAGCTCCTCTGGGGCACTTTCTTTAGCAGCGATGGGTTCTCTGCCTCTTCCCCCCACCCTCAAACCTCCCTCAGACAATTTCTGGTGACTTCTTCAGGTCGTATTTAATTTATCCCCATTTGTTTCTCTTCATGCAACAGTTTTTTTACTCCTCCTCCCTCCTTTCTCTATGTGTTCCTCTTTTTCCCAGTAAAGTCTCCTGTCCAAAGAGCCCTGGTACCATGGTCTAACCCTGCTGATCGCTGTCTGAAGGATGATGTTTATGATATCAACACAAACACAGGACTATGTTCACTCTACCTTCAGCATCAACCACCCAGATCCCTGAAACTTGTAACTGCCGTCCTCCCTCTTCCTTGTTCCCATTACATCCACATCTCCTCCTCCTAGATATGGCTATGAGCTGTGCCTGAGGTCCCACAGGTCCCATGTCCCCTTTGGCATGCACAAATCACCTTCTTTGTGGCCAAAGGAATTAACCCTCCAGCTAAGACAGATCTGCTTAAGCCTCCTACCCTGCTGGGTAAAAAAACTGAGTGCTCTCAGCATACAGGCACAGATGGCAGTGCTACACACTCTGAACCCTTTTCTCAAGGGTGTCACCCCCAAAAAACCACACGTAGACAGAAAGGAGGCATGTTTGAGAGGAGAAATTGCACAAATCATGCACAGATGGCATAGTAGGAAGTGAAGGGTAATAGGGATGGTGCAGCCTTGGGCTGGTGACATTCCAGCTGGGATCATCTGTTCCTCCATCCACCAAAATAGAGCCTTCCCCCAGCTCCCTTTTGTTCACCCGGGGCTGGTCACCATCAACAAATGATCCAGGAATTGCAGCCACCACACCCTTTAACCAAGGTGGGATCCCTTTTATGTGCCAGGGGTTCTCTCCCTCCCTGGGTTCCTTCTCTCCATGCCTGGAGTGGCACGAGGGCAGTGGGAGCAGGAGCCATTGTGTCCAGGCACAAAGTGCTACAGCAGAGTTATCTCTGTGCTCACTGAGGACCAGACAAGCCCATTGCACAAACACAATTTTGGGAGCTTTAAATAGCCAAGCAGGGAAACACTGCTCTGTCATTAAAGCAATTTGTATCTATTTAAAGGGAAAAGTAAAGGTGTTGAAATCAGAAATTCAGAAGGAGGGAGAGAAAACTGAGCTCAAAACCATTCCGTTGCTCAGTGGCATCGCTTTGAACCAAAAGTTTCTTTGGGAAAAAAAAAAAATCCATCCCTCTTTTCTCTCCTCAAACTGTCCCAAATCAGTCCTTGGGGGTGTCAGGTCTCCCTTTTGTTGGATGGTACAGCTTCCCAAAGCATTGGGAACTGCAGAAAGGGTAGGTAGGGGTGATGCAACATGCCTCAAAGCAAAACTTCCTGGGTGCTGCTGGACCATGGCCTCCATCACCTCCCAAGCTGTCTGGCACCCAGATGTCTTGCACCCAAGCCATGACCAGCAAGTTGTTTTTTTTTTATCAAGCATATAAGATGACAACTGTATCTGCACCCAACAAGTCATGCATCTAAAACTGAAAGCTGTACTGCAGAGGGGCTCAGGAGATCAAAGGGGTTTCTGCCTTCCTTGAAGTTGTGCTTGAAACAAACAACTATTCTTTTCAAATCCTGCATTTTATTCGAAGCTCAGTTGGAGCTGATGTCTTGCCTGTTTATTTTCAGTTGCTAGTGGTTTGTTGCACCAAAATAAGTCTTTTCTCAATCCTTTCTTTGAAACATCACTCAAGGAATTGGAGCCATAAGTGTCCCCATGCCAGACCCTCGGGCTGCCATGGGCTCATCCTGCCCGGGACAGCCCTGAAGTCTTTCATGCATAGTCCCAGACTGCATTTTGGAGATGTGCTTTGAGGTTTTACTGCTGCAATGTCTCAGTGCTGTCTCCAAGTGCTCACCACAGAATTTCCTCTGTTTGTAAGGCTCTGCCAGCATAGCCCGGCACTCGCTGTAACCTTGTACAGTTTGATTTTCAGCACCAAGTCCCATTTTAGGCAGAACATATTAAAATCATTAGGTGTTACCAGATGAATCTCCATCTGCCACGTCACAAGGTGAGTGACATTTCCTGACAGCATGTTTCATCATCACAGGAGCTATTTTTAAAGCACTGATTTAAAGTTGTAATTGATATCAGAGATTAGCATGCTGCTGAAACCACTTCTGCCCCCAAACCCCTGAAGTTTTGGACTCTTATTCTACTTTTCCTAGGAGAGACTGTGACACTTTTAAGATTTGTTTACTGGTGTGTAGTGTCTGGCACAGTCCTGCAGTCTCCATTGAGTAGGGACACTTCTTGCCTGATTTCAGCAAGACACTGCAGAGAGTAGAACCCTCCAAGATAGTTATTAAGACTCCATAGTTTTTTCACAAAGAATGATGAGTGATTATAAATTAAAAAATAACCCTGCTAATGGCTCTGGCTGCGGGTTACTCTGTCCCATATCCCACATCTGAGAATTCACATGAGAGAGCTGATGAAAAACAGACTTTTAGGTACACTGAGCAGATCACTCCGGCAGGTAAAGCATCTCAAATTCAGATTCACACTTCCCCTCTGTTTTCTTTCCAAGATCAATAATAAAAATGATGGAGGATAAAGAGGGGCTAAAACACACCTTTACCCAAGTGGAATGTGTTCTTTCACTGTTTCACTTCAGGTCTTTCTCTTGTGTTCTTCTCCTTCTCACTGTTGTTGCTGTTCTTCTCCTCCTCCTTTTTCTTCATCTTCTTCTTCATTATTACTCCTACAACTGATTTCTGTTTCAGATGCAAACCAAACTCCAGCCACACAGGAACCACAGCATGGCCTCCAGGTGCTCCTATGGAACTGAGATGTGGTGCAGATGCAACAGGAGGGGGAAAAAAATGGAAAAAGGGAGCTTGCAGGGTGACCCACACAGCAAATCCCCTGAAACAGGGATTTGGTGCATTCCAGCAGGACTCCTCTTACATGAAGATATCACAGAGGGAAGCACCTCATGCAAGGGAGCAGGGTGAATCATGGAGCACTCATGACTTTCATCCAGACAGCTAAAAGTGAGGAGAAGCTCTCTGTGTGGGTCCCATCCCTGTCTGGATTCCACAGATGTTCACAAAAGGAGGAGAACAAGCAAAAGAGGTGTAGGGGTAGGTTCCTCTCCCTGAAGCATCCCAGTAACTGAGCAGAGATTTTGCTAAGCCGGGGAACTCTGGCACCTCGAGGCTGCACCAGCACCTTGCATTGTCCTGCCCGTGTGAGAAACAACACTCCTCTGGCATAACCCAGCCTGCCTTTGCTTCCACTCTCCACAAGGCACAGCCAGAAGAGTCTCTTGGTGGTGTGTTAAATTAGATGACACAAAACAGCACCACTGGTGTGGCCCAAGGTCCTGTGCAGGAGGCAGGCACCCAGAGAGGCACCAAGGTCCCCCCAGTTCCAGGGCAAGTGCTCACGTGTCCAGTTCCCTGCACCAAGCTCAGCCCAGAGCAACTTCAGGCACCACAGGAAAATGGAGTAAAACTGATTCACAAGGGAGAGGTAAATGAAATGAGTCAGGCTAAAGAGACCTAAACTCTTCCTTGACCACCACATTCAAGCCTTACCTCTCCTGCAAGGCTTGCACAGGAGTCCTGTCTGCCATAGGAGGTTCTGGGGGATGAGACCTAGGAATGGGCTGAAACCTGCTGCCTTGCAATTCTGCCTAAAATCAAGGAAAATGTTGAGAGCAGCCTATTTAATGTGGGGGTAAGACTGACCAAGACAGAGGCTGGGGCAAGGGTGCCATAGTGGGATCCCACAAACCTGTCCCAGGCTTGGGGGGACAGCCTGGGGTAGGGAGGAGAGGTAAGGTCATATATCCAGTACATATCAAAATTTTGTCAACTAAGAAAATGAGAAAATTATGCTTTCCAATTTCCTCAATATGCATTTATTGCTGTCTCAGCAGATTCCTGTCACCCTCTGGGATGCAGAAACCATTTACTCCAGTCTGAAAGAAAAATCAAGTGCATCTTTTGCTGTTTTGTAACATGACAGGCATTTCTGCAGTTACCTGGCTTCAAATAGGCATCTTCATGAGCAGGTGCAGAAAATGCCCAACGTAAAGGCATGAGCAGCCTTCAGTCATCACTGACTGGTGAGATTCATCATGCCCTTAAAAACTTGAGTGCAGGCTCAGCTACTAACGCAAAACTCCTACTTCTGATTCAAAACATGACGTAATTTAAATATCAATCATTTTTCCTAGAAAAAAAACAGTTGAGTCTGCATGGCAAGGCTGCGTATCTATTCTGCCATAAGGCTTCCCCTGCGTAAAACAAGGAGACCTTTTGACCCAAGGGACCTTGCTTCCTGTGGAGGAAATCAAGAGGGAGCAAAGTTCACTGCGATCAAAATAAATCTTGGCACAAGAGCAGGTTTCCACACACATGCCTGTATGCGAGAAAGGGGTGCACTGCCTCAGCAGCCCAGAAAACATCTGATCCAGAAAGATATTTTCGCCATAACTTCAGATTCACTCTGCCTCAAGGTTGTCTCCAAGCAGGAGAAAAGCCACCATGGCACTCCTTTTTGGTGTGGATCACTAGAAAATTCCCAATCCCAACATAGCTGTGGTGCCTTTGAGCGCTGGCAGTTAATGGGCCTGGTGAGTGCTCTTGTGGTTGGTTGGTTTTGGGATATTTTAAGGAAACTGCCTTGGTCCCTGTTGTCCTCAGCCAGATACAAGGCTTTGCTACCAGCAGGAGTTTCTACCGTGATGAAGTTTGGTGCCTGGGTCAGCATCTCTATGTCATCCCTGCATCCATAGCTGGCCAGATGGGTGTCAAAGGGAAGAAGTCCTGGGAAGAAAGAGGTTTGGGTAAGGGGAAACCAGGATGTGCTCCTGCGTCTTTCCCACCCTTCCACCAACAGAGCAGAATGTGAAAAGGCCATGGGGCGGTGGGAAAGGAAGTAAGTTTGAGGGTACTTGCTCCATTCCCTCTGCATTCCCATGGTGGCTGGAAGTGGGTGAGCAGCAGAACACCACCACCTCTGGGGAGAGGAATATCCACTCAGCCCCCCAGAATGAGAGCAGTCACCCAGATTTTTGGGAAACAGAGTAATGTGCAGGGTATCTGGCATAGTCATGTGACTGGGGGCAGCAATTTGTGCCCGAGTGACAGCAGAGCCCTGAGCAAAATGGGAAGGAGAGGGAGAGAAGCCTTTTTTATCAGCATTTGCCACTACCTTTCTCACATTTGGAGTAGAAAGTTGAGCAGCTGCTGTTGCTGGGACTGCAGAAAAGCATCTTTGGGCCACTTGGCATGGAGGGAGAGGAGCAGGTCCATCCCTGGGGAGTCCTGGAAGGAGTCTGGCTCTTCTTGCTGACTGTTTTTATTTTGCTTCCTTTAAAGGCTGTGAGGAAAGAGGGAGGGAGGACCCGAGCAATGTGGTCTGAAAAAAATAAATAAATAAAAAAAAGGCAAGTTAAAGATGTGAAGTGCCTGGCAGAGACCCAAAGCACAAGAGCACAGAGACCGTGAGAAAAATGTAAGTTTGCTGTCCAACTGGATGGAAATCAGATGTCGCTTGGGACTTCACAGGACTTGTAAATGAATAAAGGAATGGGCAGGAAGGGAAGGAAGATCCAGCCAGGCTGGAGAAGGCAAACCAGCAGGGCCTTGATCCCAATATGGTTAATATCCGTGAGACTTATTTCTGCAGGCAGCAGTGATTGTCCTGTCACAGCATAAATCCTTCACTAACTGCTAAACCAGATCTCCCGAGAATGGAAGAGTGGAGACTTCAGGGCTTTGATGTTACAAGTAGTTGAGGAAGATGAGGGAGTCATGAGGATGGGGAAGTGAGCCCTTGCAACCCTTGCTGGAACACAGAGAACACAGCTGCTGTATTGGTGCTAGGCAGCTTCCATTACTGATCCCAAATCACCGAGTGGCAGTTCGGACACATGGCCTAGGAAGGCCAGGGTATCTGCAGGGCATGGATGACCCAGAGGCCCAGAGTGGCAGAGGAGGACAGAGGGGTGGCAGAAGAGGTGGGATACTCTCTTGGGAAGGTCTGCAGCAGGACGGACGCAGCTACCTTTGGAGCTCAAGTGGCTTTTGCTGTTCCATGGGCAATCAGACCATGGGATACACTTTAAGACTAATGGAAGAAGCTGTGCATGCCCTTGCCTTTATTATACACATGCACACACAAATCCTTGAGCTACCACCTGACCTAGCACCTCCTGCAGAACCTCCTGTTTGTACCCACTGCTAAAAGGGGAAACACATGCAAGAAGCAACAGGGACAGCTAAAGAGCTCTTTGTGAGCTCTGAATCACCGTGCCAAATAGAGGAAGGCTTAGAGGCTTCTGCTGGAAGCTCCTCAGAGCTGCTCTTGGCTGAACTCCTGGATGGGACCTGCCTCTCCTGCACAGAGGCTGAAAGAATCCACGATCACCCATTGAGTGAGCAGGCCCAGGGTAGGCTCTGGTTGGAAGCACAGTGTTCATAGTGTCCCTTTCCATGTACCATGCTCAGCCTGCCAGGCAGGCACAAAAGGCCTGTCCTTGCCATTTCCCAGCAACTCGCCGTGGGAAGCTCATTCCTGCTCACCCCGGGCTGGCTGTCAGCATGAGCTGGGAATGGAGCCACCACTGAGACCCACAGGGTTTCCTTCCTTTCTGTAAGGAAACAAAGTCGTTCTCCTTGCACAGGAGCCTGGGGACTCCCCAGCAGCCAGCCATGGCTCAGGGCACTGCTGTGTGAAGAGCTGTAAGTGGCAATGAGGATGGCTGCTGCCCCAAAATATTCCTCACCAGAGCTGACTTTTGGGGCCGGGGCAGTGAAGTGTCCACCCTCTGTTAGTGCAGTGCCCTTGGAGGCACCACGGCAGGAGATTTCAACCCTCTTCAGGGAGGCTTTAGAGGGACAGATGCTGGAGGCGAGTGAGGAGGCACGTGGGGAGATGGGAACACGCAAAAATATACAGAGAGGGCAAGCAAGCCCACAGCTGCAACCGATGACACTGTTAAAGCAGTGTGGAGCCTTAAGGGAAAAAACATAATGAACAACAACACCCCCCCACCCCCACCCCACCCCCAAACCTCCATCTGAACACGCTCAGAGCATCTTTGTGACCTGGTGGGACCTTGCCTGGGAATGTCTGGGCTCGGGGCTCCCTCTAGAGGGTTTTGCACAGCCAGCAAAAGGCCACACCACAGCCTTGGGAAGGGGGCTCCAGGGCTCAGCCCTTCCTTCTCTTGGGGTCCTGTTTTGCATGAGGTGGCCTTGAGAGCATCCCCAAACTGCTCTGAGCCAGCATGAGCGTCTTCAGCTCTGCCAAGGGGAGTGGCAGGGGCAGACACTCAGTATGTTTGCAAGGAAATGTTTACATGGATTATTTCAGCCAAGCAGGATTTGGGGAGAGGGGCATTGGAAGTGACTTTGTGTTGTAGGTGCAGGCAGAGCTGAATCCAGCCTTGGAGGTCCTGTTGAGGGGTTGGAATGATTCACAGCCAAGCACCACATCCTGAGGTGAGAGCAGGACTGTAACCAGGAGTTGCATAAGGGCAACTGGCCCTCACCTCTGGGTGAGAGAGGCATAGCCAGGCAGCAGAACTCGGAGCAGGGGCTGCCACCAGGAGACACGTCCCACCAGGAAGATCCCAGTTACAGACACCAGGATGAACAGACATCAGAGCAGTGCTGCCGTGAAGGAGCAGCCTTGGAAGAAGACCCAGCCAGCAGCCCATGGGGCAGTTCAGCACGGGACAGGCTGCTCTTGGCAGGGGGCGTTGGCAGGGATTTCCTGTCATGAACTTGTCCTCAGACGTCTGTGACTGTTCTGGCACAAAAAGGTGTTTTCACTCTCTAAAACACCTGCTTGACAGCCCTTTGTGATACTTTGTCATAAAGGGTGATTGTAAAGCTTTACATTTTCTTGCTAATAACTTAATTACAGCCCAAACTGCCCAAAGCAATGAGACACTTCAAACACATCCACAAAAAAAGAAAGCCATATTAACTCATCCTTGAGGTTTTAATTAGAGCAGCTGCAGGGGCAGGTTGGCAGGTGGGCAGCATCTCACAGCCTTTGTGAGGGGGTCTTGATTCTCCACCTCTCAGGCCAGAGTCACAAAAAAGGAGCAACAGGAAGGAGGGTTTGGGTGCTTTTAAAGTTTCCTAGGACAAAACAATTTGAGGTCTAAACACATGGAGCTGTAGGGAATCTGAAATTCTCCCCTCGCCTGTTGACAAAGGGCTCTGCTCAGCTACAGCAGCAATGCCCAGCTCAGCTGTGCTCACATATGAGCAAGATTTTTGCTTTTTGTCTGCATACGAATTTCATCTGTCCTGCTCCCTCCAGAAGGGACAGGAGGAAGCTGGAAAAAGAAACACCACAAGAAGTTGCACTCCCTTCTAATCTCCACTTTTTCTGCTGGTGAGACAAATATTCTTTGTGCAAACCCTGGGAGAAGAGGAGCAGGATCCAGCTCAGAGCCTACCTGAGGGCACAAGCACCTACAGTTAAAGCCAGAAAGGGCTCTTGAAGGGAAAGTCATGTCTTTCTAACTGAATACTCCCCACTGAAAGGGTGGTCAGACACTGGAGCAGGCTGCTCAGGGATCTGGTAGCATCACTATCCTTGGAAGTGTTCAAAAGATGCGTTGTTGTGATTCTTAGGGACTTGGTTTAGTGGTGGGCTTGGCATTGCTGGGTTAGTGGTTGGACTCGATGATCTCACAGGTCTTTTCCCACTCAAACCATTCTGTGATTCTCTGATTCCAGGACGCAGCTGGTCACAGGCTGGCTGATGGTCCCCAGGCTGGCCGATGGTCCCCTCGCTAGCCTTCACTAGATGGTGCTCTACGCCCTCCCAAAAATTCCCTTTCACAGCCAGAGCCCATTTCTCTTGTGCTGCATTTCCAGCTGCAGCCTCAGGAGGGAGGAGGGATATTTTCCCGTTCGAGGGGTGTTTTCCACACCGGCAAAGCAGGACGGGCAGTGGGGTGGGAAAAACCTCAGGTTGTGTTGAAATGCGGTGGGAAATGCAACGAGGAAGAGGAGGTTGAGCGGATGGGGCAAAAGGCACAATCCTTTTCCCCCTGCCTGGAAGATCCTTGCTTGCACTGATTTGCTCCCACAGAGGAATCACGTCCACGGCAGAGGATGTCCAAACTTTCCCTGACGAGGACTTAGCTGAAGGAAGACACTTTTCCCCTCTACAGCCATGTATGTGGGCGCAGGGTTTGTGGGCAAATGCTTCCAGAAGCATCCTGGGAGCTTCAGCACCTGCGGGCACAGAAAGAGACCACAGAGCTTGTGCCTCCTCCTTCACCCCTTCAAGAGCCAAGTGCCAGCCCCAGGCAGCCCTGCCCTCCCTTGGGCTCAGGCAGCTTGTACCATCAAATAAAATGCACCCTCAGCAGCAGCTTGTAGAGCTGCAGAGAGCTGAAGTTCTGGGTGGGCTGAGTGACAGGTCTGCCCCTGGGGAGCACCAGACACACTCCAGCACCCTCTTGGCTTTGGGAGGGAGGATGCCTGTTTAGGTCTCAGCAAACTAAGCTCTTAAGCAGCGCTTGTCAGCCAACAGATAAACACACTTAGAGTTAAAAGTGTGTTTATCACCCTCTGATGGGGAATATGGCATGTGTTTATGTACAGCATGGAAGTGAAGAGGATTTCTAACCGTGCAGGAGAGCTACCCAGGGCAGAGATGGGCTGCTTTGGCTGGAAAGTGGATTTTCAAGGTTTTCTTGCCTGATTATCTCCTGTGTTTTCTTTGCAAAATGTGTGTGGGGATCTCAGCTTGAAACCCCTGACCCATGAGTCAGCCAAAGGGTTTTTGCATTTGTTGCTCTTTTTGAAGCCTGTTCAACCCCCATGATGAAGGCAGAAACCACTGCCCAACAACAAACCTCTCCTGAAATCCAGCTTTGCAGGACAAAACCCCCAGAGAGGCTTGTACTCTGTGTTGTGGATGCCTTCAGTGTACACAGCCTCTTTTTTGACAAGCTGTCAAGAGATTTCAAAAGGATCTTTATTGCTTTATACACCCTGGTTGGGATAGCTTGAGCAAAGAGATTGGCTTTGCAGGAGTCAGAAGCCAGGCCTCTTCTCAGACGCAGCATTTTGGTTACTACCACCCTCCCAAACTTCATTAGAGTCATTTCAGTGTAACAAAAAAGTCAGGCCCAGCCTTAAAGACACCTCAAGCCAGGTCACTGCTGCCCATGAGGGAACAAGATTGTTTTCACAGGGTTTCAGGGAGATGTTTCTTCTGGAGCAAAAAGCCCACAATATTTCCTGGGTTGGCCACCTTCTCCATGTGCTCCCTTAAAGTCTTGGCACTGTCTAGGCATCCTAAAAAAAAAATTTCCTGGACATGCAAAGGAGAAACAAACCAAGCTTTGGAATCACAATCAGAATTTCAGGCTGTGATGTCACTTAGCCTTGCCCACCAGGTTCAGCCCAGAGCACATTCTGGGATCTGGTGTAGAGCATGGATAATGTCTGCAGGAGATACTGCTTACAAGTGCTGTTCCAGAAGGTGAAAACCCAGCACTGCTGTGATTTGTGATTGATCAGTGTTGAAAGACAGGAGGTCCCATCATGGCTGAGGAAAAGAGCTGCCTTCTATTAGAAGAGGGAAGGGGGAAAAATAATTTTTGTTTCACCAGCTGAGTTGGAGTAATTTCCCTGACCACTCCTTCCCAACGCCATGGAAGGCAGTGTGCTGGCAGCTGCTCCAGTCCTGCCTCACACCAAGTGTATTTGCCTTTTGAGAGATGATTGAAGATCAGGCAGTTTCTAGAGGGGTGTGAGGAAGCAGCCTTTAGGAGGCTGCTGGGGTCAGGAAGGAAGCCCAACCCTTTATGCCAAGCCTTTCAGGAGGCTCAACCACTTCTGCATCTGGACAGCATCAGTGGAAGAGGGCAAGAAATGGAATCTCCTTTTTCCCCACGGACTTCTCTGATTGACACATCAAAGGCAACATCACAGGAAAACACACAAGTGGGTCTCATCCTAGAGATGCTCTAGGCCTTCCTAATGTGGGCTCTCATAAAGAGCCAGCCCAGTCTTGCTGTGAGTTGTTTTCCTGCCCTCAGGCACTGGATAGCCCCATTGGCTGGCTGAGCTGCTGAAGTTGTTGTTTGCCCATTCAGCAACACATCTGTGTGGGTGGGAGTAAAGCATTTTTAAACTGAACACAGGAGCTTTTTGGTAGGACTAAAGTTCATCTCTCAAGAGCTTGAGTTTCATGTAGCATAAGGACTGGAGTAAGCCAGCCCCAGGACACCTCGTGCTGCTCTCTTCCTCCCATTTAACAGAATGAAACATATAAGGGTTCATTAATATTCAAAAAAAACCCCATCTCACTGCACCCTCATGCCAGTTGAAATCATTTCATCTGACTGCAGCAAGCTCTCTGTGCCGTGAGTGGATGCCTATGTGCAGGTTGCCCTCAATATCCACAGAGCAGATTAAAATTTGGCTGGGTTATAGCTCAGGCTTTGTGGAGTGATGCTTCAGGCACACACCCCAGGGCCCGAGCTGCAATTCCTGACTGCTTAAGAAGCGTACATTTGTAACTCATCAACATCTCCTTGGTTTATATCCTCGGGGGAAGCCCCAGGGACAGGTTTTCAGGCAGAAAATGGGGTGGTGAGCAGGGCTGGCATCCCACACAGGGATGTGGACACAGCATCTGAGTGAGGTCACGAAGGGCAGTATCACAGGCATTTTTGGGATAGCTTTTTGCTTTGTTTCAGATTCTCCCAGCCCAAGCTGATAACGTGCAACTGATGCTGCACTCAAAAACTTGCTGCGGAGAGCAGAGAAGTCCACAAGCAGCCATGGCTGGCTCTTCAGGGTTTGGATTTGCTGCAGGATCACAACAGTGTCCCTGCTGCCACTGTAGGCTGGAGCAGCTCCAGCACTGGGGACACCTCAGTCTGGTAGCAGCCGTGAGACCAAATTTCTCTTAGGGCAGCAGGGATCCTCCCTGACCTCAGCCTGGAATATGGGCAGGAGCATCATATTCCCCTCCTCCACGAGGTGCCAGTGCTGGAAGAAAAGGGAAAAGGATCAGATGCTGCAGAAGTCCTGACCTCATTCCTACCCTGCCTGCATATATTTTACAGTAATGCTGTGATAATTCTCAAATGTTTCCTTTACATTTTCCCAGCCAGGCCCCAACATCACTGCCATCACCCCGTCTCCTTGTCTCCACAGGAGTGTCCTCAAGGAACACCTTTGCATTTGGCTGAACAAGATGTTCTTGTCTGAGGAACCACAACAGTGTTTTTCCTGGTTTTCCATCCATCTTATTAAACCACACTAGCAGCTTTTCTTCCTACTGAGCATGATACATTCCTCTGGCTAGTGTTTCGTGGACAGTATGTCCCATCATTTCCTATCATCTTTTGGTCAGGTGAGCTCCAGGTCAGAGAGATGGTGTTGCTGAAGGAGTGATAATACATAAATACAGTATCCCAAAACAGATTGGATGATGTCTTCCCAAGGGGATTTCAGAAGCATCCAAACAGTGGTTTGGTGCATCAGGGTAGGAATGCGCCTAGCATGATTGGTGTGTAGGGCTTGTCCTGGCTGTCAAGGAGCCATCAGACAAAAATACCTCATGGAACACCTCCACCTGCTCCAGCAGTGATGGAGGACACATGCAGCCTAAGCCATGACTTTGCCCTTGCTGCTGGTATCAAGCACACAGTGGGTGTCTCCTCTGAGTGGGATTTCTGGTCTTCTCTGAGTGTGTCTGTGATGAGTTTCTGTCTGATGGGACTTTTCTTACCAAACACATTCCCACTCCTGGAGGGAGCTTTCTCATGCCAAGGGTAGTAGGATTGGGCAGAAACAAATTGCAGGGGGAAAGTTACCCCATAAACAATGGGAAACAGTGGGTCTTCCAGGAGGCTGCATTTTTGGCCCAGACCAGAGCCCAAAACAACAACAGCATGCAGGTGTTTTGACTATGCCTTCTTTAATGGGATTAGGGTGAAGCATTAGGACTAGGAAACCCAGATTCTGGCTCCAAAGCTGGTCTGACACAGCTCTCAGATGTTTTTTTTCTCAATCCCTGTGCTCCTCTCTCAGCCCTGAGACCATTTCCCAGCAAAATATTCCTCTATTCTGTTCCTGCAAAATAGACAGCAAAATATGTATTGCCAGCAGGGTAAGCAATGGCAACCACAGACCCTAACACAGTTATTTTCCCCTCTCTTGGATAAAAATATGTCATGGACCCCTTATTTAAGATAAATACTTTTCAGTAATGCCCCCCCCCTTTTATTTTTAAGCTCATGTTTTTTGTTGACACAACCCAAGTTATCAGCTAATATCACTGTCACTTCCAGCACTCCCTAATCAGTCCCATCCCGAGCAGACAATATCCCTTCTCGATGGATTAAACATCATTTTACCAGCTTCTTGGCCAAAGGCCTTCAAGACCCTTGTTTCCCAAAGAGGAGGGAGAAAACACAGCATCCTTGTGTGGGTATTCAAGGGGTTTGAGTCAAATTTTCTAGCAGGGAAGGCCTATGGTGCACAGCCAATGCATGTTGTGAGCAGTGTCCCAGCTCTGCTGGGAGCAGGGTCAGGCTCTGGGGCTGCTCCAGCATTTTTTCCCACATGTTCAGCCCATGCATGAGTCCAGCCCCAGCCTGTAAGTCTTTGCTGAGATGCCTTTGACAGAGGGAGTGAGCTGATCTCCCAACACAGGGCTGTCCCAGCAGATAAAATAAATATTTAGCTGGAAAACATCTAACAGTTTTCAAAGAGCCCGGGATGGCCCAGCATGTTTAGACTGTGTGCATAGCAAAGGGTGCTGCTGTCTTTAATCATCCTCGTATATGTTCCAGGCTTTTATCTGGAGTTCTTCACAGCCCTCCACAGAGAGGTTTGTCTTGTTCATCTCTGCACTGCAGATAAGGAAATGGAGGTGCAGTCAGCAGGGGCTGGAGGCTGCTGGGGGTACCATCTTTGGAGCCACAATTCTTTGTGTTCCCTCTCCAAGGATCCTCTGACAAGATGACATGAGAGAAGTTTTCCTGTTCCCGTGTTTTCCTGCTGGTGGTGGTGGTGGCCCTGGGGGATGGTGCCATTTGTGCCCATATCTCAGCAACAGTCTCTGTATCCCACTGTGCACATTGCCCCTGGATGCAGTCAGGAGATGGGTTTGCAAACTGGCTCTGAATTGCAGATGAAAAGCAATGCTGCTTTCTGTTCTAGTGCTTTGCATCATGGAGTAACACCTCTTCTCTGCAGCAGGCTCAGCTTTATGTATTTATTACTCCATTTCACAAATACTTTAATATAAAGTAATTAGTCCTGAGGGCAGCATTAAGCTCAGAACAAATTAGGCTGTAACACAACGTCTCCTCTGCCTGGGTGCTCTGTTTTTTGGGAACCCAGCAGGTGAGGCTCCTGCCTGGACTCAGCCTCAGCTCTGTAACCAAGAGCATCACAAGGGGTTGCAGTGTTCTGGGGTAGTGGGCAGGATGAGGTCCGGGGAGTGCTGTCTGGAGCAAGCTGCTGCTGGTGGGAGGTGTCAAAGGGAAGCTGCCCCGATCCCAGCCTCCCATCAGCTCTCACCATGGCTGTAGAGCAGACAGCTGAGTCCTAAGGCAAGAAATGAAGCGTGGCTTTCTCTGGAAGCTGTGTGGGCTTTAATGAGAGTCTGACCCAGGGTCTTAAAACCTCATTTTTAAAAAAGAATTCCTTTTGAATTAACACATTTGCTTTCTTAGTTCAAATGCATATTTCCCTTGCCCCACAACTTCTCCCATACAACATTCTTTTGAATCAGATTTTCACAGAAACTTTTACTGAAAACAACAGTCCAGCAGCCTCAGAAATATTCAGGCCAGCCAATACACCCCTATGGAAAAATTGTGATAAACTCATTCTCAGATGGAGGCTGCTTGAGCAGACTGAGGAAGGAGCATCCCCACACATCCCCAGACACAGGTACTGGAGTTGTCTACCCAGTGGTGTTTTACAGATCACCCTGCTTTTCCCTATTTCCCCATTTAGCTACAGAGGGAATCTCTGCAGAGGATGAGAAGTGTAAACCCAGTTTTTGTATCAGAAAACAAAGTCCTGGGAACCTTGTTACGCCTGGCTTTGCCAGCCTCATCCATCTTCCAGCCCCGTGGTTCTAGGGGACCTGGGTCACATCCCAGGCTGAGCTACAAGGCACATGAGCCTTTTCAGAACCACCTTCTCACAAACTAGACTAATTTTTCAGGCTTTGCGTTCTTAAGGCCACCAGCTTTCCAAGAAATTTTAAATCCTGTAAAATTCACCCAAATCCCATAATCCCTCATGGAAACAAAGGCTGGGCTGATTATTTTTTTGCTAAAAGGTTGGCAGGCTTCCAGTTTTCTGAAATGCAGCTCTGCCAAAAGAAAAGACTTGTGGGCAAAATCATGTACTGGTGGTTTTGGAAAGACAAATCAAAATAAGACATTTCAGAAAGAAAAAAAAAAAAGCCTTTAAAAATAGTCTTGAAGCTATCTTTATCCCCAAGTCTAGAAGAGGAAGGGTCACATTAATTTTTCATCTGCTTTCCCCCCTACCCACTGAAAGAGAAAGGGGCAAGTGGTTTATTTTTAGGCTCCTGTTCCTGCTGCAGATGCAAGAAAAGCCATTTTTCCAAAAGCTGGCTGGACAGCTTTTGTGTGCTGGGACAGCTGCTGGAACTGCTGTCTGCACCAGCTGTGGGAAAATAGGGGTGAGAGGGGTTTTTGGGGACCAGGAAATTATTTGTGGGTGGCCAAATGAGGGTTGGGGTAGCTCAACATTATCATTTCAGTGCAGTTATCAGGGGCTTTCTCACAGGGAGAACTCCAAAGATTAAATGGGTGCTGCTGCAGTACCTCATCAGAAAAGGGTGAGTCTCTCCTCACAGCTGGTTTTGGAGTGGTGAGAGCAGGGGGAAGAGCAGCACCCAGCCCTGTGCCACCACATCAAGGTGCCCATGGGGAAGGGGCTCACATTCCTGAGCTGCTCCTCAGCTCTGGGGAGCATGGATGGGCAGGGAGGCACCTCACTCCCTAATGCCATTGCTCTTCCCAAACCTTTAATGATCTCCTGGGAGTGCAAGGACCAGAGCTGCACAAAGCCCACAAGATGTGGGTGCACAGTAGCCTTAGAGAGGCAGGAGGGTGTCGTAAGTTTTACTCCTTTCCTGCCATTCCTGATAAATGATTTACCTCTACTGCTGCCAGATGTGGAAATGTCTGGGTGAGAATGACTGCCATTACCCCAAACTCTTGTGGCCAAGTGGCAGAGGCCAGGTAAGAGCCTGTCACTTGCAAGGTGAAGCCCAGCATCATTGGGTACACATCTGCAGTGACTTCTGTCCTCCCTCAGTGTTCCATAACAGCTTTTTGCTATTCCCCAGTCTACCTTCTCCTTTACTGTCCTAAACAACTGTCCATCATGAAGCAGTCCCTTAATTTTTAGTGACTACCTTATCCAGCCCATGACACATGGCATCAGCAACCTCCCTTCATGGAGGAACACCCCCTCTGCTTTAATCTCCAGTGGAAGGATTTTGATTTTTGTGACTGCTTTTGTGCCTCTGTAGAAGCCAGTGGCAATATGAGACTGTTCACCCTTGCCTGTGCTTTTTGAGCCCTTCAGGTGTTTGTGAGACATGACTTCCCTTTGCAAAAGCCCTATCAACTGTCCCCAGATAATTAATTGCATTCTTTGATATAGTTTTTGGTCATTTGGCCAGCACAGACATGAGGTACGGACACCAAGAAACCTCCTGAAGGCATTTTTTAATGTCCTGTGGAAAAGCAGTGCTCGAGTCCAGGAGCTGTTTGCAGTATTCATGCCAGGGAGGATGCAAAACCTTCCCACGCATTAACTGCTGCACAACCTCACAGCAGCTTCTCACCTTACCTGGACTCCTTAATATCCCCATGCCAGTGGATTTAATACCCCTGTATTAAAGAAGGCAGCTTATGGAGAGGCTGCTGGGAATTTATTCGCTGAACTCTTGGCTTGTAAAATAGAAACTTAATGAACAGTGTGCTGCCCAAAGGAGTTTAAATTATACCTAGCAATCTACATCCTCCAATTCTTCACCTCTAAGGCTGATCATCAGTGGAAGCAGCTACATCTATGACATCTCAGCAAGGAACCAGAGTCACTCTGGAACCCTGGGCATGAGTGAAGTGGGAGCCAGGACAGTCACTTTAGATGATTTACAGAGTTACTGGCAGAGTGGTAGAATTAGCTGATTTATTTGAAAATTTAAAAAAAAAAAACAAAAAAACGCACCAGAATGATGAGAGGAATTGCTTTACACTGCTTTTGGGTTTTGCTGAATGTAAACAATAGCACATGTTATTTTAGAATTTAGCTGTGTTAATAATACTGCAAGAAGCTCAGCATCTGAAAGCACCTTCCTGGTGCAAAGATTTTCCAGACACCTGTGAAGCACCACTAACTCTTGATTAGGCACAGAAAGGAGAGTGGTCAAAAAATTCAGTCAATCCAGTTTTAGGCTTCCTAATTCCAACTCAGACGTGGTGAAGCCACATGAGAAAGCACTGATCCAGAACAAACTTGCTCTACCGGTTCAATTGTTCCTTTTCTTTTTTTTACACAGGCTCCCTTTGAAGCATCAGGCTCCACCCCAGATCAGGTACCAACTCATCTGTGCATCTAACCTCCTTCCAGAGTTGCCACAAACCCTCCCCCAGTGAGATACATCCAGCCAGTCCCAACAGCACACATCTTGGGGAAAGGCAACACATTTGTGTCAGAAATCTTCAGTCACTCCCCCTGCCCCCTTAAATATCAAACATCAGAGCTGACACTGCAAAGATAGATATCAAATTATAGTATCTGTTCCTCTCTTGCTGAACAGGAGCAGGAAAAGGAGCAGTGGCTGCCTGCAAGAGATCTGCTGGCAGCACCAGGGCTTTTGAGTATGCTCAGCACTGATGGCCAAGGGTATGACAGATGTCCCACTGCTCCCCTGGAATCCCAGGGACAATTCACTTGGATCTGCACTTCAAAGAAAGTGAGCTGTCAAGGAAAGAACAAGAACAACTGTGTGTGCAAGCCTGCTGGGTGCCTGTTGGCAGCCCTCCTTGCACTGGCAGGAGAAGAGAGTCACAGCCCAGGCACCACAATGGCGTACAGGGTTGCTCAGGACCTTTTTGCTGAACTTTTCCAAGGTCAAACCAAAGGTATTCAAGACAGTGTTGTGAGCAGCTGATCTGAGAGAATGTGGGAGCAAGACACATTTGCAGACACAAGACATCCGCATTTGGAATGGAGAATAAGGAGAAAAGCACAAGGAAATTGATACAGGAAGGAAGAACCAGCACACGCCCAATTCTTTTTTTCTCCCTTTCAAGAATCAGCCACAATGTGCCAGAGATCTCAGGCCACTGTGCCTGATGGGCCTCGGGATTCTGATGCTTCCAGTGGTCTCTTCCAGTGTCTCCATGTGACTAGTCCCAGCCGAACAGCAAAGATCAAGCACGTCAGTGCCAGCAGAACAACTGGGGAAAAACCACAGAAGCATGTTAGAGCATAAAAAATGACAGTGTTTCTTATCATACTTTAGCTCTCAGAACAAGGGGGAATTCAGGGAAAGAGAAAAAAACACAGTCATCTGTACAGGTTCCATTAACCCCTGAGTTGTATCTCAGATTATTACTGCTGTACAGTGAAATATCCCCAATGATTCCAGGGCAAGAAATGTCTAAAAAGGGGAGGCTTCCTGGACACAGGAGTTAAAATACGTTACATTAACAAAGTACTCCAAGAATAGTGAACTATATAAAGAAACATGTACTAGTTTGAGAAAAGCACATTCTCGTCCTACCAGCCAAACAAGCTGAACCACTAAGAATGAAGTTTTTCTGGTAAGAAATGTACCCACTGCAGGAACAGAGCTGCCTGCTAGAAACCATGCACACCTCCACATTCCTGGTGGCCACAACCATCAGGAGACGAGCCTCCAGTGCCCTGGTGGCTGTGGCAGACAAGATTTGCCAAGTCCTGCTCTGTGCTTTCAGACATGATCAGGCTGCAGCTGCACTTACAGCAAAGGGAATTGTACTGGAGCAGCTCCAATGGTGATGCCAGTCCAGACTTTAGCTTTAGCCACTGGTATGTTGCAGGGGGAAGGCTCAAGGGTGGGAACATGCTCCCTTCTGCTGACCCCGTGGTGGGAATAGGCATCTCAAAATGTTTTAGCAGGATTCAGAGTTCACACAGCTCAGTCCTTTCATGCCAGCATAAAACTACTCATAATGGTACAGTTTCTGCCAGACTGTGATTGTACAGAATTTGGACAGCTTAAACCCTTTCACCACGGATGACTACACTCAACTCTGCTACAGTGGCTGGCAGCAACCAGATAATCCCAGGAAAACTTGTTAAGGCTAGTCTGAGCTCTGCATGGGAGAGGAGCATGTGCAGGGATTTGCCCTATGAAGCCCTCCGTAGGTCAGAAGCTCATGCACACCTCCTTTATGCCCCACAAATGCCCCCACAGGGCAAATGGAAGTCCACAGCTTTCATCCCAGCCCTGTTTTTCCATTGGCCTGCTCTACTTCAGATGGAGCTGCTGGGGGAGCAAAGTGGGTGATGGAGGATTGCGGGACAGACATACTGCACTGGGAAGGGAGCTTGAGACAACACAAGGTTTGGGTTCAGCCCCGAGGTTCATGGGCAGTGATTTCTGACCTGCTCTTTCCTTAGCAAAGTGAATACCTTCAGGTATGTCCCTTGTCCTGCTATTAACAAATCACGGTTTTTGAGTGGCAAGTCTCTCTGCCCTCAAAACAGAGGAAGGATGTGAAGTGTTTACTGGCCTTCTTTTACAGGAGTTAAGAAAGATTCACCTATAAAAACGTCATTGGTCAGTGGGGATGAAAATGAGCTGTTCCTGCACGCACTGCCAGTCAGGGCTGCTATGACCACTGGGTAGACTGTGAGGTTATAGCGGACATAGTTGTCAAGCAAGTAGTTTTCTAGATAAAACCTGTGAAGAAAAAGATTGACCAAAGTAAGACTTTTCTCTGTATTTTTTTCTATTCCCTAAGAAAGAAATTAGACAGACAATTGGGGGTTTTGTGAGCCAGCTGTGACAAGAGTCCAAAATGTTTCATTTACTAATATTCAAAAAATTAATAAATAATTTATTTAAGGTAAGTTTAGGGAAAAATAAAGCCATGTTTCATATGGTTTCTGTATCACACCCTCACCTGTAAACCTAAGGCAGGTTGGGCTCATGCAAGTCACAAAAGCATGTTCCTGGCCCACAATGCTTATTGGCATTACTGAGGTCAGGGGATAAAAGCTCTGCCAAGACTCCCAGTTCATCTGACGTGAATTATAACAGAGGCCTTTGTACTCGGTGTTGGGAGAGGAACAAGTGATGAGTGAATTGGAACAGATGATCTCCACTGGTGAGAGGTGGAAGGGGTTTCTGAGGCTCAGCAGGGACCCTTGGGGTCACTTACCATATCACCAGGCCAAGAGCCAGGATGCTCAGAGAAGCTGTGGTTGCTTTCTCATCAGGCACATTCCACTTGTAGATGAGCACGACGGCGAAGTTCAGCAGTGTGGCAATGCTGGTCCATGTCACATACAGTGCCAGCCCATTCTGGACCTGCCATGCAGCACAGCAAGGGGACAAGAGTGACACACAGGTAATCTCTGTTTGTCTTTGGTGATCCCTAGGCCCTGGTGCAGTTAAGCCAGCCTTCCAGACCTAGCTGCAGGAAAAGTCCCTCAACACAAAGAAGAGGTGAAACCTTGGAGTCCCAAGGGGCTCCAGAGATCCAGCCCAGCTGTGTGTTTTACTGGTGTTTCAGGAAGTGCAAAGAACAGAGCCCGCTCCCAGTTTGTGCCTAGAGATGTAGATGCCTTTCCAGAAGGGCTACTAGGAACTTTTCTGTGCAGGGCAGGAATCTTTCCTTAGCTGTGTTCTGCCACTCAATCTGATACCTCCAGCACTGCACAGAGGTTGTTTTGTTTTTACCATTTACCCACAGCACAGCTTCTCAAAGCCACCTACCAGAATGCGGATGAGCCAGAGCTCAGCTTTGTGACCCTTCACAAACCACGAGGAATGGATACTCAAGGCTCGGTGGGAAACAAATAGGGAGGCACACGTGGTAAGAGAGAGGACTGCCAGGAACACCAGGGCTGGAAGGAGGTATCTAGGACAAAGAACATGTACACACACAGTGGACATCACATTTTTCTCTGTGGTGTCACAACGTCCTAATTTGTAGCTTTAGTGTTTGTCCATTACTGGCTTTAAATTGATCAGACTTTAATAAAGGTAATCACTACACATAGCCCTCATTTTGACATATTGCTCTGTTAATCATAAAGTTGTTTTCCTGACTGCAAGTGATTTCTTCACCTCTTGACAGTGGTGCTCTCATAAGCCCTTAATGTGACCATCATTATGGAAACAATCCAAGGCAAGGAGCTTAACTTCATTAATGAAGAGAGGCATGGCTCCTTTACCTGTGGAGGTAAAAATGTAGAACAGCAGCTTTGAGGAGATCTTAGACTTCAATGACCAATCTGTTTCATGGGCAAGATGACAACATAATGCAAAACCCCCAAACTTTTATGAAGGCTACATTTTGTCAAAGCCTGGCATAGAGTTTTACAGGTGTGATTAAGTGTTCACACACAGAGGAAAAAAAAAACATAGAGGAAAAAGTACTGGGGTGATCACATGAAGAATGTTAGAAAGTATTTGTAACAGAAGACAACTTACTCTCGATCCCACAGAAAGAGCCATCCAACATTGAGGCCATTATTCAGACACCATGTCACATAAAAAGGTATTGGCAGCAAGTCTGGCTTTATGAAGACATATCCAAGTTCATTCCTGCCAGGAAAAAGTGGGTATGGAGAAAGGAAAACAACGCCTGCATTGACCAAACAAATTTTCTGGCCTCATTTTCCTTATACTAGGAGGGACCTGACATTGGAATTAAACATTTTGGCTTAAATCAGACTATTTCACTTCTGTGTCCTTCTCTGACACAATACAGAAACACCTATGGCTTTCCCTATCAGGCAGTTATTGATCTCATAGCCCCAGGAAGTTTCCAGTCCAGTTCAACAAACCAAGAGACTCCCAGTGCTGGTTGTTTGATCTCTAACAGAAAGCAAACTCAAAGCATTAGCTCCATAATCCATTAATTTTGCCCCTGTGGATTCTCAGCCTCCAGCAGTGGGTAAGTGCAGGTACTGGGTAAATCTGTCAGACTCCCCAAATCAGGAAATGAGGCCTCATAGAGGCTTTTACACATTTTGATACCTGTCTACACTTCAGAGGACTTCATGTACACCTCCACACTGCTTCCCAGCTTTGGATGCTGGATGTAAGAGATGCTCCAGCCACAGAGCTTCAACATGTCAAGTCAAGATAAATGGCAATAGGTTTGTTCTTACTAGAAATGCCTAAAAGGGAAGCAAGAGGCTGACTATCTCTTCTCATTTGTATTGTAAGCAGTAAATAGGGAAAATACCTTCGACAGATCCCTGACAAGGCATAGAGAAGCCAAGCAAGCTGCCAGGCATAGATGACATTCCAGATGAGGAAAGTCCAGCCAGCTGGTGTGAAATCAGTGCTGTACTTGGCCGAGATGTTTCCAGGGGTTGTCCTGAACAGACCTGTGGTAGTGAATGGTATTGCAGGCAAAAATGTTATGGCATCCAAAGGGGAAAGACTGCTTTTTTTCCTCAACCTTGTCTTCCTCCCTACCTCAGTGGGTTCATGGATGATGAGAGCATGCCCTTGGTGCAAATACCAGCCGTGTGCTGCTATTGGTTTAGACATCCATTATGGGATCACTGTCCCTTATTTGGAACACTACACTCTTTCCTCTTACACAGATCTAGAAAGAACACCTGTCTTGTAATCCAGAGGATAGCATGATGACAGTTCTTGGCAGATTCAGCCAGGTAGTGTTCAAACGTAGCACCATTGTCATCTACAAACCCACAGCAGCAGCCTGAACATCTTCCACCGAGGATGCAAGGGGATGCAAAGACTGCCTTTTAATCATCACTAGATCCAGCTTCAGTGGGGACATTTACTTGGATTTCAAGGGACTGGATAGGGTTCAGGCATTTGGCTGTAACACCTGGAGGATGCACCAGCTACTTCTACCTTTCACAGAACAAGTTGTATTTGGAGAGTTGATGAGGTAGCAAACACATCTATCCCATCTAAGCCACTTTGTATCACTGCATGATACAAAGCATGAAACTCACCACTGAATGAAAAAAATTTGCTTGCATTACCTTTGAAAGTCCCAGTGGCATTTCCAGCATTCATGATCACCATGACCGTGAAAGTAGCCAGAGACAGAAACATCACCAAAATCTTCAACTTATGTAGAGCATCCATCTTACTCTGAAATACATTAGAGATATTGTTGGGCTTATCCTAAAGGAAGACTGCTTTTGTTCCACATCCCAGAGACTGTTTTAGAAATAATGTTGTAAATTCACAGATTTTAACTCCACAAGTTTAGAACCAGAAAGGCCATTGCATGGCCTAGGAGCATCTCCATTTGAAGAGTTCTTGTGAGGTTGCAGAATGGAAATGGGAAGCTTTGGGAGAGCTGCCTGCTCTGCCACCCTCTATTGCAAGAGCCAAAACTTAGGTTTGCCTATGGTTTCCACAAAGGCCTAAATAATTAGCCCACAAAATTAGCTTATCTGGCACCACAGCTGCAGTTTTACTGAAGCAAATAGACTCATCAATTTTGCCCAGTCTAGGAAGCAAATATAAAAATGTTGTGATGCCTTAAGTTTTAGTTTTTATATTTTTCAGATTCTGTGCTGTTTTAGTGTGTAGTTCTGGGTTTCATATTAAGTGCTACTAAGCTCCTTCACAGAGTAGGTAGTCAAAACAATTCCTTTTCCAGCTTGGTACCACGGACAACCAATGCAACTTTCAGGCCCAAGAACAAAAACAATGGTGAAGAGAGAACTAAAAACAAAGAGGATGGAGCTTCATAACCTGGAGCTATTACTGGATAATTAACTCCAATATGCTGATGGACCAGAACTTATAAAAGTGTGAGACCGTGTGATTGCATGTCCATTTTGTGACCGTTTTGGGGTTCATCTTTGGTGTGGTCCAGACAGGCTCTTGTGCAGCCCAGGTGTGCCCATTGAGGCCTTCTAATAAATACCTACTTCATTCTTTTGCTCTGTCTAGTCTCTGATCCAGGTCAGCCTCCAGAAGGCATCAGTTGAAATCTTCACTTTGCAGTCAAGTGCCTTTTAGTTCACCATAACTTCTCACATTTACCTCTCTAATCCTATAATGCCTCCAAATTAACCTCCTTTCATGGTGGTATTACTTTCTCATCTACTGCAAATAAGCTTTAAATGCTTTTGCTCGTCTCAAAAAATTTATGGACTATAAAATCCACATTCTACAGTTCTTCAAGGTTAGTAAGTAGTGACTTCAGCTTTCCCAAGTGATTTCCATTAGTCCAGCCTTTATTCTATCCCTGAAAAGTTCAGTAGCACCTCTAAGAATAAGTGCACACAACCCACAACTATCGGCAACAGCTTTATTTCTCCTCACAGCACGAGCTGCTTTCTCTCTACAGTGGCACTTCAATGCTTTCCAGGGTTGGCAGGAGTAACAACTGAGTCGCTTCACATTGCTCAGTCTTGAACAAAAAATTCCAGTTCCCACTGCAATGGATTGTTTTATAGTTCCAGGCTTTGTTCACAGAACGCGCTGCATCCAGACATGTCACAAGGAAGTGGGAAGGGAAATTCTGTTTTCTGTGAATCTGTATGTTTTTCCCTTTTCAGTTCTATCTTAACAGAAAAAACCCCACCCTTTTAAAAAATAAAAATTAAAATTCCATGTGGAAGAATGCAAGATATGAAACCCCAACTAGATTTAAGTCAGTCAAACCGCAGAACAACACGTTGTCTTCAGCAGATACACTGAATTAGCAAATTCTGAAAAGAAAAATCCACTATTGTACTATTGTGTTGTACTATTGTATTGTACTACTAGAGATATCATTTCTGGCTCAGGAAATAACTGACGTTCAGATTTCTGAAAGCCGTGAAAACATAGGAGAAAAATATCACTGTACACTTGTCAATAATCAAGGAAAGAATATAAGAATAGGACATTTGCCTGCTCCAAACCAGTACACAGGACTAGATGGTCCTGTAATCTCCCTGTCAGGCCAAAACTCTGTCCTCCCATAGTCCTGCAATTGACTTCAGCATTGCATTTCTTTTTCATTAGCATTTGGAAGAACCTTGATTGCACAGCTTCAGAGAAACCCATGTTTGCTTACAGAAGTCTAAGAGGAAAGCCTTATTAAACAGGTCAATAGTTTCACCAGAGTCTCTCACCTCCTGCCTCCCTCTAACTTACTGCTTGTAATAAATGTCTGCAACATTTCCTGCCTGCAGTCTCCAGTCACAAACACCCATTAGAAGAATCAGAAATATTACTCACAGGAATCCACTCAGGTTTTATGGCAGCGCTTTACAGCTGTGGTTCAGTTACAAGCAGCGCTGAGGAGTCTCCGCCTCCTAACCCTATCTGAAGAGATTTCATACAACTCTCAGAAGATTAATAATCACTTATTATTAGAAGAAAAATAAAAACTCACAGAAGTTAGATGTGCTTTCTGTCCGTGTACTGCTGCAGCCTCCAGTTGGCTAAAGCCTCCCAAAAAACAAGCACTTATGCAAGAGAAATGTGATTACTTAACCAAAGCCTTTTATAACAGCCAGACATTTTGTATAACGTTGCATGTTTCCAACTTGTTGGCAGACAGTAGCTAATGAGTGCATGCTCTGGGCTTTTGCCTGCTTTGTCCTTCCCCATCCCTGCCAGGAAGAGGAAAACTGAACACTTAATGCAAAATATTGCATCTCAAAATCTTAGCACTCCTGAGTGGGAGATGCTGGCAGAGGTGCTAGAGAAACAGACTGGATTTGGAGTTTGGGGAAGGTGGAGATAAAAATTGTTTGAATTGGAAGGGACCTGAAAGATCATGTGGCTCCAAAAATGCCCCTGCCTTCCACTAGACCAGGTTACTCAAAGCCCCATCCACCCTGGCCTTGAACATTTCCAGGGATGTAAAAACACAGATGTAATACACAGAACCACAGAAAAGTTAAGGTTGGAAAAGAACTCTAGGATCCAGCCTAACCATAAATAACATAGATCTATAGTCTAGATCCTGTGAGCATCTTCAGATCTTCCTATAGCCCCAGATGGAGACTGGGTCCCAAGTAAAATTTTTGTTCTTTGATATAGAAAAGGTTCCTGCCCCCCAATGCAAGCCCATCCCACAGAAGCAGTGCAAAGCATGCAAGCTGATAAGTCTCTGCCTGCACATCTGTCTGCCACAAAACCGCAGTCTCACCACATCCAGTTCTTTCATTTTATATTTCTGCTTGCTTCCTCTCAAATTTAAACTTTTATAGACAATTTAAAATATTCTTCAGCATCAAAATACTATTTACCTTGTGCAGCCACAGTGCTTACCAAGCAGACAGTCTGGCTGGGAACTGCCCCACATCAAATATAAAGGGAGTGAATTAACTAGCACCTATCTTCACCCGTCGGGAACAACATCATGGCTCTGGGAATTAACCCAGCTGAAGCTGAAGCTTCCTTGGCCATTGAGATAGGGGTGGAAAGCCTCTATGAACATGGATTTGCCAGCCGTGGGAAGTACAGGGAGGCATCCAGCCAGCACTGTTGCTGTCTGTTTATCCGTGTAGGTGTGAGGTCCACCCTTTGAAGGCATTCTTAGGTCCACCCTTTGGAGGTGTTCCGATGTGGAAACCATTGGTTTAAGTATGATTATTCCTTATTAGCCAGATAAGGTGTTGTGCTCTACACATGGATCAAAAACAAGAGCTGCTTGTGCATAGCATGCTCCTTGAAGAAGACAAAGGCCTGAGCTCATGGCATGGTGGCATTAGCATTTTTCTCTCCTTTTTTCAATGTAAACCTCCCAGGTACATACACAGTGACTCTGCCCATATCCTACAAACTGCTTTAAGTCACAAGTTTATAAGAACTTGTTGCAGCAAGCATGGGCTGAAATACAAGCACAACCATTACAAACACTGTATGGCCTCTCCTCCTAGTAGATTAAAATCTACAATGCACCTTTTTCCTCACTGGACCATATTTTATTTATATCTAGTGTGTTTATGTCTTATATCTATCTAGTGTGTATAGGCATGTATATATCTTTACTCATCAGATAGTCCAAATTACCTCAGCATGATACCAGACATCACATTTTCATCCAAGAAATGGGTGGCCTGAAATTCTTCACTGAATACAGTCCACTTTACCATACAAGTGCGTGTTAGGCATAGCTGGTCAGCCAGATCCATGCTGACCTAAATCTAGGGGAAGTTCTGCATGCAGGAAACACTGGGCAAGTGGAAGAAGCAAAACACACCCACCTCCCCCCCCCCCCCCCCCCCCCCCCCCCCCCCCCCCGTCCCATGATCTTGCTGGTTATTCCATAATGCATCTCTTGTTGCAGTGAGACAACTGGAAGCAATGCCACCACAGTGGTGGCCTTGTCCTCTGGCCACACTCTGTAATCCAGGCAGAAACTTAAAGCCCACATTCTGGGTGTCAGAAGGTTTTGGGGTTTTTTCAGAATAAATCATAACACAGGCCTTGGATAAAATATTCAGAATTATTTTATCATGCAGCTCTACAAAAATCCCCTCTAGTATGTTTGCAAAATACAGAGCAATGTACTTAGTGCTTATAAAGTCATTAAAATTGAACGTCTCTTGCTCCACTAGGCTGCACAGCATTCCCCAAAGTGGGAATGCTCAGGACAGCTGTAGTTTTTAGATACCGTAGTTAAAGGAAGCTTTTATGGAAAGGCCCTACCTTTCTATGGTGTATCTTTTCTGAGAGAACTTTTAAGCTTATTTCTTCAGCATGGGTTTGAATTATCTTTGCTGGCTTGTTGAGGAAATAAAATTGTATTGTCAGAGGAGTGGAAAATGCAGTTATACAAATTTCAGAAAAAAATGGTTGCTAATGTTTGTCTGCACAAAGAGAATCATGATACAATCCATGTTTACAAGAGGATGCATCTTGAAATACAGATATGCTGTTGAATGAAATCACTGGAACCAATTCCATGACACAGACAGTGGTTGGTACTTTTCAAGACAAGTTGCTTTGAATCAAATATAAGTTTATATTTATCTTGCTCATGATAGAGAATAACAGTTTCCAACTAGCAGTTATTTTACCATCAGGGCAGTTTTCCACTGATAAACAGAGAAAAATTCAGGCTCCTCCTGTATTGCTAAAAATCTTTAAAGGGTCTATCTTTAGGCTGTTCAGAGCCCTCGTTTGTTTTAATCGAAGAAGAAAATAAATAGGAAAAAAAGCTGCTTTTCAAGGAGAGATCTACCATGCCCATCCCTCCCCATGCACTCTCTCTGCAGCACCAAGACATGCTTCACCAGCAGCAGGGCACCTCAGATACCAGTGCAAATACCAGAGAAGGACTGGCTGCACTGGAACCACAGCTCCACTGTCACTCCCCCATGCACTGGAAAGCCATGTAAGCATTTACAAGGTGATGAGCTAGCATGAGCAGACTTTGTGCTGGTATTAATGTCCTGCTGACAAGAGGAAGATCCTATATTTTTTAAAAACCCTCAACATGAATCCTCCTGCTAGTAGCTGAAATAAAACATTATGAGCACAGACAGTTTGAGTCCCAGAACAAAAAGTGGAAGCCAATCGCTTTCTACTTAGAGGTGCCCCTGTGGAGGCCCTGTCCTCAAAATAAACTCATTTTGCACTGTGCAGGAACTGAGAAAAGTTCATCTGTGGGCAGCTCACCCACCTAACGGCACACACTGTCATCAGCAGGAAACTCCAGAAAGCAAAGCCCCAGCAACACCTCCACAACAAGGGCTGGGAGCCCAGATATTATGATCAGTCTGCCAGAGCCTTTTGTCCCCACCAACAGCAATGACAGGTTTAAATCCTAAAGATGCTCTGCACACTGAGTGCTCCAGTATAATCCTTATAGCCACTTGCTTTAACTCCAGGCTTTCCCAATGTGCTGGGCAAACTGGTACCCACGAGTCAGTGACCTCGTTAGAAATCATTTTCAGGCCAAGTTCAGCAAGTGTTGACAACCAAATATACTAATCTTCTAAAAACAGCTCAAGCTTCCTAATCCTGCAGTGGGTTAATCTGGGTGCCCTCAATGCCAAGGATTTACCTTTCCTTGCTGCTAGAAGGAATGGGATTTGGCTGTCCACATCAGGATGGGCACACAGTGAAGAGGATCTGTGTTAGCAATCCCCTTTGGGTATTTTAAGAAGGAAAATCATCTGCCTTTTATTGTTGGAGAGCAGAACAGATCCGCCCTTTGGCAGCAGGGAAATTTCCCTACATTTGAGGGAGCAAAGAAGAGTAGGGAACTCACTACCCTCATATTTTCAACCAGACTTTAAGCTGACATGCTAAAAATCATGACTGATCACCAAATCTTTTAATTGTACTCTAGATTAAAATCGTTATTTCAAACATTTAAGTAACTCAAACTAAGCCCTGCCAACTATTGTGAGAGAAAGAGGGTAAAAGACAATGCACTTCTTTCTCTAAACTGAACTTCTAAGAAGTAAGAAAATATATTATCCCCAGATGTTCTCACTTACTGGTTAAAGACTGGTAAATTTGCTTTCTTCAAAGGCAGCCCAAGAGTCTGCCTACAGCAGTGTCCAATGTCTAGCAGACAGCATCCACAGCATCAGATCAGGAGCACGGCAGCAGGAAGGCACAAGGAAACAGAAACTCACCTGCACAACTCACCCCTTCAAACTGGATGGCTGTGAAGAAATGAGGAAAACAGCAGAGCTGAGCAGCAGTGAACAAAGACACATTTATATGGCTGGATACCCTCAATTTATTAACTTCTTAATTGCATAAAGGTTATTTTATTCAATCCCATGGCATTACTGTTGCTCACAGGGCACTCCCGTGTCCTCCTTCACCACTGAAGAAATGACAAAATCAAGAGCATTCATTCAGCACCCTGTTTGCTCAGTGTCACTCCTCTATCCTTATTGATTTCAAGAACACAGACAAATTGGATACAATGGATACCTCAACAATGGATACCTCATTGCTACTATCACCCGGGAATGCTTCTCAAGCGCTTAATTGTTTCTCTCTCCACAATTTCATGAGAAAAGCAAAAAAAGCAAAAGCCAGCCCCTTGCATTGACAGCAGTGGTCTCTAAGCCCTCACTGGGTACAGGTTGCTGTTTTGCAGAACTCTCATGGCCAGCAGCATGGCCAGGAACAGAGGCAGATAGGAAGGGAGGAAGGGCACCTGGGTGGTGGTCAGAGCACAAGTTTCTCTTACTTCCACGGGAGCAGAGAGCTGCCTTCATTTATAGCTGCAGCATCCAGGTCATCCAGAACCTCTCATGCAGAAAGCCTGCTTGAGAGGTAACTCAGGTGGCCTGATTTTCTTTATGGTGGTTTTTTGGTGGCACTTTATATGCCTCAATGCAATAGTGTCACCTATAATTGACAGTATTCAATGCATCTCTCAAGCTGAGCATTTAGAGAATGAGAAACATTTGGATGGCAGCAGCTTTACTACAAGAAGGCAGTGTGAAGATTAAACAGGCAACTTCCATTTGCAGCAGCTGAGTGCCTCACTTTAGTAGGAATATTCCTTTAACATAGCAACTTTCCAATCTAATTATCTAGATATTTTTAAAGGCAACTGGGGCTTATATAAAATGTCATAATATATATCACCTCCTACATGAACTATTAGCAGAACTAGAACCTTTAGTCGCATTACTGTGGGAAATTAGTGAAACAAAACTCATTTCAAGACCTTAGAGGTAGGGAAGGTGATTTCTTATTAAAAAGATTCCAGTAAGTTGGCCCTACCCACTCCCACTCTCCCATCACCATACTCACATGCACAGGACTATATGCATCAATCTGCTCAGGATCAGCCAAGTAGAGCAGGAAGCATGTAGGATAACACCACCACTCCTCTGCATCTCTGGAATGGGCTCTTCTTCATTTTTGTATGCATCTTTTATACCCCTCAGCAGTGGATAGGATGATCTTGTGTCTCACCATTCAGGAGTTTCAGGCAAAACTGAGTCTTGTTACCTTTATCTGGGCATTTCACAGTTTCTCTACTGTGGGTCATCATCCTGTCACCTTATCTCTAAGGTCATCATCTTGTCACCTTATCTCTAAGGCTCCAGTTTGGGTTTTGTCCTCTGGTTATTTATTTGCATGAAGCACATGGCGTGGTTCTGCAGCAATTAATACATGCCACTCCTTTTTACCCTTCATCTGCTGTTCTTCTGTTGTCTTCAGGCTGGTGTTTCCATTCACATCAGTATTGGTATTTCTGCTAAAAACCTCCACATCAAGGTCTTAACCACGAGAGATCCTGGCACAACTTGGAAGCTGCTCACTTCCTGTGAACCAGGACAGGGAACAACTTTGGCAACAAATTGCACAGTTTCTGGCTGGCCATACAGAAGTGCAGAGGTTGAAAATGTTGTGACAAATCTTAGTCAGCAGTCTCTTTAAGTGGTTCTCTTGTTTATATGTTACCATGCAAGCTTCATTCACCCTCTGTCCCCCATCCCTTATCCTTGCTTCTCCATCTGCTCATCTGTCTCATTCTCAGGACTCCGTACAATTGCTCCCATCCCCTTTCCCTTCGAGGAAATACCACTTCCAAAGGCTTCTGCCAGTGTCTGCCCTCTCCTCTCCCATGAGGATGTGCAGAAGTATTTTCAGACCTATAACTCAGCAGAAGCATTTCGCTACTTCCTGAAGGCAAAAAAGCACACCCTTTACTCCATGTTCATCTTCCAGACAAATTTCCAGGCTGCCTTTCAGAACATGTAAGTGTTCAAATAACAAAAAAATTATTTCAGACAAAAAGCTAAGACAAAACAACAGTTCCCTCCTAAACTTAGTCAAAACCATAGGGACGTCTTGTACTGTAACTTGGCAGAAACAAACTAAGCCTGAGGCAAGAAAGAAACAATGGAAAATTGCAGCAACAAGGGAAAACTGTAGCCAAAGTGGGAATTTTGGTGAAGTCAGAAGAGAAAAAAGGGAGCTCTGGCAGGAAGAATAAGGAAGTTGTAACTGCAAACAATGGTGTAATTTTTGTCTACAGTAAATGCACTGAAGACATTGCATGCACACCCACATATCCGGATCTTCACTTTGCAGCCTTCCCATAGTGATGCAGTAGGTGTTTTTATTCCTTCAAGCTGGAGACCAGGTATGTCCATGGAAAGCCAGCTGAACACAAAGGCTTTACATCTCAAGAAGGTGAAATGTATTTTCTCCCAGAAGCCTTTTTCAACACACAAATGTTGAATGTTCCCAGGCCCTGCCACCCATCACTGGAGGCCTGCCTGCTCCTGCAGATGAGAACCTACCCCCAGTGCTCCCCCAGTGCAGCTGGTGATTTGGATTAACCTGTGTTTTGGATCTGAGATGCCTGATCTTGTCCTTTGGCTTGTTCTTCAGCAGGACTGGAATCCTTTCCTTGGGCAATGTAGAATATTAGAATTGTTTAGGCTGGAAAAGACCTCTAAGATCATCAAGTCCAAATGTTAATCCAGCACTAAACTGTGCTTCCAAGTGCCACATCTACACATCTTTTAAATACATCCAGGGATAGGGGCTCCACCACTTCTCTGGGCAGGCTATGCCAGGGCTGGGCAATGATTTCAGTGAAGAAATGTTTCCTAATATCCAATCTAAACCTCAGAATATCAGAGGCATCCAGAAACGTCAGAAGCATAATCAGCCACCTCTTTCAAAAATGATTAGCAGCAGATTAATGAGGTCTGAGCTCTCACAAAGTGTCAGAAAAAGCCAGTAAGAGTCAAAACCCTGTGCACATTTGAGAGGTATCTCTCAACATATTTTCCACGTATTTCCAAACTTTATGTTGTCTTAGCCCAAACACCCTTCAGGGTTATCATGGTGCTTTTTGCAATTCAATCATCAAAGCAGTGCCCGCCCTTCCTCATTTTCCTCCTTCCTACTAATTAATTTTTAAGCGAAACCTATGGTGTTAGCAGTTTTGATCTGGTTATTCTGTTGAGGCTTGTTTACAGCCAGAATCCACAAAGCCTCAGTAGTGCCATCACTGTGAGCTTGCTGTCATGCCCGGGAAGCCAGCTGAACTATCGGCTCGCCGGATAATAGGACAACATCCTTTTCTCTAGCATTACAGCTTCCAAATATGTGAAAGTGCCATCAGCATGGGGCTTTGGCAGTCTCACAGACTAAGGCACCTTACTGGCATGTAAAGTGGGCCATGCAAGACACAGAGGACTGGCCAGCCATTCCCCATCCCTCTCTCATCAGCTTTAGAAGCTCAGACACAAGACATATCATTACTCATTTTCTTCAAAAGTTTGTAGAAGCGACAGAGTCAGGTCCTGCAGATAAACAAACACAGGATCATTCCCACCAAGTGTGTTTTTTTAAGACACTGGATATTACTGCAAAAGAGGTTATTCATAGGCTACATAATCTGCCTGTCTGCCACATGGTCCTGCAAAGCTCCTGTGTAAAACACCAGCAGACCTAAGAGCCACTTTGACAAACTCACCTGCTGTGAATCAAGGAGCTTGTGCCAATTGCTGAAAGACTTGCTCTGACCACAGATATTTCCACACAGAACTCACCAACAATGTAGAAGCAGAACACAGAAATTTCACTTTCAAAAACTAGGAAATACACATGGAAAAGAGCAAACTCAAACAGCAAAGTTTGGGTTTTTTTCTTTTGGCTTTTTTTCCACCAGCAAAAAACTGTCCACATCTTATACGCAGGGTGGTTTTTTCTTAAGTGGGTTTGAACCACAACAGCTCCAGTGTTATCCTTCCTAACACATGCATCCTTTGTGGCAAGTGTAGATCAAACCTACCTGTTACAGTAGAGTAATAACAACAAGATCCATCATTCATTATGATGAAAGGCCTGTCATGGCTGGATCACATTATATTAGCGGAGGCTATAAATCTCCTCGTATTTTACTCCCCACAAAAAGAGCACTTTCCCAATCAGAGAATGCTGCTGAGCCAGAGATGTGCTCTCAAGGCATGTGAGTATTCTGCAGGAGCACATCTGCCACTTGGCAGGGTTCACCTGAAAGGAGAGCCCTGGGTGATATGGCACAGAAGTGAAAGCTTTTTTTTCTGCAACATGCTGTACAACAGAAAGTGAAAGTGTTTGGAAGAAGAGAATTTCATCTTTACTGGGGGAAGGGCATCATGATCCCTTCATGAAACTCTAAATATTAAAAGCCATTATGCTGTACTCACACCCTAAATACACCACAGTGAAGGAGCTCCACTTCCAAAGGCTGCTCCACATGCCAGATAAATCTTTTATACATCAACTTCTACATCCAACATAAAAGGAAATATATTTATATATATATAAAATGTAATGGGAGGACCTTCTCTTGAAAAAATCCTGGAGGAGATAGTTACCAGAGTGACAAGAAATGGAAGAGTATCAGTAGCATTTATCTATGTCAGGGAGCAGCATTGTCCCACAAAGGGGGACAAGGACAGCCAGCACAGGCTGTGCTCTCACCCACAGCACAGTCCCTGAGTGGAGCTGCGTGCTGGTAGCAGCTTCCATCAACAGCTCCAGACTCAGTAAAGGGGTGGCCCAAGCCCAGGGGTCACCTGGGGGTGCAATCATTGAAGGGGGCTGGAGACAAGCTACAAGAGATCCCCTCAAGGGCCCATCCCAGACAGCAAAACCAGGGACCAACCCACCTGCGAGGCAGCCCAGGACTGGGCTCAAATAGAGCTGCAGGGTAGAAGTCCCCAGTGAAGCTGCTCAGAGAACTTGGGACCCTCTGGGAGTGTTGGGAGTTTGTTGGAGTTTTTTTCACAGGAACCTCAAAGCTGCAGCAGGTCACAGCCAGGAAGATGGAGGAGCATCAGGACAATGTCTCCATGAGGGGAATGGTAGCTGGGAGGTTTATTGGCATTGCATGCAGTGCAGCATGCAGAGCTCTGCCTGCTGTGTGAATGAGGGCGACTGACCACTACAAGCCTTTGTTCTTTGCTTTGGTCTGGCTGGCTGGCACTGTCAGGGATTGTAAACATCAGCACTGCAGATTTTGGTGTTGGTGCCAAAAAGCAGAGCAGACAGAAGCTGTGCCTCCTCTTCCTTTCCTGTTTAAAGTGTTTCAGCTAAAAACTAAAAAGATGTTGGGCTTTTTTAATCACTGCCATATAATCTTTGATGGAAAAAGCAAAATCATGGACTTAAATGTTCCTTTTTAAGGGCCATATAAACTGGTGCTTGATGGAAGGCCTCATTTATCCCTCAGTAGTGCCTGCAGACTTTTTTCTCTCTTGTTTTACTTTTTTCCTTGTTTCTTTCACCCACATCCATTCTCATCACTTCTTTTGGCATTGGCATCCCTTTTCATGGTCCCACATAACAAGTCCACCCCTTACATAACTGGACTTTTCACAGGGCCTCAGGGCGACCTCTCTCCAAAAAAACAAGGAGGATATTCACTCAAAAGGACTAAAAAGGTCAGCTTTGTCTCTTTGTTTCCAGGCTTGGGATTGGACCACACAACAGTTTATCTCTAGGGTAGTTAACAGGAAAAATGCCAGCAGGTGGCATTCCAGAATAGTTTCTGGAATTAGTGATGACAGCAAAACCTGAGCTACACCCTCAGGATCCTCTTACAGCTGTTGACATCTGCACAGTGGAAGGGGATGCAGGAGAGCTGCAGCAGCATCTCCACCCACAGCACCTTCAGGTGATGGCTGCTGCTCCTCCTCGCTCTCTGTCTCCCTCCCTCCCTCCTCCCTCCCTCCAGTCTTCAGGCCATTTCTCACAAATAAGCACTTTAATGACATCTGTTTTGAAATTTCTCCTTGGAAAAAAGTATCAGGGTGATGGATCAGGCTGCCTCCCTAATGACTCAGAGTCTCCACTTATCTCTTCAAGCACGTGAGTATCTCTAAGTGCCATCTCACCTGAAAGCCCTGAATATAAAGTCACACTGGAGACCCTTCAATAGAAGATATATACATGTACATGCACGCATTTTCATGTAGCACCCAGTGGTCAGTGATCCCTTCGACTTAACATAGTCAAGACAGCAAATTTTCAAAGGTTTCTTTGCTCACCCTTAAGCTTTAGTGGGATAAAAATAACATTGTTCTGGAGGAAGCTGAACAAATGATAAATAGGTCTTCTGATTGTGGCTGTAAAAGTAAAAGCTATGATTCCCATATGCAGGTTTCCCTCTGCCATCAAAGTCACCCTTGCCACAGTTGTACCTCACAGCATACAGTTCCATTCTCAGCAAAACCAGATACGGCCCAGGCTGTGAACAGCAAGACACCTGCTGGCTGTGCTAAAGCCTGTTATTTCAGCCTGGAGTAGAAATACCTCGTTGTATTGAAAGCCTCACTGCTGCAACATAAGAAGTCATGTTGCTCTGAGCATTTCAACTTGATGGAGTTGGAGAAATGGCTGCAGACACACACCAGTGTGCTCAGGAAGCCACAGCAAGTGGAATCTGAAAGCTCGAAGTTACATTTTGACCCAAACAGGAAAGTGATCTCAGTTGTGTAGCAATGAATTTTCATTAGCTAAGACAATTTCTATCACAACCATAGGAAAAGAAAACCCTGAGACAAACAGGTGGATAAACCTCTGGAGAGCCTGTGGAGATGCCATGAGCACCTTGACTTCCAGAGCTGGCGGTGCCTAAGGAATACACAGCACCCAGGCTGTGTAGACACTGAGGAAAAAGAGGGTTTGAATATTCCTGCCACAAAGTCAGCAAGAGGAGTGAAAGAGGGACCCCTTCCTCTGCTTTGGCACTGTTTATTCAGAACAGAACACTTTAAAGCTATCCTTCTCTGTCATCAGCCTTTTGGGAAAATAACAGCTAAATGCTGCCTTTGAGGAATCAGTGCCTGGCTTATCTCATCTCTGCACCTCCTAGGACAGCCTCTTCTTCCAGGCGTGTGGCTCAGTTTTCTGGAACAAGCAGTCTCTCAGTGCATGGCTCAGTGGCCACAGGTCCTGTCTGAGCCTGCCTGAACATTCCTTCATTGGAACAAGAGTGACAGAGGTTGGAAACCAAGAACCCCTAGTGGATGGTGTAGGGTGTGTATCACTGTTGCTGCATCCTAAACCACTGACTTGCATAAAGCCAGGAGTCCCTGCTTAGCACAGCTGGAGTGGTGGGGCAGCAGAGAGCAGCCAGGTGGGTGATGCCTCCGCAGGTAACTTTTCCCCACCACTAAGTATTAGGATTGTTGGGAGGATAGCACTACAGTAATCAAACTGGTCTCTCACACATACAACATGCAGGTTCCTCGTGCCAGGATGCATTCACTAAGTGCCAGACCACAGGCAACAGGTGTATCCCAGAGACACTTCAGCTGGACTTGGGACTGTCTGTGGTCTTGGCTTTGACTCAGTGGTACTTCTGTCCTGCTTATCTCACTGTGGTGTGTACCTGATAGACGTGGCGCTGGGATTCAGGTGCCAGAGAAAGTCAGGAAAACTGGTTTCTGTTCCCATCTCTGCTACTCATTTGCTGCATATCCACAAGTAGTTAATTAAACCTCATCTTTCCCCACTTTAGAACTGTGATAATTACATTTATCTTTCTTTGTGAAGAGCAAGGTCTTGGAGACATTTGAATAAATACTCTCAAAGAGCCAAGAGTTGTTGTAGTTAGTTATAATAAACTTGGTCCTCCCTGGATTTTTAAAAGCTGTTCTATTCCAGTGACTCTGCTTCACAGACAAGGCAGAAAAAACTGGAGTATAATTACAGAGTGACTCCATATTCTGCTGTGGGCTCCTTGTGCTTATTTGGCAGAACCCAGCTCACCCCCAGCCTTCTTATTACCTTGCACAGGTCCCAAGGGAGCTGTCAGTATTGCAATGATATGACCATCACTGCAAAGTAAGTAGGAATTTTTGTCATGTTGTGAAGATGATTAAAAAGCAGTGTCATAACTTTTAACTTCTGAAATAATATTGGAAATTACTGAGCTACAGGAATTCTGGCACTGTATAAATCACCTTTTTTTAGAACAAGGGAAAAAATAAGGTCATACTCTTCAAAGGTGTTTAGCACCTTGTTTTTTTCTTTAGGTGCCTAAATTTCAAATGAAATTGTGAGCTCTAATAAGAAAATAGTTCAATTATTGCTGATGTTTACAGTGAGGAGCCACTCCAAGTTGCATGAGAGACTTCATTTATGGCACCAATGGGGAAATCCTACCCGTTATGCTTTGTATTTTGTTTTCCAGACTTGAAAAGTCCAGGCTTAATTTACTGCCTAAGAATACTCCTGAGAGCTTACAAAGTCTGAGGTAGAACTCACTCCTTTTGCTGCTAATAGATAGTAAAATGAGAGTAAATTCTAACCTTTATATCAACAGCGTAATAATTTAATAAATTAAACAACACTGAGGAACAATCCTGGACACTGGGAGACAATCAGTGCTATTTAATTCCTTATAAAAATTCCTTTTTTGACCCAGGCTAAGCAGCAGCCTCCCAGATGGAGCCTGAAATTGCCACTCCTGCAGGAGTTAGCATGAGGCACAGATCTTCCTTACTTCCTTCCGTGCCTGCTCAGTGCAGGAAGCTCAGGAAGTTTAAGGTGTGGACAAAAACTTATAGGATGAGCCCCACCAACCTCATAAGCTCTGTCTTGCTTTTAGACATAAATAAAGGAATTGCATAGCAGAAAGGGTTAATTGTACAGGTCAGATGTGCTGCTTTAGAACATAAAAGCTACAAAAGAATAGGGAAGTGTCTGCATTTGCAAATGTGTGTGAGTCTGTGTGGGTGTGAGTGTAAACATGCACATTCAGGGGGAAAAATCTTTCAAGAAAATCACAGAATATCCACCACCTTTTTTCACAAGGAAAAGAGATGCCTAGATCTTTGAATTAATTATTCTCTGTGAATCACTCTTGCAGTTAAAAGCCATACCAGCATTTCCAGAAAAACTTTCAGTTTGGTATATGTAAACAAATTTAAAGAAAACAAACAAACAGACAAGAAAATGTGAAGATAAAAGGCTTGAGATAATAAGATTAAAGATGTTAATTGTAGACTGTGGCTTCTTCAGACTCTGACAGTGGTAGCTGCCTTTCTACAAAAGCCTCCAGCTCTGCCATGCTGGTCCAAATCATCATGAGCCTGTATCCCAGCAATGCTCTCGCCAAACCCACCCCATTGTGCAGGCTTTGACTCAAAAAAGCACACAGTCACATGTTTAGGTGACAGGTTTAGAGTTTTAGGTTTGTGCATGTATTTCAGATCTTCTGTATTTAAATACAGAAGTGTCTACATAAGTGCTTTGAACTTGGGCAGTGATCCCCAAACCACGCATGTCCCCCCAGCCTACTGCTCTCTGCGTCACTTCATTCCACACCAAGGATGCCAACATTTCCCACCCCTGCTCCAAATCAAGACCTCAGTGTCCTCTGCCTGCATATCATACTTGCTCCTCATGTATAGCCCATTATTTTAAAGACTTGAACTAATAAGCTTTCCAAAAGAGATGAATCGTCTGAAGAACAGGTGGGAAAAAAACAGGGCAGAAGTTTTATGGTGTGTTTGTTTTACTTTACACCCTGGATTTACAGATGATGAACTCACAGGGAGTCATCTATTGTTCTTACTGAATGGTTGTTCTGGCTGAATGGTTTTACTTGAAAAGGGAACCGATGAATTAAAGCATTTGACTTTAATTATCCCACAGTTTTAAGTGTTGTTAGAAAATGCCTATCAGTTTTAAGCTTCTTTTTTCCAGGAAACCACTGGGTGAGCATGTCTACAAGGAAAGCATGCTCATGGGATGGGCAATGACCACATCAGGAGTCGGAAGGCATGTCAGTATGATTCTTCCCCCTTCAAACTATCGTGTTTACATGCACCAAGCTGTTGTAAGTGTATTGCTGCACTACTGCTGTTGTAATACTGTGTCTGCAAGAGATGGTGTCAGCCAGAACAATAAGCCAAGAAACGCACTAAGTCTTTCCAATTAAGCTTTTTTGCCTAACAAATGTTTATTCGGGTTCACTCCAAATGCTGAAAAAGATTAAAGATTCCCTGAAAAAGGTTCATACCTCCTGATATGGCCAGAGCAGATGAGGGGGAAAGGAAAAGCTTGTGCAATAATAGAGATGGGCCTAATGAATTGCAACAAAAACATTTCAGCCTGAGAACTGCTACTGCGATCGTGGGCTGCCAGCAGGGCAACATGCCAAAACGCTTCTGAAATGCGACTGCGGTTGTAGAGAGCAATAAGAAAATGTCTCACATGCCAGTGCAAACCTCTGCTACCCCAACAGAAAGCAGAGGAAATGGGAATGCAAACAGGAGCCTGGTAGTCAGCTGCAAGGCCAGCTCTCACTCCCTGACATACTTGTCACCCAGCGAGGTGCGAGACAGGAGGCGACAGAAGTGCGCTCACACCCCTGCTCATAAGTAGCGACAAATCCTGTCTGTAGTTTCTGTAGTTCTTCTGAAACTGTTGCCCCAAAAGTGAAAATCTAGCTTGGTTATGTAAAGGCTTCTGCTGTGTCAGACCAACTCTGCTTCAGATGAAGCAGGACATGACTGTGCCTCTGGCCAGAATGCCAGGGGTTTAATTACTGCCTCTACTGGCGATGTCCCCACCAACTTCATACCAGTCATGACGTCAGCTGCTGAAATCTGTTTCAAGTCTGTAAAATTAAGCTGAGTACGTGCTGTCTCCCACCCCTTCTCCTGCCTGTGTGGATGCTACATCTCCCTGGGCAGAGCTGCTCTCCCACGTGTGTGTATCTACAGAGCTAAGCAAAGAAGGAGAGCAACGAGCTGAAATAAAACCCTTGCTGAAGAATACTAATTGCTTGGGTCTTTTTCCCTTGTTTGGTTTCATGTTTTTCCCTTGCAGGTTTTCCATGCTGCCTTAGCCTTGAAGAACTCTTTTGTAAGTAGTGCCCACACCAGCCAGCAATGCCTGAAAGGGAAGCTTCTGAGGCAGAGCATTTCTGGCATATTTTCTGCTTGCCATCTGTCTACAGGGAAACATCCTCAGGGCAGGAGCCTTCTGTGTCACAGGTTATATTCTGTTGGTCCCTATCAGATAATAAAGCTGTTATTAATTACAACAGGCTGAGCAGGGACTGCTGCTATATATACCCAGTGTGCACTGCACCCAGGTGAGTGGGAGGTAAGACTGGAAGTCTGGAGACCTACTGAGTATCTCAGGGGTCAAAACCAGGATTTATTTAGGCTGATACTGAGTATTTAGATTATTAGTGGCAGTTCTGGGCTCCCTTAAAACCCTGTGGATAGAAATAGATAATTGTAGACTTCATGTTTCCACAGGAACCATAATGGTTCATTCCATCCGAAATTCCTTTATACAGAGAGTCTCAGTGTCAAGTTGATGGTGCTGAAGTTGGACAGCTGAAGATAGTGAGATGAGTCTGACTCCAATGCACTTGACTTCTCACAGTTGTCCTTGTTGATATGGTGATGGTGAGAACATTTCTCAATTGGGTGGCCTATGAGTGAAAATTAGTACCCAGCTTATTTTAGTTTAGAGTTATATTTAATGTCAGGACTGACTTTCCCAACATATGAACAAAACCTATGTTCTTGCTAACATAATTTCTACTGAGTCCCAGAATCCTGCACATGAACACATTTTTATGCTAGGAAAAACACATATACCTTTGCTGAGAAGACTCCGATACTTGAACACCATAAAACTGTCATTAAAATTAACTTTTTTTCCCAAGTAAAGGTCTTCCAGAAAAAAACAAAAAAAAAACATTTCTAAAGGAGATGTACTCTCAGAAAAGAGGACTAGATACATATTCCTGTCAGAACACATGGAAGAAACTAGAACTAATATCACACAGACACTTTCATGCTGTAAAAGTCTGCCAGGTTAGGAAGAGGATTTACAGCGAGAAAAGCTTCCCAGTTATTCTGTGGCACAAATCAATGTCACAGAGCTGCTCTGATGGAATGGAAGCTTCATACAGCACCACTGTTATTACATATTGATTCAGAGTGTCCTCAGGGTCTGTCCATTTAACTGGCGCACTACTTTCAGAATAGGTTTTGGTGTGTCCCATCATGCTGCATTCCTGCTTTTGGAAAGACCTGATGGAATGACAGAATTGTTTTCCAAAAGGACGCTAAAACCATGGCAGTTTCTGAAACAGGTGGCAGGAAACATGGTCACCTTAGGACCAGCCACCCTAATAGGACACCAACTTGCTATATAGGTCACGGGTTCTGGGTTCTGGCAACCTTGGCTTTGAAGGACAACCAGAAAGGTCAATTTTTCTGCAGACGGTTTGATCATTAAATGCCCTTGCCCTCCAGCTCCTCTTGTTTAAAAGGCATTGTGCTTCTTTAGGGATAGGAGTGGCTGCTGACCTGGATATTTAACTAATAATTAAATGTGATCATTGCAAAAAGGCAAAACCACCACTTTTTGACACAGATGATTTTGGGAAGGGGGTTGTATGGGGACATTTGGGACATTCAGGTTGCCCTTGGAAAGCCCTCTGTCACCCTGGGAATTGCCCACCAGAGCTGAAACAGCAGAAGAAAGTCAGAGAAAATATGGGGAGATTAGGAAAAGGGAGTGATGTGGAGAAGTTGGAAGGAGCTGGGAGAGACTTGGAGGAGGAAACAGCTGGAAAATATGCTTTATTTATTCAGTGGACAAACAATGCAGCTCTTCCATCATTAATAATTAATCACCCTAGGCGCTCTGACCCAAGACTGACAAAGGGTTTAGGTGTGGTGACAGAAACTTCTACACCTCCCTTCTGTGTGCCTGGATCCAACAGGGAAATACCAAAAACCCCAGCTGCTCACCTACACCTCCAATATGAAGTACCATAATTGCTGGGTAATTGCAATTAACACCTAAAATGGCCAACACGAAACCCTAAGAAAATGCACCTCCTGCCTCTTCCAGCTGGATTTTGAATCCTACTGCTACATGGGAACAAAGGAGCATTGTTCCTTGCTTTATCTCCTGTGGTATAATGCCCAGACGCAGTGCATCAACCAAGGGCCCTGTAACACTCACCAAAGGCAAGGCAAACATGGAAATGTCACCTTCAGTCTGAGATCAATCCAGCACATCCTGTCAAAGCACCCACACTGGCTGGAGGAAAGGAAACATGTCTTGGCACATCTTGACCACTGGGCAGCCAATGAGGAATGTTAGGTTCATGACACAGAAGAGATGGAGGACCAAAACCACCCATCCCAGTAAAAAGAATAGTCTTCTGGTAAGGTGTGAAGGAGATGAATCTTCAGGTACCCCTCCTTGACCACCATTTGTGCATGTCTTCCCAATAATTGTTTTTGAACAACAGCTGGTAAAGCCTCACTAGTCCAACGACCACATTCATAATCAGCAAAAAGTCCTGGTATTAAGGGAAGACAATTGCTAAAGCAGCTGGATGTGTAAAACATACAGTAGACAACCAGTGGACTAGAAGCTAACAGGTGAGGACCTTCCCCTCCAGACAAACCATCCTGCCAGGAGTAACCAGACACATAGGAATCCCACCCACTGCAGTACCCACTGGAAATGTCACTCACAACACCTGGAGGGAGAAAAAATTCTGTTTAGCAAACTTACTTTCACTTGTAAACTTTTTGCTGCTTTCTACAATATGAGTAGAGTGGGACAATCTCCCAGATTGTGTCTATGTTTCAGAGGCAGACCCCTTTATGGAGAACACTCCAAGACCATTAATTTATTTATGGCCATATCACACCATGAAACTCATGCCACTCATCCAGCAGCTGTCATCTAGTTCTCAGAGAGCACAATGCTCTCTGCTGAGCCATTAGAAGCACTCCTAAAATATCAAGGGGGGTTCTTTAGAGCAAATGCCTTCAGGTTTTGCCGGCAGACCTGGGGCACACATGGTCTACCTTTAACAGGTCTGCTAAAGTTAAAAAAACCATCCTCTTAGAAAGTTTCAATTTACCATCAAGGAAGCTGAACTGCCCCCTCAGAGTATTTCCAGAGTTTACAAATCAAGACAGCTTACAACTCACTACATTAGATCTTCCCATCAAAATTTCCATTGAACCTTTCCTTCTCTGGGTAACAAGATGTGAGGACCATGACCCAAGGGGGGCATGGCTGGAGGCATGAAAAAGTCTTCTCACTCATGTTATTCATTAATTGAATAATATGAATGAGTCTTACTGAGTTGAGAGCCTCTCAGGGCTCAAAGAAGTTGAAGTTACAGAGCTGAAAGTCCAATTTTGTCTCTCCCCTTGGGAAACATCTTCCCATAAGTGGTTACTGAACCGATGTTGTGAACATCCTTACTGTGCCACCCTTTATCCACTTCCAGAACTCTATTACAACATATAAAATGTTCAAAGCCACAGATCTGCAGCATTAGAGTGCTGACTGATTAAGTAGTTCCACAGGATAAGGCAACCCCAACTGCAATGCCAAGACAAACATGCCTGTGTGTACATGCAAGGATGCAAGGACTCCACTGCCTCAGTGATCACAGACATCAGGAAGACTCAAAAATTCTCAAGTACACCAAAGTTTGGGGAAAACACAACAAAACTGAGAAGCCAGACGCCCCCAGTGCCCTTGATGAGAGAAAGGCAAGTGGAACTTCATTATTGTGACATCAAAGGCCAACAGCAGACAACCCTGGACTACTGGACTAGACACAAAACTGGAAGAAACCAGGCTTTGCTGGCTCTATGGCTTGTGGCATGACTCGGTGTTCTCCCTGCAGTGTCACTGTGCCTTCACTGCACTTGGGACTCAGCTGTCCTGATTAGGTGAGGACAGGCTTGTTCTTCTCTGCTCCCTCATCTCTGCCTGCAGTACAGGCTCAAGGGACTCTTGCCCTGCTTTGTCACTATGCCACTTTCTCTCTCAGCACCTCTGTTTCCTCATCTTTGAAATGAGGATTATGACCTCTATGAGACACTTTTATGTCCACAGATGAAGTGTGCTGCGGCACATATGAGCATTCTCTCTATTTTAAAGACTAGGTAATATATTGCTGTGGGGCTTTTTTCTTTTGTTTATTCAATTGTATTATTAAAAATGGAAATCAATGAACCACCCTAATATATATATATATATATATATATATAAAAGGAAACATTTTGGATCAGCTTTCTCTTTTGAAGATAATTATGGGAGAGAAAGCAATTTTGAAAAAAAAGTGGCAAAGCGCAATGATCAGAAACTGAGAGGCAGAAAGTATTTGTCCACACCGCAGTTTGCTGTTGCAATATTCCTCTTCTCTTCCATTTTCCAAGTCATGTAGAAAACGTTCTTCCTAGATAAATTATTTAGCTCTGAACTGCTGCAATGCACAGCAGGGATGCCTGTAAGAGCAAAGCGCAGCTCATGGAGGGTACCTCACATGACCCAGACAGAAAGAGGAGTTCAGACTGCAACAAGTGCTGAGTGGGAATGCAGCACCTGAAACCCATGTGCACAGGCCAGGAAACCTGGCTGGATCAGCCACTCAGCACAGCTCCCATCTCTCTTTTTCCTCCCAGGAATGGCCTTGTTCCCAGCCTGGGCAGTTGTGCTGACTGAATGGGGTGTTCTTGAAGGCACTGTTGGATGATAAAGAGAAGTTGTGAGTCTCGCACTGTACCTGCAGATGTTCAGGACTCAGATGCTGGCTCTGCTCCTAATGCACCAAATCCAGCAAACCACTTTGGACAAACTAGTGCAGGAAATCCTGGGACTTCCTGGAAATGCAGGGACTGCACGGCCCACATATGACTAAGTGCAGAATTTGCTCTGTATATAACTTGAACTGCTGGGGCCACCAATTTAAAATGTAAATATGAGATTCCCATGTTCCACATTTCATTTGCAGAAAGTACTTTAAAAGCAAGAATATTAAGGCAGGCTTTTTAAATTTCAGGTGACGAATATTCCCTGTAGAGCTTTTCAAAATAGTGAACAGCCTCCACCCTGTCCTGCAGACAGTGAAAAGCTGCAGGAAGCCTCTTCTGAACTGAGCAGTGTCATGATATGTTTGGATATCTCATCTTTGCAGTACAAGGTACTTCATAAATTCAACTATATTTTATGAGTTCATTAGGAAAGCAAACAGAAAACCTTAGTAAATAAAGGCTCAATACCCTTTGTACATGGGAATCTAACATGTCATCTCACTCATTCACCACTTAATTCCTTAGGTTTCGAACACCCGGGCTCTCTAATCCATAACAGCTATTCCTGGCACCATGCCCTGCCTATATCCTGCCCTGACTCTGACCACGTGGCCCTGCTCTAAAGAGATCCCCTAAACTCACCAGGACATGGTCCTGGCCAGCCAGCTCTAGGGAATCCTGTCGGGGCAGATGTTGGACCTCCACAGGTCCCTTATCCTCCACACTTGGGTGGAATACTCTGCTTTGATTTGTTTCCTAAAGCACCTCAACTCAGACCAGCTGCCTGTTGGGAAGGATGCTGGGACAAGGAATGACCCCAGATTCGATCCTCCCTCAGAATTCATCCCCAAACAACCATTCCCCACTCCAGAAAATCCTGTGGCAGCACAGTCAGAAGAGAGGAAAAACCATTTTATTGTGGACATCAGCTGGGGGGGGGCCCAGGAGTCACAGCGCTTCAGCTGATGAACACAAATCAGCACCTGCAGCAACAGAGTCTCAGAACTCTGAGAAAACCAGAAAGGCAGAAGGAGGCAGGATTTTGTTCCCTTTGGGAGAGCAGCCCCTCAGCAGAAAGGGCAACTGGTAAGTTGCCACCTGGCACCAGCAGACTGAACACACCAGAGCTGGGACTCTCTGTGCTCCCAGGCTCCCTGTCCTGCAGGACATTTCTCCCAGTACTGCCATCGAGCACATACCAGTGCTGCTGGTAGCTCCCCAGACCGCTCCATCTCCCTGACTGGCACCATGGGACTCCCCTTCCCCCCCTCCCACACAAGCTCACTCCACTGCCTACACATCCCTGCACCACAGCACAACCAGAGGCAGGTGGAAGTCTCCCACTGTCATCTCTGCTGGCCTCCACCAGTTTCTCCAGGCTCCCAGCACTGGCTGGACTCCACTGGGAAAGACAGGAATAGGAGAAGGTGTGCAGTGATGCCTCTGCTGCTCGGCTGGAGCACCAGCACTCAGTGACTGAGCCCAGAGCAGAGAGACTCTCAATGACATGGAGGCAGCTCAACTCCACGTGGGTTACCCTGGCCCTCTTGGCTCCTTGTGGTGTCCTGTGCAGCAGGAATGGACATAGAGTGAGCTGAGCACCAAGCCGTCTCTACTCTTTTGTCAAGCAGCTCTGTCCAAGGCCTGCTGCAGCCACAGGGACACCTCTCCACAGCTGGGTTTCCCTACCCAGCTGTGCCTGGAGCTTCCCCCAGCTTACCCCAGCAGTGTGCCAACCCACAGCTTTCTGTTGCAGAAGGACAGCAGAAGCAGCCTCAGGCCCTGCTGCCCTGCAGAAGGAGAGCAGAGATGAGTCTTTGCACTCATAGGGAAGGGCATGGTGGCAGAACAGAGGTGCTGCCCAAGATCTGGCTCCCTCTGCCCTCTGTGTGGCATGGGCACAGTTGGGAACCTCTCCTGCCTGCCCCTTGGATGCGGGAACCAAGACTCACCCAAAATTGGCAATGCAGGAGCAAGTGGAAAAGAGGTAGTTAATGAATGTTGTGCCTTCATGGCGACCTCCCACTTCTTCCCCAGCCAGCTCCTTCCTCCCACCTGGAACCCACAGCTGGTCCAAGGGACAGAGGGAGCTGTGGTGCAGTTTGGTGCCCTGTTTGCTGTAAGGAGAGACAATCAGTGAGCTGGAGGTAGCTTCCACTGTATCTGACATGCATTTTATATACCTGCCCTCAGATCCTGAGGCAAACTTCAGTAAACAGTCTTCAGGACAGATATTTCTGATTCACACATGTTCTAGCACCAGATGTGCAGCAGTTCTGTGCGCAAACAAGCGATTCAGCCACCGGGAACATCTCCTTAAACACCAATTTACACAATCTGTTACTGGGAGCCCCAGAAAACCAACTTCTCCAAGGAGTTCACGCACCTCCAGAGCTCAAACTCTAAGGGCAAAACCCTTGATCACAATAATTCAGGGGGCAACAAGAAGCAGTGAAACCACATGAAATAAATGTCAAGAGGGAGGTGCTGCTCCTGGCACTGGGTTTCCTCCTCCATCCACAGGGATGTGACAGCACAAGCCTGTGAAAGCACACAGGCTGCTGAACACTCCCTCCGCGCTGTCCGTACTGATAACTGTCACTTGTCTTTCCCAAGGGTGAGCGTGGGAGGGCAGGCTCAGGGACATTTCCACCAGAACACAACACCCTGTGGTTTCACCTGGGTGCACAGCAAACCTGTCCTTGGAACATCTTGAAGCCACACAGCAAAAGGGCATGTACATCTCCTGCTCTGCTCTCCAGCCCCCTGCCCCTTCCTGCCCCTGTTACTGTCAGTACCATCCTCTCCCAAGTCCTGTCTTGGACACTCTAGCCAGGGTAAATTTATGCCTGAAAAAAACCCTCTAACTGAGGATTTGCAGTGGCAAAGCTACAAAGGTAAAAGAACCCCACCACACAACCCAAATAATTGTTTATCAGCATTGCCATTTAAGTGTAATGCTGAAAAGGAGCATTTTATCTGAACTATTAAACACTTGGCTCCAACCACTGAATCACATTTATTCCCAGACATTCTCTTTTATTGTATTACTCAGCTTTTTCCGAGTCTTACAAAAAACCAGGAGTGGGGTGCCTTGCCACCCAGAAACCAAAGGAAGCTTCCATGAAACCAGCAAACACCTCCCATCCTCTCAACATTGTCATTAAAAAAGCAAAACAAACCAGAGAGGTTATACAAGTCAGCCTATAAACCCAGGCATGAGGAGAGTAATGTCAGTGGTAATGGGGCAAGAAAGGCAGGGTAATTATACCACACCAAATTTGCAATCGTGCTGCATTCCTTGCCAGTGAAGGCCAGCTAAGAATTAGATACACCTTTTTAAATCATCAAAGGGAGTGGCTGCAAGATACAAGGTGCTGGGATTAAGATGAAGTTCTGGGTTTGCCAGTTCTCAGCAACGGCTTTGGTGGCTGGGCTGGGCACATCATTAACTGCTCCCAGATGATGTTCACACCATGCCACTTCTTTTTAATCTTTATATGATTCTCTGCATTTCAGGAGTCCCAGGTTCCCACTGAGCAAAAGGCTGTACAAACCCAGAAACGGAAGACAATACCTATCCACAAGGTTTTTTGCACTTGGTCAACCAGACAAGTTTGGTAGCTTGTACCTCAGCACCATTTCAGTGGTGCACAAGTATTTATCATGTTGCTCCAGCTACTACAACAACGTCTGCAAGCTCAGGCCCTCAAGTATGGTAACTCAAAAGCTTCCCTGCCAAGAAAGCTGTTAAAAATACTGAATAGGGTCTATTTTGTACAGATGATTTAACAAGCACTACTTGGGTGAGGGAACAGATTTGCCTCAGACCGCTCCTTTTTCAGAAGAACAAGCAGAGGAGCTCAGGTGCAGCACTCACCCTGAAGCTCTTTGCAGAGGGGAACCTTCTGGGTAGCTGGGTCTCAAGGAAGCCCCTCCATGAGTAAAAGGCAGGGTGCTGGCCCAGACATGGACTCCTGCTCCATGGACTTTTGGGCAATGCAGGTAATCTTCTGCTGGAGAACACCTCCCCCAGAAAAACTGCAGGAGTGACCATCATGCAGACAGTGGCACAACTAGACAGAGCTCCTCTCTGGCTGCCTTGTACAGAGGATTTCAGTGTCCTCCTGGACTGTTACAGGCTAAGAGGACAACATGGCACAGAAACAGGCAGGCACAGGCCACCAGAGCTTTAAAAACCCATGAATGTCCTTTTCCATCAAAATTTCATAGTGTGGGTTGTGCCAGTCAATCCGTGGCCAAAAAAACAAATGCTGCATTTGTGCTAGTTTTGGAAAAACATGCCAAAAAGACAAGCACAAGGCAAAGCAGCTAGCCAAATGGACAAGTCTTGTTATTTAATTATTTTGAAATGAAAAATTTCATTTAAAACCAGCTACAAAACAAGTACATAATGATGGCCTCTCTCTTCATAAAACATCATGCTTTGGCACAAACAACTGGCTGGCCTGATTTTATGTCAAATGAATTTAATTTTATCCAACAAAGTGGCTCTCTGTATAGCAGAGAAGACAAAGGGTTCTGAAAAGAGCTCTTTGGACAATGTGTAACACCATAGAACTAAATTTTTAAATAAAAAAAAAAAAAGCTTAGAAGGATTTCTGCTCTCTCTTAGGCCAGCAGAAAAAGAAAACATCATGCAGTTGACATCATCATCATCATGGTGAGGTGAGAAGCACACAGGAGCTGAAACCTATCAAGCTAATTCCAGTTCGACTTTGTGGTAAACTTGTGAATTCACTCACCTGACCACTATAAAACCAGCTGTTTCTGATGTGTGATGGGTTCGCGTTATTGCACTATCTACAAATTCAGTCTCCAGCAATATGCTTTTCTGAGTGGTGATGAGACATTCAGTGTTTTGGCAAGAAGAAAACAGTCCAGCAGTATTCCCATGCCAAAACCTGGGCCCAGGGGATGCTCACTGCCTCTGTGCCTGCTGTGATGGTACACCCTGAAGAAGCCATGACTTCAGTGCTGACTTCCAAACATGAGCTTCTATGAGCCATCTCCAACTGGGCATCCAGAGAGGAAAACATGCCCAAATTAGTGGGCACTACTGAAAAAATAGCCAAGCGTCTAAACACTTGCACAATCTGTTCTTACACTCAGTACCTCTTGATTTCTCAAATGGCATCACCTACTGATTGCAAGTGTTTCCCAACGGACATCATCATATTGAAACCCTAAATATTGCAGTGTCTTTGCTTCTCCCACTCCACTTTACTCAATGTAATTAATCCTCACAGTGCCTCAGAGGAGGAAGGACAGAGACATTCCCCAACCCAGCCCAGTGTGTAAGCAAGAGGCACGAAAAGCCAAGGCACCTCTGTGAGGTCCTGCAGAGCACAGGTAAAATCCCGTTGCTGTGTCATGTTCCTAAAGGGATGCTTATGCCATCAAATCCCAGTGGTGAAGAAATGACAAGAAAGCCTTCCTCAATTCCCCCCACCCAAGACCCTGAACTCATCAAAAGGACCACGACAGCACGTTTGGCTGGTGGAGTCACTCCTGCTGTGGTACAGGCGAGGGATTCCTGGGCGGCAGGAGCAGGGCCGGTGGCCTCGGCCGGAGGTCGCCGTGCCACCGCAGAGCGGGACACGCCGCGTTGCATAACTACGGCCACTGCATGTCAATGGCAGCTCACCGGCACGGGCCGGCTTATGCAATTACCGCACCTCGCCGGAGGCTGCAGCGACGGCGGGCCCAGGGGAGCTGCGGCCGGGAGACTCCTCTCACCCTCGGAGCTCTGCCCACCGACCCCGCTCTGGGTCTCAGCCCCCTGAGGGTCTAACCACGGGGCACGGAGGGGAGAGGGGTGCAGGTTTATTTCGGAGGCACCGAGCGGTGTCCCCACCTCTGGAGGAAGGGAGGGAGTCACCCAGGGCGCCCGGCTCGGCACATCCTCTTCGCCGAGGTGTCCAAGCTCGAACACAAAGGTGTCCCCTGACACGACGGGTGCGGGGCTGCTGTGGTCCCTCCCCAGACACCCATCACCTGCAGGCGCCAGGTGAGGGGCCCAGGCTGGTGGGGCCCAGGCCCACCGCCGTCCCCCCAGCCCGGCGGAGCCGCCTTCTCCCCGCTCGCCGAGGGACGGCCCCGCCGCGGGGCTACGGAGCTGAGGAAGCGGCAGCAGCCCCCGCCCCGCCCTGCCCGGCTCCCCCTCGGGCCAAGGGCTGGGCTCCCCGCCGGGCGAGGCAGTGCCACCCGGCCACCTCCCCTCCTGCTCTTCCTCCTCCTCCTCGCCTTCCTACTTCTGCACCGGCTCCGCTCCGGCTCCGCCGCTACCCCGCCACCGCCAGGGCTGCCACAGACCCCCCCTCCCTCCATCCTTCCCTCCCTCCCTCTCCCCCGCCCTCCGCCCTGTCCCCAGCGCCGCCGCCACCGCTTCCACAAGATGGCGGGGACCGTGGCCGAGCGGGACGCGCTGGTGAGTGCGGCTGTGGGCACCGGGATGGGCACCGGGACGGGCCGGGGGGGCCGGGCAGGGCACCTGCGGAGCGGGGCGGGCTGGGGGGCTCCGCCTGGCCCTGCCGCAGCGCTCTCCTTTTTACCTGCAGAAAATAGAGGACGGGCATTTAAACAACTCCCTGGGATCTCCGGTGCAAGCTGATGTGTACTTCCCTCGCCTGGTAAATCACCTTTGTTTTGTTTTGGTTTTTTTTTTTGGTGGTGGTGTATTTTATTTTGTCAACCCCTTTACTCTCCCTCCCCACCGTGGTAAGCTCCAGCTGCACAAGGGCGGCCGCTGTTGATGCCGAGCTGACCCTCGCCACCTTCCCGCTGTCCTTTCCAGATCGTCCCCTTCTGTGGGCACATCAAAGGAGGAATGAGGCCGGGAAAGAAGATCTTAGTTATGGGCATAGTGGACCTCAACCCCGAGAGGTAACACCTGGGTAGGGCTGCCCGTGCCGGGGGCGCCGGGGCCAGGGAGGGGGCGAAGCGGAGCGGCCACCCGCACGTACACACACACACACACACACACACTCACGTCCACACGGATCCCTCCTTTCTGGAAAGGATTATTTTTATCATTTTAAATATAGCATGCTAATTTCTCCTTTGACCCATAGAGGGGGCATTTCTTCCAGGGATTCCGTTTTCACTTGGGAGTGAAGGAGCATATCAAGCATATATATCTGCATATATGTACAGATATATGCACAGTGCCATGTACACACACATATCTATTCCATAACCATGTTCTTGTTCCTGCTGAGCTTTCAGAGAGCTCTGAACGAGTTGAGCTGTCTTCCAGCCTGTGCTGCTGTATGGCTTTAATAAGCTGAGAAATAAGACTGGTGGCATTTGGGGCTTATTTGTTTTTTGCTGATTGAATGAGAGCTGTTCTGTTTGTTTTGCAGCTTTGGCATCAGTCTGACTTGTGGGGAGTCAGAAGATCCTCCTGCGGATGTAGCCATAGAACTGAAAGCGGTGTTTACAGAGAGACAGTTTGTCAGAAACTCTTGCGTAGCTGGAGAATGGGGGGAAGAGCAGTCTTCTATTCCTTACTTTCCATTTATACCAGACCAGCCTTTTAGGGTGAGTACCAGGATGGCGGTGGCTTACACCATATCTGATAAAATGTCACTTGATATGAGTTGCAGCAGAACCTGGCGCGCCTTTAATGAAATCACAGCGTAGCCCGCACTGCTCAGGTTGAGACACCAGTTGCTGGTTTGTTTGTATTCATCGAGTTGCGTGGAGATCCCGCTGCTACGTGCAGCTGCAGGCAGTTCAGATGGGGCCGTGGACACCTCACCTGGGCACTATGACAAGTCAGAGGTTGTAATACTGTGTGATGAAGCGCAACTTCCTGAGCTTAGTTTTATAACCATAAATTAAGATGTACCTCTATGTTATTAGTGCATTACGAGTTATTACTGGAGAATGTTAATATTCAGTGGGACTGCTGTATATATTGATGGTTTTTTTAATGGACATACTGTTTGCAATTTAGTGCAGCTAATAAGGATCATGTTCATCCTTTGTCTCCAGGGATGTTGCGTTAAGACTGACCGTAGCTCTTCGTGTTAGCAGATTAAACAGCTAAGCAATAGTGGTATTCTTTTCTGAACCCTGGGATTAAACCTTCCATCAAATTTAAATCTGTAGTCACTTGAAAATGGTGTTCATGGAAGGGCTGTGGTGCTGTGGATAGACTGGGTTGACCTAGAAGCAGATTCCCATCTGTAGTGTTTATGGTTATGTGAAGATGTCTTTGCAAATCAGGACTAACAAAGTATAAGTCTGCAGAGGGCTGCTTCCCTCTCCCTACATTGAGGAAAAAAGGCTGAATGCCTTTTCCATGCAGCTGACCCAGAAAGCCCCTCCTCCTTCCCGTCCCTCTTACAAAACCTCACTGCCCCCTCTGCTAAATGCCAATGCTATGACCAGCTGCCAAACTCTCTTAATCCTTCTTGCCCCCAAGATAATCTCTCCCAACCCCAAAAGCTCACCATCTCCCCAGATGCTTGGTGTTAAGAGGGTATTTATGAGTGGTTTTGCAGCAAATTGGTTGCTCTCTACTTGCTTCTACAAACTTACCCTCCCATCAGAACTGGCAACACCCTTTGGTGGTGTGGGAAATGTACTTGAAAAGGCTGGGTCCTGCTCTATCTGAGACAGTTCCACTGCCTTCTGCACTGGGTGGTGACTGGGCCCTCAGATGAGCCAGACAAATTACCCAGAGCAAGTTTTGTTTGTGTCCCACTAATGATGACATTACAGGACAGCAATATTGCACATCTAGCGTAGGAGACTGTTACTTTACCTTTTTTTCCTCCTTTTTCCCCAAATGCCCAAACAGAATTGAGGCTCCCAATTGACTTTGTACCTTTGATGGTCTTCCTCTTAGTGAATAAATTAGACTATTAAGTGTTCTTGCCAATTACTTGTGATCCAGTCCAATTAGCACTGTGGCGTGGCCGCTGGTGATGTGAAAAGCAGACCATGAGCAGTGTTAACCATATCTTTTACATAACAAGGCCTCAGGCAGGCACTGCTGCAGTGACACAAGAGCTCCATGATAGCACGGCCCGCTTCCCTGGTACCAGGGATCCAGGAGTTCCAGCTCTCCTGGACTGTCTGCTGCCACTTCTCCTGGTGCAATATGCTCTAAGTCACTTGGGCTTTGGCTCAGTCATTTTGTCATGGGCCCTGTTCCCATTTTTATACACTGTAATAGCAGCAGAGTCAAGTAGCAGCACTTCACTCTGGACTTCCAGCTTCTGGAAATGACCCAGGATTTACATGTGGCTTCCCTGAAGATTTTCTCCTTTGTCTGGACCAGGAGGTTTCCAAGGGCTTGTAAAAGTGCACGTTCTGTGCCCTCATGTCCCAGCTTCCTGCCATGGCAGTTCCAGCAAAGCTTAACAGCAGGGCACCCTCTCAAGCCACCCCAAACATCAGAAATCTCCCAACGTGTCCAAGCTTGTTCAGCTCCAGGCTTTGTTGCTTTTCCAGAGCATTTCTGAAGGTCTCAGGAGGGGGGATGAGCTGTGTCCCTCCCTGATTCTGTTTGTGCCTCCTGAGAACTGTCTAGCTGAATTCCCAGCAATCCTGTGCTGCATTTCCTTCACTGCAGCTGCAGGATGGAGTCTAGTCTGACAGGGATTGTCTACAGCCACAGGAGTGAAGGGTTTTTAGTTCTGCAGCAGCTGTGTATGTGTGGGAGGAGAGGGCAAACTTATACCCCCTTTCCATGTTTACTCCCTTCCCGTAAATTATAAGTAGTATGGAAAGCATTGCAGAGAGAACTGCCTTCTTTTGCAGCAGAAAAATACCCCACCAAAACCAACAACTTTGTAGCAAGAAATGGAAGGTTTGGGTTGGAGGTAAAATTTCCTCCTGCTGTGATTAGCAGTTTGAGTCTATTTCTGGCATTATTCCAAGACACAAAACCTCCCAGAAGCCAATGGACTGGGTTGCAGCGTGCTTACTGCTACAACAACGTGAGATTGGATTAATGTCCCTGTGCAGTAAGAGCAGATCCATTATAGTGTAACTGGTGTCAAGAGGGCAAACTGGTCTCACCTTTGTCTCTCATGTGGCACATAAGTAGCACAATGTGCAGTTGCACCAATGTTATTTGAAGTGCTCTTTGTGTGGTGTGAAGCAACTTCTCGGTTCCACTGTGAACAACATGCTTCAACGTTTTTTTCTTTTACAGGTTGAGATACTTTGCGAGCATCCCCGTTTTAGAATATTTGTGGATGGACATCAGCTCTTTGATTTTTACCACCGTATTGAAACACTGTCAGCAATTGACACAATAAAGATAAATGGAGATCTTCAGCTTACAAAACTGGGCTGAGCTTGTTAGGACTGCAGATTCCAAACCAGCTCAGGTGCCATCATCCGTTGGGAGCAGTGACAGCCGGCTCTGGACACAGCTATGGTAGGAAGGCTGCACTGTTCCTTTTCCGCATGCAGTTCTTCACTCCTGTGCCGATGAACCGGGCTGGTTTTTATCCTAACGAAGAGCACTGTTGGTTTATAGACATTACGCCGTTTTTCTTGGATCAAAATAGCCCACCTGTGCTGGATAATCAAATTGGAAAGGATTCAGAAAGACTTGCAGTCTCATTTCAAATCTCACAGAAAAGGCAATCTCTGAAATGCAGCACTAAAACCAGTTACTGAACAGTAGTGACGACAAAACCAAGTTTTTCTTTTGCAAATATTGTTTCTGCACTGAAGTGGAGTAGTGTAGCACAACATAGGGCCACGTGCTGACGTCCTTACCCAGGGCCTGAGCCTGGTTCCATGGAAATCAATGGCAAAACTCCCACTTATTTTAATGGGGTACAATCAAACTGTCTAGTCCTTAGTCAAGCACAATTCCCACTGATTTCTATGGCATTTTTGCACACACCTTGGGGCCTGCCTTTCTGCTGGTGTAAATCAGCATTACATCCATAGCTTGAATAATGGAATTTTGCTGATTTCCCCCAGCCACTGGTTTGGCCCAAGGACTGTGCAAAAACTGACTGAGGGTGTGTGGACACAGCCTGTGTATTTTAGTCAGGGTATTTGCATAGAATGTAGATCGTTATGAGTTTTTGCACAACGTATTGTTAATACAATTTTTAAAACTTAACTGTAGTTTATTTATTTATACTCATTGTATGTATTATTAGTAAAAATGAACAATCTTACTGATGATGAAGAACAGCAAAGTGTAAACATTTTGAATGTACAAAATGTCTTAGGTCCTTTGGGTAAACTTTACATATCGTTCTTGAAAAACCATGTTTCCTATCGCACATTTAGTTACATTTTAATGGAGCCCTCTAGGCCCTGGGAAAATGTGGGCATGGTAGTTGGTGGGGGTGAACTCTGCATATTCACTAGAATCTGTTTTTCAGGGCTTACTAACTTTGCTGCACAGGATAGGTTTGAGTTGAAGTCAATTCATTTTAAAAACTGAAACAGCAAATTAGTGGGTTTTACTGTACTTTCAGAACCTGAGAAGTTAAATTTGGCAATCTCTTAGTTCAGAAAGAGAACTAGCCTCTTTCCAAGGGAGATGGGAGATTCTTTACACTTGTTTGAGAACATATTTGGCCTTTGATATGACAATTAAAACTTGTCTAGACAGCCAAGTTATTAATGCTTGAAAATCAGCTACTGCACATGAATAATAACTTTTCAAGTAGCTTTTTAAATAGTAGGTATAGCTGTATAAACACAGTCATTGTGCTACACTATAAATGAACACAGCCACTTTTCTTGACTTCTTTAAGACTACACTTTTTCCTTGGCTGCTCACAGTGGACTTTTGTGGGTCTTTCTGAGTAGTTATAATCATGATATAAATGTACATTTAGGCAATTTTTAAAACACATAATATAGGGACTAAAACACAGACTATAGAAACATCCTTTGTAGCACAGTATTTAAGGGAAAAAAAAAAAAAGTATCTCACAAACAGAACTATGTTAAACCTGCAATAAAAGTGTGGTTTAAAGCAACCAGAACTGGAATATCCAAAGTTAAGGGTAGAATGCCAATGCAAAGCCTCATTTTGTGCTAATTTGGCCTGCAGTTAAGAAGCCTTAGACTGTGAGCTGAAATTCCAACTGTGGCTCTAGTCCAAAGCCTGTTGAGGTCAATCAGAGTCCTCCAAGCATAGAAGCCTGATTCTTATTTCTTACAAGTGCAAATCTCTGTAAAGCAGGGGGGTTGTTGCTGCTGCTGCAGATGAATTAAGAATCAGGCTGCCACCTATAAAATGTGAGTTGAAATTTTAATTTTTAGCCTTAACATTTGACATTCCCTGACTTTCCTTCCTACTTCCAAAATTGTTTTCCAGATGAACTTTATATCTGGTGTGTGGCTTTTAAGCTGTACATCAAATTCTATTTGTACTCCACATTGAACTGAAATGTTCCTGTCTTGATCTGTTTTTACTCTTTTACATGATACATAATGACTGTGTCATTTTCCATTGTATAAAGAATGCTGACAGTGTTTCGGTACAAAATATATTCTTAAAAATTATGATAATAAAAATCCAAGGGAAAGGTGCTTCTACATGAGGTATTTTTGATTTTTCTCCAGCTTGGAAATTCCCTATGGTTCCAAAGCTGATGCAGGCAGAAGATGAATTCTTTTTGGAGAGAAATTTAGCACCCTCTGTGCCTAGTGTTTTCTCCAGCTGGACATCCAAAGCCAGGTTTGCTGATGCAGGGCCAGTGCCTGGGCCTGGCCTGCTGGGCTAGTGGGAAGAGTTAGTAGCACCATGACCCTACAGTAGCACAAACCCAAAGGGAATCTCCCTGACAGCCCACCAGTAGAGATTCCCCCTCCATGCTTTTACTGCATCCTGGTAAAAGCATTTTGGCTGCCTTGGATTTTCACAGCCCGCGCACACTCACTCTCCCACGGAGGCCTGGCACAACACAGTGCTTACACCAGGGATGCCAAGGTGAACTCAGTGCAGTGTCAGGAGCATCTCTGGTGGGAGCCAGGGCCTGGTGATCCTGCCTTGTTTCTGTTCCCACCCACTGTGCTGGGGACTCCCATTTGTTCCTGCTCCGGGAGTTTGCTCTCTGGGGAAAATGCTCTTTCGACCCTAATGCTGGTTTTGCCTTTGCATAACTCCACCACCTGATCCTGCCCTGTTGTGGTTTCTGAGCCAGGCTTTGAGGCAAGAATGGCTGTGAATCCTCTTCTGATGGGTTATGGCTTGGCTGAGAGCTCAAGAAAGGACAGAAAGTCATGGTTAAGGAAAGCTTCCTCATCTATCTGTCTACAACCTGATTGGAAGCCTTTTTATTTTTCTTTCGCTCTTGGCACTACCAGGCGATGGCAGGTGAAAAAAGGATGATGTCTGTGTAACCAAGGGCTGTTCCACTCGTGCTTGACTTACACTAGCTGATCATGTTTTAAGAAGCAACTGCAGAACACTTGCACATGCAGTATAAGTCAGAGAAAACTGAGGCCTTAATTGTTTCTACTCAGTTGGACCTCGGGACAAATTCAAATGTTTCAAATGGGAAACTGCAATGCAAAATTTATACCTGAATTTTTCAGTCTCCTAAATTTAGGGATTATTCATATCTTCGTTTTGGATGTAAGCCCTAATAGACATGAAATAAAGACTGTTTCCAAATTAGGCCAGGTTTATGAAATGCTTTTCAGTAGAGACAAGTAGTCTGTGAGCCTCTTGGAATCTGCAGTTCTGGAGGACTTCAGGAGTGAATGAACTAGCCTTTGAAATCTTCTGCTAAAGTTTATTAGCTGAATATTTCTGTGGTTTCCTCTGAATGAGGAAGTTGATTCTGCAATGAAAGAAGTCTTGAATGGGTAAAATCCATGTGGAGTGGAAACAGTCAACTTAGCATAGCTTTATTTTTCCAAAGAGAAAAAAGAAAAAAAATACAACTAACCCAAAAAAAATCACAACCAAATTATTTCGTTATGTTTGGGATTGGCTGTGATAAAGCTGATTTAATTTTAAAAAAACAAAACTAGGTTATTGCCTGCTCAGAAAGAACCTTGAAATATTTCAGTGTCATGTGAGGTAGTCTGTCTAAACATATTTCACAGAAACACTTTTTCACAGGCAACTTGTTAAAACTCTTACAAAATACCTTCTTTTTGTGTCACAATTAGAAATGTTTGCCCCACCTTGAAAGAACATTTTGTACTAAATATTCATATGTTGTCTATGAGAACTCGCACTAACACATTATATTCTCCCTCCCTTCCCTGGCTAGTTTGAGCAGAAATAGGCGTAATATTGCTGAACCGGTTGAATGTGACACGTGCTTGAGGCCCAGCATCTTTCTCAAGGGCTGTTTTGAGTAAACAGCCTGAAAACCAAAGGGAGAGCCTGAATCACCACTCTGCTGTGCCAGCTTTCCACCCTTGTCACTCTCCTGCTGTGAGGCTAAGAATGAAGCCCAGAGATTTTCACGCAGGGAACAGCACTGAGAGTTTTATCTTTGGCTTTGAAACTATTCCCTGTGGAAGAAAAAAGGCCAGAGTAGCCACAGCGCTTATTATCTTGGTAGGGTGGTTGGGGTAGCATGATGTGCTGTAGTCCTAACAAAGCAGGAGTTCAGAGGGCATTAGTGGGCATTTCAGAGCCAGACAAGGGCACAGGCTAGGGAGATGCAGGGCAGCTTCCCAGGGATGGGCTTTTTCCACATTTTTAGCTGCCACCTTCTGCAACCCCCTACCAGGACTTGTGGCAAGAAAACAGCATTGCTTATGAGCTTGGACAGCATGGATTGGTCCATTTTCCTACTTGTCTGATGTAAAAGAAGATCTCAAATAAATAACAGGAGAATATAGGAGTAGCCACGCCACTAAGATACTATTTTCCCCACAGACATTCAAGCAGTATATCTGATGTGGGGCTCATTTGGCCTCCTATCCACAGGAAATGCTCCCCCCCTCCCCGAGAACTCCAACATGTTTTTCTGCACTGAGGCTGCACAGAGACCTTTCCATGCAGAAAACTGCAGAACAATTCTGCTGAGCCAGTTAGCAACCTCCCAGCACCCCTGGAGCTGACATGACAATGTAAGGAACAAAAGTCAGGGGCTGAAGGCAGCCCCAAATGCCTGCTGTGATAAGCACAGAAGTAAGGAAGAAAAGCTTACACCAGTGTAGGAACAGTAAGTGACCTGGTGAGGGGTTTTGTAATCGTGGTATTGTTCTGATTTTCTCATGTGGATCAGAAAGCACACAGGTGAAAGTCACTTTGCAATGAATGGTGTGCAAGGTTAGAACCAAGGCCAAACCAAACAGGGAGGAAAAAAACGAGCTGCAGACGCCCTATCTGGCTTTGATACACCCTCCCAGCTCCTCCCAGCAATCACTGCTGTAATGAACATTGACAATTACTACAACAAGGAGATTCAGCAGCATGTGCAAAATCAAAATAATAAACTCCTACTCTGCCACAGGTCTTCCCTGGCTCCCGTTGCTAGGCTTCTCCATTTGTCTTGTCAACAAATAAATATGTCCTGTTTTTAAAATCCATGTCAGAAATTCCTTTGAATTTCATGGAAATAGGTCCCTAAGAAAAGAGTTATTTCTAGCTCTCACTCTCCAGTTATTTTCAGCTGGGGCATACTCTAAAACTGAGTTTATTTTTAAGTGTGAATAGAGGACTATTTCTGAGTGCATTATACATTGGATAAAGTCAACAAGAAGCACAGCTTCTCTCTGCTGCAGGAACACTGGTTTCACAGTTTGCTGGTGAAATGTCTTGTATTTATTACCTTCTGATTTTAAAAAGTGAGAGTGTGCACAAAATAACAGTAATAAGTATCATTCACCACAGATCTATTTTTATGTGTTGTGCTGATTTCATAATGAACTTTTAATAACAATAAAACATAAAATCTTCTCTAGGTTGTTCTGTCTTTTATCTGAGCTATCAATGCTCTTTACATACCCTCTTGACTTCTCTAACTTCTGTCTTTTTTGTCTCCTGACTCTTTTTCAGACTCTTTCCCTCATTAGACTGTAGTGTGAAACTTCAATATGAGATGTGCAACTTTGGTAGCAGCTTGTGTAAAACTGCTTTACAGTTTAAATGCACCTCGTAGAACAATCAAATAACTTCATTAGAGGAAAGAACAGCTTGCTGACTCTTGCAAGACTCCTGGTGACATCACAGGGCAGTGTAAGCCTCAGAAGTTAACAGGCACAACTCAAACCTCAGAGCCAGGCTGTGAGGCACAAGCCACTGATCACTTCTGCACAGGGTAAAACTGCAGTTTAACTCACGTGTGTGTTTCATCTCACTTCGGTGGGGCTGGATTCATAGGCGAGTGTTACAGCATCAGTAAAACCACCAGATCAGCTCCAGAGGCACATTATTCTGAGATCCGGTGTTTCACATTTTGGCATCACCTTAAGTAAAGTATATTGGCCTGACACAGTTGCAAGTAAAACTTTTAGGTCTCAGCTTCTCTCAGTTGGAGTTATTGGAAAAATTCTTGTGTGACCCAAGTGGGTAAAGGGTTATGCCCTACATCCTCTTGTGACTGTAAAACACAGGGGAGGTTTTCTGAGGGAAACCTCAAAATTCAAACAGCACTAAGGCAGCAGATGAACAGGATTTAAATACGGCTAGTTCTGTGGTTTTTCTCCTAATAAAATGACTGATGCAGATGCTGCACAGGAAGTTCATCCTAGCTCTAAACCATAAGTATTAATCTGTGTCTGTCCCTGCTCAAAGCCAGAGAGAGATTGGCCCTTTGCTTACTGCACACAACCTTAAGAAGGACTATGTTGACATCTGGAGATTCTGAGATAAAACATGGCATTTGGTAACCTCAATGCAAACCAGAAATGGCTGTGAATGGTATAAAAGCATCACCTAGTCCCCACCAGACAGCAGAAGCACAGCACCTGCAGAAGTGCATAGTATGTTAAATTTCACCACTTGCATGGGCTAACTCCTACAGAGGCCCTTGGAAGGCTCTCGTTTGACCTGTTATACTAAAGTAAACTATAGGCATGTTTTGGGGGGGAAGAGAAGGGGCGAGGAGGACACCTGATGTGGCCAGAGCCATGTGGAATTCTCTCCCATTCAGATTAGTACCACAGACATCTCACAGCTGGGCCTTATTTTGGTGGAGTGTTTCTGAGCTTCAAATGAAGCCAGTTCATGTTGAGGGATTTACTCACAGGACCACCAATATGACTCTTTGCTAGCACTGCACTTGATTTTATTTTTAAATTATGACTTTCATCACTTTTCTAAGAATAGAGGCTGGCACTGAAACATCACATAGGCTCCAGCATTCCTCAGAAGTTACACATTTCTTACCCTGTAGAAGTTTTGAGGCTTCAGTTTCCTCACTGGTGCCTTGCTAGACCAGGGCTGTGATGCCAGGAGGAGTTGTTCTGTGGAAGGGGTCATTCACTCCAAGAAGGAGGTGTCTTTCAGCAGCTCTCTTCCCAGCAGGCAGAAGGAGACCTGCTGCTGCCTCTCAGGAGTAAGAAACGACAGCAAACCAGAGCTATGCTGACTCCTGGTTGCCAGAGCAGGGCTTCCTTGTGACTCTGAAAGACAGGAACAAAAGCCTGGTTAATCAGAAAAACTCTGCTGAAGCTGAGCAGTAGACCTAAGCAGCACAGAAAAGCAGGATTTCAGTACTAAGTAATCTGATACTAAGAGCAGAGCCGAGGTCTGGAGTTGCTTTGATGGAGCAGAGAAGGAAAGCTCAATTCTTGCAGAGCAGTCTCTTGCCAAGCATGGATGGGAATGCTGGAGGTTTCTGACAGTGCTCGGTGGCTCTGCCTTCGCCTGGCTCCAAAAACCCCTTTGATGGGCGAAAAGCCAGTGCTGACAGTATTGTAATATATGACAAGCTCCAGTAGCAGCTCCAGCACTGCAAGCTCCAAGAGAGAGGATTCTTTCCTGGCTGCTCTCTAAGAAATTTTCTGTTCAGTGGGAAAGATAATGGCTGTCTAAGAGAGATCCAGACCACAACTAAGGACAGAATATGGCTCTAGGTAGAAAAAACACTCTTGGGAAAGTAACAGATTGACTACAACCTTTAGGGGAAAACAAAGTATTTTAATTTAAGAGTAAAAAGCCTGCAGCAAGGATAGAGAGGTTCTTTTTACACCCCATTTTTGGAAGAAAGATACAATGAGCTGCACTGGCTATGAAACAGATTGAGGGGCAAATCTGGGAGCAGCTTTGGATTATTGCGTGAGTGCATAACATGGCTTCCACGTGCATTCCCCTCCATTTCCATTGCTTTTTCTCAGGGATGGCCAGTCCTCTCCCTGTGAGATAACCATGGCTGGAAACCCCACTGCCAGAAGAACTCTTCTGTGGCTTCAGACCTTTACGTGTCTTCTAACAGACACTGACCAAGGTGTACTTTATGAACTGCTCACTGAACAACTTCAAAGCACTGACAAAATCTAAAATTAGTGCTAATTCATTAATGCCCCTTGCCATTTCTAACATTATTGTTCTTATTCCATGGGCAGGGAGAGGGAAGAACAGAGACACAACAGCCATTACTCAGCAGTCAGTGCTGTAATTTGGAATACCCTGGTTTCCACACAATGTGCTATCACTGTGACTTTTGGCTACAACACTGAAATTCAGGCTCCCAAGCCCCCTCCTTTGCTCACCAGGCAGACATTATTTGGACAAAATATACAATGATAAGGTTGAGTAAGGCTATACACTGAGTATCTCCTCTGGGATCAGAGGCACTATTTGTAATGCAAAATCCTTCCAAAATACAGCTTTTTATAATAGTAAAAATGAATGGCATTCCATCATTTTTTTTCAACAGCCTCCACTGACTCACAGTGCTTTCAACTGCCATTTAAATAATGCAGAAGACGAGATAGAACGAGATCAGGGAGTTTGCTGCACCTTAAATTTAAAAGATGGTATGCACACGTGTTTCCCTACAAAATACAGCAATCACAAACCGAATGATGCAAAATCTCTCTCAGTTTTGGTGGAAGTACGCTGATAGCAACAGAGCACCTGCTTGAGTAGGAGCTGGTTTAAGGTTCTCATAATAAGCCTTACCATTTTGAGCTACTCCAAAGATGCTCTCTAGCAAAATACCAGGATTTGATCTAGCAAAGGGAAGCCCATGATTGTTTTAATGCACTGTAAAGCTGAAGCTATAATAACGCAGGCTAGAAGATGATGTTTTTAAGAGAAAGGGAAATTAGTTATAATTGTTGTAGTCTTTATGTATTGCCAGATGAATTGATTACCTTCTTCCTGTGTGTGACTGGCAACTAGGGAACATGATCCATTACCTCATGCTAGTGTTGGAGAGCAGAGAGATTGGTGTATTTTTAGAAACAAGATTCCCACAGTGCAATTGTAGCAACTGGGTGATCATACACATGCATATTAAAATACAAACAGATGAATTCCTGGACAGTGCCAGTAAACATTTCGCTGTTTGGGGTAGGAGGAAAAGGTGCGAATGCACAGTTCAGAAATTAAACAACTTCAAGCACAGTGGTTTTACCTCTGAGAGTGTCTTTTGAGGGAAGCTGTGAAAAGGTTGAATCTTTTCCTTTCTAGGATGAAAAGATTTGCGGTCAGAGGGCCCATATGTCTCCTGTCTTACGTGATCCCATTACACATGAAACTATCTTTGTACCAGTACAGAGAACTCATGGCCATCCCTAGGCAACCTTCAAGGGCTCAGTCCTGGGTCTCAGCTACCCTGGCAGTGTTTGGGGTGCCCTTGTTGCACAGTCAAGCATGGTGCAGAGGTCCTTGGCTCACTAGACCTCACCAGAACTGCAGAAGTGCAAGGCTTATTCCTGGGAAGAAAACTGTACAGATGTGGGCAGACAGCTTGGAGGGCAAAGCTGATTGTAAGTAAAGTTGGTTGTGAAGCAGACAGGAGCTGCCTGTGCAGGGCTGAAATGTAGCAGCATCTGTCAGGAACTTACAGGTCTCTTAAAGCATTTATGTCTCGTGTCAGAGAAGCTGTTCCAGACTCTGGGAATTATATCAGCCAGGTTAACAGTCCTGCCATTGTGCTGGTTTAGACAGGACTTTTACAGGAGCAGAAGAGGTCTGAAACTTTCCACTAAGAGGCATCACAAGTGTCTGTAAGTAGAGCAGAATATGAGTTCATTTATAGAAGAAATAACTGAAGTACACTTACAGCATCCAGCAGTCACTCAGGTAGCATCAGAATGCCAGAATCCCAGAAGACTGTTGTTATATCCAATATAAATAAACTGATGGTCACAGACCATCACAGGAACATGGTGGCTATTACACTTGATAAAACTGGCAGAGCAAATAGCTCCCAGGCTTTGGTTGTGTTAACTGGAATGTATTTCAGAGGACAGCACAAGGAATGCTGTCACAGACAGCCATAGCATAGCTGACCTCAGAAGCCCATTCAATTATCTTGAAATTTATATTTTTCTCACTGCTATTGCAATTGGTGTTGGAGGCAATTTAATGCCTGATCTTTCACAGGATCCTGTTATACTTCTGCATGTGGATATTGTTCGGGAATGGCAACATACCACATGCAAAGAAAATTCCTCTCTGCCTTCGATGTGCTACTCTTCTGTCTCATTATATGCCCTTTCATCCTCTAATAGGTGGATGAATAAAGAGAAGACCATAACCCAACTTCTTAGTATCACTTAGCTGGGTGGGTGAATAAAGAGAAGACTATAACCTAACTTCTTAGTATCACTTAGCTTTCTTTACACTTTCATCATGTTTGTTATCACCTTTTTCAAGGTACACAGACCTTTTCAACTTAGTGACCAAATAACAAACTGGAAACTCTTTTAAAAGATGTCTTCAAACCACACTGTAAGAATTAACAGTCTCCAAAATCAAAGTAAATTGCAGGTGGTGGTGAATTAACTAACATCCTGATGTAAAGGTAAGATAAAGGCCAGATCTGGGGGTGTAGCACAACATGAAATCCAAACGCACAGACTTTGCATATCAAGTTTATCTTCATGTCAGAAAAGCCTCTAATTATGCTGAAATGTGTACTTTCAAGCTTTCCTACACCTGGCCTTAAGAAAACTCCTCCCACCCCAAACTGACTGTAGCCAATGACTCCTTCCATGTCTTTCTCTCCCCACAAGGGTTTTAGACAGTGAATCTAAATAGCCATGTCACCAGACCAAACAGACCTCCGCCTTCTCAGCCTGTTCCCACCTGCCTCTGGCCAGCTTCCAGATAATTTTTGTGTCTTCCTTTATGTTGAAGCCATCTTCTTTTACCAGCAGTGCTCGAAGGGAGTAGCCAGACCTGGCCTTTCAGAGCATACTGCTCCACAGAGTACATCTTGTTCTGGAGAGGGCATGGCAGGAAGAAACCTCTTCCATAACAATCAGGGTGCTGTGAGCCAAGTTTCAAACAGGAGGTCACAGCTTCCACTGCCAGAGACTGCCACCCATCTCAGGCATGTAGCAGCTCCATTTGCCATCTCGTAAACTGCTTAGTTTAGACCTCAAAGAGATCAAGAGGGAGATCCTGGTTACCTTCACAGGTGAACTGCCATATAGGGCCATGAAGCCACAGGCTGAGCTGGTTGGCTTGCAGGCCTAGATCAGCATGCCAGTACCTCCACAGCAATGTGTAACCATAGACACAAATACAATTACAGATGCATTTACTGGGAGAAGGTGGTAGAGTGACTCTAATATGTGTCAACATCAACAGCTTCCTGGGGTGAGGATTTAAAAGTGCTGTTTGGTGCAATAAAAACTGGTGCTTAATACACAATTTTCTGCAAAAATGCTTTTTTATAAATTTTTTTGCTTAGGTGAGCAGTGTGACTACATTAGTGGGAAACCTGAAAGCCTTTCAAACCTTTCAGTGGGTGAGTAGTAGCTCAGACTGCAGGGGTATTTATGCCACCTTCTGCAGCATCTTGTTTCAGCTGTGGTAATTAAGTCTGGTCTCTGTCGGTTCCCTATACAGGCAGTGGAAAGAGAGCTGCTTCTCCAGAGGATGATTTAGAAGGGATGATTTTGATATCTTGAATGGTTTTCCAGAGGCCTTAACTCCAGTGATTATAGAGGAACCTTGAAGACACTTCGTACCAAACACGTAAATGTATGTGCCTTATCTCCTTTTCACACACATACACCTCCCATGTTTGAAGTTAAAGAAATAAAAAAACCAGATATGGAAACAGTAGGCCAGAGATAGGTGACTCCAGGTGTTTCCTTAAGTACCTATTAGGAAAGAAACTACCACCCTAAGAAAGCGAAAACCAGCAAAAGTTTTCGGTGCTGAAGGCAGAGGGAGGGTTATGCATAACTAACAAAATAAAGAAGACACTTGCAGTTTTGCTTCCGCAGACGTTCACCTGTCCTGCCAGGCTTTGAAAAATATCTGAATAAAAGGCCCTTGATGAAGCCAAGGCTCTTAGGGAGTGCCTGCACAGCATCCCTCGTTAGCATTCCACAAACAATGCAAGCAGCTTCTGCACACAGGAGTAAGAAACAATATACTCTATCAACTAGAAATGCTAATGATGTGGGATGGGCTCTGTAAACGTGTGACCTTTATTTACTTTTAATTCTTTTCCATATTGCTGAGAGCAGAGTTTCTTATTAGCAAGATCCAAAGTAATAATTGGTTACAGGGACTTTAGGTGGCTTAGAAGCAGGTCCTGCATTGCCAGAAATAGGGGGCAATAGGAGAGCACTGTGTGTCTCCCCCTTCCACTGAAAGGAAAACCAGATAAAGCAGAACTGTTTCAAGAGAATAGGTTTATCACTTTTCTTTGACTGAACAGGGTAATTTCTTTTCACTGTCCTTTTTGAACTGTTCAGCACTGGCACATGTAGGAAGACACGGAACGTTGCCTTCTTGGAATTCAAAATATGAAACAGCTCTTGGCTGGGGAGATTATTTACAAACACCACCAGAAATGACAAATGTCTCAGTATTGAGCCTTCATTCCTTGGTGGTCTCCTACACTTGAATGTAGAGGAAACAATGCTGGTACTCCACAGATATTGAGGAGGTTGCAGCAGCAAACAAATCTGACCTGAGCTGCTTTGGGGTTGCCAGTTTTGTGTGTAGCTTACCATTTTTTCATAGAACCATAGAATCATAGAATATGCTGAGTTGGAAGGGACACATCAGGATCATCGGGTCCAACTCCTGGCCCAGGACAGGTCACCCCAAGAGTCACATCCTGTGCTTGAGAGCATTGTACAAGTACTTCTTGAACTCTGTCAGGCTTGGTGTTGTGATCACTGCCCTGGGGAGCCTGTTCCAGTGTACAGCCACTCTCTGGATGAAGAACATTTCCCTGATATCCAACCTATACCTCTCCCAACCCAGCTTCATGCCATTTCCTCAAGTCCTGTCACCAGAGTAAAGAGATCAGTGCTTGCCTCTCCACTTCCCCTTGTGAGGATGTCGAAGACCCCATTGAGGTCTCCCCCTCAGCCTCCTCCAGGCTGAACAGGCCAAATGACCTCAGCCATTCTTCATATGGCTTCCCCTCTAGGTCCTTCATCACCTTCATAGCCCTCCTTTGGACACACTGTAATAAATTAATGTCTTTTTTTATATTGGGGTGCCCCAAATTGCACACAAGGCTTGAGGTGAGGCCACACCAGTGCAGGGCAGAGCTGAACAATCCCCTCCCTGGATTCCAAAAGGGCTGGGTGCCAGGGATGGGTGAATGATCACTACCTACACAAAATCTGATTCAGCCTGACGGGTGTTTCAGAGTGCTTTGCCAAAATATACATACATCAGATTAAGTGTTGAGCTCTGGGGGAGTGGGACAGAAATTGCTTGTTGGGCTCAGTCTCAGGTCACACCAATGTTGTGTGTGAGTGTGCTCATCCTCCTGTTAGACTGGAGCCTTTACAAAGGATGGGGAATGGGCAGAGTGCCTGCAAACAGAAAGGGACAGGCCTATGGCTCTGCACAGAGACAACACCCCTCTAGTTGTTTGTTTAGCTGTAGTCAGAATGCATCCTATTTTGTGAATGTGCCAGCACACAGGAAAAAAAACAAGTGATTGAAACCCCTTGCTCAGCAGATGCAGGACACAGCCTTTTTTACTGTCTAAGACAATATTATTTCTATATGCAGTCTCAGCCAGACTCAGGAATCCTGATGTATTCTAACCCACTTTAAGATCCTTTTCCTCTTTGTCCAGCTAAAGACTGAGCAAAGATTTGGGACTATAGACTCTCAGTAGAGGGACAATGACATTTTGTTAAACCTGAAGACTTCAGACATATTCTGAACAACACTTTGCATTTTCAAACATTTTTTAATTGCTAGTGGGGTTCAGGATGGTGAGGTCTTTGGTGCATAGAGAATCAGTACTTGAATTTTTAAATTTTTTTAAGCTTATTTTATAGTCTCCATATCAGGATAATTTGTTTTAATATGTCCCAGTGAAATGAGGAGAAAACCCTCAGATTCCTAATCAGGTTAAGGCTATACTAAACCATGGGCAAAGATCTAGGCAAGGGTGATCCTACTCTGACAGAGGGACTGCACTAAAGATGTAATTTAAAGATAATGGAAGTCAAAGAATTAAAAGTCACACGAGTCGGACACAATCTTCTCAGTTTTAATTGCAGCTGGCTGCTCTGTAGTATCCTCTGGAAGAATCTTCCAGGGGAGCAGCCCAGTAGCTGTAAGAGACCACGCATCAAAGCCTCAGAGAAAACAATCTTCATGCAGACAAACAATACTAGTCATCAAAAAAACAGGCCCCTCTTTTCTTTTAGTCCCTTGCAAGATAAGTGTATATGCATACAGGCAATAACACACAGATTCATTGCTGATCTTCAAAATTATTTTAACACCAACAAGTCCAAAGCCTATATGTGTGTTAGGTAGATATCAATACAGCTTGTTGCTTTCTACCAATAGAGCAACTTACCACCTACAGTCCCTTGGGACTGGGTACAGACCTCTCTCTTCTAGCAACCATTTTCTTGTTAAAAACAGTGACTGGTTTTTCATAGTTGAGCAATGGGATTGCAATGAGCACTTTCTACACCAGTGGAAGACCTGTGGTGGTGATTCTTGGTTCCTGGGAGGTGAGATAGTTGAATTCAACATCAACATGTTAGATCAGCCTAAGAAAATTCACAGGAATTCACTGATACTTAAAAGTTCATACAAATGCTGCATCTTTCCCACATGCTAGCTGCCACAACTGCAGAGATTATTTCCTGTTCTTCATGAAACTCACTCATTCAGTATCATAATTTTTGACTTCCAAGAGAAACTTGGAGACCCCTGCAGAGACTCACCCAGGTGCAACATTAGACTGGGGTCCAATACAACTCTGACCTACTCCTATATGCTCCCTCTTACCAGTTCTAGCACAGAAAAAGAAATGGCAAGATGCAGCTTGGGGTGTAACAATCCATCCTATCCACAAGGAACCTGACACTTTTCACACATGAAGCTTTCCCGTAGGCAAGGATGAGCTCTGAAGAGCTATAGAGATGAGTTTACAATGCAGCAATAACTCCTTCCATACAATCAAGAGAGCAAAACACACCACAGACACTCAACTGCACCAGGCCCTGGGGCATGCTTGCAGCTGTGTGATGCAACCAGAACACTAGAAAGCAGGGCAATAACAAGGTAATAATTGTGAAAGGGGAAGAAACCTATCTCTTCCACTCTTAAAATGAATTAAAGGCACTACAATAATGTGCATATAACAGGATCTGACTCAGAAGAAACTGGTCTGGCTCTGTAAAAGCAAACCAGCTCCAAGGCAAACCCGAGCATTCAGTAACTCTGTCATGTTTTATAGGGGTTATCACCCTGGTTTTCTTCGATATAGCACAGGGTTGTAGCTCTGTCTGCCTGCATCTGTCAGATCAAGAAAGGGGGATTCTCCAGAGAAGTGGCCTAGCTAGCGAGGGTGTATATATTGTCAGACAAAACCAGAGATGTGTAACTAACCCAGGCCTCTCTAAAGGCTTGGCCTGTAGGATAATTTAAGCATGTCTTGATAGTGTAGAACTATGGAGTGGAAAAATCTGAGTGTAACCTGCTGTCAAATTGCATCTGAAGACATTTATACAGAAAAGAGATCCAAGACTTACGGCTCAGCAGCCACAAAGTGGATACACCAGCCATCCCTGACTGGCTGGCCACAGGCAAGAGAAGAATAGACCAGTTTGTGACAGCTGCCCCAGCACATTCAGTCTACATCTTCCTCACAGCTAAAGCAACTCTGCAAATTGCCATCTGATACCAATTGGGTTCCATCAGCACAATTCAGACAAAGTGGTATCAGAAGGTACAACAGGATACACTCACGGGGGTTCAGTCGTGTGCTAAAATGCCAAAGTTATTTTTGAATAAAAGCTGCTTCACATCCTACCACCTCTTTGAACAAGAGGAGCAAGCATTTGACTGGTGGGATTGTAGTGCTCATGAAACTCCTTCCTGCTCTGCATGAGGATATGCACAGGAGTCTTTGCTTCTCGAAAAACCCAGGCAATTGCCAACAGTTTTTGTACCAAGAATTAATTGCTGCTCAAAGATCTGTGAATGATCCCATAAACAGCAGCATTAGAGATGGGCTGCCAAGGAGCCAGAGGCCTGATTCTAGGAGATACCTGCATGCACTAGCAAGGGTCATGAGTCTTGGCCTCTCCTCACAGCAGAACTTGTTGGAAACTCCACCCAGTATGAAACAGTATAAGAGCAGTGAGATGCTAAGGATATGTTCTCTGCCCATGGGATGTCTTGCAAAAGAAGACAAAGCCATATGGATAAATATGGTTGTAATATGGATTATGGCCAAATTTGGAAATTATTATGTCTCCTCTGCTCCTACAACATTTCACAACTGGGCAATTGGCTCAGTGCCATTTCCATGCAAACCAATTGGAAGTTGCCATCATTTAAATCACTGAGCTGCTGACCTACATCTGACCAAACAGACAGAAAAGACCCTGTGGCCGACATTATAAACAATTCAATAAATGCAGGGAAATCGATACAAAAGATTCTCCTTCAGAACATCAGCTTGGTGATCAGCTTGTGCTGGGCATTGAGGCTCCTTGCAAGAGCACTAGACCCTACAAATTGAAAGATTGATTATGTGTATTATTACACTTTTTTTTCAGGTCAGTAGTTAAAAAGTGAAAACTGTGAGCCAAATTCACTGCTAATGCACATCCATTCTGTAACTTTAGAGATGGGGTGACTGCAGCTCAGTACTCCTTTGAAACATCACAGGCTGCCCTTAGACTGCGTGTTTGGTGCAGAGATGCAGAGAATGGTGGGGAGAAACATCCTGGCAAAGGCTCCTGCAAACCACATTAGTGACCCCATGTAAACATGATGGGATCATATTTGTTTCCCAGAACCAAGAAATGACTCAGAGACAGCATCCTTTTCCCACTGCTGAAACCCAGTTAGCATGATTCAAAAAGAGGGGCCTAATGAACTTAAACAGATTGCTCAGGTACTTGGATTTACCTAATCTCATCTTTCCTAGCTCTCCTAGCTCTCTTCATGTAAACAGAGCTGGTTCAGCTGCTCTTTAGAGATCTCTGACTGATCCTGGATATAGAAGGGGTGGAGGTTAGACTTTTCATCTCCTCATCTGCCCCATTGTCTGCGCTTGTCTTTGCCATCCTGCTGTTTCCCTCTGTGTTCTCCACACTCCTCTCTGGCTGCTCCTTCCCTCAGTCAGCCTGTTCTTAGTACAAATGTCAGGCGTTCACTCTCTCTCCTTTCTGCTTGTGAGACAACAATGGGATGACACAGAGACCAACAGATTCCTCCATCTGAGGGTCTCATCCTGAATGCTGGTGCAGCCAAAGGTTGTTGCATGCAGGACTCCAGTACCTGGGGCTGACATTCTGTTAGCACTCAAACACATTTTAGCGACTTGGAGCATGGTCCTTCCTCTCCTGCTTCTGTCTTCTTGTTTATGACAACAACCCCATCAGGTAGTTTAGGATCAGATATGGCCAATCTCACACATTTCTTGTGAAAGAGCTTTCAAGGAAGCAATGCCCTTTTTTTCTGAGATCTAGCCTTCTTATGTGCCTACATCCCAGATGCTTTGCATCTCAATGAATGTAGATCAAGAAAGCAAACCTATTACAAAAAAGTATGATAGCGGATAAAATTGGAATGTATGGCTCTGAAACAAGGCATCAGATATGAGTCTGAAAGACAATGAGAAGGATTTTGACAAATACCTAAGGAAGAAAGCACTTTCCATGAATAGCAGATGCATTTGACAATAAGTTATCATTAACCCAGAAAAACCTCTGCCATTTCCATTTTAAAATCTGGAACTGAATGCTACTATCACTTGTGTTTAATAGACATTCTGTCATTCACTGTAGAAATGAAAGGACATGACCTCTGCAAAAACCTCTCAAATTATTTTTATTGATAAGAATCACTGCTAGTCACACAACATTGGTTTAGGAAAACAATGAATACATCTGAACCTTAGTGACATACAGACATGAAATGAACTTGTGTGATGAAAACAGGATATTGCAGGTCTTATTAAATATATGTTTTAAAAATCCCAAACAGCTGTAGAGGTAAGTTTCAGAGTTCCTAAACCTCAAAAAAACCCCAACCAAACAAAATATCCCCAAATTCAAAAATGCCATTGAAATGAAAATGTATTCAAATATAGATGTTAATGGAGAATACAGGAATGTATACTACTACCCTGCACAGGTTGGTATGCAAGAGACTGCTGTCATAGTGCCTATCACACACATAGAGTAAATAGTTTGTACCATGGAATTTCCTATCAGCTGATCTTCAAGGGTGTTAGAGGCTCTTGACTCCTGCTTCACAGAAAGGAACTGACACACCAGGGAAGAGGATGACTTTGGAAATCAGCTGACCTTTGCCCAATAAATGAATGAGACCATTAAAACAGAATAATGGTCTTAACCACTTTTAAGCACTTTCATCTTAAATGTAAAAAGCTCACAAGCCATGCCTCTTAAAAGCAAGGGATTATCTTGAAATGAACAATTTCAATTTGTTTTCTTATAGGCTTTCTGCATTTAGAGCCTGACTGAAAAAAACCCAAAAACAAAACCAAATCCAAACAAGAGCCAATCCAAAACAATTAGTTGAATAGGAAAGCTTTGCTGCTGTAGGCATGAGAAATTTGAGAAATTTTGTTTTCCTGCTGACAGCTGAGGTACTCAATATGCATCTTCTAGGAGAAGGAAGTATTGCCAGACCTTAGTTTGGTTATGGACTCTGCTGACAAGCCTCGCCACAGTTAATACGTACATACACTAAAACAGACTTTGCACACCTTGCTGATGAGTTATGTATGCAAATATGTTGAGGCCAGGTGCACACATAGCATTGTCACACTGAAGTCATTAACCTATGCTACTTGGAAGACGTGGTCTAGGCCACAGCAGGTAAATTGGGGCTCTTTAGACATTCATGGTCTGATTAATCCACTGGGTAACCCTCCTATGGCAAGAATGTGAATCTTCATCTTCATTAGATGCTCCAAATCAGCTGCAAATGTGGTCAAGACTCAGAAAGGATGTCTTTAAAAGAAACATACAACCAAACTAAACCAAACCAAAGATCCAATCCAAAACAAAAGACACAAACACACACACACACACACCCCACCCCACAACCCCTCCCCCCCAAAAAAAGACCCCAAAACAACACTGTTGAGTGCGAGCAACCATATTCTTTCCCAAATAAGCATGAGCCAAAACCCAAAGAACCTACATTCAGATGTAGGAGACTTCAAAAATAACTGCAATTTCATCTGTTTTCTGTAACTACACAGGGTTCTTTGCAGTTAATACATTCAAGACTGTTTAAGGGAAATTCTGAGATCTTTAATGGCTTGGGAATCACAAGAGAACGAGCAGCTGATATAGCAATGCCTTCTCACTTTTGTAACACCACTCCAGTAAAGATATCCAGGGAGACTTGTGAAAAGTTATAACAAACTTGCACTCCACCAAAGAGAATACTCACATGAAATATATGTTACAATGGTTTATATTTCATGCCATTGCAACTAGAACAGAATGGAGACAATCCCTTGTTTGGGGAGCTGGGAAAAGCTAAACCACCTTTGCTGGATCCCCAAAACCAGAGAAACCAGTGCCTGGTCATTCTGCATGCCCAGTGGTCAGTGCTAAAGGGAGTAAAAGCAATGCAGAAGATGTGGGGCAGTTTGCAGACCCAGATGGGCCCTTCACAAGGGGTCTCTGATGTGGCTGGGTGATGCCCTGGGGCCAAGAGAGACACTCTTGGCTCCCTCAACTCTAACAGAGGTGAGAGCCCTGCAGTGCCCTGGGGAGGAGCCAGGCAGTGTGCACTGATTCAGGATGGAGCTTAATGTACCAACCACTCCCCAAAGAAGTAAGTATCCACTGCTCATAGATCTGTTTTGCCACCTTTCCATGCCAAAGGACAGTGGGGTTTAGCCACAGGCTGCTGCAGCAACAGTTCAGTCTCTGCTCAGCTGCAGCTTTGTTTAACTCCACTAACAGCACCTGCAGAATTTTTCTCTTATTGATTGGAGCCATTTAGAAGCCAGCAGAAAGCACATATTATTCATTCAGGTGGCTTTCATAATGCTCACCTTGTGAAACCACAGCCATAAAAAACTTTCATATACAGCTTTTGAGGTTGATTGGTGAATTCAGGCAGAAAATACCTTTCTGCTTGATAATGCAGTTGTAGGGGTTATTTCAGCTATAAGGGTCTAAGATGAATGCAGTTTCACTGAATTTAAAACATTTCAGAGAAATGTGCCAATTCAGTTTCATGTCAGAACGAGAAAAAGTCAAAACACTCTCTAAAGATGAATTGCAATGATTTCACAGAATATTAGAATCATAGAATATGCTGAGTTGGAAGGAACATGTCAAGAGCATTGAGTTCCAGCTGCTGGCCCTGCACAAGACATCCCAACAATCACCATATGCCTGAGAGTCTTGTTCAAATCTTTCTTGAACTCTGCCAGGCTCAGTGCTGTGACCACTTTGCTGGGGAGCTGTTCCAGTTCCCAATCACCCTCTGGGTGAAAAACCTTTTCCTAATATCCAACCTAAACCTCCCCCAGTTCAGCTCCAAGCTGTTTCCTCAACTCCTATCACTGGTCACCAGCAGAGATTCATGCTGCCCCTTTGCTGCCCCCAGCGCAGATGTTGAAGATTCCCACTGAGATCTCCCCTCAGTCTCCTCCAGGTTGATCAGACCAAGTAACATCAGCCACTCCTAATACAGCTTCCTCTCCAGACCCTTCACCTTCCTTGTGGCCTCCTTTGGACACTCTCTAACACTGTCATGTCTTTTTTGTATTTTGGTGCCCAAAGCTGGCCCCAGCACTCAAGGTGAGGCTGCTCCAGTGCAAAGCAGGGTGGGACAATCCCCTCCCTTGCCCAACTGGTGATGCTGTCCCTGATGCCCCCCAGGACATGGGTGGCTCTCCTGGCTGCCAGGGCACTGCTGGCTCATGTTCAACTTGCCATTGACCAGGATCCCCGCGTCCCTTTCTATGGCACTGCTCTCCAGCCTCTCATTCCCCAGTCTGTACATCCAGGGTTGCACTATCCCAGGTACAGAATCAGGCACTTGCCCTTGTTAAACTTCCTATGCTTGAGGATTGCCTGGCTCTCTAATAAGTCAGGGTCTCTCTGCAGGGCCTCTCTGGCCTTGAGGGGGTCAACAGCTCATCCCAACTTAGTGACATCAGCAAACTTACTTGGTATTCGATTGAGTCCTGCACCCAAGGTGTTAAAAAAGGTGTTGAAGAGCACTTGGCCAAGGATGGAGCCAATAGCAGAAATTAAAGCATTTGGAATTAATGAAATTAAACTATTTGGTAGGTTAAAAGACCATTTAAAATTCATTCTATGGGTAATATAGAATCTTTAAATGTCTGGTTTGATTGTGAACTGAAAAAGAAAAAGAAAAAGAAAAAGAAAAAGAAAAAGAAAAAGAAAAAGAAAAAGAAAAAGAAAAAGAAAGCCAAGGATGATAATTTCTCAGGACACTGACTATCTAGTTTCTGATCAGCAGCATTGCCAGACACAGCAGAAGGAAGCACACTGAATTTTGGAGACTTATCTAGCCTTTGATTATAGCAAGTTTCTTCCTCATTCAGTGGGGAAGCCAAAAAATCTTGCACTGCCAGAAGCCATGTTGCACTGTATGTTTTTTTAAAATGAAAACAAAAAAAAATTGCACTACACACTACCAGCAGTACAACATTTTTCAGAAGATCACACTACACAATATATGGTACAGCTTATATAAAACTAAAATTTACATTCAGGAGCCATGTTGCAGTCTTCAAAATGAAAAATAAAATCTAAATTTCTTCTCTATAAATACTACATACTCAATTTTTTGAGAATTATGAATGACTAAGTTTTATGAAGTACCTGGATGTAGACCATAGCAGGTTCTTTCAACCATCCTCAATTCCAAAACCAGGAGGAGAGCCTGACCCTCCAGACCACGAAGGGTTTTGAGAAAACCTTTCTGAATCATCCTGACACACCACAGTACCTTTTTCCATCTGAGACTTCTAGGAAGGCTGCGCCCTCTCCTGACAGTTCAGGACTCAGTAGCAGTGACTGATAAAGCCACTTTGCTCAGCCTCAGAGCTACCGAGACCAGACCAGCTCGACTTAAAACCTCTACTGCACCGTGCAGAAGGGCTTCACGTTGAGATGTATGTATCAAAATTACAAATATTTTCACCATGCTTTAAGAAAACAAATGGCTTGAAAGTATATGCTTTAAAAACGGCTCATCATTTATTTGAAAATAGATAGAACACCGGGTTAGAATCATCTCCAAATAAGATACAGTGTTTACAATCCATGCAATTCTGTAAAGGAAACTTTCATATGTTAAAAATATAACCTTGAAATTGCTGTTGTAACTCATGAATTCCTTTTCACAGAGCTAATACATGATATGGCTAATGCTATTATAAAGAGTCAGTCTGCCTTCACAAGCAAATGTAATCTCCTTCAACCAGCAAAGCTTATGCAGAAACAACTAAAGAAATCCCACACACCTTGTCAATCATTCACACTATGCCTAAGTGAATATTACCTGCATTTTTTTATGTGACATGCTTACCTCTCATCTGTTCTTGCATTCAAGTTAAGTGAATTTTATGGACTCACAACTGCATTCTGATTAATGCTTCTGGTCCTGGAAACTTGTGAATGCCACCAAGAAAGAGAAAGAAATTTTTACCGTATCAGACTGGCAGGGACTATTTGGAGGAATTTTCTGCTTTTCTTTCTAGCTTAGGATACAAGTCACTCCTTCAAATCATCTGGAAATTTTACATAACAAAATTCTTTCTAATCTAGAACCTGATTACTGACACTGTTCATCTTTCTGGATCTTTTTCTAAGGTACATGATTGTGCTGTGACTTTGGGCTTTTGCATGAGAAGGGCTTTACTACTTTGATATTTAGGGTGCCAGTGCTGCAAAACGTGTAACATGTAAAATTTTCTTAAGAAAGGATATTCTTTAATGTTTGTTTTTTATATACTTTCAAGCCAAATCAACAAGAAGGGAAATTTAATCCATTTAACAGAGAGCAGCTAACAAGCTCTAAGTGACATACAGGAGTTAGAAAAACAAATTACTTGTGGGTAGAATTGCCTTCTTAAGGTTTAGGGCTGGACATGCTTCAGTGATCCCAGACCCAGGGGAGGTTAACTAGGCTTGGGAAGAAGGATGTGTCACTGACGGTGGACACAAAGAATGCAGAATTTATGAGCCCCAAGGACATTCAGCAGAACTCCCAAGATAAGGAAGAAAGTAATAAAGACAACTCAGCAACTGTGCTGAATCAGCTCTGCCTGGGTAAAAGGTAATTCCAGCAGGGACAGATCACAACCACCAACTGGGAGCCCACCTCAGACCAAGAGAAAGCCTGAAAATGCGGACTAATTAGCATGAGAAGCAAGAGAGCCATTAAACAATAGAGGAAAGAATACTAATTGGTAAGAGAACTGTGTAACTTGTAGCCGATGAACAGTAACTCTTTTGTTTGCTAAAACGTATAAATAGTAAAAAGTTTTTATAGTTGGTGTGCTTGATTTGTGGAATACCACAGAGGGCCCAGGCTTGTGCAACTCTGAAATAAATAACCAATGTCTCTCTCAAGATAATAATGTGTAATTACTGGCTTGTTGCAGTGGGTAAAAAAAATCTGATATTTTTATAACACTGGGGCTTACGTTGCTGTCTGAGGAGTTTACAGGCAGCATGTTCATTTCATGTATCATTCAAGTGATTGATAAGGCAGATGTAAAAGAGAAAGTAATTACTATTTTTCCTTCTCCAGTTGTATTATTTACAACAGGACGATTAACAATCACAGCCAATGACCACCAATTAAACACAGCTGCAATGGAAAATGATTCTTCACGAAGTAGCACCACACAGTAAGGGATACTTCGGGCCCCTTGAAGTTAATGGCTGCTACCACATATGAGGAGGGGCGTGTGTGTGTGTGTGTGTGTGAAGATCTCGTTTCTCTGTTGCTTTACAGCAAAATATTTCACTGCTTTTACAGGATCTTCTCTACAGCCTTAAGATTTGTAAATCACATTGTTGTACACTGGGTGAAGGTCAAAGAGCATTGAGCGCTAAATTACCCTATTTGCCATTCCCTCAGGCTTCTTCTTCTGTCCTGCCGGGTCAGCACAAGCTTCATTCTGCCTTTCTGTCTTCAAGCAGAAAAAAGAGAACAGCCACCAGGAGGCGAAATAATAGAGACTCATTAATAGTCACACAGGCTCATTAATAGTCATCCATGATTATCTTCAGCCATTGTAACAGGATTCAGAACGCCACAGAAACATTGCATTAACAATATAATTCCCCCCTGCTTCACAAAAGCCTTCTATTGCTGAATTAAACTAGCAGATTAATTATAATTACCCTTAAATGCACTTGAGGTATTTTTATTCCACGAACCTATCTGAAACATGCAAAGTTCTGTGAACGGCCTTGTTTTAAGCCTTTCTCAGCCAAACCCCTGTGTGTTTAAACTCGGTGTGTATATACCTAGGGCCTGTGGCAGAACCTTACGGCAACCAGTGACAGGACAAGAGCCCATGGCTGTAAACAAGAGAAGGGTTAGCTCGGAGGACATTGGGAAAATTCTTCGCAGAAAAGGTGACTGAGCATTGGAATGGGCCGCCCGGGCGGTAGCAGAGCCACTGTCCCTGGAGGTGTTCACAGGAAGATTGTAGGAGGTGTTTAAGGAAAGACTGGACTCGGCACTCGGTGCTACGGTCTGACCGACACCGCCGTGTCTGGTCACAGGTTGGACTCGGTGACCTCAGAGCTCTTTCCCAATCTAATTCATTCCGCAACAAAACCCTAATGTTACACTTCACTCGCTACTTTATTAACGCAATTTGCCACCGCCTCGCGACCGCTGTACGGAGCCCAGTTATCCGCGGCCCCAGGACGAGCGGCAGGCTTTGCACGTTACTAAAATGCCACTCCTTGAGACGCTATTCTTTACAACTTTAACACGCGCTCGCTTGGGGCTGGAACTAGCTGACATTCGGGGTCCCTTCCAGCCCCGAGCCGCTCTAGGACTCAGTGTTCCGCAGCGGCACAGAGCCCTCACGCCCCTTCAGCCATTTGTTTACGGCGGGGCGCGGGCCGGGCCGGACGTGACGCGGGCGGGGGCGGCGATGGCGCGGTGCGCGCCGGGAGCGCGGTGGGCGGCGGCGGAGCGGGAGGCGGCGGCCGGAGGGGGCCGGGCCGCAGCGACGCGGTTCCTGTCGCCCACAGGGGCTCCCCTCCATGGCGGTTACCGCGGGAGGCCGCAGATAACCTGCCGGGGCTCCTCTCCCCTTCATTCCCTCCTTCCCTCCCCCTCCCCGCCCGCCGCCATGCCCGCACGGGCCCCGCCGCCCCCCGCGCAGCACGCAGGTAAGAGGCGGCGGGGGGCGGCTCGTTCCCGCCGGGCCTGCCCGCCGAGGGGCACCGGGGACCCTTCAGCGCTGCCCCCGCGGGGCGGCGAGGGCCGGGGCCGGTCGGGGAAGCGCCATCCTTCGCGTTGGCCGGCGGGGGAGGGCGGCGGGGCCGGGCTCGGCAGGGCACGGCGGCGGTGAAGCCCCGCGGCGGTGAAGCCCCGCGGCGGTGAAGCCCCGCGGCGGTGAAGCCCCGCGGCGGTGAAGCCCCGCGGCGGTGAAGCCCCGCGGCTCCCCGGGCTCGTCCCGCCGGGGCGGGGGGCTCGGCTGTGTCCTGCGGCGGGGCTCGCGTTTTCCTGGGGTTCAGCGGCGCCGCAGCTGGGAGAGGGCTCGGGGGATGGGGTGCGAGAAGTTAAGCTGTGCTGTGTGTTTGGTTTTTCCTGACGAGGTTTCTCTTTTGAGGGGCGTGAAGCGTGTCGGTTGCTAAACGCGTCTGGAGGTGACAGGCTGAACAGAATTACGGGAATTTAAGTATGATGTTTTTTCTTTTTTGGAAAGAGGTGGTGTCATTCTAAAATAGGGCGAAATTGCTCAAATGTTTGTTAAGTCCTGACACTTCAGTTTGCTATGAAAAGTATCTGCTTGTAAATATACCAAAATATAATTTTTTTCTTTAGAGAAGACAATACCTTAAAAACAAGGATTAAACTTTGGAATTCCTTCAGAGTGTCACCTCTTAATGGTGACAGCCCCGTCCTTCCAGCTTCAGCACAGAAATGGAAGCTTTCAGCAGCTTAGTGCTCCTTAAGCAAACATCTGTTCATAAATGACTGGAGTGAGTAGAGAAACATTGTTGACAGGAGCTGCGCGGGGTTAGTTTTACAAGTTCTGTTTCCATGCATGGTTTAGAGCACAACACGCTTCATTAGAACTCATTTTTCGGCTGTTGAGTCCATGGTAAAGTGAGTTTGATAGATGCTGCTTTTTAGCTAGATTGGTCCTTGGAGATTTGACAAAATTAAAAAGTATTTCCTCCGTGTTTTATTCTCTGGACATATGAACTAGACTTTGAACGGCAATTAGCCTACTTTAAAAATCAAACTGTTCTGTTGTATTGTCAGCACAGGCAGAAGTTTGCTCATGCAATGCACAGGTAGCAGTTTCTCCTCCTGAAGCTGGAGCTATACCTGGAGGAATGTAACATTAATTGTGAGAGCCTGGGGAAGAGTTGGAGTACCTGTGGTTGCTGAGGGCTTGTTTTGTTTATTTTAAACAGTCGTGTTAGTGAGAATAAATAGCGTGAGTGTGAGAATGAGACTTAAAAATATGTAGAAAAGCTTAGGTAGCTCTAGTGCTTTCATTCTGCATGATAGTTGCATAAAGTACACATTGTATGACCTTCTAAGTCATGTGAAAGTATGGCCTTTTGTTTTTACTTCCTTAATTTGTTTATAAGTAAGCAGTTGAAGGATCTCAGCCTTCTTTGTTTTTTTTTTAACGTACTTTGGTTTTGCTCAGGTCATGGTTTTGTCTAGTAAAGGATTTAATAGACTACAAAATTCACACAGTGAATCTTATTTGTGTTACATGTTGCTGCTGCTGAAGGCTCTGTGTGATCTCTACAATTTCTACTTAAAAATTCCACCTAAGCTAACACAAGCCTTTTAATATCTTAATTACCCAAAGTAATATTCTGAAACTTTCAGTACTTTGAGAAGACTTGTCTTTCACAAGTACTTGTGAAAGTGGAAGTAATGGAGCAGCTTCGATGGACCTCAGTCAACTCTGCCTTTTCCTTTTGAAATATTCATTGAGCTGTCCTTTCAGATCTGTGGTGGTATCAGTTGGAAATCCAGCGGCAAAGAAACTGATGCTCGATCGAGTTGTTTTCACTACACTCAACAGCACAATCTCCTTGCAGATACCATTATCTATCTTGACAGAATGTTCATTCCTTTCTGTGCTATTGTGCGGTTTGACAACTTAAACTGCTTCTTTGTGAACGTTTCAGCACAAAGGCATGCTAACTCTTTCACGGGGATTCAAAATACTTCGAATTTTTTCTGGACAGTCAGGGAAGTGTCTTAGATCCTACTCATTCCTAGGTGTTAGAAATTTTGTCTGTTAAATTTTCTCGTTTGTGCAAAAATGCCACACTGAGTAAGCTGCTGCTATTGCACACACACACACAGAAAAAAAGCCTTGAAATATGCCTTGTTTGATAATTGACAGTCTCATTTTCAGTAGACTCTCCTTCATGCTAATGTCTTTAGCAATTAAAGTTTTCAATTGCAAGGAATATTTCTGTATTCGTGCCACTTGCAAGGTGATCTGCTTCTAAAAAAGCAAATAATTTTGATTTTTCAAATCAAGGAGTCCTGTCCTGGGAGAACCACAGGGAGGGGCAAATCCTCTCTTCACTTCAGTCTGTTTGGAAGTAGGGTGAAGGAAATGTGAAACCTCAAGTTCATATGTCTGTTGATAAGCGATGGAAAATAGATTTTATTCTTTGGAGTATCAGGTGTCCCTCCTGTACTGTGTTTTTAATATGAGGCAATGTCTGTAGGTGGGATAAATGGTGAATAATGTGAGCCTGCTCACTGAAAAACAGGGAGTCAGTATGTTTGCAGTAATGGAAAGAAGGCCTGTGGTTGTTCTCCTTGTGCAGCTGAATTTCTTCTGCCAGGCTGTGGGAGAACCTGTCCCATGAGAGTACAGCCCTGTGGATTAGTTCTGATCTAGTCTGTGTGAAGTTTGAAGGGTTTCTGTCTGATGGAGCTCATACTGCTCTGGGAGGAAGTCTCTGAGAACAGTTGACCCTAGGTCATCTAGTTCTAATACTTTCTAATCTAGCATCTTTTAATCCTAATTTAGAACACATTCCCAGCTAGCATGTTTGAGGGTAACATCCAGAAATGTATTTCTCGCTGAGTTGAGCACTATCTTAAAAAGGAATTTAAGAAATCATAAGAATGAAAACATCTGGGTTATGTGTTACTTATGACATCTGTCTACACATTGTGTCACTGTGTGCTGTATGTTGGACATGAATATTGCATCCCACAGAATTATTGACTGTCCCAGTTGTGTTTGCCCATACGAATTTAAGATGTGCTTGTTCTTACAACATTTCCCCCACTATCTATTTTCAGATTTAGGTACAGGCAGCATCTTCTTCTGCAGCTGTTAAAGCACATCGGTGGATTTTTAGTTGAAACATTTTTTTGCTTATAGGAACTTTGAGAATAACCTGGTCTTTTATGTTTGAGAAGTAATGCTATTCTTGGTTAAAAATAACAAACCAGCAGAACATTTAAATTAATATTTTCCAACACCTCTCTGATTCCACACCTAAGCCAAAAAGAAACAGGAAGAAGTGAAGTAGCACAACTACTGAAAATACATGTTTGCTTCTTTATATAGTTTAACAATATTTAAAACAAAAATGCTTGTATCCAAAATCTGTTTAAATTTCACATTTGTGCCACCTAACTTGGTCTTCCTGCACTGTCAGTGATGAGAGGAAGAGCTCCTTTGTCAAAAAGGTTTGACTATTGCATGGCCTGGATTATCTGGGAGTGCCTGGTGTTTAATGCCAGCCTGAGGGGCACAGGAGAACAGGAAGAATGAGCTGCCAGAGATTAGTGCCAGATTCTTGGTGAAATTCTCCTGAGTTCTGTTACTTTAATGTTCCTTATACAAACAACACTTTGTAATAGCAGGTGTCCAGCAAATTCAGTATTTGTAACCACAGAAATATACGGTGGTATTGACTGATTTCAAACGTTGGGTGGTGAGAACTTACTGGAACTGGAAAACATTGTTTTCCTCAACTCATACATGTCCAAGAAACATTGCTCTGAAACTCCTGCTTTGGGTAATGGACCTTCTGGCTGTAACAGCATTGAGTTTAAAATCAAAAAAATTGATTTCCTGGAGGCTTTATGGAGTAAACATTTTCTTGCTGTATTTTGTTTGCTAGTAACTATTTCCAAAAATAAAAGTAAACTCATTAAACCCATTTAAGAACATATTGACTTCAGCCTGGACAGATACTCTCTCTAGAGCGGATTTGGTTTGTAAAAATGCTTTTCTAACAGAGGCTCTCCTCATTTACAACCACCATTCTAAAAATAGGTTCTCAGGTGCAGAAGAACTGGGAATCTGGTTTCCATTGTTCATAAGCCAAAGAAAAGGCAAAGGGATAATGGAAGAGGACAGCTTTTCCTATTGGAAGCCAACACTATGCTGTAATAAGAAGTCTAAATCTGGTCCTTACTAAATCTGGTATTTTTGGTATCTGCTTGAGGAATTCCCTTGCAGTAAGGGTTAAATGTTCTTGGAAAGATCAGATGCTAGCAGCTAATGACTTGAATCCATCTCCTTGCCATTGCAAGGCTTTTACTGTAGGGTATTTCAGTAACTTTGTAATTTCTGTCATGGAGATCTTGATTGTCCCATTTCTGATTATTGTGTTTCCCGTGTGCTTTAAGGAGATGGTTTGCTTAACTCAGCTTTTCTTCAGAATAATCCACAGCTGAGAGGTTATTCATTGCTTTGCTTCCTCTCAAGTTAAAGGAAACATTCTGCTCTACAAGGGGTTTCTTTTCAATTTACATGCCTCAAGTATTTCTTTAGAGATACTCTTTGCGACCTCCTGATTTTTTAGGTCTTATGTAAGAGCCAAACATGCTGTTTCAAGTTTTGCCTTAGAAGATACACAGAGAGAAACTATTTATACCTGCTTTTGTGTAGTGTAATTGCATTGTTCTCTTTGCTGCCTAGTTTTTGTTAGGCTATTGCTGTTATTCTACAAAAAGGTAGTAACAAGGATGTGAACTGTGTGTGAGGAAAGCACATATTGTTCCCTGTTTACTGCAAACAAATAATAGGATAGCCTGGTTTTGTTGTAAATGTTTTTAAAACCTAGTTAGCGATGATAAAAGAGTGATATGCATTTTCTCTTTCCAGTTCCTTGGCTATCAACATTTTTCTAGCATTACTGATTTCCGTTTTCTCTCTTTTCACGTTGCAAATTAACTTGAATTGCATTCTTAAATGCTTGTGACTTGAGGAAAAAGATTTGAACCTTGAATCGTAATAAATTAATCAGCAATTTTTTATTTTTAGACTACAATGTCAATATGTGCTTGTGAATGTATTTATCATATGACTTACAATGGTCTCATGTTTGTGATACTGAAACTTTTTTGAGAAATTCCTTAATAATGAACATTAGAACGTGAATATAAAATAACACATGGATGCAAGAACTGGCATTTCCAGTTAAAAAAACCCAACAAGCAGATAGGTAAAAGACAAAAATGCAGAAAGTGGCACCTGAGAGAGAGAGCACAATGGTTTTTTGGGGTTTTTTTCCCCTAGGAAATGGTCTAACTGCATACCATGAACAATTGATGGAAATCTGTCTTCAGATTTGAGATCTGCAGAAGTTATTGGCATTTGTCAGCATAAATCTGTGTTTGTGACTAAAGCAATCCACTAAACATGGACACTTCAACTGTGTCAGATTCTTCACCTCAAGGTGTAAGGTCTGATGCCAGAAACCTGCGTTGTTGCTGATTACAAATCACAGAAGTGAGGCATCTTCTGCTCTGTTACACAAATAAAAACTTATAATTCCCTTCCAATCACAGTCCTTATTATATAGTGTACTGAAAAATTGGTGGTTTCTTTGAAGAAATATATGTTTAAAGAATCTCTAAACGAACAGGGCATGTTAGCTTTATACTTTTAAATTTCGTAGCAAATTCCCTGAAAAATAAGATGATAAGTAATCTGTATTATTGGTCATAGAACTTGTTCAGATTCTACTTTGGGTTAAATCACACTGTAAACATCACTTGAAATATCATGTTTACAAAATAATGTAGCTGAGTATCTTGACCAAGAATATGTCTGAGTTGGGTAAAAGGACTACAAAAGATGAAGCCACAGTTCCAGCTGGATTTGAGATGCCAGACAAAGCAGGGATTAACTAAACGAAGTAAGGAACAAAGTAGTGGGTTTTCACCACAGGTTTCAATGGACAATAACTAATTTGGTTTCTCCTTGGCAGATAGAACACTTTTGGTAGTCGTGAAAGAGGACCATAATGAAATTCTTTCTAAAGAAAACTACATTAAGCCTATAGAATTCCCATGCTGTTTTATACTGTGAGGAGTATTTAGATTATACCAGTTTAAAAATTTATCACTACTTAGTCAAGAGGAGGGGGAGTATTAGTATGACTTTTTTCCTTTTCTTACAGTGTGAGTTCTGTAAGCAACAATTAAAATGTGTCAATGTAACTTTACACTGATTTATAATGCAGATTCATACATTTTGGAGCTCTTCGAGTTTGGCTTTTGAAATGCAGCAGTAACATAACTGGAAATACCTGACATTTAAGAAATAATTATACAGAATTCCATATAATTGGTTATGCAGTGGGTTCTTGTGGGTTAAACTGATTGAACACATAGCAGACTATCAAACCTGTGATCAAATTTTTAAATGTACAGTTAATGTTCCTTGCAGATCCTGTTTTGGCAACTGTTATTGAAATGTAGCTGGAGCATTGTGCTGCTGGACTGCTGCTGTGCAAATGATCCCTGTGATGTTTTTTTAAAAAAAAGGCTTTGAAAAGGAAAATTGAAGGAAGTTTCTTCTGCTGTATGTCAGAAGTTGCAAGAGAGAAAATTTTTAAATGGTCAGACATCTTTCTACATGTTCAGCTGGGCTTTGGCAGTTTGCTTCTGCTCTCTATGCTTATCCTTATTATTCTTGTTCCTTGTCTCCCCATTTTTATGTTAAACTGGAAAGAAAAGGAATCTTGTGTGTAAATTCCCTGGCATTGTGATGCTTCCTCCTCTCACATTATTCAGTTTGTTTTCTGAAACTGAGTATTTGGGTAATTTTAGATCATCCTTAACTCCAAGGATGTTCTCAACTCTATTATTATTTATTTTTGCCTGAGGTTAAAATACTAATACAGTAAATGATCAACCAAAAAATGGGTGGAGTTGTTATGATGGCTAGTATATGGATCTATGGCTAGTGTAGGTTATGAATTAATTTGTCTTGGCTTTTCTTGCCAAAATGAGATCCACTAATATGAGGTGGTGTACTTATTAATACAGACCTGAACATGATATTTCAAATAACTCAAGTGAAAACCAACCTATACAGGCCTATAAATCTGAAAAGACTTAAAGCACATGTTTTTTGATGAACCATACAGACAAATTTTCCTTTTAATGGGAAAGTTCAGAAGTTTAGAGGGAGTGAAGCTCTTCTCTGAAATACCTTGTTAAGCAGCTGGTGCTGAGTAAGCCTATGTGGGAGCTTGTTGACAACTTAGGCTTTATTCTAAACAAAATTCTTTTGCAGTTCTCTTCAGTTTGCATGTTAGAAATTACTTCAAGGTTTCATCTGATAAGCACGATGTACTTTTTAAACTGAAAACTACCCTTTTGAAAAGAAATTATAGGTATGTTAGTCACCTCAAGGATGCCAGAGTTTCCTGGCAAATATCCAGAGCTGTTTGGCTGAAGTGCTTGGTATGTTGTGCTTGAGAAGAACTGCAGAGCTTCATTTGTTCTGTTTTACCCTTTGTGTACTGCTCTTAAAGTGTTTTTACAAAGTTATTTAGTAAAGGCACTGGATTTAAGGATCGTGTTTTATCTGTGTTACATGACTAGTACTGTAAACTCTGCACTTATTTTGGTGGTTAAAGGTTCAAATATTTGCTAATACGTATAGGTTGTTTCCATTTTTTTTCTGTAGGTAAGGTTTAGTGTTGTTACAGTTCATTCATGTCAAGTGTCACTGGAAATGGAGAGAGCTTGGTGTGAGCTCTTCTTTGAAGGGTTTTAAGGTATGAACTAGTTCAGTGTTGTGTACAACTGTGAATCTATACATACAAATAGTTATTGTTTCATTAATTGCACGCAATATTGAAAAGTCAAGATTATTCTTTATGAAAGAAAATTTTCCATCCATTTGCATCCATTGTTCCTGCAATGGTTTGCATTATTAAGACAGAGGGAGTCCTTAATCTTTTACTATCTATGGCAATACGTTCTTCTTTTTTCTTTTTCCCCTGTGGTTTAGTGATTTGTGTTTAAATATTTTATGAATAATCGTGCTCAGCTCTCCTTTTGAGAAGAAGTTTTGATGAAATAGCTTTGGCTCTAGGCTTTACTGGTGGAATCATGATAGCATTTCTCAACTGGTTCCTAAGACAGAAGCAGGCTGGTGGCAGCAGCTGTGGAGACAGTGTGTTGTCTTGTGGGTAGGAAATCCAGAGAACAGGGCAACCAAACAGAAACCCATGGACTGGTAGAAAGAGACTTAAACCGTAGCGCAGCAGCTCATAGCTAGTGGTTCTAACAGCAGTTCCTTCCTCCCCTCCTTCACAATTTCAGAGCTTATGGAAACACTTTTTGAAGGCTTTGTTGCTGGTGAAGGTCCCTTATGTGTATGGTTGTTGTGGCATAGCCCATGGAGTGGCTCGATTCCTGTCACACACCTGAGCACACAAAGGAATGTGGCAAAACATGGACCAGGATTACTGGCAGTTTTGTAAACTGCTGGTGATGGGAGGTAGAGACCTGATGAGTTAAAACTGAATTTAGTTGTGCCAGTGTGTTGCACAACAGCTCAAGATGATCATTTCAGCACTGTCTGCTGACAATTTGATCATGTAGTAGTTTAGAAGAGACTTGAACCGTCCCAATAGATTCTTTGTGACTTGTAAAACAAATGGGTATGGGGAATATTTCTTTCTGATATGTAATACAGAAATTGAGCTATATACACACTTAAAAAATGAGGCATGAAACTGTAAAAATGAAATACATAAGAACACAAAGGCTAGCCAAGTTCTAACATAGCTCTGTTTTTTCCTCATGCAGAAATACATTAATGTTGAAGCAGAACCAAACAATGGAACCAGACATTATTCGAATGTACTCCTCATCCCCTCCACCACTTGACAATGGAGCTGATGACGACGATGAAGATGAATTTGGAGGATTTTCTGGTGTGAGCACTGCTGGCATAGCTTTTGCTGATTTTGATACACCGGACTACAGTCATCCAAAGGAAGACTTTATACCCACAAATCATTTCATCCCACTCCATGATTATTCTGACAATGTAGCTAGCATTGCAACTTTCACATCTGTTAAAAATGGTAAAGATAAAGACTGCATTGCAGAGCTTCCTACTCATACGAAGGAGCTTTCTGATATGTCAGCTACTAGTACTATCAAAGAAAAATCTAAGTTTAGAACTTCAGGTACTGCTTTAGAAGATGTAAACAGAAGGGGGGAACAAAGAGACAACACTGGAAAATCAGAGGGTTTTTCTTCTCGTGTAGTTAGAGCTGGTGTAACAGTTGAGAGCCAGGATGAGCAAATAGATGCTTGTAATGGTGAGAAACTTCCACGTCTAGAGATTCTAACAAACGGATTTGCAGCATCAGACCCTGTAAATCCTCAGGGAACAGAAGATCTAGACAGTATTGATGACTCAAAGGGACTGAAATCTGTTAGCACCCATAGTACTGAGCAAAATTTGAACTCAATGCCTAGCTCAGGTGAAGATGTTGCAGATTTTGCTACCTTCTCAAATAAAACCCCAATCCATTTGGAGGGAACAGGGCCTACAATATGCAGTGTTCTTAATGAAAGAGACTCGGTGAGCATTCAGGAGAACAACAGAATAAACAGAGTAATTCATAGGGAAGAAGAGGTTTGCATTTCAGAAATCAGTTGTGAACAGGATCCCTCAGCACTGGAATTTGCAATTTCTAGTACATCTCAAACAACTGGAAGTTCAATATGCACTACAGCGAATGGAGAGCACAGTGGGAGGAGAAGACAACATCACATAGAGAATGGCAAAGATTTTAGTAGGCCTGAGGATTCTTCAAAAGCAGCAGACATCAAGGTTGATAAGATCCAAAGTCTAAGCTGTGATCCTGCAGGAGATAAACTGGGTGGTTCTGAAGATCTCAAGAATGGTGGAACTAGCACTGGAATTTTAGCTTGCAGTGACAAACCTGATGATGTGTTTGGTGACTTTGGTTCGGCCAGCAGTGCATCTCCCACCCTCAGGAGTGCTCAAGACTCAATAAACGCTCCAGATTCAGAAAGAACTTCTGAACAGCCCGCACATATTAGCGAACCTAACGAGGAATTTGGTGAATTCAGGGATACGAGTACTGTTTCTCAGCAGCCAGCAAGTTTGGATCAAGCTGAACTAAATCAGGCTGCTGACACTTTAGAATGTGATCCTACCAGTAAAACTTCTGGACTAGACTTCCAGCATACTACTGAGGTAGAAAATGGTGATGATACTGAATTTGGAGACTTCGATTCAGTGCCAAAACCTCAAGATGAGAGTGTTGCTTTCCAGGACTCGGATGACTTTGCGGACTTCAGTTCAGCAGGTTGTAACCAGGCTACAGACTGGAATGCTTTTGAAGATGAACAAAAAGACAGCTGTTCTTGGGCTGCCTTTGGAGATGAGCAGGCTGGTGAATCTCATCACAGAAAAGAGACGTGGCAGTCACATAGGACAGAGGCGTCTGCCAGGAGCGATGGCCCAGTGTTACACAAGACTGACAATGTTGCTTTAGCATCTTTCCAAGGGACTATCAGTAAGCAATCCCAAGAGCTATCACCTTCAGTTCAGGTAAGGGTTTGCTTGGGTTTCCTCAGTCTTGTTCTGCTTTTATGCATACGGTTCTTCCTGGTTCCTGCTTCTGCGTATAACAAATATTTGAATAGTCCCTGTTTGCCTTTTAGGAGAGATTTTAATGTGCTGTGTGAGACGGGCTGAAATATGAAACATTATACTCTGTTTGGATCTTGCAGATCTCTGCAGCACTGTTACTTCCCACAGACAAACGAGCAGGGTGTGCTGGAACTTGTAGGAATTTGTTTTGATGATTACGTGTGATCCTTTACATAAATTGATCAAAGGAATAAGCCAACATGAACATTTCAGAGGCTGTGATAGTTTTTCCTTTTGCTTCATTGTTTACTGCCTTTTGGGAAGGCACTCTGTTGCCTTTTTGTAAAATGGTGTAACTGGAACCTGGGACTACTGGTTCCCAAAATTTTCCATCACCATTCTTTATCAATGTTTCCAAAATCTGATTAAAAATGATGATTTGATTTGTAAATAGCTGCACTAATTCACTTGGAGCAGACAGCATGATAAAACACAAGCTGTGGAATTCTTTCTTGGGTATTCAAACTCCTGGGAGGTTAACTGTTTAAAAGTTCTTTAAAAATAAGTCTCTGTTAGGTATTAATTGTGGGAAACTGCACATTATAGCAACATCACAAACAGGACTGGTGATTTGTTAAAGCTGCTGCTATTTCTAGTTAGAAGTTTCCAGGAGGGGGAAGTAAATAGGTTTATTTCTTAACACCTCACCATTGTTTTCTGCTTTCATTGCTAAGTATTCATTAATTCCTAGTTAGTTGCTTCCTAAGCCTTTTTAACAGTCATTTTGAGATCCGTGTCTATTCATACAAAGACTTTTTTTGTTAAGCATTTAATAATACTTTTACAAAATTCAGAACAACAATTTCAGTTTAGAATTTTTTTCAGAGCTTCTTTTTATTCCATATGAGTAGTTTAGAGTATGCTGTGTCTTTTTGAAGTGTGCAGCAACACCAGCAGTAAAGGATGTTAGTGCTAATGTGTCTGAAAGGTTTGGATCTTCTCTGGCAATAAAAGGAAATGAGGTAAGTCCTTTCTTTCAGGACCTTGCTTGGTGACAGCCCTGCCTCTTCCTATTTCCTACCAGTGACAGGTGAAATGGCTTTTCAGAAGGTTGTGCCAGCTGGAGCTCTGCCAGCATCAGCAAATGGAATGGCGCTTTTGGGACTTAGCACTGATTTCTTGTCACGTTAAAAGCTGTGAGCCTCAGGTCCTTACTCTTCCTGCTTGCTGTTCCGTGCGGTGACTAACACTCCAAACCTCAAAGAGATTTCACAAGCCAAAAGAAAAGGCTCCCAAGTAAACCTGCAGGCAGATTTTTGTGTCTGTGCAAGACCTTGCTTATCACCCGAATGTGTTGGTTCATTTCTTAAGTTGAAAGCACAAATCTGTTGTTACCTATTCACCCATAAAATTGGAGAGTACTAAAGTCTTTAGTGTAATTAATTTCAATTGTTTCTCTTGCCACTTGAAAGACTGTCCAGAATCAGAGAAAGAAATGGGGTGGGGAGATGTTTCTAGTAAATCATCCCTTTTTTTCTAGTAATTAGTTAATATTAAGGGTCAGTCTGAAGGTTTCAAATGTTTATTTTCACTTGAAGTTTTCTGTCATTTTATAATAGGTCTTCAATAGAAAACACTTCTGAATGTAGATATTTATAAAAACACAACTCTCAGAGGCTCTGTAATTAAGTTTTTCTTCCCCAAGTCTGCCTTAACAAAGATAAAAGTCAAGCTAAATTGGAAGTTCCTTACTTAAAGTCTGCCATGAAGTTATGTGGTAGTTTGATTAGATTATAAAGCAGATTTTAAGATTTCAAGTTTTTCATTCCTTCTCTTTGTGCTGCCGTTAGTTGTGACTGGATCTAAAGTGACTCCCTCCTCTGCCAGTGAGGAAGTACAGCTGAGAGTGTTTTACACAAATAAACTGGAGAGGAAGTTGAGCTGTACGTTTTCTCTGTTGCAATGGTTTCCTTAGCCTTGCAATGTCAATTGCTGCATTTTTTTTTTCACTTAACTCTTAAAAACAGTAGTTATTTTACAAGTGCTTTAAGTTTCAGAAGGATCTATTTAAACTTTTTTATATTAAAAGTACTTGTTTTAAGATTAAATAGTAATTCTGTATAATCCATTGAGCCAAAGTTTGCTAAATTGCTGTTAGAAACAGAGGTTAACTAATGAGTTAATCAACATGAGCCAGCAGACAGTCGTGGTACTCTGAGTGCAGAATCTTAGTAAAATTAAACTCAGCTTTTGATCAACTTCATTGCTGTCATTTAAGAGGGTGTCACTGAGGTCAAAACACAAAAACACAAAATATGGCATTTTAAGGTAGTTGCCAATCTTCAGTTTGCCATATATTAAACTTAGTTCTGCAGCTGTTTGATGAAAAAAAAAAAAAAAAAAAAAGGCAGAAATACTGGCAGGCAAGATAAATCTGGTTGAGAGGGAAGAGAACAAAATTTTTTATTACCCAGCCTAAAGAAGGATAGGGAGGAGGGGATCACTTGCATCAGTGTGTTGCTGGCAGATCTAAAAAGCACTTGTTTTTTAGAAGGGAGCAGGCTGTGTACAAGGGAGAAATACTGCATGTGTTGGGCACCTGAGATAGATGGGAAAATTGAGATCTCAGCTTAGGCTAAAGGTGAGCTGGGATCGTTTACAAGATACTGAATACACTTGATCAGCAATGGTGAGGCTAGGAGAGTCTCTGTAATGTGGTAGTGAAAGAATCCTGAATAGTTTATAAACAGAATGATCCTAATGGAGTTCTTTGCAAAAGCAGAAAATTGAAAAGGATACTCAGCCAGCAGCGCTGCTGTTTAAATGTGGAAATAATGTATACAGTAATTTTTATCCACTGGAATGCAGCATTAAAGCAAAGTTATTTATCAGTAGCTCAAGTTTCCATTGAAAAGGTCTCTGAGTATTTTCTTTTCAATTTCTTAGTTTGTATATTCTGAATGTGGAGATGGCAGCTTTCTGCTGGATTTTCTGCTTTCTGAACGCAATCTTGATTGTACAATGTATGTACGATGGGCAAACTGTTTAAAGGCTGGGGATTTGGTATAATCTTTAATTAAAAAATAGGCTTCACTTCAATTCAACTGTTTAATCCAGTTTTTACTAGAAAATATACAATCTAAAGGATGAAACTAAGGGGAGGGAAATTCACAAAAATGATCTTGTGTAGTGACATAGTGGCAAAAAGATCATGGTCTACTCTTCCTTGGCTTTGGTCTCAGGCTCTGTGAATTCTGCACACAATTTGCAGTGCTGGATTTGAAACATGCTGACCTCTTGTATTCAGTAGTTCTGTGTAGAGGGGAGAGGAGAAAGGGCATGGTGTACACACAGACTACCATCTGAACCTATATTAATATATCCTTTAATCCATTTAGTTCCTGTCTTCAGCTGAAAAGATGTAATACAGTATGGCTGCAGCTTGCATTAGAGATGTGCCTTTGTGTTCATTAACAGATTTAGGATGTAGCTAGGGGTGAACTGGTTGATCCAACAAGTCTTGAGCAAACCTGCACATGCATTAGTCCCTTTTAGTGATCACATTGCACGCTACCAAATGATGTTTATGATGAATATAAGGCTTGTAGTGCAGCTTTTTCCATGAGATAGTGCTGAACATTAGTCAGCTGAGGGGGTTACTCTGCTGCATTAAGAATATATATATAGGATTCAGCAGTGAGGCACAAGAGCAGTAATAATCCATGGTAATCGTGTGGGTGGGGAATATGGCTGTGCCTGCCTGTGTACAAAGGAGCATGAGCGTCTCCAGGGGAATAGGAGCTAAAGAAGGGCTTGGTTGGAAGGCCAAATTTTACCTGATTTAGCTGAGAGTTAACAAATCCTGGAAAGGGATGAAGGAAAAAGGTGAACAGGCCTCCAAGTGGGTTTTAAGGTTCTCCACTTCATTAGAGAGCCTGTGCTTGCAGGCTCTGCCTTTTCAGATTAATCAGTGTGGGCGAGGCACAGTTACTAAGCCATGAATAGGCACCAAGACAAAGAAAACCCTGGATCACTGTCATTTAGAATGTGCTCTGTCTTGGACGATGATCATCCTTTTGGAAAAAAGTAATTATGACCATAAAGACTTCAGCCCCTCAGTTCAGTAAGGTAAATTAAAATAGTACTGACTACTTACGTAAATATACCTTTCTGGAAAGGTTTGGGGGTTTTAAGTCCCTAGTACAGTTCTGAAGTATTTGCAGCTGAATAACAATAAAAATTAGACTATTAAAAGTAGCCCATAATTGCTGGTTTTTAGAACAGACTGGCTGAGGGGAATCTTACAAAAGAAGATAGTTTGACAGGGGGGTTGTTGTAGCATTACTATTATATATCCCAGGACAGAATTATTTCCCATTTTGTCCACATGAGTGTCATCTGCTGTACTTCCTCTCAGAGTCTGACTGAAAAGTTAGTACAACACCAGTAGATAATAACAATGTGACAAAGTGAAATGGTCAGTGAGTTTTATGTAGTCATAATAAATAACACTCAAACTGTACTTTTCCTGCAATGAAGATGCAATATTTGATGCATTCTTCAGCTGAGGGAGAATAAATGGTGAAGCTTCCAGCACGAAAGAGAGAGCTTCACATTTCTATCCTGAACTTCCTGCAGTTTCTAACTTTCTCAGATCAAGCAGTAGAAAGAGCAGAGAAGTCTTTTTTTTTTTCCTTAAGCCACTACATTTTCAGATTTGCTTTGCAGCTGAGCTCAAAACTTTTATAGTTACTCTTTAAAAATGGGTTTGGGATATTTAAGAGTAACATTGCCTTCTTTAATTCTTTAAATTATTGTTAAAAAAAAAATATGATTCCTCATTTTATTGTGATGAAAGTTTTTATTTAGTTCTTGTGGCATCCTCTTCCTAGCTTGCAAATCTCAGTTTAGGAGGAGTGTTTTTATCATAAATTTCCTGTGTAAATAAAAACGCATATTTCAATTCAAATTTACATGTCTAAGAAATATATGACACTACTTTATATTTACCTGCTTTTAAAGTGGGGATGGAGACAAGCCATCACATTTGAAACATGAGAGGTTACACTAGTGTTCTTTATAAGCTTTACTTGTCTTCTTTACTCAGGAGTTTTTCTGCCTGCAGCTGTTCTCCTGTTGCTGCTGAGGTGGTGTTGCCTGTGCTTCAGACAAAGAAACGAATTATTGCTATGTGAAACAGAAATTGATTCATTGTTTAAGCAGCTCATAAACTGTTTCAGAGAAAAAACTGTCCCCATTTAATTGAGAACTTAGGGATTTGTTTGTTTGCTTATGTGCTTTTAGTTAACCATTTAGCTTTGTTTAATGATTGAGTCCAGAAAATTTTGAGGCCAACAAGTTGATTGGTGTGTTCCCTATAGTGAGTTGCATAAGTTGAAATTGCTTCTTCAGCTCCATTGTGTTAGCTATATGGTCATGAAGTTAAGCTTTTAAAAAAAATCCAAACCCCACCCCCCTCAAAAATACTCCAAGAACATCAATAAAACCGACCAAACAAAAACCTCAGATACACCCATCCCATGCACACATGGTGAAAATAGATGAGTAAATGGTGACTTAGCTCTTCACAGGCAAACGTTTTGCTGGAAAATGTGGTTGGGTTGTTAAAAAACCCAGCAAAGGGAGTTCCTCATTTAACATCTACTTTATTTTATTCAAATAGTCATAAAAAGCTGTTCTAGGCACTCTGCAGAACAGTGAGTTCATGATTTAAGTTAAAGAAAATCTCTTTAACTTATTAATTTTTAATAAGTTAATAATTTTTAAATAATAATTTAATAGGTTAATAATTTTCTTTTCTTGGCCCCTGAGCTTTGTTCTGTCATTTTTTGAGAGCTTTCATTCAGCTTCTGAGTTCCAACTAGACGCCAGTCACGTCCATATGGACTTCATTCCTTTCTTGCTTTATATGTTTAGCATCTTGGATCTTTCATAGGCTCATTTCCATCTCCCTTATATTTTTTCTTTTATTACATATTACATTTCACATAAGCTTGAATATCTAAACATGCTCAGCAATTTAACTCTTCCACTGGTTTTGTTTATTCTTAGCTCTTCCAGTTTGTGTTTGGTGGATGCAAACAGCCCAGAGTTTGTGTTGCTTCCTCTGTGGCCTCTTGGCAGCAGGATGAGGAGAGCTGAAGGCAGTGCTCTGTTTTTGGCTCTCCCCTTCTTAAAGCACCTCTGGAGGCTGCCAGAGTGGAGATGCTGTGGAATGTAAGAGAAGGACAAAGTGGGCCACTCCACTCTTTGAAGGGGAGTTCATCTGGATAAGTTTTTGTGTCTGCTCCACAGCTCATATGTGATCAGAAACATAGAGCTGGGTTTTTTCCACTCCTGGACACAGAGTTCCCCAAAACTTCACCCGCAGAAGCATTGCAGCAGTTATATGCTGAAAACTGCCATTTGTGTCCACTGTTTCTGTTGTGGGGCTCAAGTGTGTTGTTTTATGGCAAATTTTATTTTTTATTTTTATTTTCCTCTCTTCATAACTCTGAAGAAAGGCATCTGTCACTGTTGGGTTCATGTAGGGGCAGCTGGAGAGGATTTCGTGTGCTGGGTGGTCAGTGAAGAATTGCTGTGTTGAAGGAGTTAATGGGTTCTGTGGCCTTGTGGGAGAAGAAGAAAAAAAAAATTGTGTAAACCAAGTACTTTGGGTTTTCAGCTCTGAGGGATGGATCTTGTCCCCTGTTTAATTGCCACAGAGATAAATTCTAATCCTGTGCTTATGCTTATTTCAAAAAAGTGCCTCTGATACTTTGTTTGGTTCTAGTGGTGATTACTGCATATCTTAAATGTCTGCCAAAATATTCTATGCATTTACAGAAACTATGAGCTTTAAATTTATCAATAAATGAATTTATTTATTTATTTAGCAACTGTTTGAAGAATCACAGTTAATGTTTAATGGCAGCTGTAGCCTTTTCACATCTTCTTGTAAGTGCCTTCAAGAATTATTCTTCTCAAATTGTGGAGAACAATCAGGTATCAAATACTTTTAGCAACATGAAAACTGGATAAACCCTCCTGTTTTCTGCCTTTTTTTTTTTTTTCTTTTTTCCCCCCCAAAAGACAGACATGACATTACTTCTGATCATACCCAGTATTTTCTTGCAGTCTGATTTATGCAACAATAGGTTAAAGTTTGTAGGAGGTGGACATGTACACCAACTTTGAAGTCTTGGTGATGCCCTTTGTACCTGGAAGCTGTGAGCACAGGATTTCATCATCAGTTAGAAGAACAAGTTCAGCTGCTTCCCTTGCCACTGCCTGGAGATGTGTGTTTGTGCCTTTGTCCATTTGCACATACAGAATTAATTACTCTGGTTTGCTATGGAAACCATTCTTTGTCATGTAGAAATAAGGGCTAAGCGTCGCTGGAAATTTAGAAAAGATGACAGGAAGTGTAAAGAATGCTATAGTTAAACTGTTCCTGAAATATTGGCACAATTCTTAAACTCAGATTTGAAATGTGGCACTGACTGAGATGCTGCTTGTTTCTTAGAGATGTTCTGTTAATTCTTTCATTAACTAAGCAAGCATATTTTTAGTCACTAGCATGTTCTCAAATGGTTTTTTTTTTTCAAGAAATGTGATGCCTTGCTGTTTCCATGATCCAATGCCATTTATCTGCCTCTTGCTTTTCCCTGGGGATATGTACTCTTGCTGTATTACAGAAATGAAGTAAGCATCACCTGTTGATGTAAGATAAGGGGAAGTGATACAGTGTAGGCAAAGTTAAATTTTAAAATTGAAGCAAAGAATGCTTTTGTGTGAGGAAGCATTGGGCTAGAATCTGGACTACTGTTTAGTTTTACTTCCTAAAAATATATGTCAGTGTTTTAGTTCTGGTCAACAAACAGGAAGCAGCTTACAAATATTGCAACTTAGTGTATGGCCAGAATGACTGAGCATTGAGAAATGATTAAAAGGAAAACTATGTACTGTAGAACATGGCTCATTGTGGTCAGAATTTGCCAGAGAGGTAATGAAAAAGAAAAGGAAAAAAAAATAATAATAATAAAAAAAAAAAAGGTGAGTCAGGTATGCTCTGAATTCAGATCTTTGCACATTTTTACATTATGGTTTGCAAGTGACTGTACCTGGTGGCTGTCCCTGTCAGACATTTCTTTCACACGTAGTAAAATTTTAGAGCTGATGCTCCAAGCCAGTTCATTTTCCTGGTTTTTGCAGTTAGTGGCAGAATAGAAAGCGTGGTCTGGACAAACTTGATCCCAGTTCCTGACTCATCATCCCAACTCCAATACAGAATCCAGATATTCTGATAATGTTTTTATCTCTGTTATGTTTGCTGATGTACATGGTCAGTGAGTTGCATAATTGAGATGAGAGACAAAGCAAATTTTCAGCTAAAAATTCAAATGAGAAATGTTGGAGATAACTTGGAATTGTGAAGCTGGTATTTTGCTGCATGGAGGTTCATCCCAGTTGTATTGATTGGCCTGACTAAAACAGGTGACTTTCTCCTACAGCCTTGCTTTTCTGAACTTTAAATCCTCTCAGTTGCAATGAAAAACCTCTGTTTTGAGGCTTATGTGTGCAAGTTCAACATTGTTTCTGGAATATGGTGTGTCTCCACAGGAGGGCTCTGCTGGCACAGCTAAACCAACACACGCTGTGGGATGCTCCTGGGATTTCCGCCTACTCTGTTTCTTTTCCATTTTCCCAGCAGAAAAGCAGGTGCTGGAGCTGCTGGATGCTGCCCTGTGTATGTTGCAGCGGAGCACTGGGAAAGTGGTTGGAAAGAGGAACACTAAACTAGAAAAATGGAAATGCTGTGCTGAATGCCTGGCTTGTGCCTCCTTTCCTTAGCAAGAAAAGGGATTTGGGTGTTTCTGGCAAAAATGAGTACATTAAAAAAGGCCTTAATTTTTACAAGCATATCTTGCAGTTGGTATTTTAATAAATCAGAAAAGCTTGATGCTTACCTGTTTCTTATGGGTTGCACTGAAAAAATAATTCTGTATTATTAGTACACCTGATGTCCAAGACCAGTTAACAGAGGTACAAGAAGTTGAAATCTTGTCTATATGGAAATAAAAAAGAGAAAAGAGAAACGTAATGAAAGAACTTGAAAAGAAGAAAGCATACTATGCTTGTCAAAAAAAAAAAAAAAAAAAAAAAAAAAAGGGATTGTTTTGTTTTTATGAGGGCAGGAGGTTGTTTGACTTTTGTTTCATTTTTCGTGTTAGATCCATCTGCCCGAGGCTCAGTGCATGCTTTGGAATTAAAATGTCTGGAAAGCATTAGTTCCAATATATTGCTGAGGTGTTATCCTTATATAGCATAAACCTTGTTGTGTACATTCTCTGCTAATTTCTAAGAGAGTGACTTTGGACTCTTCTATAAGAACTCACTTGGCAGAGGACAAGATCCTTACTGTTTCTTAGTAGCTAGAAACTTGTATTCGGTGTTTAAAGAGTCTTGTGGTCCTCTGACAGTTAATATTTTTGGTAAGTGAAATCTTGTGTTAACTATAAGTTGTTTTCCATCTTGCTATAATAATGGACTCATCTTTATAGCAGTTAGCAAAACTTGACATAAATGTTTTCTCTTTCATATAGACAACATTGCTAAGTCGTCTGGAACGAATATTTGAAGTCTGTTTTCCTTCTATGCCTATTGCTGAAATTGAAGAAGAAATAAGTTCCTTGAATCATTTGTTGGAAGCAGGTGAAAAGCAGATAACAACTGATGAGACCTTAGGAAGTACTGGGTAAGAAACCACAATGCAACAAATATAAAATGAACTTGTACCACATACAGCAGTAATTTAAAATGAGGTGTTTGCTTCAAGCATTTTGTGAAGCCGTTGAGTGAAAATTAGCTAGCTATCAGAATGCTCGTTTTCAGTGAGTACATATGCCAGGAGTACTTCACTTAGCAACTCAACAGCCTACCATCTTCTTTTCAATTATGTCTCTGAATTAACCAGATATGTCTTATTAGTTACACTTGCTATAAATTGCTATATTTATTCATGTAATGATGAAGTCTAAGCAGGCTTTGTCCTGTCTGCTGTGGACATCATTTTCCAGTAAGAAATCTGAACTGTAATTGTGCTGAGGAGACTGTGCAGTGGTAGTTCCCCTGGGTATTGTGCTTGGGCATAAGTTTAATTGGAATGTATAATAAGTCACTTGCATTAAAAAACAGAATAAATATTCAAGGCTGCTGAGCTGTTTTTTCTGAATGATAACTTGATTTATGATGGGTTGTACAGGGAACTGATGGACGTGTGGACAGAGCTGCAGGACATCCATGATGCATACGGACTGAGATACCAGTGGGGTGGCTCCCACAGCAACAAAAAGCTTTTGTGCTCCCTGGGAATCGACACAAGAAATATTGTGAGTCTGCCAGTAAAACTGCCTTTCTAAATAACGAAGGAGCTTTATATGTAGAATCAGGTGGAAGTGTTTTGTGTGAATGCCTTCTCCTAATTGCATGTTGCATAGTTGCACAGCACAGAACATGGTTGTTCATGACAGGCCACCTGGCAACCTTTTAAAAGCTTTATTAATATAAGAAGTTGCACTAGTTTTTAACCATTGTGTTATAATTAACATAGTATTTATTCTGTGATACTAACCTTATGCAAGTTATGTAGCATTGAAAAACATTTCTATCATTGACAGAAACTTTTAAGTAAATTCTTTGTTGTTGTTTTATCAGCTCTTTACAGGCAACAAGAAGCAGCCTGTTATAGTACCCATGTATGCAGCAGGACTGGTAAGCTTTTTTTAGTATTATTTTTTTGTTATAGTTTCAACAACACCATACAATGAAATATATTAAATGACATTAAAGACCAAGCATGCTGAAAGATATTTTTGTAAGTAGAGTTATGGCTTAGGCATCAGTAGAAATGCTAGAAAAGAATTACCAAATAAATAATTTTCATTATGTGTGCAGGCAGATACTTGATTTTAAGTGAAAGAAGAAGGTAAGGTTTGTGATTTTTGCTGGTCTGAGCAGAGCAAATGTTCTTTTATTCTCAAAAAACAGTGCATGGATGGGAATACACACATACAAACACAGCTATGTTTTCATATGATCATTCACAAAGTAGTTTTCTTTGGTTTATATTAGGCTGATTTAATTACATAGATTTAATTTAATTTATAGAGTGACTTCCACAGTTTTCTGATGCATCAAGGTTAGCTCATGTACTTCGTTGGATATAAACATGGTGTTTTGATACAACAACTCAGAGATATTGCTGTTTTCTTCCTGTTTGTGAGCAGGACTGTTTGCAACACATGCAGTTATTTTTTGCAACAGATTGTTGTTGCTGATTAATTGTCTCCTAAATTTTTAATATGCTTTTGCACACAATAAGCTGGATAGCAGTGATAGTAGGAATAAAGTGGCTTGTTGCTTTCTGTTGCCCCATTGCTTTCTGTCTTTCTCTGCTGTCCAAAAGAAGTGATTTAACTGATGGGTAAATTCAAAGCTCCCCTAATATGGTGTAGAAACATTTGTGAGACAGCTGATCTTGGCAAGTGACTTCCTGAAAATGGTTTAAAATGCTGTAGCTGTGAATCCCATGCTTTTGTTTGGGGTTTCTCATTGTTCTTGGGTGGTTGGCATGTTTCAGTGCAAACTTTGGGTTTTCTGTAGATCATCTCACCCTCTATTTTTTTCAAGATCAGGTTTCAGACATTTTTCGTAATACTATCTATATTTGAAATGCTTGCTTAAAATTAAAAATGTGAGTTTATTTTCTTAATGCTTCTTAATGCATTTATTTCTACATCAGTAATTATTTTCTTGGTATCATTCTGAAAACTGATAATTTGATTTGTTTCTTGTGGATTACTTAATTGTTGAATGGAATGAATGCACTTGTACTTTTGTGATGGGTCATCTGATATTTCTGGAATAGTCTACGCACAATTAGGAAGAGAAGACATCACCTTATCAAGTAACTGTTTTCTCCAGCTTAAATTACATGACTGAAAGTTGAAAGCAAGCTCTAGCTCAACACTTGGGTTTTTGTTACTGACTCTAAAATGTTTGTTAGGCCTAAGGACCCAGAATGATTTTCCCCTGCTGCATTTACTCCTGCCCCTCTGTGTCTGGGACACAGTGAAAGTGTCCCAGAGATACATGGTTACACCCAAGCCCTTAGTTGAGGGTAGTACTGCTTAGTAGTGTGTTACAATTTTTGGCATCTGCTGTTCTTGAAATGTCTGTAAATGCATGTGCAAGTAAATTTTTTAAATTAGATTATTTATTTGTTTGTTTGTCTATTCATTCAGGGTATGTTAGAACCTACCAAGGAACCTTTGAAACCAATATCTGCAGCAGAAAAAATAGCTTCAATAGGACAGACACCGCCTGTATCACCAGAGATGAACACATGTGCATCTGATCAGTTCCAGGTAAAAAACAGAGAAGGGTGAGGAGAGGAAAAGAAAGAATGAGGGAAATAATGGTCTCTTTCTTTATGTTAAAAATATCTGGATGGTGTATTCAAAGACACCTGTATGTAAAAGGCAGGTGTTAGTTGTGTCAGATTGAAGTCCTGCTCTTGGATCTGCTTTTCATGTGTGACTGGGAGTCCCTATGATGAGGCTGTAGCAATTGGTGGCCACCATTTCAGAGTCCTGATGATCCTTACTGTTACACAACAGTTTGCTCTCAAAGGCAGTGGGCAGTTAGGCAGATTTTATATGTAATGCTAGACTCATCTGACCTCTGGCTAAGGTTCTTCATCTTTGCTTATTCTGGATCTTATTACTGGAGGTTGTTCTCCATGTTGGTTAGCACTGATTTTCTGAATCATCCTATTTACATTTATACTGTTCATGTTCATTTCCTTTTACCTTTCCTTGCTTCTTCTGAGTGTCATGAAAAGCAGCCCAGCTGCCTGGGGAGAGATTTTGGGTGTGGTCATTACAAGCATATGTGTCTGACTTCGATTGTATGAATTCTCTTTGCCCCTTGTGCCAGATTTTATTAAATTATCTCTTACATACAGTTGCTTTGCTGGCTTCTCTGTCTTTAAAGTCTGATACAGAATGAATTCAGAGGAGTTTAGGAATGAGCTTTTGAATTTCATGAATTCTTTGTTGTCTTTGTTTTGATGTAAGGATATTAGAAGAGTACTTTAATGCCATGCATGTTGCAATGTGTGTGGTTGTCAACCAGCTAATGGGATATGCAGAGATATTTCATTTTTGGTGTCATTACAGTGATGCTCAATACATACTTAGAGACTCAGCTGTATCCCTCCTTAGTGCAGGTCTTGTTTAATCCACCCAGCATCTTCAGTTACCTGCTACGCTCATGACTTCTGATTGAAGGCATTCCAGAAAGAATTATTTTTGGGCTACACCTAACCTTAACAGTACGTATTTGTGACTATAGTAATGTTCTTGCAGTCCTTGCTCTGCCACACTGCAGAGCTCTAAGTATGATGTGCTTGTGGCAGAGGAGAATTCTTTTGCATTGTTGAGTGGCAGTTTGTCAGTGGGCTTAGAGCTGACGTTGTTTTATACAGCAATACACGTTTGGTGCTTTCTGTGCTGCTTCTCGTCTGTGGTGCAACTGAGCAGCTGAACTGGCTGTAAGAAAAGGTAACAGTAGTAATTACTGCAAACAGTCTGACCTGAAGAAAGCTGCTGCATGGCAAGAAAGTAGAAAAATTTCACTGTCTTTTTGCAGCATTCAAAGTACCCTTTTTTACAGAGGAGAAAATATAAATTAAGCCATACACTAAACAATGTAGAGAGCTGTGAGAGCCTGAAGTAGCAATACCTCTGACAAGTGCCATTTTCTCAGTTGCTTGACAATCATAGTGCTGAAAATAAGAACCTCTACTTACCAAAGTCTCTTTTTCTGTAATTATGAATTCCTGCTACAGAATTTCCCATTGCTTGACACAGTTTGATAATCTTGTCCCATAGCTTGTTCTGACAAGGTCATCTTTGTTCAGTAGTTGTGGTCCATGAATCCATCTGAGAAGCTTCTGTGCTGTCTGTCTGCACTGCTGGCATTAGGTTAGCTTTTCCAGAAATACAAATACTAGGATAAGCTTTTGGGGAAGAGATTGTAACCAACAATAACTCCTAACTCTGGGAGGCTATAGTTAGATGACATTCTGAAAGTTTCAGGGCATGAACAATCAGTTCTCCACCTCAAAGACCTCCTTTTTTTCCTTGTCTTCTCTTCTGTCAATGATTGGTGGCTTCTGTTTGCTTTGGGGAAAATCCAGTTACACATCACATTGTGCAAAAGGCTCTTCCAGAATATTCAAATTGCCATGGTTATAAGATGATGTGCCCAAACATTCCATTAGGAACTATGCTACAAAAATTGATAAATATTCAGTGGAAATACAGGCGGTTTTTAGTGGACTCTGAAACTTCTTATTCTAAAATTATTCTTATTCTGAAACTTCTTACTCTAAATGCAAGTGATTTAGGTGCAACAATTCAAGTATCTCTTAAGTGTACCTGGTTAATGTGTAATTATTTAGTTAAACTTCTAAATTCCTTCATTTTCAGGATGATGATTTATCCCTATTTTCAGAAACTTCAGAATATTGACATTCTCTTTGGGAGGAGAGGCTCTGGTTGATAGATTTTGTGTTCTTTACTCATGAAGTACTCCTCTGTTTGAGGGCTGGCATTTATGGCACTTGTATACAGATCAGTGTCTGTGCATGTACGTGTATGACTTCCTGCTAAGGGAGTAAAATTTTGGAAGATGGATGAGGCAAAAGTAATAGTGGAAAGAACATTTGTAGAAACACAGAAATGCCTCCTAAATGTTTTTTTGAAGGCAAACAGACAAAAGCATGCAGAGATTTAAAATGGAGAACTTCAGAACTAATAGAATGAGGTAAAAAAGCAGCAAATGAGCTGCAATGTTTCTTCCTAGTTATGATATAAACTCTGAGTTCCCTGCAGTGAGTCTCACTGATTTAGGCTGTGGAAATAGAGTGGACAAATTTCCATCTGAGCCATTTAAGCTGTAAGGAGAAGAGTTTTGAATTTGAGTTCTCAAACAAGTTACTGACTGGTTTGTCGCATTAGTTTTTTGTATAAAGGTGATTTTTGTAGAGTCATTCTCTTTTATATTTGAAGGTAGCATCTAAATTCTTCTTTGATCTGTTGTTTATCTTGACAATTGAGGGGTTTATTTCTCTGTTCCTCTGTGCTCATAACTGTAAGGCAGTAAACAGAATATGAAATAATCCTCTGATTACTGTTGCCTTGATCTAAGTAAGCATGGTGTCTCAAAGACTTCACAGGGCTGAAGTAAAAGGCTCTGTCAAGGCACATCAGGTGTAAAGGAGTGGCTGGTGAAATAGGCACCCTTTGATTGTAAGACCCAAGACAGGTGCCTTTCTCTTCTTTTTTGTACTGCTCTAGTGGACTTCTACATCACAGCCAAGTCTTCAGGCAGTGCATGCAAAATACATTCCAGCATTTGTCTAAAGGGTTGCTGTCTGGACTTAATGATGATGGCTTTCTCTTGGTTTGATACACTTTTCTGGTTGATGTTGTTTTCAAGTTTATACATCTGCTTCTCTTTGGATTTTTTGAAAAAAGTTGTCCAGATATTTCTGCTCTTCTGCTACTGCTTCAAAGCATTCTCTTCTCTCCATTTGGGACTATGTTTCTTAGGTAGGGTTACCTGCCAAGTTTTACTTAATAAGTTTTATATTGGAATAAAAATCTGCTGTGACCCAGACCTTTCTAGAAGAAATTACCAGGGATTCTTTTCTGCAGGTGCCCATTACAGCATATCTGCTTGCATGTAAGCCACTGAATTAGGGATCAGGTTGTAATAGAAATATGCATCTTACACTTGCTGGCTGTTAGAGACTGAACCTTAATTAAACCCCATGGGGTGGCAGTCTCTAAAAACACTTTTAATTACATAAGAGACCATCAGGACTTCTAACAATGACAGATGCAAACTACCATATTATTGGCCACCAGCCAAAGGCTCCATCAAGAACTGCTCTCCAGTTATACGTGTGAGAAAGATCCAAGAGTGTGTGTAGCTTTGTTGACAGAGTAAGAAAGAAAGATTTGCAGGTAAGAGATGCTACAGAACTTGCTGTTCTGTCAGATGTGACAGCTGTGTAAAGGGGTTGTCTGAAAAGGGCACTTTTCAGAACTGATATAAATTTGCCAATGAATACACACAATGAAGTGTATTAATTACTTGCATGTAAAGCTTTTTCTGGAATGTGTATGATGCTCATTTGTGGGATCCATCTAAATATTGACATTATATTTGTATTACAAGTCCTTTTATTCTTTTCACCCAGCTTTAAGCCAGCAAAATGCTTCTTTTTTTATTTTTTTTTTTTTTTATTTTCATTAACTTTCCTTGGGTAATTATTAGCACAGACAGAAATATTTACATTTTACTCTTTCGGATTATAAGAGCTCTTACATAATACATTCTAAAATTACTGTGTGAAAACATCTCTCACTTGTATCAAAGTGAAATATGATGCAGCAAAACCAGGAGGCATTTTAATTTCCTCTTTCTTTACTTCCTTAACGTTCAGAGTAGTACTCTGACCGCTGAGTATGCTTTTTCATTTCTGTACTGTGTCCTGTAATCTAAGATGGAGGCCTCGAGGAGTGAAAGCAGTGTGCTCCGTTTCTCAGTATTCTCCTCAACTGGGCACTTTTCCTTAACGCATGTTATTAAAATAATAATCACAGTAGTCTAACAACCTCACAGTTTCAGAAAGGCTAAACATTATTTTCCCATTTGCTCAGTATGTTCCCATTGGCTGAGGTTTCAATGCCTGTGTTCAGGTGTCCCAGTGTAGTTTTCTTCGGGCTGAGGTAACTAGAAACAGAAAACCATCTGTTTAATTTGCTGGGGCTTGCCAGCATCCTCTGTAGGTGAGGGCTGCTTTACTTACCCTCTCTTTTGCAAAGTAGTTTAAGTCAGAAGAGTGGCCTCATCCCACAGAGCAGACCGATATACTTGGTATATTCTTACTGATAAGGAGTCAGACTTGGTTTTTCTCATTTTAGGAAGAAGTCATCCATCCCATCCTTTGTCTCTTTCTTGTCAAATTTGAGGCTCAAGCCATCATTAAAGGCAAAAACTTTGCAAGCCACTGGTGCCACTTTTTCCATGCATCTCTGTCACACTCATCAGTCCTGACTCAGGCCTTTGACCCAAAATGTAGTAGGTGTTTTTTCTCAATAAGAGAGTTGTTAAGAAGCAACTTTGTTTCAATTTGAGTTTATTTTGCTCAGGGCAGAAAGATACTATTGTCATACTCAATACCCTTTTTTTTTCCCACAAACTCCTTTTAATATTAATAAATTAATATGTTAATGTTAATATATTTTGCATGTGACAAATTTTAAACAAGCTCTTGATGATAGTTGTCATTACTTCGTCAGGTGGAGCTTCCACACTGCTCACATTATGTCTACATGCAAATCATTTCAATGCTAATAATATCATTCCCAAAGCAATGAAAAGGGGAAGAATTAGTTTCTTAACCTCCATGGAGAGAATTATGTCCAAGCTCAGTACTGAAAGCATTTTTAAGACATTAGATAGTAAACATCTTGCTTAGAAAAATGTTTCCTATAAGTAAATACAGAAATCTCCAGCTCCCTTTGTTTTGCTTCCTGTAAACATCTAGCACTGAGGAAATACCTTTTACAGTGAACTTAATTGTGCTACAAAGCTACCTCAGGTTGCTACAGTCTTGATTAGTGAATCTACATTTTTCTTCAGTGTCAGATGGTTGGAAGTTTTAAAATTAAAAAATGAATGCTGATTTTCTACAAAAGCAAAGAGAAAGTATGGCTCAGCCACTGGAAGCTTAACAAGTACTGATTCATTTTAAAAAATGTTGCTGAGAACATCCACTGCATTTCTTCCACGCTGTGATTTTTTCATTAGAAGTTGAGGGCACATCCTTTCCCAGTGCTTCCTGACAGTTGACTTTGCTGGGGAGGGAGCAGAGTGTAATGCACAGAAGTAGAAAGGTTCAGCGTCTTTCAGACATTTCTGCTACTGTCCCATCACTTTGTATTCTGAGAGTACAGAGGGACAGCACTTGCAAGTCACACTGCACCTTGAACACACCTTCCCTGTAGAGCATGGTCCCTGCTGCTTGCTTGTGTCCAAAAGGCTTAACAAGAGGAAATCAAAATGGAAGGATGGGCTCCCAGAAGGAGTCAATGTTTCCATACTTCTCTTGTTCAGGCATTGCTGCCAATGGTTTGTATATAGATCAGGATGAGTTAACTGTGAAAGGATAATAAATTGCAGGACTTTTATTTTTAAAGGGGGTGAAGCAGAGAGGGTGTTGATAGTTTGTCCCTCACTTGTGGGGATTATGTTTCTTAAAGAGTAAAGCAAACCAAAAAAATGATGGGTTGTTTGATGATAAATAATATCTATGATCAAGGCAAAACATGAATGCACAGACAGCTTTCACTGTTCTGAATTTGCCCTGTAATTGTGTATACATTACTTTTTATGCTAAGTGCCTCATCTTCCATATAAGTAATAGTTTAATTTTCAATGATGCCTCAAGGTTTGTTATTCAGTTCATATGTTTTAGTTAATTTGCAAATCCTGTTTGAGTTAGAAGTTACCTAATCTGTGCTGTTCAGAATTTAATGGACTTCCTGTGGTAGAACAAATCTACTTTGAATCTCTAGTGCATATGATGAAAATACACACCTCCCAAAAGTTGGGACTTGATCATTTAGTTGTCTTTTTGAGTGTTTAGATGCTAAAGAATCTGTTGTTTGAACTGCTTTGCATTGTTGTAACCTGAACTGACTATAAAATCTGATTTCTGACTTTTCAACTCTAGGAATCTCTACCACCTGTCCAGTTTGACTGGAGTAGCAGTGGCCTTACTAACCCTTTAGATGGTACGTCTCTCCGTAGAGCCTCTAGCACCAGAGCTAGAGATAAGAAAGCTACAAAGTTCAGACAAACATCTATCTGCTGATTATTTTTTTAAAATATATACACACACACATATATATAAAAAATATATATATAATACTTATTTCTTACTCCTAACTTTGGAAATTCAGGCTTTCTTTCTGATTAGCAGTGCCCCTATGTGAAGTATTACATAGTTTGAAAAATATGAAGTTAAGTATTATTTTAGATTCCTGCCATATGCTAGTATCACAGTGGCAATATTAACACTTCATTATGTATAACTGCAGATTATAATGAAACTCTGAACAAATGAGCATTTTAGTTTGATGAGTTTTAATTCTTAAAAGTATTTTTCACCAGTCAGCTATCTCTTTAGTCATCCTCTGTATGACAAACTTCTATATAGTGGCTACTTCAAAGCACAATATTTTAACCACAAACCGTTTGCAAAAGATACACTTCCTGAGCTGAAAGTTTTCAGATTTAAAGATAATTTTATATTTCAAAAATGTGACTTCATTCATTATCACTTTTGCTTACACTAAAGAGCTAGTTATAGCTAATATATTAAAGAGGTAGCTACGAACTTATTTGTATCTGTAAATGTATATAGTCATCACCTAAAAGAACCTTCACCTATGTCTATTTTAATAGCAAAGCGAGTTGTGCCACTGCCTCCAGTGTCAGAAATGCAAGTGCATGCAAAGGAAATAATACAAGTTCTGGAAACTTGTTTGATTGACAGACTAGAAACCTATCAAGAAACTCCTTTACAAGGAGGCTGCTGTCAGCAGGTGATGGATGACACACAAGTTCAGAGGCAGGCTCAGATAGAGTGCATCTCTTACTGCACTGGTGTTGCCACACTGTGTTGTTGCAGAACGTGTGGAGTGTACGAGTTTGGATAGCAATATCATGGTGCTGAAGGAAAGCCTGGATGGACCCTTTTGCTGTTGTCTGGTGTCTTACTACTTCAGTCAATCATCATGCTTTCTTTTTAACAAACAACTTTAAAATGTATCTTGGTTTGATTTCTGTTTTAGTACTAAAGGGGAACAGTATAATTTGCCAGTGAGGAACTGGACATAAGAGTGGCATTTGTTATCCAGTGGTCACACTGATAATGATAATTAATAGCTTTAATGACAAGATAATCATAATTAATAGCTTAAAGCTGCTAAATAAAATTTTGAATTTTTTTTCTTTTTGTTCTTTGCTATTTGAGGATCTGCTAAGTTTTCCTGGTGAAAGAATGGCTTTCAATTTCAGTGAGGGGAGAAAAAACCCATTATATTTTAACTATCAATTGACCTATATATTGTTTCCCTTTAACTGGTCACATCTCTCTCTCTGGGTCGTGCTGGTACTCTTTCATTTTTAGATTGAAATAAATATCTCTATTTTAAAGTTATTAGTGTTGATTTCCTTGCTGCATTGTACATGAGGAAATGTGCACTGAATTAAGTTGTTAACCTTTTAGAAGGTACAAACTAATACTGTAAGCATTGTTTTCATGTCGATTTTTAAATTGCGTACTGAGTACTAATTATAACTTGCATGTTCAAGTGTGTGTCTTACCCCTTTTTACACATAAACCCCTCCCTTGGCTTACCTTCTATATGGCTGCCTACCAACACGGTCACTGAATTTCAAGCTAGTGGAGGTTCCACTCTTCTGAACCTTGATTTCTTTGGGCCCGTGGATGACAGTAGCTCTAGCAGCACCACCACAATCCCAGGTCAGCAGAGTGTTAAAACCACAATCGTAAGAATGTAACGACTTACTAAAAGCATGAGCACATCACTTGACTTTCCTACAAACAAGAAGTTTTACATTGAGTTTCTCTAAAATGTCTCTCTACTGCGTTTTTCCTTTAATCTGTGTTCTGTTTTCTGATGTTTTGTATCGAGTACAAGTATTTAAAAGGTACTGTCAGCTCTGTATTTGTCACCTGCTGAAGGAATGAATGGCTTTTATGCTCTTGCAAATAAGATGTTAAAACACTTGTTTCAAATGAGAAATTCCAGAAGTTAACTCTTCTAAGCACTTAAGAAAATTTGCAAAATGGTGTAGCTGTGACAAGTCCTAAAATATGAGGCTTGCTGTCTTCTTGGAGTGCCTCCAAATTACAGGATTATGGTGATGTTTGGAAACCATGTGTGAATATAAAGTTATCAGCCGTGATACCTCACAGTCCAGGAGGTCATGGACTACTACTGCTAATACAGTGAAAAAGGTGTTTTAACAGTCTTTATAATAGAAAATAAGGATAGTTGCATGTTTGTGGAATATTAGAAGTTCATGAATGTTAATTTTGAAGCCAAAGCACTTTATCTGCAACTTACTCCCTTTAAGAGGAGATGAAAACACCAATCTCTCGTTGAATAATGCGTGAAAGTAATTGGATTCATTTATCACGTGGTTTTTACGTGCTCTGAGTATTTTGCACGAGCTTGTGAAAACCTACACTTGGAATAAATTTCTGCAGGACTTTCAGGGAACACTTTGGGGATTTGTTCCAGTGCATAGGTTAAGTTGATAAGGCAAGTACTCCTTCAATACGATGCCTGAAGCCATGATAATCAATTTCTTCATAGGAAAGATATTTTTCCTCCTAGTGATTTTAATTTTTAAAATCCGTTCATAAGATTTTTGGGGTCCTCCCACATTTCAAATAAGTGATTATAGTTATTATGGTTTTTTTTTTTCTAGAAACATGCTTTTTTTAGTTTTAAAATCTAATCACTGAAAGCAATTTTATGGCATGGCAATCTAAATGACTTTTTATTTCACCCTTGAGAAATACCATTATCAGATGAAAGAGGGCAGATTTGTCATGGAAGTGACAGCTAGCAAAGTCAAGTTGCTTGAGTCCTACAGATTCTTTTGTAAGTGTGTGCAAGTCCACAAGTCTGACACAAGTCACCAGTGCCCAGTACATGTATTATTGCTTGTGCAGAAGGTGTGCACACTGAAAGGGGTCACTGGAGGAATACTCTGTTAGTCTTTTATTGCATTTTATTTTTTGTGTTGTTGTTTCATCAAGTTACAGGTATCACCTTCTATGGTATGCCCTATAGTGCTTTTTTTTTTTTTTTCCTTGTTTTTTTTTTTTCCCCTTTTTTTTGGTTGGGCTTTAGGTTTTTTTTTTTTTTTTTCCTTGTTTTTTTTTTTCCCCCTTTATTTTGGTTGGGCTTTGGGTTTTTTTTCCTTACTGACTTGTTTCTGGGAAAGTCATTTGTTTCATGGCTTGCAGCTCGTGTGTTTGTGTGTGTGTTTAGGAGCTTTGTGTGGGGTTTGGTTGGCTAACTTTCCTTCAATATCTCATTAAGGTTTTGCAGTGGTTTCCTTAGTTTTTCATCATCTGAATAAAATGGAGAATATGCAACTCTTAAAAAATACATAAAATAATTGAAACACAAATTGCTAGGTTTTTTTGCTTAAAGAAGATACTTTTATCAATAGAAGTTTTCTCTTTCTTTGGAAACTTAGTTTTACTTGCTATAGATTGACACTGGATTCTTCTCAGTCTGATTTCATCAGTACTCAAAATAACTTTTTCATAAAAAATTTCATTCTATGTAATGAACAGGGAGTTACTCATTTGTAGTATTTTCCCACAGATTTAGTGTATTGTTTTATTTTTCATGTTAATAGTTTAACATAAATGCAGCTGAGTAAGAGGTGCCTAAAGAACAGTAAATTGAGCAGTGACATCCCAATACAGGACTATAAATGGGAATATCTAAAACTTACAAGGTTGCATTTAGTGTTGGTTGCAGAGTTGCATGTCAATTAGCTTTCCAATTTGTACCTTAATGGGATTTCGCAGGCTTCTGCAAGTCAAAGTGTACTTCTTCAAGGCTTCCTCTCCCTGACTAAAAGTGGATATTTTATGGAATATTCGGGCTTTTTTCTATTTCTAAGTTCTGTAAACATCTGATGTTACTAGAAGTCTTGGTATACCGGTCTCAGGACAGTACGTATTTTGATATTTTGCCTGGAATTGGATCAAATCAACTGTGAAAATCCAGACGTAAAAAAAAATACATGTTAAAAGGACAGCTGATTAATTTCTAATCAACTCATATTATGTGGAACAAATCTTTCACCTCCTGCAACTTAACTGGGTGATTTTTTTTTAATTCACATTTTAGTCAGCTTAGTTTCCTCCCAATAAAAGAAGAATTAACTTGTGCCAAAAGGATAAATGGTCAAGACAGTGCTTGTGAAGAGCTCATGCAAAGCAGGTTTGAGGATGATTAACATCATCCATTAGTGCATACAGTGCTGGTTGTAAAGGCAGGACAGTAGGCACTGACATTTATTTTTAGTAATCTTCTGGTGTGGTGTTTCAGGAATTCTTCTAAAGGCATCTTGATCTGGGAAGTAAACTGGGTATAATAGTCAGCAAACATTAATAAATGCTGGTTATATACCCAGGAGCTGCATGGGACCATCAGGTCCCAGTATTTGCAGTGTTTGTTCTGCAGTGGGATGAAATGCTTTTGTGTTGTCCACACCAACAGGCACAAGTGTGGTACCTGTTTAGCACAGAGGTGTCTGTAAATAAACACTGTACTTATGAACAAAAATTCTGTGCTGTCTTTGAAAAACACCTTGTGAATGGCACGTATGCATACTTCATGAAACCCGTGAAGCATAAAATATCTGAAACTGCAACTAGGGAAGTATCAGCAATTTAAAATGCAACAAAATTTGTTGTAATAGTCTTTCCTCTTGATTTATTTTTGTAATTCTAATTCCTAAAGATTGTTTTTAAGGAAAAGTATGTAATGTTTAAAAATTCTAGAGCTACTTCCTACTGAGATGTGATGCTTGATACTAAACAGATAAAATTTAACTCATACGTATATATTTTTTGCATACAGGTTTTCATTGTTTGCAGTGTTTTCAGAATGACCTCTGCTGCTAAAATTTGAACTCCATTTGCAACAAATGTGATGTCAAAATTCAACATCTGACCTCAGATACCTAAAGCTAGAAATTCAAGGCTGAAACGGTCAGATTCTTAATGGATTAGAAATACTTGAAAGGTGAAAAGGGAACACAATTTTGGTAGTCCTGTGCATATCAGGATGTAACTTTTTTTTATCGCCATTCCACTTCTATGTTTCATAAAAGCTGCTTTTCCTCACTTAGAGTTTCAACACAAGCCCTAGTGAAAAGCCAGATACTAAATCCCCTCTATTGAGTGCCAGTGTTGTAGGTGAAGACTTGGTCCCTGTTAACATGCAGTGTTCTTTTAATACAGGCAGTTGAGTTGAAGCAATTGAAACAATCTATTTTGACACAGCTGACATTTTTATAGAGGTATCACTCTGAGAAGTCAATCAGAATGGTTTGGTTTACTCACAGACTTGAGACCTTGTATGCCAGACTTAATCCAAGATGTGTGTTTTGTACAACAACTAAAAAAGCTGCTGGAAAAGGATGGGGAGAGAGAATGATGCTTCAGAAATGCAAACATGTTCTGTCATGTTCTTTTCATGTATCTTGAAATTATAAATGATTCAGATGTTTACAGAAAACAGTCTCTAGCAAGTTGGTCTGTGACTTAATTATGACTCTACTTGCCTCCAACCATCACTGATAATTATTTTATACTATAAGGTGTGGACCCTGAGTTGTATGAATTGACAACCTCAAAACTGGAAACTTCCAACGCAAGCAGCAGAGTGACTGATGCGTTTGCAAGGCTCATGTCCACAGTGGAGAAGGCAAGCACGTCCACAAGGTAATAAATGCCCTTCACTGCACATTTTTCTTCTGTTTCTGAGGGTGAAATGTGAGGTGTGAATGTGTGCCCAGTTTTAGGACAGAAGTTCCTGAATGATCAAAAGGCTTTACGTTTTAAATCTGAAGTTCGTTGTACTGTAGTTCTTATTTCAAAATGTCTCAGAACTCTAAAATGAGATGGGTAAGAGTTTATGAGCTGAAAGAAAAAGATCACCAGGACCTATGTTGAAGAGGTAAAGACTGAACTGAAGGAAGGAACTTTCTGAACACCAGAGCTGGTTCCTGAGAGTGGCAGGTAAACTGAATCAGTTCAGTGACCTAGGACTGAGACAAAAGACTCTCCTTGGACTCCGTGTAATTTATAAATACAGACTGTTCCAGAAGTAAAATGATAACAGACTAATAATTATGACTATATTTGTCCCTTGACAAATATTTCTAACACCTATCAAAATTTCAGTGACCAAACATCAGCTTAATTTCGCTGTTGCAGGTTAAGGATTGAGTGTGTAGTTGGTTTAGGATGTAATTTCTGCCTCAGTGGAGCACACATGAAGTAGTTTTGTGGTTTTTTTGTAAGTAGCATCTGTAGAAAGGCTTTAGACATCAAAGGGCTTTCTCGAAGTCTGGCCTTTTGATTGGGTACAGGATAGTCTCTCCATTTATAAGCTTGTATTCTTTGGGTTTATTTTTTTACGTGTATCTTAGCAGTAGGCTCCTAGACTGTCTTAACATATAATTAATGTCTGTGCCCATTAAAAGAAATACTGAGGAATCTTTACCAAGTAAAACACTGTTTTTTTGGAAGTGTGTGCCTCAAGATGCAACAAGTAAGATGGTAACATGTCTTCACTCCCAAGTGAGCTTCAGGGTTTATTTAGCACTCTTAAACTAGATATGTTTTCATGCAATAGCCCTTAGGAGGAGGCAAGGTAATGATGGGATGTAGCTGGTTTGCTTAAAATGACTCATTTGTAATTTTCAAGAGTTCTTTTAAAACATGCTCTTTTACTGAGAAAAGTGTCTTCCTAGTTTTCCTGCAGTGATAATTTTGAAAGTGAACATGAAATCAACAAGCCATGAAATTTCAAGAGAGAACCAGTAGAGGGAACTCCCCACTTCCATGCTGAGTTTTGGGTCTTTTGGATTGCCTCTTTTTCTATCCATGGAGTGCACATACTCTTCCTGGAGATGCTGTAGTGGAAGTTTGGCTTTCAGGAGTTAGAAAACATAGTTACAGTTGAAATACTTTTGTATTATATTCTAAGCTTAATTTAAAAGTAACCACAGCAGGACATGCAAACTCCAAATCTTTGTTGTACCTGCACTCTTAGAGTTGTACCTCGCTTTAAGATGTCTTAGCTTTTTGTTTACAAAGGATCTTTGCTTAAAAGAATGTTGACCCTCATTTTTCTGAACTGTTGTTTTGATATGAGGGGTTTGTTTTTTTTTCCTGGGCTTCCATAATGCACTTGAAAGCAGCTCTTACTTGTGGTCTTAAAGCTCTTTTTCCAGATGTCAGAGCTCTTCGCCTGTTCTGGAGAGCATTTTTAACAATTAACAGGAATTGGTTCTAGATCTGTGATGTGGCAATATATCAGGCTGGGGACCTCAGACTTGGAGGCTGAGTTCAGACACGTACAAGGATTAGCTGCTTTCAGAGTTTAATACATTTTGTATGTTCTTATCAAATCTGATTTTTTAAAAAAAATTATCAAATGCTTTTTCTTCTTGTTTTTATTCTCCTCAAAAGAAAAGCAATCTGTTTTTTCAAGCTAGAAACCTTCTGAGAAATAAGGTATAGCCTTAGCAGTATGCCAAGTAGTGTGGCACAATGTTAGCTTTTTGTAATAAATGTGTTTTTCTTTTCGATTTTTAAAATTCTTTTGTAATGAACTGTAAATGTTAAAATAGGAGTGCCTGGGTACAGCTTAGTCAATGAAAATGAGATTCATGCACCAGCCTGGACATGTTAACTGTTAGACAGCCATGATAACTGACTGAGGAAGACAAAACCGGAGGGTTAGGATCACTTTGATGGCAACTTCAGTTGTGCTGAGGCTGTCCTATGTCTGTAACTTGGCTGAACTGAGGCTCTTTAGGGCAAAGTTTAGAGTGAAAATACCACTGTTCAGCTGTGGGATGCCATGTGAAGAGCCATCTTTGTCTGAAGTAGCCCTGTCTTTAGTTGCAAAGCCATCTCTTGAACCAGAAAGTCAGTTTCTCAGCAGGAAAGTATTGGGAGAGGAGGGAAACCCCTCAGCTTGAGCCTGAAACCTTGAGGCAGCAGTAAGTGTTGAAGGTCAGGGATCCAGTGCAGCATTCCACAGAGAGTCTCCAGTCTTGCCTAATTCCACAGAATTAGCTGAGATCAAAAGTTTATCTGCTGTCTTTGTGAAGGAAAGCAGAGCACTGGTACCTTTCCAAGAAATGGCCAAAATCCTCGTTTAAACTGGAAATACTCCTTGGTGATGGTGTTGGATGGAGCAGGCTAACTCTTAATTAGTGTTTTTAAAGTGCATTTCTCTACTCAGCTAATTGTTGCTGATAAAGCCAGGCCTTGCTGGTGCTATCCTAAAAACCCTTTGCAAACATGAGAGGTGACTGAAGCCCTGAAAGGCTTGAATGCTGCAGAAGGGGTTGGAATGCAAAACAGAACAGTGACATGCAAGTGATGGATGGACAAAGCATTCCCTCTTTCTTGCCAGATTTTCTTCCAACTTTCCTGCCTGTCAGTCTGGTTCATTTCTTGTGGCTTAGTGTTAACATGCCTTTGAAAAGGAAATTTAGCACCTAAAGGGTAAGGGGCTCGTACAAATGCTTGGGATGGAGTATCCCTCCTGTCCTTCTTGGGAGGGAATGTAACCTAGTGTGAGAGAAGAGATGGATGGGGACAAAATGTGCTGTAGAGGATTATTTTGAAACCTGAATGAGACAGAGACCTTGTTTTGATCCAGGGATGGGTTCTTCCATGGTTTTGTAATCAAAACTTCTAATTCTAAAGCAGACAGAAGTAGTATAGCTGCCACTGACAGTCCACTCACTCAGGTCTGTTCTTTAACCCATGGCACCCAGAAATGAGGGGGCATGAGCAGAAGCTCTGCAAGACTCCCCTCCACTGATCAGGGCTCAGTAAAAGAAGCTCTTGACAACAGGAATATCTTCAGGAAAAGTGGTGCCTGAAGTTAATGCAGTTATTTCTTTTGCCTCTATTAAAGAACATCACAGTTGGCAGGCAGTTTGCTAAGTTTTAAGGGTAAAACCTGTCTGCAGTGATGATGCTACTTTGTCTTGTAAAATTAGAGAGTTAATGAGTAACTCTTTAGGGTTGCCCTGGTGGTATTTGCTACCAAAAGTGTTGATTGTTACCCAGAAAAGTTCTTGCAGTGTCCAGTTTTATTGTATTGTAGAGGAACCTGCCTCTCTCCATTGGGTAATAGAGAATTTTGGCCATCTCACCCCTTCTGCAATGAGATGATTTCAAAAAAGGGTTTTAGTCTCACTACCAAGTGACTGTATCTATAGTTCTGTCTTTGTCACAGTTAAGCAGTGGTTGCTATGTTAGTGTGTTAGCTTTTCCTGCTTAATAGAAACTTTTTACATTGCATTGGAGTAAATAAATTATTGCAGAGGGAATTCCAGCCAGAAGGGGAACATTTGGTAGCTGGGTGAGATTGACACCTGACTGGGCCCACTGGTGTGCCTACTCTGCAGAGAGAGCAGCTGGTACAGCAGGAGTGATGGCATTGTCCTGTGACAAAGGTGCTGCCTGTGACCATGGAATGAAGGCAGTGCTGCCTCTGGGACCCAGCAGTGCCATCTCTTAGCATGCTGTAGTTGAGCAGAGGAGAAAGAGGAATATAAATAGCAAAAGGAGTGTGTGAGCTCCATCTCGCCTGATGAACAATTACAGGAACGTCTCCAAGGCAGCCCTCTTCCCTTGGCTTCCTCTGTCAAACACTCCTTTGTTAGCTCTAAGTCCTTGATCATCAGGAGTTTGTACCTTTAAGAGGCCTGTGGTAAGTGATTATTAATAGTGGCACCAGATACTGATAACACAGTGGCGGGTGCAAACCACATTTCAACAACTCAGAGATAGTCCTTTGAGTGCAAACAGAGCTGACTGTGAGGTTGTTAGAGGAGGCACATACTGGCTCTCTGCTTCTTCCTTCAGTAAATCCAGCACACAGCTTTGTTTATCCTCCAGAATTTGGTAATCTGCCTAGTCAGTAGCTCGTGAAATTCCACTGCAGCAGAGAAAAAAAAAAAAAAAAAAATTCCTGTTCTGTGAAGGTAAGTCAGATTCAGTATTTAGACTGCCTCATCTAGAGAACTTTCATCGAGTGGAGTTTTCAAGTAGCAAACAAAAGTGATAGTTCAGTGTCATCACAATGATCAGTGATGATGGTCAGCACAATCAGATGTCAAGGATATGTTTGACTCCAGCTCTTTTTTTCTTCTAGCTAAGGAATGCTGAGGCTGATGTACAAACAAACATGCAGCCCCTTACTTTCCACTGGTCTCTGCTCAGCTGAGGAAACAATCCTCTTTGGGATCTGACAAAAAGTACATGCTGCTTCATGATTGGAGTGGACCTTGTCCTCTCATGGGCTGGGTTTAAAGTTTGTAAATAAGACCAGATACAGAATGGAAATTACTGAAGTGTTTTAGGGAAAGCGGTTTCTTTTAGTTCAAGCATTTTGTCTCAGCAATTTTTTCCCCCCAAAGGTGAGGGAGCTTATTCAGTTGGAATTTCTTACATCATTCAGGATTTAGCAGGTGCCTTTTTGAAACTGGAATACTGTTTGATGGAAAACTGAGTATTTCTACTAGTAGGCAGTGTTCTTCAAAGATAAGCCGGAGGTGTGTAAAATACGGATGCTTGGGCAAAGGAGGGGGGTCTGTAGCAGTCTGAGCCAGGCTTCATTTTACTTGGGAAGTGTGAGGTTTTTGCATAATAGTGAGAACCAAGTGACGTGGGATTCAGACTTTTTTGTTCGTTTGTGCTCAGTAATTCTTGTGAATAATGCAAAAGGCAAAGTAAACCCTAGTGATTCCCAAACTGCTGTATGTATCATGGCTACTCATACTCCTACACTTCAAAGCAAGTAGATAGACTTATTTGTGAGGCACCTTCTGCTGCTGCTGAATCCTGAGGGGAAAAAAGGGTTTGGGGATCACAATGTAGAGTGGCATGATGTGCAGTCTGAGAACAGTCGTGTTGAAAATACAGCGTGATTTTTTATTTTAGAATTATTGAGAAGTAACTCAGGAGTCTCTTAATGTCCTTTTAAGATGTTTTCAATTTTATTTTTGAAGAATTGTACCAGATTTAGGTAGTTTAGAAGTAATGCTCCAACTGTTTAGTCTCTAGAATATGGACATGGTTGTCTAAGTGAGTCTCTGGACTATTGAAGCTGCGGGGGAAAAAAAAAAAAAAAACTGTAAAAATTATTTGAATTGGACTTTTTTTCCTTATTGCAACAATATACACAGGAACATTTTGCTGACTCTCTCTGTTAACACATTATTGGTAGGCAGGTAGGTATTATAGCATTAGACTACCTTCAAGTAGCTTACAGAAGTGCCTGTCAGTGGGAGACAAGCTGACAGAACATTGCTTCAATCAGTGATTGTTTCAGTGATCCCAGGGATATCAGGTACTGGATTAATGCACTTTGTTCTTTTCTTCCCAACAGGAAGCCTAAAAAGGAAGAACATCTTAGTGAAGAGGCTGCCAAGGTGATTTCTAGCCTTCCTGACTTAACTTTCATGCATGCCAAGGTGTTGATGTTCCCAGCCACATTAACACCTTCAACAAGCTGCCAAGAAAAGGTAGACTAAAGTGATGTGAATTGGACGTTTTCTATTGATTTTTTTTTCCTTCCCTCTGCGGGTCATAAAAAGCAATCTTGCTTTAATTAAAAAAATATCAAGTTCAGATGATTTGTTGGTAAGCAGCACTAGAAAGGTATACATAGTAATGTATATTTATTTACATACTGGAGTCCTAAATTTATATTAGAGAAAAATGTAAATAATTGGGGGTAAATCTTTTTGAAGATCTATTCTTTTTGTTGTGCTGGGCTGTATACATTCATGTCTTTGTGAAATACACTGGTGGTGTCCTTCTTAAAAAACTTTTAAAAGTTAAAAAAAAAATCCTATAAACACATAATGGAAACTTCAGTCTTCACAATCTGTGAAGTTCCCCCTTAAGACTTTCAGATTGCATTGAGCAACATTTTCTTTCCTGCATATATTAAAATATTTCTTGCTGGAAAAAAAATCAAAAGGTTATGTTGTCCCTTTTGTGGGTTTTTCAGTTACTGTTTCTTTAAAACTCAGTAATTTCTTTTGTGTTTTAACAAGCTTAAGATGTGTTTTTCATTTTCTTTTCCCCATCCCCTCCCCCTGTTTGATTGGTTGGCTCAGTTTTTATGTTCTTGAACTTCAGTAGTATGGCTCTGTCATTATTTAGCCTTTTGAAAGGTATGCTGTCGGTAACTTCTTGTTCCAGTTATGGATTATTGTCTAAACACTTGATTTTTTTGGTTTTTTTGGTCATTAGAAGATTGTCTGCTCTTAATCAGTTTGATTTGGAAAAGAAGGACCAAAACAATATGAATGTCTTACAATGAAATTATCTTGTTAAAATTTTTTATGTTCTGTTGTACCACTATTCCTGTTTGATTTTGCACAGTGTAAAATGACATAATCATAGATTGCTATGGTTTTAGGCTGTATATACAGTAAAAAACTATGGGTTGTAAATGTCTGGGGAAATTCCTATGGAAAAAAGAGAGCTATGTCGAAGAACCTCTAAAAAGGTCAATATGCATGCCCAAGGTCTTTTGAGATTTAAGTGTGTAAATTTCCTTTTAGCTTACACAAAATAAAATAATTTAAAAGATACATATGTGTACAGCCTGCTGTCTTTTTTTACAGAACGTGTGCATTACTCACCTCTCTGTTAGTGGTAAAGTTGATGCACTGTAGAAGCTTCTGATTTGTGTTGCTCAGTCCCACAAACCACACCTGGGAGGATCCTGCAGATTTTCCTTCAATTCTCCTATCTCTTTATCATGCTGGGAGTCAGTTTTTTACTTTTGTCTCTAATTTCCCTTCTGGCTTGTTAGGGCAATGTGGCTCATGATATTTGGGGTTAGAGATTTCTTCCAAGTGATTGGCAGTACTCAGCTGTAAGAAACACCAGCTATGGTGAGGCAAGAAAGGACAACTGGGTTTGCTGATTTCTTAGCTACAAAAAAGCCCACAGCAGTCACTGAAATCTCCTCTCATGTTAGCTTGCACTGTAGCTCTGTGAGCAACATTTCATCAGAAGGTCTCAGTGGACTGGCTGCAGGAAAGGCCTGTTCTGGGTGCTGCTGTTTCTTGATGGTGCATGGCCATAGACTCTTCCGTGTCTTAAGTATGTGTACAGCTCTTTAAATGCTCAGTAGTCACCACCACTTCATCAATTAACATCTAGTTCTGAGAAATCTCTAGTGTGTTTTTTTTTTATCTATTATATGAATTCTTTATTGTCTGACAGCACTTGGGTAAGAAAAGCCCGAGTTTGATGTCATCAGCTGAAAGGTTGTCCTTGCAAAAGGAAGCTTTTTACTTCTTGAAATGTCCTTAAGAGACCGGTGCTGGGGTTCCATCTTTGTGAATGTTTCAGTGAGTGGTGACTGCTTAGAATTGAGAGAGCAGCTCCTATGGCTATGGTAAAGTTAATTTGTAAAGGCTAAATTGTCTCCTTTGCCCTCTAATTAGTACTGCAGCATACAATGATGTGGTATCAAACTGCACCCTGTTGTAGCAGAAGAGGTTTAAGCAAAAGCCATCTGCTTTACCGTGTAGCCCCAAACCCACTTCTTTTAGCTGTTTCTGCAGATTTTCATTACAGCACTGACTTCATGCCTGTTACATGTCAAAATTAGCTTTGCTAATCTCCCAGGTTTAGCACAGTATTCTTTAGTGCATGCTTATTATATCACTCAGTTCTGGTGTTGGGCTGCTGTAGGTTAAAATTGGTGCCTTTGTTTCTGTGACTGTGGTGAGTCCCTCGGAGCCGGAGCAGTGGGATAGCTGCAGCACAGAGCTATAGCTATTGTTTCAAGGAGAATATGTTTAGGAGCTGACTCATGATCCTTGTCTGGCAGCGAGTGGACTGAAGTATTAAGGAGAGGTGGGGGTGGAAGTGCCAGCTGCAAGTTGATCTTTAGTCTCCTCACAATTGCCTCCAGAGGCAGCTGCCCATTTGTCTTCCAGTCTCTGAGTGCAGTTCTGGTGGCCTGCCGTGGATGGGGGAGGGGAAAAAGGACATTTCCATTGTGGCTGATGTACCAATCTGAAACTTTGTGAAACCTGGTACTAGCCAGGATGTGTTTATGGGGTTTTTATGTTCTTTCTGCATCTTTCACACTGGAAGATGTAAAGCTTACATTCAAATTGAGCCTTTTGAGGTAGATGCTGCCTGCCTTAAAATGTAGGACTGCTTTTTGTCTCCTAGCTTAATCCTCTTCTTTTGTTGTTGATGGTGGAATGAATGGACAGGATCCTCTTGCCTCTCTCCTCTACCTTGTACAGGCAGCTTTGTTCATATGCAGAAAGTTTTGGCTAACAGATCTGGCTGCTTCGGGGTTGTCCTGCCGTGTTGTTCCCATTGACACAACATGTGTTGGCTAGTTCAATCTTGCCAGTAGCCTCATGGGCAGGATGGCAGTTGATACTTTGCACACATTGATGTTGCTGTGCATTGTCACCAGACATGTCAGGGTGCATCACTTTCACCCCAGAACTGGTGTAACTGAGGAGAGAGTGCTTATGTGCCCGTTCACCACAAGCAGTGGAGGACACCTGCTTCAGATGCAATTCCCTGAATTGGCATGTGGCCATGAAGCAAAGTCCAAAGATCCCACTGTGAAGTGAGCTGCAGGCTCCTGAATGATTGCTAAGAAGGGCTGGGCTCTGATTGTGTTCTCTGAAAGATTGTGCTGTGAGACTTGGGGGTTCAGCTCTGCCTTACCCAGAGCACCACCACCTACTGCAGGTGCTGGCAGTGCTGGACTGGCCACAGCACCCAGAACTTTGGCACCTTCTCAGAATATCATTAGCTCAGCAAATCCATTTTGACATGTCGAAAGTAAAGCTTGCAAATAATGTGCATACATGTCTTCAGATGCAGTGAGTGTGTACTAAAGTTAACTGTTCATCACATTGAGTTGTTGTACAGAATTTTGCCTGGTAATGAAATCATCATGTGGAAAGTTTTGTTGTTGGACTGCTGCATTTGAACTGAATATCTGGTGGGCTTTATAGGATGTGAGAGAAATGTACCTCAGTGCACGTAAGATGAATCACCCTTGGGCCAACTGTTTACATTTTGTGCCAGTTCTACAACTCTGCATATTTATCTTCAAAATTTCAGAAGCATTTTGAAAATACAGAGTAGTTGCAAAATACACTTGAATATAATTTATAAAAGCATATGTCATCTAATAATTGCATAGTACCTGCTAGGAGTGTCCGTTACAAAATCAGAGAAGCGTTTTGTCTTCTGGCCTCTGCCAAAGAGCACAGCCATTACAGGCAGCAAGCAACCTGGTCTTCTCTGTCCAGAGCCTGGAATGTGAGAGGAGATGGGAAGAAACACATGTAAATTCAGAGGGCTGAAAACAAGGAGAGGAGGAGCTGGACGAAAACACAAAGCAAGAGCTCAGCAGAAACTCTGAGTAGAGGAAATAGGAAGGTGAAGCAGTGCTCAGAGTATAGGCAGCTGGGATAGCTGTAGGAAGAGCAGATGGTGGAGAAAGTGGGATACAAACATGAGGAGCAGGAGCATTTGGAGGGAAGGAAAAGCCTGGGCTGGATTACAGGTGCACACACTGTGCCCACTGGCTGCTTTCCTCCAAAATCTGGAGCTGAGCCTCAGAGATGCAAGGGTCTGAGTTCCTGTCCACAGCTATGGGGTGAGTGGGAGCTGCATCGCCACAGCCCCGCTATTGCTGTCAGTTATGGTTGGTAGAGAGCTGGACTGCAGACTAAGGAAAGGAAACTGGTGCCTGTTGTAGCATTCATACACATCCAGATGTTAGAAGACCTTTTCCAAAAATTGTTTTTAGATAAGGAGGTACATGATAGTTCCTCACTGTAGGTATAAAATCAAATCCTCCAAAGCAAAGCTCTGCCATGGATTTGGGACTGCAGCTTCAGTCCTGTCATGTGTCTTCAATGTGACAGTTGTTGCTTACATATCCTCCTGTCTTCACCTGATCCTTGCCTCGTGCCCTGTGCGGATTTATTCTCTGAATCAGCATAGTGCAGTGAAACTCTTCTCAGAAGGGCCCCTACTTCCTGCAGCTGAAGGGAAGGGGTGGCCCTGCGTGGAAATTGCAGAGAAGGCACAGTGGAGTGTGATACTCTCCTGGATGGAAGCAGCTGGCCATGACAGCATTTTTTTGGAGGAGGTCACTTGTGCACTTCTGTCTTTTGGTACCCAGCATGAGTTGCCTGATTGGGATGTTTAAAAATGCTAATTTCTCTGGGATATAGCTTAAGCAGTTAGGAGCTGTGCTTGTTTTATACTCAGTCATGGCTTTGTGGCAATGAGGGTCAGGTGCAAGTGTGATGCATCCAAAACTAATGGACCTCTTGTTTTCACCTTGTCAACCTGTATCTAAAACTGTAATATATGTTGTTAACCCTGTGTTACAGAAGGGCTGCAAGGATAACTCTTCGTCAGCGATACCTGAGAAGGACTCAGCTGGCACATGGTCTCACACACATCTCAAAGGCAGAGGGGAATTCTGACTCTCTCATGTCTGGATTCACTATATGGTTACCAATGAAAAGTATTTTTCCTAGTTTAGGATCTCTGAGCCTTCCTCTGCAGGTCCACTGATTCTGTCAGGACCCTGTTGACCTGGCACGTATCTACAGAGGTTCCTAGTGCTGTGCACCATACAGTAATTGGATTGTGTGCCTCAAGTAAGGCTTGGGACTTCTTCTAGAATATGAAGGGGCAAAAAAATATTTCTCCTTGAGCTAAAAGACACTGGGGTCCTGTGGAAAACAAAACAATTCAAAGGAGAGTCAAATTAGGGTATTGCACATATTTTTTAATGTTTGCCTAAACATCCTTAATGATTCTTCTGGCATGGTTTTCCATATGCTTAATGATCCTTTTGGCATAGTTTTGTATATCTAGAATATATATCCCATGTGTGCAATATACTGATCTGAGGCATCAGATTGGGCTATATTCCCTGAGGGATTCTGCTGGGCTGACACCTGTGCCCTCACTGGTTGTGTGCCCAGGTGGCATTTGCTACACCTGCTGTTGGTGGAGCTGTTGTGGGTGATCCTTGCTCATCAGGGTTTGGTAATGCTCATGCATGAGCAGGTTTCTGTGTTTGCATGGCTCACACCAAGCCCAGCAAGCAAACCTGCTCAGGATATGAGCAGCTTTCCTGCTGGGATTGCTGTCATGGTGTGAGCCTCACCTTCCACATTTAAAGCAATGAGGTTGCATGGAGAGAGAGGGGAAACCAAGGGGCAGGTTCAGCTCAGCAGCCGTGTGTGTGCTTTTGGTTTGCTTTTCCAATGAAATGTGTCTCAGCTGTTTTTAGACTCTTTAAGTGATTAAACACTCAGTGTTTGTTTCCCTCAGCACAGAATTGCAGTGAGGGCAGTTTACTGAGGCCAGTTTCCAAGACTGTCTTCAGTTTATAAACAGCAGAAAGTGTTGCCTTGCCTGAGCTGGTCTTGAAGAGGCATTGCACAAGGGGAGAAAAGCAAGTTCTCTACATCAGATCTTGTAGTGTTGCCTGGCCTCCAGTAGGATACCTCATAGGAAAAGGAGTTGTCCAGGGTACCTCTGGGAGCTGTGATCTCTGCCATGATGCTGGGGGCACCCCAAACTTTGCTGCAGTGCAAACCCCTGAGGTCTCTGTGGTGTTCAGGTCCATCCCCGTGAGCCACACCACCACAGCTCTCCTGGCTCTGCAACAGGGGTGAACCTTTTGGACATGTGCCTTGGGGGAAAAGGCACCCCAAGTACTTTTGGTGGCATGGATGCAGTGCCTTGTGCCACACTGGGGAGTTTGTTACAGACTCCAGCTCCAGTAGTAAAACGAGCAGACAAATTGGCCTCTCCCATGCTACTTCCACATTGCTAATTGTCAGTTGCAGCTGATTGGTATAAGTAGTCCAAAGAACCCCTGGTAAAGGTCTCTCCTATTGCTTGAGGGAGCAACTAGTCTTGGCCACAGCAACACAGGGGAAGGGAGGGCAGTCCTGCTGCCTCTGCCACACAGCTTTATCCCAACATGTCTTTCCAAAGCCAGTGGACAGCTCTATGATCAAAGGAGCAGATTGAGGTACAGTGGGATGAGCAGAAGACACGGGTACAGTCATGGCAGAACTGTCCCTGTCCAATGTCTATATTCTAATGTCCTCTTGGTCTGTCACTCAGGTCTGCAGAGCTGTGATATTGTCTGAATTGTAATTTTAGCTGTAGTTGGAGCTGGTTTTTCAGGTCATCTTCAGCTGAGGAAAAGATGTGTCTAAGGAGACTGCCTGGAAGGAACAAGTGAACGCTGGCAGCTGTGTGCAGACAGTCCATGAGTAGCTGGGCTGCTGGTTTGGTTTTTTTAACTTCTTTATTCTCACCAGTCCAAGGAGTTTACAGAAGACAAGGCAACAAGATTTGCTGAATCTCTCCCTAAAGCACTTCAGTTGCTCACAACAGTCTTGGAGAAGGATGTGGGAGCACCTTCCACAGGAATTCAGAGCAGAGTGGAAAGTACCTAACAGGCACTTCCAAAAATGCAGAGGCTGGCTCAGGTTCCATAAGGCCTTTTTGGATAACATGTTGGCTTTTAAACTGCAGGGAGCCTTAGCACAAATAGAAAACATGCATATTTTGGAAACAAATCAAAAGCAGTCATGAAGTGTCCCCCTAACACCTTCAAATCCTCCCTTTCCACTGTGTCTCCAGCCCCAAATATCATCAAACATTTTGTCCCAATCTCAGCAACTTGGACCTGAAACCTGTTTGTACATGAATTCTGCTACCAAAAAGGCTTTTTTTTTCAAGGCTGTGTTATTTTAGTGGTGCAGGGACTGTGTTTTTATTAGGAGCACTAAAGCCTTTTGTCACTTAGTTAATGCTGAAGCAAGTTAAGAATCAATGTGCAGCTGGCGACGGGTGTTTTGCAGCTGTTCAGACTCTTGCAGGTTACTCCACTCTCCCTGGACTGAGCTGCCTCCCTCTGACAATGGCAAAAGGAGCAGTCGTGTGTCTGCTTTGTGCTCCTACAGGAACATTTTCTCCCTTTTTCCATTTTGAAGGGGTGTCCTCTTTCCCTCTATCCTTGGCCACCTAGATGGAAGTCTCTTCTGGCAACTTTCCCCCTCCTTTGGCTGGGGAGGAGGAATCAGGGTGGAAAGGGAGGAACAAACAGCTGTCCTTTAGGTTTCAAATCAATGCATCTCCTTAGCAGGCTGGCAGTGTGAGCTCAGTCCTTAGGAAAGCTGTTCTTTCATTCAGGAGGCAGCCTGAGCCAATTCTCCCCAGTGCAGGGCTGAAGAGGTAGGCAATTTGGTCCTTTCCAGCTTGTAGGACCATTGCAGCTGGCACAGCCTCATACTTATTGCAGTTTGTGCAGTGCACTGGAGGACCATGCTGGCCCTGTGGAGGTGAAGCTGTCTCAGGACACTGCTGAAATGTCACATTTCAATTTTCATCTCTTCGTGAAAGCTGCTTTTCCCCAGAGACTGGGAGTGGGTGCAGGGAGACACCTAGTGAGGTGCAGCACTGCTCAGGCCAGCCTGGCACCGTAGCATGAGGGGAGAGCATCCAGGACTTGCTGTCAACAAATTCCTGAGTGTACTGATCCCTGGAGTGTGTTTTGAGTCGGGAGGACCACAGCTGAAATCTCGTCAGCAAATAATAACAGGCCTGGTGTGCAGAAATCTACCTTGCTGACATCTTGGTCTTAACTCTGCCACTTCTGGCCAGCAGGGTTGAAAATTCACTCTTGTGTTTGCAAGTGTGAACATGATGTGGCTGCCCTGGTTTGCAGGTGGTGGTGAGAAGAGCCATGGTGTGCGGTGGCAAGAGGGATTTTAGAGTGTTTGCAGGAGGAATTTTCCAATTCTGGTGCTGTTGCTAGAGAAATTCCTTTTTAATGGATATAGAGAATGCTGTCTGCAACTGGGATTCCAAAGGTAAAGGTGCCTGTAATAAGGCATCAGGCCTCATTTAGCTGCAAAAAGGTTGATCTGTGAAAAAAGTACTTTTTTCTGGTGCTCTCTTGTTCTGCCCATGAATTTGGGTGTCTGAATACCATTTGTCACCTGGCACACTGCTGAGTGGTCTGTAGATCAGAAATAGTTCTCAAATCTGAGAGCTTGCAAGGGCAGAGCATTGCCACTACCAGCAGATAAAAAGTGAAAAGTAAGTGACGCAATGGTGTGCTATACTGCCCAAAATTAAAATTTTCCAGCTTCAAAAGCAGAGCCCTACTCTCCAAATTTTAAAGAAACCTTGCAAAATACAGCTGAGCTGCAGGCAGGGACAGATTTGCAGGAAGGGAAGCTGCACAGATACGGCATTGCTTCAACTTAGATGTGGGCATGGGATTTCCTGGCCTTGCAGGCCTCCTGGCCAAAGATCACCAGCTGTCCACAAATTTTTGAAAAAGAAAAAAGGATAAAAGAAAAGGGTGGGTGGGGGAGGCCTTGTTTTTCTCCTCCCCCTGTCCCCCTGCAGTGATGACTGTGACAGGCAGAATCCAGCAAAGGTACACTAAGGGTTTCTCTCAGCTGGCTGCCCTGGTGTAAGTGGAGCAGGAGCATTTGAGGTATCAAGAGGCAGGGAAAGGTTTTGATTTATGTATTAATTGGGTCTGGTCAATCCTAGGTCTGCCTCGTTTTCCTATTTTCGGTATGCATTGCTTATTCTTGCCTCCCTGGGTGTTTCTTCCACGACTTCTCAGCTCATTCACGTTTAATCTCCGTGATTTGTCTACAGCCCCTATTGCTCTAATCTCTGCAGGTCACCGTGCAGGGCACGTTTGGTTCTCTTTGGCTGTTTGCTGCCATCAGCACATCTGATGGTGGCTGAGTTTACATCAAAGGAGCACCTGACAAAGCAGCCGGCCTGATAATAGGCTCTGGTTTCTTCTCAGCAACCCAAACAGGTGGAGGCAGGCAAGGGAACGCTGGCAGGACCACAAGGGAGATCGTGCTCCACTTTCAACTGGGCTTGCTTTCCCCTCCTGCCTGACACAACACTGCAGACCCCACTGCTGCTGTAAGCTCCCCAGAGGAGAGTGAGACAGAGGTAAGCATTGCTTTTCTGCAAAACAAACTCGCATGTGGGGAACTAACTAACTCACAAAAGTTAATTTTAAGGCTCTCCTGCAGGTGCTGTTGAAGTGCAGCCCCAGAGTTACAGGTTTCTTTTGCGTGCAGAGGGTGATGCCAGGGTCAGGAATACAGTCACAGTGTGATTGTTTGCTGCCTGCCTGGAGCTGGTCACAGAAGGGGCTGATGAACTCAAGATTGCACTCTCTAGCCAAACACTTCAACTCACGTGTCAAATAATAGGGATTTGTGTTTGCTTTTTTGCGTAATTTATGCTGCCCGTACCATTTTCCCTGTCTAGAGTTTGCTGTGAGGAGCTGATTTTGAATAATTATCATACATAGGTATACATGATTATACACACACACACACATATGATTGATACAGGAGATCTCCCCTGCAGTGGGTATTACCCTGAGAGGTATTGGATGCTTTTTGGGCTGGTACAGGCGCATCTCATGAGCAGTGCACATGGGAACTGCTTATCTTAAGTGCTGCAGCAGTGAGCAGGGTGCTTACAGAACTCCAGCTCCTTGTTCTCTGCTGGAAGGAGAACCAGTGGCACCACACCCCATCTTCTGTAGGATTCACCTGAGGGATTTGGGTCCTGGTATTCTGAGGGCCTGCAGTTTTCCAAGGAATTCTGTGGGCTCTGATCTCTCCTGGCAGGCTGCATGGTGCTTGCCTTGGGCTGGAGACCTCTAACACGGGAAAAGCTCTGCTCCCAAAAGGCTGTGAGGGGAGATTTGGAGCAAATCAGGTTCATCCCTCTGTTCATCTGGCGCACCACAGGAGATGTGAAACCAGGAGTAAGTTCAAGGGACAGGAATGTGTGTGCCAGGAGCTCCCTGCAGCTTGTCTCTTCCAGAGGTCCAAGGACTGCAGAGGTCCTGGGTGCAGGAACTCCTGCGCTCCATGCTCTTCTGCACAGAGCCAACCTTGCTTATTCTTTAAGTGAGGCTGGGAAGCCCCTCTGCAAAGCCTGTGTGTTTTGTGAGGTGCTGTAACCTCACAAAGGGGGAAGGGATGAGAAGCTGCAGTCTTTGGCTGAAGGACACAAGTGGTGACCGGAGCAATGCAGTCAGTGCTGGAACTCCATGGGCTCCCACTCCCAGTGTGCAGGGCTAAAAGCCACATTCCCCTTGGAGGATTTTCAGTTCTTTTTTGCTCTGAGCAGGGTTGGAGTTGTCTGGCTCCTTCCTGGTGCGAGTGCTGTTTCCTGGGAGAGCTGAGGCTAGAAAAGCAGGACAGCCCTTCACACCTCACTTGCTGGAAGCCCCATGGCCTGAGGACCCAGAGGTGCTGTGCTGCCCAGCTGCTCACCCCTAGCCCTGCTGTGCTGATAGCCAGCTGTTTGGGGATTAAAGGAGCTGTTTAAACAAAACAATAATAACAACACTGCAGGCAGGTTTGATTTATTATGTAGGGACTCTGGTATTCAAATGAGCTCATGATTAATGGAAGTATTAGCTCATTAAATATTGCTTTGGAGTTTGCTCTTAGGAAGGCTATGGTTTCATAGTGTAGCAGTGGTTTGAGATGGTCCAAATTCTTCTCTGGATGTTTTGGGTTTTTTTACCTTCCAAGGATTTCTGTGTGTTTAAAGCCACTTTCAGTTGTGATCTGTTAAAACAATTTCCAGCAAACTGTCACTGTAAAGCCACTTTCAGTTGTGATCAAATTTCCAGCAAAAATTTGTCTCTTTATGACAAATGAAAACCAGTTTGGGTTTTTTTTTCTTCTGTTTAAAACCCAGGCTTGGTTGAGCCCGTTGGAATATTTGCTCTTTGCTTTCTTTCCACTGAGGAGTGCAGTGGGATATCTGGAAGCTGTGAATTACAAAGGTGAGCTGTGCTATAGCCTGGCTTAATTTAAAAGTACAACAGTTAGAAAAACAAGGTGCCTCTCTCTCATTTCTTCCCTGGCATGTGAAGCAATTGAATTCTGAATGAAAGCACGAATAAATCTGGATAAATCCTATCTTTGTCTCTGGTCCCATAGTGTAGGGCAGCGTTCCTGTCCCAGCTGGCCAGCCTCTGTCCCCCAAGGCATCAGAGCCATCCAGCAGCCAGCAAGCTCCAATATTAAACCCAACAAAAAAGGCAAAAACAGGAGAGGGGTGAGGCCGAAGCACTTATACTCTCTGGAAGTCCATATGGGTGGGTGCCTTTTCTCCTCTATCCCAGGGGTTTAACTCCTGGTTTCCCTGCATCTTTTTGCAGCCATAGGGTAAGATGCACCTAACAGAGCACAGGCAAGCAGAGGCTTCAAATGAAACAAGGCAGGAAGTGAAATGAGAATCTCACTGTGGCATGGCATTAAGTCCTGGATTTGCATTAGGCTGAGTGGAGAGTCAGGAACCTGCATCCCGAGATTAAAAACACCACGGAGCAGCGCGGGCGCCACTAATTGTGGGTTTACAGGAGAAAGGCAGAAACATGCTGAAAAGTTGGCTCACAATGCCACTTGCTGCATCCTAATCTCCTGGTTCCTTTCTTGCCTTGCTAATAATAAGTAAGACTAATTTAATTTTCACAACATCCCAAATCTGTGGCTCTATGATTCAGAGACTTAATAAGATTCTCTAGCCGAGCCAAGAAAAGCTTAGTGGTTTTGAGCTTACTTTCTGTTGGGTTTCAGTTTCAGGACATTTGTGTAGTGTTGTTTGTTTTGTTTTTTTAAAAAACAAAACAAACTTGTATTCCATCAGGATTACTAGTGTCTCTCTTTCAATTATTATATGTGTAAATTGGTTGTGCTGAAGCTGGGTAAAATCTTGAGCAAAAAAGGCAAATTTTGGCAAAATGAAAATGAGTTTGTTTTGATTTGCCACACTTTTTTTTTTTTCTTAGCTAGAAAAGAAACCTATTTTGTTTCAGTCTTTTCTGAATAAAAGGCTTTCAGATTTTCCTCTTTCAAGCAGCTTCTTCTTTGGAATGATCTTCGGAGCTAACTTTTGTTAATAGGGCTGAAAAGTCAAAAGCAAAACATTTGTTTCAGTCGACCCCAAATGAATTTTTTTTCTTTTGAAACTTTTTTCAGGGTCGCCAGTGAACCGAAAAATCAGTTATTCACCCAGCTTTATATCCCATATCCTGACAGAAACTTCAGAGCCCCACCGTGACTGTTTATGTGGTGCAGCTGCCCCTAAGCCCTCCGTTTATCTGTTGGTAAATTATTCTGCTGCTCGGGGTGGTGTGAGACACTAAACCAGGAGTGAGTGCCCAGGGTTTCTCCCTTGGGTTAACAAGGAGGCAGCGTTTTACCAAGTGTTTTCAACTCTTCTTCTGCATGGCAGGTGTTGTCTTTGCTGGCCCAGGTACAGCTGCAGGACCTGTTTTATGCTAAAGGCTGTCTTAGGAACTGGGTTTAAAGCAACAGAGTTGAGCTTGGCTTTGGGGGTAGCTGTGTTTCAAAAAGAGGAGTGCAGTAATCAAGGAAAGAAAGTCCCTAATTTCAGGGTTAACCACAGTCAAACACCACATTTAAGATGTGCTTTTCTTATGGTTACTCCGGGTGATAAATTATATATTACACGAAGCAATTGGGTTGTTTAACTCTTTTTGTCAAGGCACATTCTCTCTGTGTAGAGAATTATCTGCAGATGGCACTGGATGTTCTGGAGCAACAGAGCCAAATTTGCCTGTTTCACTGAAGCTGGTGGAAAAAAGTTTTGATCAGTTGCTTTAGAACAGACACCATAACCAGAAATGGTTGGGCCCTGCTCACCTGATACGGATTGCAAGTCTGCTGGAGAGGAAGGAGCTGGACCAAATGGGTTTGTTCCTGATGTTTATCTTAAATCTTAATTTAGGCTTAAATCTTGATGCCTCTCCCTTGAAGCATTGAAGCATTTAGAGTAGCACAAGAAAACAGGCTCGGTGTGTGCGTGTTCCTGAGGCTGCAGTTTTCCCTTGGTGCCACTGTCCCAGGGAGCCCTTCCCAGCCAGCTGGGCACGTTCTAGCACCCAGAGCTGGTGCCAAAGCTGGTTTTGCCTGGGCAGGGGTGCTGGGCAGGCTGGAGCCACTGTGCCTGCTCTGAGCCTGGTGAGCACTAGCCAGGCTAGGATGTCCTGGAGAGGACTATTTTTATTTTTAGATTACTTGGTTTTCATCCTCAGCTTTGGAGAGCACTTACCCTGCCACAGGTTCAGGCATGAAATGAAGTTAGTTGGAACCACATGGACTTGCTATCTCTCAGGAGCAGCCCATGGACTGTGGGAAGGTTGGTTTTCCTCCCATCCCTTCTAAAGGATGCTTCTGTTTGGCAAGTCCTGAGCCCTTGGAGCCCTTCTCTTTCCCCAGTCTCATTCCCCTCATCCCCTGCCCCCCACGGGGACCTACCTGGGAGCTGCTGCGTGGTGGCTGAGCTTGGGAGGAAGGTCACATCAGGAGCACAGGACGTGGGAGGGGAGGCAGGAATAGGAGTTTCTGGCAGGAAGGAGCAAGCTGGGACTTGCCACCTTTCCAAGCTCATCCCCAGGGCACATCGAAGAGTTGTCCCTCCTGCCCAGCACGTTTCTCTCCCTTTTTCCCCCACTGCTTTGCCTGGGATGTCACAGTCCTGGGTTGTCCTTGCTTTCGTGTGTGGGACTCCAGACTGGTTGAACCAATTCATAGCGGATGATTCATTGGGCACGTTTTGGCCCTTGCTTTACTCCCACAGTGTCTGGTTTTGGGGCTGTGCTGTGGCTGCATCGCTGCCATCCCCAGAGCCCCTGTGACACACTATGGGTTGTGTCACACCGTCACTGAGCTCCTCTCTGCAAGTGATTCTGGGTGTGCTGGTGATCCCTGAACCACTAAGTCGAGGCTTTTTAATAATCTTGGGACCAAGTCTTGCTGCTGGAGCTGGATTGCCTGGCCAGCCCCTGTGTGGGTTTTGAGGATCACTGCTCCTTTCAATTGTACATATTTCCTCCTGGGGAATATGATCTGGCTCCAGACCCTGCTGTTGCTTTCATCCAATGAAAGCCAAAATCTGGCAGCTCAGCTCACCAGACCCTTCTCAAACCCTGGTGTAGCCTAAAGCTGTGTCCCCACAACCACTGAAGGGAGGTAGGATGCTCCAGTGCTTTAAAAATGAAGTTACATTCAGGGGAGATGTTCTCCAAATTGAGAATAGCCAAATTGAGAATTGCTCCTCATCCCTGGAACCAGAGCGTTAACTTGGGGCTAGAGAAAACCGTGGCTGAGGTGATCCTCAGTCCCATTCAGAGTGGCAGGAGCAGCTTCTTTGCACTTCTGGTTGGAGAAAGAGGTGCAGGAGCAGAGGGCTGGGCTTTAAATGGGCTGGAAATGGAACCCCCCCCTTCTGTTCGTGTCCCGAGCCAGCTGCCAGACCTCACATGAAAATACTGCTACTAAACCAGTCAGGACTCAAAGCCCTCCTCACCCAACAGCCCCTGGTTTATGGCCCCTCTGTATTTTCCCAGAAAGTCTCCCACTTTCCCCTCACATCCCTTAATTAAGGTTCTCCTAGGCAGATCTGCTTCACCAAGTTTTCCCACCAAACAGCAGGCTGAGCAAGAAATGCAGACCACTCGCTCCATGTGACAGTTTTGAAGGATGTAGGTGGAAACCTTTGGTTGAAGTAAGGTGCCACTTTGGCTGCCATGATATGAACCCCTGGCAGGCAGGAAAAGGGTGTTGGTAGCTGTCTTTTTCTGCCATCACGGCAGGGGGGGGGTTTATCTCTCTGTGCCTCCCACCCCAGCAGGCACACCACCCCCCCAGGAAGGAGCAGGCTGGCCAAATTAGCTCTGCCAAAGGGTTGCAAGCCAGGCAGTAAAGTCCCTTTGGAGCAGTCCAAATAATCCCTCCTCCATGCAAACTGTAAGGCAGCCTGCAAGGAGAGCAAGAGTGGTGTTACCCTACCTGAGTAGTCTTCTAGCAAGCTTTCAGGGGGTTAAGGCTTTTTTTTTTCTCTATTTCCTCACCCTCTCTAATAAATGCAGAGCTTGGCACAAGCATGCAATCCTTGTCATTCCTGCTCACACCAGGAAAGGGGCAAGTCCTGAAGGCTGCAGGCCAAACTGTATGAAAGAGAAGGGGAGGAACAGGATGAGTGGGAGAAAGCCCAGTGAACAGGGGTAAAAAGGAAAGGAAACAGGAAAGGAAGTAGTCCAGGGAGAGTAGCATGAGGTGGGGAAGGCAGGGCCAAAAGAATGGATGGAAGTCCTCTCAGAAATGGGCTATTTGAAAGCTGTTCCTTCTGTGTCTTGTCCTGGCAGATACTCTAGATCTGGAGATGTTTGGGGAGGAATCTGCTGGTTTTTGGGGACATGTTGGTTGAAAAAGGCAGAGGGACAGAGGACTTTAAAGGAACCCTCCTGCTGCTGACCCCAAAGCACCTGGCACACTGGAGTGCTGGAGGATGAGATGTGAAGTCAGTAGGTGTGCCCAGCCCTCTGCCACATGCAGAACCTCTGTGGTTGCTGCACATGAGGCCTTATGGCTCCTTCCCCCTCCCTGGCCACCTTGTTCTTTGGAGGAGAAGGAAGGGTGGGAGGGAAAAACCCATGATCTTGCTGGCTTGCTGCCAGTTGCTAAGGCAGTTTCTTCAAAAGGGAGGGGAGCTGTGGAAGGAGGGGGCTGCCTGGAGAGGAGGGAGAGCATGTAGGCAGGGAGCTGGCAGAGAGAAGAGCCTGCAGCCACCAGTGAGGGAGGCAGATGGGACCTGGGACTGAGTGGGAGCAGGGGGAAGGAGCACAGAGGAGAGGGGTGAGGTGGGAAAGGGACAGGGGGAGCCAGGAGAAGCAGCTCCTTGCACAGCTCAGCTGTGGAGCCACCATCCCAGCAGACCTGTCTCAGCCAATGGGTTCACTGTGGTTCACAGCAGCTCTAAGAAGCACTGCCTGTGGCAGGAGGGGATTTCATTCTCCAATGGTTTTTCCCTGCTGTTTTCTCCAGTGAGTATGAGATGCGTGTGGTCCAGGGAAGCTAGCTATGCTGTGTGAGCAGGGCTCGCTCCTAATGCCAATGCTGGAAAAACACATGTCCCACGTGGATGTGCATGTTGGAGGCAGGGAGCATCGCCCCTCCTGGAGGAGGCCACCAGACAGTGTGCTGCTGTCCCCTCCTTGCCTCAGTGCCACGTTTGGGTGTCTTTCTGCCCACACAGCATACACTTGAGCAAAGTCCGTGGAAAGCTGGTGGCTGCCCGGCCTCAGCTCTCTGATCTGCCAGTTACTCAGGCCCAGAGAGGAGCTTGGTGTGGCTCTGATACCCCTGGAGTCGCTGTCCAGACTCATGATACCAAATGCAGACCTGGGCCAATGCTGCTGGCAACGAGCCACTGCCCAGTGCTGTGGTGCCTCCTCTGCCTGGAAACACCATTCCTGGGGCACAGCAGCACCACCTGAGGGAGGGAGGGGAGGGACTGTCGGTCCCCAGGGTACCCCAGAGCTCTGGCACCTCGAGAAACGAGGGAAGTGCCTCACTCCTCTGGTGTGGTGTTGGTGTGAGATACCTTAGACTGAACTTCATCCAGCCTGTGCCGAACTCCAGCCTGCTTCCCCCTTCCTCCGGCTCCCCCCACAGCGGGCTCAGAGGAAGTGCCTGTGGGCAAGTGCCTGGAGCTGCCCTCTGGCCGGGGCAGGTGCAGCTCCACGCAGGGGTACCCCATTTTAAAACCCCAGAACAATGGTTTGCCCTTGCAGAGGTGGAAAGCTGTAGGGTTGGAGTGGATGTGAAGCTGCTCCCCTCAGGAGGGGGACGAAGGGCTCTGTGCAGAGCCTTCGATGTTCTGCGCTGGAGGCAGCTCACTGACAAGTCACAAGGGAGGAAATAAGCTCTTAAAAGGTAGGTGGCAACAACACCGGGGCAGCTTCGGGAGTGCAACAGCGGCATCTCCGCCGGCTCCGCTTCGGGTCAGTGCACCAGCACCTTCCCGTGTCCGTACGGGAGCTGATCCCGGCGGGACCGCGGAGCCTGGGTGGGAGCCCGGGGAAGGGTTCGCGCCGCAGCCCCGGCTGCGCCTCACGAACCCTGCGAGCGCAGCGCTTGCTGAGCAGACAGAAATCCAGTCCCGGGGCCGGCTTTCATTCTCCCACTCCTCCTTTCCTTGCGTTTCTCGCGCCCCGTGTCCCTGCAGCTATTTGTCCCCGGGCGGCAGCTGGTGCAGAGCCGTAACCCGAGCCAGCTCCCCGCAGCCGGGATGCTGCGTGCGGCACGTCGGGACGGACACAACTCGCCGCTTTTCCCGCTGGCTCATGGCTCTCTGGAAATCCAAAATGGAGCAGTCGTGCTCCCGTGGGTGTGGGAGGCCGGGCGAGGCGTGCGCAGGGGGTGACTCATGAGCTGAGCACCGCAGCCGGGGCCAGCCCAGGGCGCGCCGGGGCTCCACAAGAGGCTGGAGCCAAAGGCAGGGGCGAGATCTCCCTCCTGGCTGGCCCTGAAAGCAAACACCAGGCACCTGGAGGAGTGGGGAGGGGAGGAGGGCACTGATAAATGAAGCGGTGGATTTAGGTATCAGATGTTTCCTGCTGGGATTTAATGGCCTGGAGGACTGTGCATTCCGTGCATTAGGAGTGGGTAGGTCCCGCTCCCTGGGAAGCCGCTCACACACCCCCGGGCCCAGCTCAGAGCTGCAGCTTCCACCGAGCAGAGCCGAGCATCCCTCGGCACACGTAGTCCAGGATCGGCCTCCGCGGGGACCTCTCTGTGCCGGGGAGGACAAAAGCCTCACAGCAGGAACAGGCCTCGCACAAAACGATGTTTCTCTTGTTCTGTCAGGTGGAGCAGGGTCAGGCCGGGCTGTCCCTCCCCTGTCCCTTGCCACCTCCCGCGGGTGAACACCTCCCACCCCTCCTCCTGCAGCCCTCAGGGGTCTTGTCTTCCCCTGACTGCCCTCCTTCATGGAGGGAAAGAACAAAGCCAGAATTTATTTTAATTGTTTATTGTATAATATAAAACTACAAAAGTAAGACTGCTCATTTCCATGTACATTTGTCCAATTGTTTTTTTGATTACAGCCCATACCTACATGTGAATACAGTAATCTGGTTTCAGATGTCTGTAATATTGCATAGAAAAGGCACAGCTCTAAGGTCTGTGGGAGGGGAGGGGGAAATACAGCCTTTTTTCTTTTTATTTTCTCCTTTTTTTCTTTTTTTTTCTTTTTTTTTCTTTTTTTTTGACAATAACAAGCCCTGTTCAAACAACCATGCACTGAACATGTCACACTATTTACACCTTTTCCAGAATCTTGGCCTTTACAGGCAACTAGTATGGAATATGCTCAGAACTAGATAGGAGTTGAGGTTGGGATTTTATCTGCAATTTGTGTTTTTAAAGAGGTTCCAGAACTTGCATTAGGCTTATTTTCAGAAAAAAGAAAAAAGTGCTTAAAAAAGAACTAATTTATTTCAAAATGTTCAGTCTCATTAATTAATAGAATATTGAAAGCAACTTGCACAGAAGCAGGATACTGAAGCCTGGTTGGGGAGTTGGGGGGGGGGGGTGTGTGTGAAAAAAAAAGAACAAAACCAAACCAAAAGAAACCCTGTAACAAGAAGTTCAAAACATGCCAGAATGAATTAAACCATTTGTCAGACAGGACCCATTGTGATTTACTCAATTTAATGGTAATAAAGTGTAAACTTTGGATTCAAAATTATCAGTTTTAAATAACCCAGGCTCTTTCCCACACGGCGTTGAGGAGAAACCGAATTACCTTGCACCAGGTCCAGATTTCTCCTGACAGTGAGTGCCTCAGCCGGCGGCTCCGCGGCGTTGCTCGCTGTCCCAGGCGGTGCCGGAGGGATGCCCAGACAGACGGAGGGATGCCCAGACAGACGCCGCTCTCTCCAAGTGGGATGTTCCAATTCCTTTGCTCCCAGGGCGGAGGGGTCCCGCCGGGCTCCGGAGGGATTGCTCGGACACAGAGCCGGGGGATTTGGGCTGTACGGGGGCGCTCGGGGCGTCCTGCCCAGCCCCACCTCCGGGCAAGGACTTGGCTCTGGAACAACTCCTGGGGCCCGAGGGAACATCCTGCCCCCTTCTATGGACGTCCAGCCCCAGGGACTTCTGCTGGGCCTCCCATGCGTGTACAAAAAATAAGGGAAAAAAAAAAAAATCATCGTTTCTAAACCTTTCCCAGGCCAGCATGATGGGGATGATTGCATTTGCTCCTGCCTTCAGCAGCAGATTCCAGTAGCGTGCCAAGGGAGGCCCCTCTCTAGAAGCCACTGGGGGTAGGAGCCTGATTAGGACTACTTTTGAACATAAACCTGTCCCTCCTCCATACCTTTTTTTGCATATTTCTAACAACCAGACCCATATTAGAAAAAGAGTGTAGGGAAAAAATAATCCTGTGATCCATGTATATCCTGACTGGAACTCAATTCATTCCTTCTGAATCTGGCTCCCATACCCTTTTTCATACAGATTTACATTCCTACAAGAGGATACATTCCTACCATACATTCTGTACATGTTACAATCCAGATGTTGTTAGCTTCACAATAAAATAAATATATTTACAGAAGAAAAAAAAAAGAATAAATAATTTAAGGAAAAAAAAAAATCACTTCAAATCCAAAGCTCTCTTATTCTGCTCCCATCTTGTCACTTCATTGCACATTAATGTCAATCTCCATCCCTGGTGTAGGTCTTGGAGAAATTCCATGCATGGCTGCTGTTGGGACCACAGCACAGGCCCAGCTAGAGACAGTCAATGATGGTGCAGGGGGAAGCCACAGCTCAGCCCTTCCCAGGCCTTCTGCTGAGTCCCACAAATCAAGCAGGTTTTTGTCCTATGGCAATCCTGTAGGGATTCTGCCACAGGACATGCGCTTCAGCATCAGGGAGCCACAGACAGTGCCCAAAGTGGCAAAGTGGATTTAGACTCAGCTCCTGTTCTCTGGGTACAAAAACTTCAACTGCCTCCCCTTAACAGCACAGGTCTCTGAAAAGGGCACTGATGGGAGCTTTTGCCTAGCAGGTGGTATTTATGCAGGTGTAAATATTTAAGTAATCCCAAAACACAGAAGACTCCAGCGTCCTGCAAATCATTTTTTGACCATGGTAAGGCCAAGTTGCCGTGTGAGCCTGGTGCTGTTCCAGGTTTGTGCAGGACTGTGTTCCCAGATACTGGAGGTGCAGGAACTTTCAGAAAGGCTGTGGGTTCTCCTGCAAGGGCCGAGGACTGCTGTGGAACAAGGGCTGGGGGGTAACTGGAGCTGTCCCCCTCCCTTCCCCTGGTCCCCATGTACACTCGGTCAGTGGTTCTCCGTTTGAAGCAGTAACTTCCTTTCTCTTTAGTTTGTGTAATGACTGCAAATCCATCAGCACCCAAGTGCTTCATGGAGTCCAGACTTGGGAAAAAGAAGAAAGCAAACCCATCCCCTGGGCCCGTGCCCCCCTCCTCCCCCAGCCCTGTCTCTCCCTGGTAATGACCTGGGAGCCAGAAGCACCTTTCACAGCTGTACATGATGCATTGCATTTCGATTAGGAGTTCCTTCATTGCAAAAATGTATTTGCTCTCATCCTGTGTCTGTGTGCATATCTACAATACATCTATCTATATACTAATAAATATATATGGCATGTTTTAAAGTGCCAATTTATAAAAAGCCGCCTCCTTAAAAGGCAGGCAAGACCCAATTTCATCCATGACAAGAAGGGAGCAGAACTGACTGAATATTGCCAAATGACGTAAAACATAATTTAAAATTTCTTAAATAAATATAAAAGTTATTCCTAAAGAAGCCATAGGCATGTCAACAATATAGGTTGTAACCGGCACTCAACAACTAAAGTACCATTGGAAAAACTAAAATGCCATAGCAACTTCAGCAATAGGCATGATACATTGCAAACATTTTTTTCTTTTTAAATTAAATGTACACCACAACGAACTTAGGAAAAAAAAAAAAAAAAGCTATTGGTGCAGTAAGAAGACTTCTCAGGTGTAACGGGGAAGGGGACCATGCATAGAAAGCTGTGTCTGTATATTCCTTGTAAAACGGGTCTATAAAGTGTAAAGCAGGTAACACAGTTGATACAAGAACCCAACTCTATACGAGATGCCAAGTGATGTCACACGACTGGCTCCAGTTTCAACAGCAATGGATATTAAAGCAAGTCCATCCAGTGCAGGTACGAGATGAGCTTCACTGCAGTAATACTGAAGCTGCCTTTTTCAGCACTTAGCACAGTGAGGTGGGAGAGGGGAGGAGAAATGCTCCAAGAAAGGGCGAGCGGGTGCTCCCAGCCCCGCTCTCTGCCCATGCCCGTCAGTCAGGAAGATGCCATGGGAGGCTTGGCTCTCGGTGGGCTCCGGGCACGTCGCTGCCCCTCATGGTATTCCCAGGAGCTCCGGGGGAGGAGCAGGCGCCGATCTCCGCCGGGTTAAGGCTCCACGTCAGGCGGGATGGGGGCCTGGCAAGGCGGGCAGGCTTGGGGACAGCACCCGGCAACGGTGTGAGCAGCGCTCAAGGAGCTCCAGGGGGAAAGTTCCACAACTGTTTCCTGCCAACTGCTTCACATACGTGTTGGAAAAGGACATGGCTCTAAGTTTCAGGAATCACAGTAGTGCGCAGTGGGTACAGCAGGGAGCAAACACTTGTGAAACTCGGACAGAAGCAGCTCCCAGCCCTTTCTTAAAGCACTTTTTTTGTTTGTTTGTTTGCATTCAGGGAAACCGACTGCAGGCTTATTTGATCCAATTTTCTCTTTGCACCATACACATATAAAACATTACAACTCTGTATAAAAGTACAAGTGGTTCTTGTACATCTGAATTATGCAGGAACTATGTGAGCAAATCCTATCAAAATAGCTATTTTTTTTGTGTGTATAAACAGCATTTGTTTTTAGAAAAAACAATACCATAAACTGCAGAATCTGTACAAAAATATAAAATAAATTTGGGCAGCAGTTTCTAAACAGCCATGTAAATGCAACACTTAAAGAGGAGCAGGTTAATGCCTCCAAAAGGCTGAATTGCTAAAGTCAACCTATACAGGGCTAAAATGGTATTGAGATTATCTAAATAATAAAATTTTTTACCTCTTGCAATAAAACTTATAGAAAAAATAGACAAGTATGCACATGCAATTTACAGCTTTCCCCAACATAATCCTTGTGCTTAGCTTTTACCTCTTTTTTATCCTTTTTTTCTTTTTTTTTTTTTTTCTTTTTTTTTTTGTAATAACATAACATTGTCTACAATACGTATTCTTTCCTATACCAGGATATTCGGTCTTCCTTGAGGAACCACTTTAAAAAAAATACATTAGAAGTGGTCATACATGGATGAAGGCACTCCAACTCTGCTCGAAGCAAAAACTAGTGTGATCCTTTTCTTTTCAAAAAAGGCAAGCAAGGATGCATGCACAGTGCTGTGAATCGGGGCTGGGAGGGACTATGGAAATACTACCAAGTATATATACTGGTACTTAAAATAAAAAAATAAAAATAAAATTAAAAAAAAAAACCAACAAAAAAAAAGTTGCTATATTTCTAATATTTTTAAGACCCAACAAGCACCTCCATGATGTGATCCAGTTCTGTGAGATCCATTTTGAAAGGCTGATTTGGAGTTACTGGTTGACTGCTGTATGGAGCAAGAGTTTTTAGGAGCTCATCTGCTGAGACAGGAGCCATTTTTGAGGCAGCCCCCGTGGCAGATGTGCAGGGGTCAAAATCATACATGGACGTATCAATGTCAGCAAACAGAATGTCATCCAGGGTCAAGTCTGTGAGGAAACCTGTGGAAGCTGTTATCTCAAAGTTGCCAGGCAGGGGGTCCATGAGTTTGGATTCAGCCGTTCTGCTCTCCGGGAGGCCCTCGGGCTTGTGAATGTTGGACTCGCTGGGCTGGGCTTTAGAGTCGTCGGCTGCTGATTCAGCTGCTACTGCCTCTGCGGAGGTAGGTGCTGGACAAAGCTCCTCGATTTCATCCAAGGCTGAGGAGAAGCTGTCCTTTACTGGTTGGAGAGCAGGAGGTGGTGGCTTCGTCGGACCATCGTGCTGGACAGCCGGGGAAGTGCAAAAAGTGTCGTCCTCGAGCAAAGAGGCCGGAGTGAGGCAGGACTCCAGGGGCATAGTGCTTACCAGGTCGGCGGGGAGCAGGGGCTGTGAGGCCAGGTGGCTGAACGCCGGCTGTGCCTCGCGGAAGTTGTCGCTGAGAGGGTCGGCAGGCTGTGAAGCGGCCACAAACATGGGCCTCAAGCTGCCTTCTTGTTTGAGTTCTTCCTGGATTCGCCTCAACATGTTGTTAATTAAAACTGTCTTTTGCAAGCTTGGCTCAGTTAATGGCCTGTGGTTATAAAGTTTCATAAGGGAAATGTTGAAGATAGTCTGACGCTGTAAGGTGTAAGACACCTTAGAGGGACCGTCAGTGGGAGACACCACTTTGCCTTCCAACCCATCTTCATGCTCGTCAAACTTCCGCTTTCCTCCTTTCCCCAACATATATCTGCAAGGGAAGAGAGGAGACTGATGAAGGCAGCAAAGCAGGTACACATCTGTCCCCACCGACAATGTGGCCTTGGCCCACAGCAACATGACGAGCAAGCAGCAGCCACCCTACTGCAGGGCCCTCGTCCATCCATGTTTAGGCATGGCTGTGCTGGTAAATTCCAACCAGGAATTCAAGACAGCATCCATAATACTCAAGATCTGGCATGCTTGGCAGCAAATTTCCTCTTCCTTGCATTAAGCAAATACCTGTCCATAGGAGTACAAGCCACACGTTTCCTTACATTCCCTGACTGAGGTAGTGCTATGCCTGGGAATAAAAATGTAAACCACTGAGATTCTCACAATGAATTTCCTCTTTTTATTCAAAAGTGTGTTCACGGGGGAAGGGAAGTGAGGCTCAAGCAATTGTGTGTTGAGAAAAACTTCCCCAGTGAGGCTGGGAGATCCAGCCCTTTGGTATACCAGGATGTACACATATGGGTTTATTTAGCTGATCGCCTAAGGACTAAACTACCAGAGCAGGAAATGCAGTTATTAAGTTATTATACTCAGAATTAGATAAATTACAGATGAAGAAGATCTGTCAAGTCTTTTAGTCTAATCCCCAAGACCACTCTCTGCACTACACTCTGCTGCTGGTCAGATGGCAGATTTTGAAGGAAACAAAGGGGATTTTACCAAACTTGCCCCGCACTATAAATAATTTCTGAGCTAAGATTAAGTAGGGCAGTTCAGTCCCCAGTGCCATCTCTTCCAGGATGTTTCAGAGCGCCTGGAAATGCTCCTCTACACAGCAGAGTCCAGCCTCATTTTGTCACCATTATTTTTGTGACATAAAGATCCCTCCAAACACATAGGAATGGAGGAGTCACTATGCTGGGACAGTAGCATGCCCCAATGTTAAGCTCTCTTGTTTTCCCAGGCAGAGTGGTGAGGAGCTGGAGCTCTAACCCACTCACTCTTTTAATATGATCACAAGCAGCTCCCTGCTCATTCCTGTATCCCTCCCTCTGTTTAAAAAATTCTTCTGGCATGAAGAATTCTGCCTTTTTTAAAGAGAGGGGGAAAAAAAAATAAGTGGAAGAGGCTTTCTAGCAACAGGTATCCAGAAAGAAGTTGCAATGGCCATATAGATTTTTACCCCAGACCTGACCCTTCTCACATTATGCAGCTATCATCTGAGAGACAAAATCTGTCTTCCTTATTTGAGTACAATTCCCAGTCCTCCCAGAGGGATTAGTGCCTGCAAAACAACTGCACTAGACAGGTCTAACACAGTTTGATGGTCGCACAGCAGTCCAGCAGACAGACAACGTAGTTAGACATCACAAAACTGACAAACATTTTACAGCAAAGAGACCCTTGGAAAGCAGAAGAGGGGGCAAAAGAAGTCAGGGTTTCAGTGCTACAAGACCTTCAGAAAGCCTTTGCTGGGTGGTAAATCCAAAACCAGACTAGGTGAAGTGAGGCTCTTCTGGTTAAAAGTAAGTCCCAAATCCAGATAATTTTCTAGCATATTATGCAATTAAAAAAAGAGTGGTGGGGGAAGGGAGCAGGCTGAGCAGAGCTGAGGAACAGGTAGGCTACCATCCAAGCTCCTTGGCCAGCTACCAGCAGTTCCTGCGCCTGGAATCTTGGGTGAACAAAACCTCTGAAATTTAGCACTACTGCTGAAGTCTGGTTTTTCTCTGCTCCCTAGTGTCACTTCCATGGACTATTCCAGAGCTGTGCACATAGGTTTGGGGTGCAAGTGGGGGACTTCGCTATTCCAGTGTTCGCAGTAGACACATTTCCTTTCATTTCAGACAGATAAGAGAAAAAAAGGGAGGATTGGGCTAGTAAGAATTAAAAACTCTGCCCAATTCCAGCATGTTTTTAAAGCAGCAAGGGGTTAGGAGGAGAGTTAGCAGCTTTCCATCCCTTCCTGCTATCTCCTCCCTCTGAAAAAAGACAGACTCTGTCCTAAGGACATACCAGTGCTCCTTCCACAATGCTCTATTTAAAGAAGACATTTTTTAATGGCTTGGGGACTAGAGGACTTTGAAGTTTGTCAGCCTCTGCCTCGAATGTATAAAAATATTCTCTGCACAAAGCAAACCTTTTCCCCCATGATAAAGGAAACAGCCCAGGCTCCATTCCCTGTGCTCAGTTATTCATCATTGCCAGGTGACGCTGCCAAGCATTTCCAACAAATTCAACCGAGCCCATTTCCACCCAAAACTGAGGTGCTGGTAGCAAACACATTTTTAAAGCTGATCAGTAAGAACTATGGGATCATCACTAAGTAAATACTACGATAACCTCACTACGTCATTTTCCAGGAAGCTCAGAGATTATTCAAGATTTCCTGTACGCGTGTGACTTTCGCATCTCACTCGATCTTCACATAGCCTCATTCAGTGCTTGCCCTTTTAGAAGATAAAAAAGATCAGGCAACTCCCAGTCTCACCTACTAGCTTTTCAGCACAGCTTTCAGTTTCCTTTCTTCCCCACTCCTACTCTTTGAAGAGGGTTTAACCCCTAAAGTACCAAAGCAGGATGTCAGCCTAAGCATGGGGGTTTTATTCCACCAAAGAGAGGGTTCATATAAGCACTGCTAGACTCTCAGCTTTATAAAGTTTTATTTTATCCCCTTCTCCTCTGGCATGCCAATGGGAATTGTAAAGAATGTTTTCCTCCAGTTTCCATAAATCACTTCATTCATGCCAATCGAAGCAAGGAGGTGATATCTTTTTAGACCAACTGATAGAGTTGGTAAAACCAGGCATGCTAGGGGGCTTGCAAGTCTTTCTCTGGCTCTTCATAAAAGAATGTCATCATTTCTGGCACTGAAACTTAAGACAATGTTTCCTGCTTCCTCTTTACAATTCAAGCCATCTCTTCCCTCCTTCAACCAACCCGTTTCATGCCTGCATTAAAGGAATCAGTGTAGCATGTCTTATGACAGCGAATAACATTTTTTTTTAAAAAGGACACTGTACAATACCAACATTTGATCTGAGTCAGTTCTGTTCATCTCAAAAACCTTGCTTCTACTAGCCTTTCCAGCCAAACCTCCTGCTGGGAAAACGAAAATGCCAAACTTAAAAGATCAGCTTGACCAAAGATCAGTACAAAATGAGACAAACCCACACCATCCATATTGAGAGCTGTCCAACCAAGCCATACAGCTGTGACACGGGCAGCCAGACAACACCAACCCACCCAAATGTGGCACTGCACAGGCAGAAATAAAAGGTAAAGTTCATGGAAGGTCTTTCATACATCCATTTTGGCTGAACAGCAACCTCAGCCAGACGTATTCCTGCTGTATTTTCACCGATTTGCTAAACATCATTTTGAGGATGGGTGTTAAGAGTTGAGACTGGATGTCACTTTCTTGTTTTTGTAATAAAGGGTGTTGCAGAGTTTTGGTCTGCAAGTGAGTTTTCCATGTTTCTTAGGTATGTGGAACCAGAAAGCTGAAGAAAGACAATGGAAAAGGTGCATCTTCCTGGGGATTGGGGCGGGGTGAGCTACTTGGGAGATCTTCCCCAATATTATCTACCAGTTGGCTCCAGCTCTGGAAGACCCAGAACCAAAAGCTCAACCACTGCTGCTGAGAAAGAGTCTATTTGCTTTTTTTCCCATTTAGGGCAATCGCACGCGCCTCAGCGCCAGAGAAACCCTAGCATTGTTTGGGAGCTGTCTTTTCTTAATTGAAAAACAAAAGTAGTATATTTTTTTTCTCATTTGTGTGTCCTTTAGCTTCCTTTTATTGGCTCTGCATGCTCCTCAGACAGACCTAGAAAAAAATGCAGTTGGGGCTCAGTAGAAGAGATAATCAGGATGGTTCTCTGGAGTCAACCCTCATCGATTAAACACAGTAGAGCTTGTGCAATGCCTGTGTCTCTGAGCCCACTCAGCGATGAATCCTCTGCTCTCCGGAACACAGCAGCACGTGTAGATCGTGAGAGGAGCACTGAGTGTTTTGATTGTGCTTCGGACACTTTGACACTGCTGGACTATTTCTGAAATATTTATTAATTGGCACTTTGGCATAGAAAAGCACCAGATATGTAAAAACTGAGAGGAAAAGTGATTTTGCTCACCCAATAATAAAAATAACCTTTAATTTTAATTCCCAGTGACTTCTAACAATTAAATTTAAAGTATCTCTCAAGACTGAGGGCTCATCTTTGGAAATCAATTCTACAATCCTCTAGGCCCTCCCTGTTCTTTGAGAGAGACAGGAAGGAAAAGGAGAAGGAACTGAACCCCAAGAGGAACAGCAGAAAAGGGGTTTTAAGAAGTCACATTTCCACTCGCAGATTTAAGCCACCCCCTCAGCCTAGAGGATGAACAGCTTATTAGTGTTGAGGTTGCTTTTAGAACAAACACCACGTTGCTCAAAAAGGTAAAAGCCTCAAACCCCGAGTCCACAGGCAACCATTCCTCTCCAGGCAGACGAACACTGAAACACAGGTGTGAACCACAGGGGCTAGTGTGACAAGAGGAGTTTAAAGCTGGACCGGTTACTTTTCGAAATCTTAGGTAATTAAAACCACAGGGGGGTAAAGAAGGAGAGAGATATAAAAAGGCAACTTGGGGGAATTAAAATAAAATGCTACTTCGCACATGTGCGTGAAAAAACACATCAAAACCCCACAACACAAAAGCTCTCCATAAGAGCCCCCCGAAGTGCAATGAAAGCACTGAAGTTGTACACTTCGTTCCCCAAAGTTTCACAAACCTCAGACGTAAGTGACCCTGATCAGGCTTTCCTGGAGAACCGATCCAGTGAATTATGGAAGTGCTTTCTGTGTCACTTCTGGCACATGAAATATAATTTCTCTCCTCCATCCTTCACTCCTCATCCTGGGGAGTTCTGTTGGTTGTATCCTGGCTTTATGGTAGTCAATGGGTGTTTTGTTACTGACTTCAGAATCGGGATTTGGCACAGGGAGCTGCAGGACCAAAATAAAAAGGCCTTTTATGCCAACTGGGTTCAACTGGCAAGACAAGGGCCAGATCCTCTGAGCTAACAGAGGCAGGTTGAGCTGCTGTGAGGTATTTCAGTGCTGCTGGACCCAGCCTGAGGGACCACCTGAACTTGTAACCAGTCCCCACAACTTCAAAGTATCTATCCCCTAGAGTTATGGAGGCAAATCAGTAAACCTCTCACTGTCCCTATTTCCACATCCACAAGGCCACAGCAGAGAGAGAGGGGACACATCTGTAGAAGACCTCTAGGGGCAGAACCATGGGCTCACCCACTACGGAACAATGCTCCTTGGCCTGACAAAGCACAGTAAACCTGCCCCAGCAGGTGGGAGCACAGACATCTCAGAGCACTGGCACCCTCCTCCCATTCAAGTTACAAAGGAAAAGCAGAGGGGAAGGCCAGGATAAACCTGGCAGCTTCTCCCAGCCTCGCTCAAAGTAAGGGGGAAAGCCGAACAGCCCAGGTGTCAGGGTTTAACTCCAGGGCTGGAGCAAACAAGCGACATGGACTTTCAGAGGCAACAGCTAGAGCTTGATGGAAATCTCCCCTCCTTGGGGATTTCATCTGCTGACACTGTAGAGTTTACAGCCTGGCACGACAGCATCCCCGGGAGCTGGGACAGCCTGTTCCATGCAGAGCTGCACGGCCACGCTCCCTGTGCTGCAGCTGGCCTGCAGGGTGTGAACCAACCAGTAGGGATGAGGGGGGGTGTGGGGGGGGGTGTTTTTTTTTTTTTTTTTTTTTTTTCCCACAAGGCTGCTTTCTCAGGATCTGATGCACTTTTTACATGTTGGAGTGTACTGCATCCATGTTGCCTGTCTAAAGAGGACCCCTGACAACGCTGTGTGGTAAGAACTGTGTCTCATGTCACATGTGAGTTAGGAAACAAATCCCACAAACCCCAAAGAGAGGTAGAGGGAATGGAATTGTGCAGGGGTTTCTATTCTCTCCAGAGCCAGTGCTCAGACATTCCATATTTACAAGGTTTGTTTTCCCTGACACATTTTACATTAATTCTGGCTGCCCTTTTTTGTTGGTGTTTTGGGTTTTTGTTGTGTTTTTTTGTGTTTTTTTGTTTGTTGGGGTTGTGTCTTTTTGGTTGTTTTGTTTGTTTGTTTGTTTTTTAACTGAGTGACAGTTAAAAAACTCCTCTTTAGAGTATATAAAAAAATTGGCCTCCTGGGCAGCTCTCTGGTTCCAGAGATTGTTTTTCTGTTTGGAAGTCTTCACTGCAAGGCTGTCAGTGCCAGCAGTAACTGTAAGTGGCAGGTATTTCCCACACATATTTTACAGGGACCTAACTCTTCCATCTCCTGTGGTGGATGGGTAAACCTCAGCTCTTCCAGAAGAAACAGAGAAGCAAGTAAAACTCCTCAGCACCCCACTCCTGCACTTAGCAAGAAAGGCAGCTTCTCTCTCCCTACAGAAACGCAGCCTCAGCCCCCTGCTTTAGGCACTTCACACTGAGTGAAGAAGACTGAGTGAAGAGCGGCCAGCAAGCTGAGTGACAGGGGTCTTTTCTGCTCTCCAGTTAAAATCAAAATAAGAAGGAAAACCATAGTGAGTGACTGCTAGAGGCTAATCTATGTAGAACTTACTTAGGGACTGTGCAAGGAAACCTCTGGCAAACAGGAGACAACAGAAGAAGCTTAGACTCTCATTTGAGAGGCATCTGAAATCATGCAGGTCTCACAGGGTTTACCTTTGATACTGAGAGCCTGGAATCCCCAGGTCCCCAAAGGAGCGTCCATGTTAATCAGAAAGTAAGGTGAAGCCTTCCCTAGCAAATAAGCAATGCAATTATAAAGCCAGTCAATAGTGTAACGCCAGCCAACGTGTTCCAGCGATATTTTGAAACTGTAATCTGATCCTACTGTTTCCATCCTCGTGCCTTGCCTGCTCTCCCTTGTTGCATACTGTACTATTTGAGGCCCAGAGGGCAAAGCAAGCTCTTGCTGTTTGTTCATGATCAGAAACTGCATTTGGAGCGAGAGCTCCGTGTGTACCGCCCACACCACTTTCTTGAGCGTTTCTTAAACTTGCAGCCCGACGAAGCCCTGCTAGAAGGATCTCTGCAAAACAACCAAAAACACGAACTCCACTTCTGCCTTCAGTTTGCAGCTCCTTTTCACCACACTAAAAAAAGTCAAAGCCGCAGTCGAAGGCAATCTCTGACTCTGCAGTGTGTTAAGCCTTGCAGGAAACATATGCTTCTATTAAATTGGAAACAGTTTCTAATGCTGTCAGTTTGCTAAATGTAACATGTTCCCCTGGAAGAAGTGGAGCGGTTTTAATGTTTTTGACTAACTGCACACATCCAAACAGAGTACCACTGATAAAGCTGGAATGGGCTCCAATAAATATAGCTTAGAGTAAATTACTGTCTCATTAAGTAATTGTTTGGAAAAAGGGCAGCAGGTTTTCTAGATTATAGCTATGTTATTAAGGGTGTTTTAATATTAGGAATTCTATCAGGGTAGCAGAAGTTAATGCAAGTTTAAATCAGGGGAGCACTTGTTAGCTTGTTAAAGCATTAAAGACTGCCCTGGCAGAACCAGAAGGTGGACAAGACCGCACAGGTTCTGAGCATGGAAAACCAGCAAGGCACACTGCAAACCACTGTGAGGCTGAAAGCAAGAGCAAAAGCCCTGAGCAACTCTGACAACTTCTTTTCAGTGCAAAGCAAGTGGAAGGATTTACCTGGGTAACACACCGGGGTTGAAAAACATTTATTCAATATTCATGTACAGGAATACAGTTGTCTTCACTGGAAAAAAATAGAACAATTTTGGACTGCCCAGCTGAACTAACTCTGTCTCAAAGACCTGAAAGCCAAAACGTCAATTCTCACATGTTCTGCTTCAGACAGGACTTCCCATGTGCTTCCTTATAAAACAGTGCCCAGAAGATGCAAGCAAGCCCCCAACCTGCCCTTTTTTGGTCTCGTCCTTAACTGGAAGCTTTAGGAATCACACTGTCTAAGACTGCCAACCCCTGCCACAGAGCCCTTCACAGGCCTGGTGCAAGACATGGCCTCACTGACCACCAACCACCTGCTTGGAGCCAGATCAGGATGAAGGAGTCTCCTCTTCCCACTACCAGGAGATGCTTTGTTAGGGTTACCTACTGAGGGGAGAGAGATCCTCCAGAAGATGACAAAGCTTCCCTCATCTCAGGTCACTTCTGTGCCAAATATCCTTTACATCCCTTCCCAGGATGATTGCACACGCCGTTTTACATCAGTGCCCTAGCTGCCACCACCAGGAGCCTCCTCCCTGGGGTGCAGCTTAGCTGGGCTCTGTGCTTCAAAAAGCCACCAAAAGAGCAGGGCTGAGGCTATTTTGAAATGTGGGTCTCCAAGTGGCAGTGCTAAGGAAGCAGCCAGGCCAGCCATTGTGCTGTGAACACATGGGCTCAGCTGAAGGACCAGGAGCTGCTTTACACACCTGGGCATCAGCAGCATGAAATCCGAGCTGCAGTAAAGCAAACCAGGCACAGCACCAGGCCAGATCCTCTGACTTTACTACGTGATTAGCTGATTATTCAGCAGACTCTGCTTGTTGTCACCTAAAAAATATGCGAGGGCTTCTACACACAAGCCTCCCTGGGATCAGCCAAGAAGCTCTTCCTGCTCCACACCACATTTCTTCCCACAAGTGCAGCACTCGTGCCTTGGATGGAAGCAGGAGATGCCGGTCCCAACAGGCAGGACCACGACACCATGAATTCCTGTGTCAGTGGGCATGGAGCCACGCTGGAGCTGGCGCACACAGCTCCATGCTGGGTAAACCAGAGCCATCTCCTTAAGAGGTGGAGCAGCAGCAATTAAGATGGCTGTCTACTGCTCCAGGGCCCAGTTCAGCCCAGAAGAGTGCCTGCCATTCCTTCCCACTGCAGAGCCAGCAGGCACTGGCACAGCGCAAGTGCTGGCTAAAAAAGAGACACCTCACTTGTAAATGAAATTCAAAATAATCTGAAAGACCTAGAGCAGCTACCAGAAAGTGGCACAGTCTGGAAAACACACTCACACTCCCTTTCCACTGCTAAAATTACACACCTGCAATGACAAGATGGTACTGGTCAGGCTCTAAGGGAGAATGGTGAAATAGCCAGCCCGGCTGTGAATCCCTCCTCCCCTGCGCTGGCGCACAGAACAATGGATTACGGCACGGCTGTGTTGAATTGTACAAGACATCTCTATTGGCACGCACGTGTCACAGGCTGCCTGGTATTTTTAGTCTACGTAGGGACTGAGCTCTGCACACCCATCTCCACTGGACCTGTGCAATTCCTGCAAATGTTAATGAGAATTGTGCACGCACCCACGAGAGATGAGACCCCTTCGTGTATAGTAAGGGAGAGTTTCTCTCACCTATCTATAATTACTTTGTTTGAATCCATCTTTTCCCCAAAGATACCTTGATTTTCCCCCTTGTCATATACCCTTAATAAACACTTGGGGGGGGGGGGGGGGGGGGGGGGGCAGGAAACCCCACACTACTGAAAGAACTGAATGGTTTGCCAAAAAGTAGGTTATTGCTCTGAAAACAGTGTTGAATAAATTATCACAGTCAAACTGAAAAGCAGCAAATGGCAGGAGGGAAGAAGATGAGAAATGGAAAAAAAAAACTCTGAAGAAATATATACTACAAATGCACCATACAAAACCCAGCAATGACAAGTCATTTTAGCTTCTGGCCTGTAGATTTTATTTGCTAACCAGCTTTGCACTACTGAGAGTTAGAAGAAAAGAAAGGTGTTTCCCTGGCATTTTAAAAAGTAGCTTAAACAGCACATGAGTTGCTTTCAACATTTTTAAATGTTGATGAAATTATTAAATTGTGCTTATTAAATGAAATAAGCACAACCCTGCAAATAAACACATTCTATGAAAAAGAACCCACTCACCCTGCAAGTTTCTTTTAAAGAGGTGAAAAAGTTGTTGGACATTTGTCCACCACCAGTGAAAACAAAACAAATTAAAAAAAATAGTTAAAATTTGATAATAAAGTTTGCTCAGATATTGTTAAATGATGTTGGACAAGATGATAACTGCTGGCCTTTCCATTCAGCGCACTAAAACTCTTGCATTTGTTGAAATACAGCATATGTTTCCATGTCTTACAAAGGAGCCTTCTGAAAACTGATTAAAGGGAACTTTGGCCAGCCTTGAACTATTCTCAACCTGTAATAGCTATGAGTTAGAGACAAAAGAGATTCCATTTTTTGTGGCACCTGCTTGATTTCACAATAAAAAGTACTACACCAAACTGATGTTCTTTAAAACAGCCACCATGGGACACACATCCCTTCTATGTGGAGTAACTTAAATATTTTCAAGTAAATCACTTAAACTTAGATGGAGACACCCTTTTAACAGCATATTTTGAGAACGTGTATTAAGTCTGTATTTTGAAGGAGGTTTAGGACGAGTTAATTAACACAGAACAAAGAAACTTAACCACAAACTAAGATCTTGGAAATTGGGAGTGGAAAATACAGAAGGAGAACAGCTCAGGAAACGGAATGTCCGAAACTTTATTTTATATTCAGTCAGGCACAACCCGTTCACCTCACCCATGACAGCATTACACTGATTTTCCCCACAGTTAAAAGCAATGTCCTGATCCAAGCATCCATATATCCCGTGTGTCCCTCTGCCAGCAAGGGGAAGCAGAGCAGTGACAGGAAGCTTGACACTGTGTGTCACACACAGAGAAAATATTCTCTCTCTGGTATTCATTCACAAGCTATTTGTGAAACAGTTTAGTTAGGGAAGGAAAGTGGAAGGACTGATTAGAAGAGCCACTTTTGCCAAGCAGATGGAACAGGAGGTGGTAAGGGTAACCCAAGCAGGTTATTGGACCCTTGGGACAGCCAGCATGGAAGTACCCTGGGCAAAATCCCTGCAACCACAGCGCAGGCTCCTAAAGCCCAAGGCACTAGTCCGACACGGGGCCAGAAGCAGGCATGAGACCCGACCCACAGCAAATCAGGCCATGCCAAAAGTGCTGAAATAGAGTGGCTTGTCTCACACAAGGCCCACAGAGCAGTGAGAAAGTAAAATGTAACCACCACCGTTCAAAAAAACAGTGTGGTTTGCACACAAACGCTAGTCTCCTATCTTGATGAAATGTATATTTGAAAAACATGCAAATGATATGCATGCACGTGGATGTGTACCTACTAAAGGTTTTTTTCCAAGGGAGAAAGAGTGCCTGTAAAAACACATGAAAAGTAAAGTTTGCGGAGGCACCGGAAGATGATGATGTATTTCTGAATTAGGACTTAAAACTTCATTTTGCAGCTACCTGAAGTTAAGACAAAGCTGCCTTTAGGCATCTCAAACTAGTCAGACCTGCTATAGCAGTTGCACAGTCTGCTTCAAATATGCCCTCCACGCTCCTTTCAACCTCCACCCCAACATATATCCGCATAGTTTACCTCCAATCATGGGTGGTTCTTGCTATAGCGCAGTTCACTCACCCTTATTGCCCGCCTGGCACGACAGGAGGGGTTTTTAAGACTAATGTTGCAGGCTACTATAAAAAACTGTACAAAAACAGACAGTAACTGTCACATTTCCATTAAAGATGAGCGTGGTACAAATAGTACAAGGGTTTCTGGGGTGGGCTGGAAAATCTGGAATCAAAAAAACAGCTTTAATTGTTACATCTGAGGACGCATTAGGGCAAGTTTAGATCTTTTCACCAATTCACAGGGCTCCTTGAAAAAGGGAACTTATTTTTTCTGCTACTTCCATATAGTGCCCAGTTTTCAAAATAACATTACAAGAAAACAACCCAAGTTTGAACTCTTCTCTCAGTATTCTACTGTATTAAGAATTCAATTTTTATTCTAACTTCACTGGAAACAAACTGTCAGATGAAATCCAACACACCTTACTGGTGTGAAAGCAAAGTAAACAGGTTTTGGCTCCTAATAATTACACAGACTGAGACTCATGTCATTTAATGCCATTTAAAACTCAATCCCAGAGTGATACTAAGGAGAAATTTGTCTTTAAAACCACTGGTACTCAAAACACTGATAATGTTATACAGGTTGAGAACTTCAGATGTTCTGTGGCAACACCTCTGATTTTATGCACCAAGCTGAGGAGGGTACCAAAGCTGGCCCCTCATTTGAAGAGCAGTGGTCTGACCTTGCCTAACGCAGGGCTTTGAGCATGGTTTCAATTTCACAGCAGCAGCCTGAATCCAGTGTCACTCTGATGTGGTGGTGGCTGCTGTCTCACCTGAGCTAAATGAGCCTCCACCCTCAAAGAAGGGACAGATGAAAACAAAAAACTTGGTTTCTCTCTGGTGAGAGAACTCCTGACAGTTTCTTCAGCCCTTTCAAGCCTTCCCACCCCTAGTCAGAGCTCAAAGCTCGTTCTGAAGGCCGATGAGGCTGCACCCAACGCCCCTGGAGACAGCCCCAACTCTCCCTTGGGAATGCCCCTAGAATCAGGTCTTCCCCACCTCAAAAATCCCCTTTGCGCCAGAGGAATGTCCCAGCCAGCACATCTTCACAGCTCCTCCTGGCCGCTCGGCAACGACACCCAGCATCTGACACGCTCACCAGGAGCCATAGATGAGGCAAACGTGGTGGCAGTGCAGGTTCTACTCTGCACAGTGACACACAGTTTAATACCCACACAGCCAAGAGACAGGGCAGGGACCCTGCTGTGACACACACAAGCCTGCTTCTCCCACTAAACCTCTGCTGTCTCCCAGCCACACGTTTGCTTCGGAGCTCAGTTTGGTCTTCACTTCAGCACACCCAAGAGCAATGCTAGCACAGCATTTACGGGCTTTGCCTTCCCCACTCGTGTTGAACAACCAAGCATTGTTATCTTATTTTTGTTATAGTGTTTGCATTGGTAATACTGAACAAACCTAAAGCCTCCACTACAGCAAACATAAAAATTGACTCTGTTTATAAAAGAATTAAAGAACTAACGCATGTTTAGAGTCTCTCTCCATTTACAGAAAACAGGCACCTCTTCATGACAGCAGTTTCTCTGACTGATGAAAGTTTAGAAATCAAAAGAAGTGGCAGAAAACATGCAATTATATACCCCTGAAGAAAATAAGCACTGTGCTCAGATTGACAAATTTCATCTTCCACAAACCATTAATTAGCAAAAGATTCATCAAGACTAAAGATCTGTGCTTAGTGCCAACCTGCTTACATTGAAGCCGGACCTTGCTCTCTCCTTTGAAACACTCCTGATCTTTGGACTTGGTAACTGAAAGCTGCTATTTCTGGCACTGATTCGTGTGCATGTTAAGGAACCACTGCAACTGGAGCTGTCTCCTTGTGAGCCACTTACACTACAGAGCCGAGTTAAAAGAAGGTGTCTCTCTTGCTACCTGGCCCTTATAAGAAGTAGATCACCAGAAGACTACTTGCACTTTCAAAGTACTGCATTCTCCTTGTTTGACAGATTACACTTTAAGATGTTACATAAAAGCAAAAATAGTCACAAATACTTTGGATCACCTGTCTAGTGTTAGCACTGCCAGAGATGAACTGTGCCAGGAGTGCTTTACATCAGTATGAAAAAAGTCAAGGTTCCTAAAAAAAAAAGTTTCCCCAATGAAATATTTATTGAAAAAATAAAAGCAGCTTGTGTGAATGATGGCAAAATCCTTCAAACTAGATATTGCAAAAAATGTGCTGTACTTCATGGAAGCTAAAAAAAATAAATTTTGAGTATGAAATTTGAGTGCTTCCTTGCTATTAGGACATTATCTCAAAGTCCTTGATGCCTCTCAGGCAGACAATTTGAGCACTTGGTATATTTATGTTATTATTTCCCCTGTAAAACTCTTTATTTCATCTTTCCCCTTAAAAAGAGCAGGTGTATAAAGGAACACAATTACAACTCTTAATAAATCAGCACCTACATATGCATTTAATGCTCTTTAAGACTGCTTCATCTACAGACAAAACTTGAAGGACCTATGGCTATCAGGGTTCTTTTTGTTTGTTTTCAATCAGCTTCAGAGAAAAAGAAATCGGCCTGACACAAAAATCAAAGCAGTGTTTTAATATGCATAAATTCTAAGCAGTCCAATCCAGTTCCTGCAGAAAAGGAGTGGGTGGTTGCAGCTACCAACTTAAATGGAAGCAAGATCAGTCACGAGAGGAAAAATATCAAGAGCTGTTACATTGGATGCTGCAATACTTGCCTGAACAATGGAAGTATTCTGAAGGACACTCTCGGATACCTGTCCAGCACCACAAACTCCTAACCCTCCTCCCATCTCTACCACTACTGCAGGTTCATTATGTTAAATCAGAGCCCAAAGATACCATCCTATTACATAAAATGCATGTACTGTAACTTCAGCCAGAAAGCGCTACTTTCAATGTACCCAGCTAAATTGTTAATTTCGATAGCAATCATTTTAAAGGAAACACAATTCATTTTTATGGTTTGTTCTACCATGTGAAAGCTTCCTGTGCCCTGAGATGCAAGCTGGGGTGCCTCTGTCAATTTTATACCCTGTGAGAAGTCCATAAGACACAGAAACCTTCACTTGTGCAGATGCACACCTAAAATGATCAGAATTTAAGAAGTAATTTAAGAGTTGTTTGAACTCACACACATAGCAAGTGTTCACTCATTTGAGAGCCACAAGCATAAAGCTAGTGTTCGGGGCAGCCAAGCCCTCTCCCACCGTTGTTTGAGCAGTAGTGCATTCTAGAGTGGCCAAATCCAGCACCCACTGGCAGAGTCACCCTGATGGCCGCACCAGGCAGCAGATGAAAAAGCCTGGATTTCCCTGCTCCCGAGAGCCTTGGGTCTGTCTGAGCACACGCCGCCACACGCAACAGCTATGGCGTGCTTCACTGAAGTTCGGGGAAAGAAGCTGACAGGCCCACCCCCGGATGGAGATAAAATGGGCAGACTCGCTTTATTTTACACCAGCAGCTGACCCACAGCTCTTAATCAGCCACCAAGGGGCTCACTGGACAGCACGCGAGCCCCTCCATAGATTTCCAACTAAATCTATGGCCCTGGATTTTCCAGCTGTGTTTCACAAAATGCAAGAAATGACAGCAGGTAACTGTACTCCTTTTTTTTCATGCTTAGGAAGAACTTATTTTTCCAGATCCTAATGTGAGTAAGGCGGCCAACGCTCTAAATCAAAGTGGCACCACAAAAGGCTTTTTCTTCAAGCGTTCATCCACCTCGAAGAAAACTCTAATAAATACACATTTTTGCCGTCGCTTCCAAAAGATGAACCACCTTATTCACAAAATCCCCCCCCCCCCTCCCAGATGCCTGTCTCTCCGTGCTGGCGGTGCTCCCAAGGATGACCCATGCGCGCTATTGCTCAGGGAAAAGACAGGCTAATCCCCTGCCCTAACACCAACCCCTGAAAAGGGCCAGGCAGCGGGGCCAGCCGGGTCCTGCCCAGCCATATGTCAGCTTTGCTACAGCGGAGTGAAAGTCTCCCCCAGGCCCTTTTAGCTCTCCCGGCACTACGGCACGCACTTTTCGGGGATCCCTGAAGCTCCCGCTCTGGCTGGGTGAACGGAGCCAGGCTGCAGCCCCCGGCTCCAGGGGCTCCCCGGCGCACACGCGAACTTACCGGGGTGGCGCGGCTTTCCTGGCGTCGGAGGGAGCCCGGCTGCGGCGAGCACAACCGGCCGCACTACCGGGGCCGGCACAGCCACCTCGATAAAAAAAGTATATTCCAGCTACCCGCACCTGCTTCGGCTCGGGATCCCCCCGCATCGGCGGGGGAGGGGGCGTATTTTAAGGTCAACTCCGCCGCTCTCCCTCCTCTGCTCATCTCAGCACGAACGCCCCCCTCCCCGGAGGAGAGGGGGAGGATCCCCGCCCCGGGCTCCTCTACACGGGCACCAATTTAAAGGTAGAGATAAAACAAGCCCCGATGACTCGCAAAGCTGGAGGGGGTGGGGGAGTGTCGCCGCCCCCTACCCTTATACACACACACACACACACACACACACACACACACACACACCCGATGCCCCGCAGCCCCCCAGCCCCACTCACCACATGCAGCTCCACCTGAGAACTAAAGCATGGAGAGGGGGAGGTCGGAAACTCTCGCCCTAGAGCAGCTCCATATGTCGCTCCTCGCCGCGCCGCTCCGGGGAGGGGCCGGGTGGGATGCGGAGGAGGAGGAAAGGAGGAGGAGGAAAAGAGGAGGAGGAGGAGGCAGGAGCAGGCGGCTTGAGGATTTAAGCCTCCTCTCTGCCCCGGCGGCTGCGATCACGCAGCATTATACAATGGAGGAGGAGGAGAGGAAGGAGGAGAAGGAGGAGGCACCACCAGCCCCGGCTCCCAGCACTTGCCGCCAGCACTGACGACAGGGGCGGCTCCGGCGAGCTCCTCACCCTCCGGCCCGCGTCAAAGCTCCGCCTCGGCCCTGGCCTTCCTCCCCCGCCCCCCCAACCCCCGCGGTTCCTCCTCCTGGTGCTGCTGCTGCTGCTGCTGCTCCTCCTCCTCCTCCTCCTCCCCCGCTCCGGCTCCCCGCGCTGCCCACGCGTGCCCCGGCCCCGGGCGGGCGGCGCGGCTCCCGCAGCCACCGCGGCTTCCCCGGGGAGCGCCGGGCCGGCACAAAGGCGGGTGCCAGCGCGCCCCGACCGCAAATATGACAAGTATCCCTGCAATCCGGTGGCGGGGACCCGGCCGGGGCACGGGGCTCAGCCAGCCCTGCTCCCCGCGCGGGGCTGGCCCCGGATTGTCCCAAAATTCTCCCCTCGCACCTCCGGTCAGCCCCCGGCCGTACGAGCAGAGCGGGGGCGAGGGGGGGGATGTGGAGAAAGCCCGGAGTGCTGCCGGCTGCCCCCCGCCCTGGGACCTCACCTGGGAGCCGAGGGAGGCGGCGGCCCCCGTCCGTGGAATCCTCGCTGCTAATTTGGGCTGTGCAGATACCACCGAAGCACAAAAATGAGGCCAAATGGAGATGTTCGATCGCGCGAAGACTTGGGGGAAGGAAGGAAGAGCTCGGCACCAGGCACTATCTGGAAAGAAGATGATTATTTTAAGTCACCTCAATGACTGGGTTTCGAAAGGGGCTGTAATCCTAGCCGGCGCTGTTAAAGGCGATTCAAACACCTTACAGTTTTGACTGTAGCCCCAGCAGGCATCCCGGATCGTTCCGGCCTTTCATGTTCCACTAAACCAGTTGTACTTCGGGACAATAAAGCTTTAAGACCTAATATAAAGGCGATTATTAGTCATTAATACCACGAGTCGTTTAGGTATTATGCTCAAAACGGTCTGTAATGATTTGTGATCAATCAAGATGATGGTCTTGCTAGAAACTAACTTCCATTTTCAGTTAAAAAAGCGAAAACGAAAAGAGGGATACTTTTAGAAGAAAGGTTTCTTTATCCTGGAAACTGTATCTGACAAAAATCCACACAGGAAAAACAACACCAAACAATTAAAATAGTGAATCTGCCAAAATAAAAGGAGACTGAGTGCTAATTTTATGGATTCTTAAAATTAGAATTGAAAGGGCCCCCTAAGTGATGTTTAAACACCAGGACTGGCATTTGAGCACTTTGCTAAACTCACTAAAAAGGAAGGAAAGGACATCAGATCTAAAACCCGACGTTTTATTTTGCCGGTTTGGAGGCCTCAGCACACCTTTCCCTTTCCATCCGTGCTATCAGCCATTCCTTTGAGGAGATGCAAGCTCTCTCATCCCGTATCTGTGGCACAGAGTTAGCCCTAAACCAATCTGCAAAGCAATTCACGAACCGTTTACTAGATTTTGACGAGTGATTTGCGAATTGCCCAGGAGCTGGCAAACATTAAAACCAGAATCTCCCTGGCTGGATACTTTCCAGCAGCAAGGCACTTTGATTTGGTCCCTCTCCCTGGGGAAACAAGTCTCTCCCTGAAATTACCAGCATCACAATAAAATCACTAAATAAAAGGAAAAGGTTCATTTTCTTTAGGGCCTGAGTGATGCCTGTTCAGTGGGCTTCTGCCCACTCAAAAGCCACACAGAATACTTGTAATACTTGCACATTGTTGGCTGAGTTATTTGAGGGGTTTTTTTGCATGCCAGATTCACTGAATTTCAGGGCCTCATTCCGTCCTCCTTTACACCAGATTTGTAACACAGCGGGGATCTGGCCTTGCGCAATTGCGCCGTGGATGCGCCCAGCCGAGCAGCGCCTGCCTTCCGGAGCTCAAAGTCCGCAGCAGGTTTGCAGTCCCCGTGCCTGGGTGTGTGCACGCTATCACCGGCACCAGAGGCAGAACCACAAACATTTGCTAAATAAGCAGCTGGGCTCCAGCCCGATATGCACAGCCCTGATCTTGCCATGTTACATTCGGCAGCAAAAAGCCTGAGCCTGTGTCATTCCAGTTTTAAATGCTTCTGACTTCGCTCGGTTGCTCCAATTTTACACCAGCATAAGAAAAAGCTCACCGCCCCTTCTGTTTCCTACTGTAAATCTCCCGAGTCTTTCTTGGCAGGAGTTTATAGTCACGCTGTAACTCAGCTTGTGCCTCTGAACACAACTAGTACAACCTGCATCCATACTCAGAAGCACTCCCAGCTGAGCATAGGTCACAATATGAATCGATATGAATAGAGCTCCTTCCTGTGCTTCGTGCACAGCACAGGCTCCGGCGCGGCGAGACGAGGTTGGGCTACAGAAGGAGAATAATCCCGCTGCCGGCTGCTCCTCACATGGCCTCGCACCTGATTGAGAGAGGCCTTTCAGGCCAAAAAACTCTGCTCTGCAGCTCTGGAGCAGCCTGACCAGGTGTCTGCCTGAAAGACCCAAATGCAGTTTGCCCAAACACATCAGTAAGCGCGGAGAAGCAGCCTGCTATGGAGCTACAAAACGCTGCGCTAGGAAATGTGACAGCTGAGGTTTCCAGATCATGCGGGAGCAGGACGGGGGGAAAAAGTCTGCAAGGAGGAGGCACCCAAAACTCATCCCATTTCAGAACCACACATGCATGGCTTCCCAGGGAGCAGTAGCACAGGTTTAGTTGTGCAGTCATAGCCTTGACACAGGCCCTTGAGCTGCTCACATGCGAAGATGACACAGTAAAAGAGAAGGAGCTGAGATGTGTCCTTCTGCAGCAGTACTGACATGGGCTACACACATAGCCTAAGTGCAGCCCTGTCTTTGAGCAAGGATGGTCAAAGCCTGCCTGATTGAGGCCAGGTCTCATGAAGATCATTCATAAACTACCCCTGTGTTGAAGATAAATAAATGAACAAGGTAATAAATGAACAAACAGAAATCAGAGATTGGGAAGGAGGAAACAGACACAGACTGTCAGGTAGTCTGCCCATCAACACGGGTGCTAATTAGGAAAGAGTGGCAAAGTTTGGTGTACTGGAATGTTGGCATCTTTTGCATTTTTCAAAGATAGAGGGAGTGAACTGCCTCCTATGCTTCTAATTGCATCCTTGGCCTTTTCCTTTCTGATTGCAGTCAATACAAATACTATGAGATTTCATCAGGTAATTGTTCAACACAACTTAATTTTCTCCCTGGATGTCTTTCCTTCGGTGCATGCAGGAACTGGCAGGAAAACACCTGATACTGCCCCCCAGAGCAGACAACCTTCTTGCCAATAAAGACCCCCTCAGCACTGGTAACTTGGGAAAAGCTAAACAAAGGCCCTGCCCATAGCCAGAGCTGCTCGTTCCACTTGAGCAGCACCCCTCACCAAGCAGCGAGGCTCTCCTGGGTGAGAAGAAAGCACACGGCAAGCAAAGGCAGATCAAACACTGCTCACACCTTGTGCTGTCTCCGTTCCAGCTCAGCACTGACCTCCCAGAGTAGGGTCCTTCTCATGTGAGGCTTAGCCACCGATAAAAACAAGTTCCTCAGTAAAAAATAGGGGTGCTACATTACTGCAGTCTGAACTTGAGCAGGGAGGGGGCTCCACCTGGGAGCTGGGCTGCTTTCCTTGGGATTTCAATGGTTTCTTCTTCTTTTTTTTGCTGGTGCAACTCTGCCACTCTAACAAGGCAGTCCCATGTATTCCAAGGCACAGAAGTCAGTAAAAACCAAAGGAAGGAATGCTCTGCTCCTTCTCACCCCAGTTTTAGCTCTCCTCCCCCACTTCATTTTCTGCTTTAGTTCATATTTTTCTCCTTTAATATTTTTGTGGCAGGAGGAGAAACACTGTTCCCTAGAATGCAGAATATGCTTAATTATCATTCTCAGTTAGTTCTCTAGGAAAAAAAAAACCCTACAGGAAAAATCAGTTTAATTAATGAGTATGACCAAATGCAGCCTTAGTTCTAATGCAGTATCATATATTATATGTCCAGTTGGGCAGTTGATCTTCTTTGGGTAAAATGAACAGCTATGCAAAAAACGAGGGAGCTCATGAATCAATATTCAGAGTGCAACTAACCCCTTTTGTATAGTTATTCTAAGCTTCCTACAGATTTTGATGATCATGTCGGTTCCCAAATACTGCTTTTGACTTTGGTAACACAGGATCAGGCCTGTACAGTCTAGTAATAGGAAGCTATTGCTTGGCAGTACCAAGGGTTGTACCACATGGTAAATTTGTTAAGTAATTAAGGAAAGAAACCCAACCCTTAACTCCAGGATAGCTCTCAAATAGCCACACCAAATAAAAATCCCCAGTGTGTGTGAACGAAAGAGGTAGCAAGGTTTCATCTGAAAGTAAGATTTGGTGATTTAGCTGCTTTTCAAAAGGGCTACTCTTCACATACTAAATTATTAAGGAAATATTATGGAACAGGATTATCAGGAAAGAAAAAAAAAAAAAAAGCGTGCATTAACTGGCTTAGTCAGAGGAGGTTTTGCTGCATTCCTCATGCACGGAGATGACTCCCTCCCTCTGTAATTCCCTGTGCACTCCCAGTCCTCTGGAGAATGTTGGTGCGCATCATCCTTGCTCCAGCTGAAAGACTGTCCTCTGACCAAGGTTCAAGCTGCCTGCCATTGCTGCGTATCTCCTCACATCTTTCTGCCTTTTAATAAAAATCTTATGTTCCTTTCCAAATCCCATTCAGGCTGCATCCCCTGCAAGATGTGCTTCATTCCTGGCCCAGGCCAGACTGTTCACACTGGCACTGCCTGTATGGCACACAGGCTCCTAAAACAGTCTCCCCTTTCCAACCCTGCTTCTTGTGACACAGTGAATTGTACTCTGCACTGAGCTGAGTTTTAAACAATTTCAGCTGCTTTTCTTTCCCTTTCAATGTTCACTCTGCAGTCTCTATCAAAAGCACAAGTCATTCTTTTCTGGAACACTTGGTTACTTTTCTGAAGAGAGGCTACACTGATGTCCTGATATTCATCTCATACCAGGGCCAGTGGATCAAGAGGGGAAAAAAAATCTGCAGATAAAACCAAAGCCTCTGTTTTAGAGCTGAAGAGGGAATACTTCTAATCAAGAAAAAATACAGAAACAGTGGGGAAAAATAGAGAGATAGCCCGTCTTCAGGCCTAATTAACCACTGGTGTAAACAGATGTCGCTGTAATCAAGCCAGAAGACTTCGGGCCACCCATCAGTCTTGAGCAAAAACCCAACACCAGCCTGAAAGTCTTAGCAACGTGGGGCTGGCAAAGATGCATGCCACACACACTTCAGCACAAAGGTCCCACAACGTCCCCAGTGCTGAGGGACCACCTGCTCCTTGTCCACCAGGGGAGAGCAGCTCTACTGCACTGGCTTACCCTGACCTCTGCACAGACTACAAGCTTTTCCTGAAGTAAAGCTACTCCTACAAAGCTCTCTGTGGAGTCACACATTTCTGGAGCACAGATGTCCCCACACTTTTCCAAAGCTCTCTTGAAACCTGAAAGAGGCCTTGGAATATGTTTAGCATTGCTCAACCCTGCTCAGATGCAAAAGGCTCAATAGACCAAATGGGGCCACCAGTGGGGTGACCAGAAGCTTCTAGAAGTGGATGTTCCTGCTCAGATTTGTTGCATTAAAGCATTGTACAACAGTTACAATGAGTTTGAGGCTGGGAGGGCACAACTGAAATGGTATTGTGGCTACAGTGCTGATGTAGGATGTTACACAGCATTTCAATATGTTATGCAGGACTTAAACCATGTCACTGGAGTTAAACATGTTTGTGCTCAGATGCATTACCAGAAAAAAAAAAAAACAAAAACCAAACCAACAAGAAGCTACCTCAATCCTTATTTATATGAAAACATGAGTTAATACATGGAGATCCAAATGACTGCACTCACCTATAGCTGCTTCTTCTGTTTACAGGAACACAACCTGTAAAGCACATTAATGATCCAACAAAGATTTGGGGGCTTGGGCCTATTGTTTAAAACTAGTTTCTGCAGCTTCTTAGAGCCTCTAGATTCAAAGAATGCTTACCAAGATAGAGGCATTTTCAAAGTAATTCAGATTTGTAGTGATAAATCCTTCCTCTGACTGTCTCAGGTGCAAAATTCTTTACAATGTTTATCTGTACTCCTTTCAGACAAAGGTTTCTGAGGGTCTAATTTTAAGTAAGCAGTGAGTGACCTACACTACTTGTTTAAAAGAAAAAGCAAAAAGCCAAAACCAACAAACCCCAATAAAACAGAAGTTGAATCTGTAGGGCCAAATTCAGAAGAGGAAGTTAAAAAAAAAAAAAAAGGACCTGGCAGAAAACCTAGCACAAGAACATCAAATGTAGCAGCATTAACTCCCACTGCCATTCTGTTCTTCTACAAATAATTGAAGATCATATAGAACTGAACTCATTGAGTCAATGCAGTGAATGCACAAATCTTTCTGCTTTAATCCTTCACAAAATATGTAACTCCTTAGATTATGTGCAAAGAAGAAATTAAAAAAAAAAAAAAAAAAAAAAAAGAAGACTGAATGAGTACATCAGATGCTTTTAGTGACTATGCCTGTGGTAATGATTCATTTTGTCTTTCTACATTCCCTAGTGCTAGCATGGCTAAGAGTCAGCAGAAGCTCATACTCTATATGCAGGTAAACAGACTGTGGGTGATGTCTGCATTTCTTAACTCTACCTAAAACCAACCCGAAACCGTCAGAAATCCATTTTATCTTTCTGAAGAAAAAGGGAACAACACAAATTAATTTAGGTTCTCATCTAACCTTTTTTTTTTTCTTTTTAATGTTCTTTCACTTTAAAGGAAGCTGCTCATTTATAGTGACCATTAGGCAAAAGCTAAGAGAGGTTTACACCTAATTAGTATTCCCAAGCAAGGATGAAACACTAAATCACTGCAAACCCACCCAGCATTCAGGTCCTACCAACACGACAAAGAAAAAAAGCTGAAAATCCACCATTTATTATCAGAGTCCCCTTCCTTTCACACCTCCTAATGGTCTTTTTCTTCCTCCCACAGTGGTTCTGGGGTGCTAATGTCCTTGCAATGCGGCAAGGGTCTGGTAGAGGGGAGGGGCAGCTCTCCTGTCTGGTCACACCCGTGTGACATAGCATGTGTGGGCACATTTGCAGGGGTGAAAAAGACAACAGCAGGAAGAAAAAAAAAAAAAAAAGATATGTCTTGACAGGGATGACATGGAGGTAGGGAAGAAGGTGCTGCATGTGGCATACGGATCCTTAAAGCCTATAGTGGTTTTCTGTGACAGACATAAGCAGGTTGCTCAAACAGTAAGAACTGTCCCCTTTTATTTTTATTTTAGCCTTGGTGAGGAGGTAAAACAGAGACATAATTGGAGTACAGAGGGGAACCAGAAACAAGGAGAAAAAGCTGCATTCCCATTAATGGTGCTGCTGCCAGTCCAGGGTCCTTCCTTGTTTGGTCACTGGGCAAGAAGCAGGAGAAGAAAATAACACAAGGTGTATCACTGAGGCTTTCCCGGCTTCTTCTCCCAGCCACAAACTTCCTCAGCACATGTGGGATGGCCAGAAGGCTCCTAAACCCCTCTCTTTCACAGAGATCCACTTTCCTACAGAGGTTCAACTCCACAAACCTTTTCCTATCACATTCATTTGTAGACGGAAAGGTGCCAACGAGTGAGCCATAACTCCTGTCTACAGAGTGAAGTACCTGCCCACCCAGAGCAGCCAGCCCCAGGTACTGCAGAGAGAGGCACCAGCCCTTTTTGCAAGAGCTGGGCAGAAAGATGCACCCTCTGCCAGAAGCTCACAGCAAGGAGCCAGCCAAGCCAAGGAGGGATGATTGTCCATCTGCTTTTCACTAATGCCCCAGTACATTTTCTAATCATCCACACTCAGGGGACATTCCTAGTGTTTCCTGATAAGCAGAACAGTCATAATAAACCCCAGTTACTTTGCTTGCTTACCTACTACCTACTACTACAGTAGAGTTAACCTTCATGTTAAATCTTTTTCTTTTTTCTTTTTCCTTCTGAATCTGCTCTTCTGCTAACTTTACTGTACTCTTGCTGGATGTTCAGCCCCTGCCACAAGAGCAAAAGAAGTTAGGCAGATGTCAAAGTGTGATCATTTGACTCCATAAACATATCCAAATACTATTGCCAAACAGGTCAGCATACAGAAACTTCTTTTTGCTGGTAGAGCTCTTCAAAGGAACCTCTTCCTTCTCTGAGCAGCTGGGAAAGTGCAAAGTGTGCACTCCTTACTCAAGTTGTGGGGTTCATAGAAAGAACTGCCCCCAAGAACATCAGTGCATTACTCCTGCTAGCAAAAAGAGAGGCCTAGCATTTGATGGGCTTGTTTCTGCTTTAAAATCAGGACAAACTAAACCAAATCACCTCTGTTGGAGAAACACTGTCTTGCATGAGATGTTCCATGGAAAACCTTAGCCTCCCAAGTTCTTTTTGCTAGCTGCCACAGCTGATGTGGGCAAAATAATGAGAAGGAAATGCATTTGTTGTTTTGAACTTCAATTTCTTTAATTTAGTGAAGATTCCCCTTAAATAAATGGAAGTGGGGAGATCTTGGAATAAGCCTTAGCAAGTTTCATCACACTTTTTCTTCTTGCAAGCGAGCCATCATTCAGTAGCTAGGTGGTTCTAAATAAAGAACTCTAGTCAACAACAGGAAATAACTCCCACAGAAAAAAAAGGGCAGAATACAAACTTGCAGCAACTCTCGTACATAGCTCACAACGGCCTTTTGTTCCATGCACATTAAATCCAAAATCTTTACTTTTCAGAAGATGTTCTTACTCTAAGTAATTAAAACTTATTTTTAACTTGTCGCAAGTACGGATCCCTTCCTTGCCTTCCTCCCCAAAAAAGCCACATTAACAGTCAGAAAATCACAAGCTATTCCCATTTTCCCGCTTTCATTTAGTAGATACAGACATTCTAGGAATGCCACATGATGACCAGGATTTTAAAAAGTTACTGATGGTGGGGTATTTATCTTATTTCCTTCTTTTTTTTTTTTTTTTCTTGGCAGGGGGAGGTGCACTGTTGTGTTCTCAGCTGCAGTTTACATCCTTCACAACGTTCAAAAACCACTGCATGCTCAGAAAGTACAAAGCACCTGGTCTGTGGGAGGGGGATAGAGGAGAAACCATACATCTCTAGCCACTTATTAAACACTCAGGCTGGTGTCTAGAATCATCAGCTTTTAAATTATTCAACACATCACACATAACAGGCCAATGACTGAGCACAGGCACCAAGTACAACATTCAAAAACGCACAACCAAAATCCCTTAAAGAATACACTGGCTGATTCCATCTGGCTTTGAAAAAGTGTGGTTTTAGTGTGCCAAGGGGGGGATTTTAAGAGGGCTTCTACTTCTTGGCTGCTATGGATAGGTCTCCACAGGAGGTGGGAGAGCTTCTTTAGGAACGTTGCTATCACTTGTAGCAAGTATCTTCTGGAATGTAAACACAGATATAGCAGATTTTAGTGGCCAGCTGATTCCAGCATCTCTCCATCAAATCACCTGACGTGGCTCTGTCAAACTGCAACTGAACTGCAAAACCAATTTCCATTCTAGAAATAGAATGTTTGAATTATACAGCTCCAAGAACCACGGTTACAGTTCCAGGTTGGATTTTTGTCTCTGGAATAGTGAACTGGCTCAGTGTGCATGTTTGTGTACTGTGTGTTCATGTGCACATGTAGCCATCAAAAGTTTACACAAAGAGCAAATCACATTTGCTTCCTCATGCACAATGAACACACAGGCTGAAGCAGCTCCACATTCAAATCTAGCCCCAAATAGGTGGTTGTATTTTAAAGTCCTCAACAGTGGGCTCAAACCTGAGCTTGCAATTATAGCCTTTTCTTGTTTAGATCCAGACTCCTTCTGAACCTTCAGAAAGGAATAAAAATCAACAAGGTAAAGTATCCTGGAGCAGTTGTCCCACTGTTTCCCTGCTCTCACCTATTAGGTTAAATACTATAGCAATTTCAGTGGGACCAGCACACTTTAAAAGATGTAGTCTCTCTGTCTTTTTCTCTCTCTCGCTGAATGATATTTCTGCCCACATGCACTGACACATACTGTGTCTAACAAGGCTGTGATTCATTTTCAGTTCTAGTCATGCTCACAAGTGATGCAGTGCACTAGCTGTGCCTTCAGGATCTGCGTAATTTAGCTTCATTTTCTCTGCCCCCACCCTGCATTAAGTGAAGTTCCAACAAAGCCAAGTCATCACCCACCAACTCCCCCTCCCACCTGCTTGGGGGATGTGTACAGCAGGAATCTGAAGAATAATAATAATAAAATTAAATTAGTTTTTTTAGAAAGAGAGAGGAGGGGATGAGAGCTTGAGAAATATCATGAATTGTTAGAAAGCTTTCTAACAGTGAATAATGTGAGTGAATAATGATAATGGGATGTATACTACCAGATCACTGAAGCAGCTGTATCAGTCCTGAATCATCCCCCCATACACGTTAAATGCAGCACTGTGTCTTGCATTGTGAATATCTTGCAAGTTCATGCTAAAAAGTGACTGACATTAAACCTGAATCCCTGATTTATAAAGGCAAACACCTCCTCAGCCTCTCCCATTGTGGTGACCATCCGCTGGTCCCCTGCCCCTTGCAGTCACTTTGAGCAGGCACAAAACTGCAAACCTCCCGCACTCAGTGGCCACCAGGCATCACGAATTACACACGGTGGTTTTGTGATACAAATTACAAGCTGCTTCTGAGCTAAACTCCATGTATTTGAGGCATAAGGCCAAGCTTGAACAAAGTGAAAGACAGGCTTTTTATTTGATAAATCTCATTATCTTGCTGGCATTCAAAATTCATCTCAGACACAGAAATGCATCACACAAAGTAGTTCTCTAGTTACGTGGAAGAGCCAAGATGCTTTAACGTGTTAGTTAAAAGGTGGTCTTACACACCCACCACACTAACATTTCTTCAACCTGTAACTATGTTTTGATGAAACAGAAAACTCGATTTTCTGAAGAAAAACAAGTAAATCACATTTCTTTAGCAAAGATCCCTAGACAAAAGCGAGTCACTGAAGACTCCTTCAGGCAGATCTTAGTGATCTGCATGATTTCCTTAATCCCCAACAATGACACAGGATAAAAGGAATTAGCACCAAAACCTAGAAGGTACTTCAACGTTACAGGTGTAGTACTGAGAGGGTCACTGTCACCACAGAGTTACAGTGAATGAAATGAACGCATATCACATTTCTTCCTTTACATGAAACATCTATGTGGTGGGAGTTTTGTGTAAGCCAGGCACAAGCTGAGCAGCCTCTCCTGTTGCTGACCCCAATTCATGACCAACATGAGCACACCAAACTAGGGATTAAATTCTACTTGCTGTAGAGGTCCATCTCCTTTTCCTCCTCACTGCCAAAGTGATTACTCAGTTTGACCTTGCAGCTCACCAGCCCACTTGCTGGCACATCCCCACTCCAGGTCGTGTAAAGAAAGAATCTAAGAGGACACCAGAATTTTGGGCTACCCAAGGCTTGTCCAAGCCTAATGGCTGGGTGAGATGGAGTTTGTCTCTCTGCTTTCCCATCAACATCCTCTTTTCTGCCAGAATGAGCCTGAGCTGATCAGGAGCTGAAGAAATATGTTTCCTCGTGGTCATTTATTCTCAATCCATTCTCCTCCTCAGAAGCTCCCAACTATATCAAAGTAATGAAGGAGTGACCACAGCCAGGGAAGGGCTGATCTACTTTTCTGATGTGTAACTCACATGACTGTGAAGGGACCAGATCATCCCATGAGTCTGGTATCATGAAGGGCTCCGGGAGCTCTGAAACATCTGGGAGCTTTGAAGGAGGACAATTCGCAGGGCTGGATACTTGTTGGGAGTAACGGGTCTGACAAGGAAAGCAGCGGACTGTCATTCCAGCAGACAGGCTTCTGCCTCATTTTGCAAATTAAAGAAACAAAGCACAGGGAAACTATGGGCTGGCTTATTGTGGAAATGAAAGTCAAGGCCGTGCGTTTTGATATCCTGAGCTCGCCACGAAAGTCCAGCCTTCCTCACCCGTGAAGTCATGTTGTAAACATCCTCAGGGCAGGGCCTACACCTCTCATTTGCTTTGTCTGTGGCTTCCAATCTTCCACAGTTTGCAGATCTCTTCACACTTTCCAATAGGGCTGTGCTTTTAAACCTGCTGACAACAGGCTTGCTTTCCCTGGCTTTCCTGCACATCTTGCACGTAGCTTGTGGATCCTCCTGAGTCTGTTCTCTGTGGCCCTCTGCAGATTCCTTTGTGCCCCTGTCTTCCTACCAATCCCTACACACCACAAGAGCCAGCAGCAAGCATTTTCAAAGTGGCCCTAACTCCGTCTAGCTGCCCTAATTTGAGACAAAAGCACAGAGCTTCCCTGTCATTTCAGCGTTTCCCATCTCAAGGTATTGGAGCTGTTGATCTCCCACATGAAAATGCATTATGCTGTCAGCCCAGCCTAAGGGCTGTTATTTAATTTACTTGAGGAGGTAAGTGAAAGCCCCTTCATGCAAATGCTTACAATGTGATCTGGAAAACAGCAGGCGTAATTAGATAAAATGGCAGCAAAGCCCACCAGGGAAATAATGTTAATTCATGAGGATTTTCCTCTCCACCTCCCTCTCAGCAAGGTTTGAAGACAAGGAGGGGAGGAAAAAAAAAAAAGAAAAAACCAGAATGCACCTCAATGATCTATCAAGTAAAAAAACAGGACAGCAACCAGTGGGATCATCTAGAAGATGCCTCTGCATGACAACCCTAGCAGGACTGGCAGCCCATGCTCCTAAGCAATGCAGCACTGAAAGCAAAAATTGCTCTGCACTCTTATAAATTAATCTGAGTACAGACATAAGTAGACCCATCACTCCTAAACTTCACATCATCTCCTGAACAAGGCCTAGTCAAGCCATGGAGATTTGTCACACGGGAACATCACTGCAGCCTCCTGACCCCACTAACCATAACAACATCAGAACTCTTCTGCAAGTCTTGAAAGAAGATCTGGCATTTCTAACCCACTAATGAATTTTTTCCCTCAAAAGTATCCAGGAAAGGGTTCTAACTAAACTGTCAAAGCATTGGTAGTATAGGGGATCACAAGGACACCCCGATGTCAGCACATGTGACACTGATCAGACAAAGAGAAGCTCTCCCAGTGACCTCAGGAAACCACAGCTCTGTGTTTCTGCTGCTGCTGCCTTCTCCCTCCCACCTAGAAGCCAGCCAGGAAAGCCACCTCCTGATTGCTGACCTGCCACTACCAAAATGGATTCCAATTAGCCAACTCACTCATGGCTATTAGGAAAGAGAGACATTTTTTTGTTGTTGAGTAATTACTCCTCATGAAATGGCTTACATCCCTAGTTGATTAGGTCACAACACACTGTGAACAAATTGATGTAACAGAGATATCTTTAACCTGATAAATTAAGGCATACTTTCTCAATATAGAAAGCCTAACTGAAGCCATGCACGGGGTATTTACCAAAGGCATCTAGAAACAGAATTATAACATGCACAAACAAACAACGGTTGAGATTCAAAGACAGCAGCTCATACACATCCAACTCACATATTTATTCGATGGGGAAAAAAATAAAAGGTAGCTTGCTTACTGTGAGTATTGTAAATGTCTCAAAGTGAGCAGTGTAGTCTGACATCAGCAGTTAAAATTCAGGTGGCACATGAGAAAGAAGAGATTTTGTTTGCTTGCTTCTCTACATCCTTTCTCCCACCTATGAGAGGAGAAAACCCTTTTTTTTTTTTTTCTAGTCAGGGATTTACTTGCTGAAGCAATTAGAGATATACAAAATATATAGAAAGCCTGAATAACCACACAGTAAATATGCCACAGTGGAGGTTACCGAAATACAGCCCAAGAAGTTCCCCTAGAAGAATCCTGAAATCAGCCTGGGTTGTATTGCAAATAAATTTGATTACATTTTCTCTCCCTTCACCAAGTCCTAATCTTTAGTGTTCCTGCACAAATAAAACTTCATCTGCCTGGAGAACAGCAGCTCCTCCACCATTTCTATCAAGTCATCCATTGTAGTACACTGGTTTATTTAAAACCAAACCGAATTGCCCAAGCCCATAAATACTGACTGCTTCCTGATTTTGGGACTTGCCCATCTACTAAAAAGGAAGCCGTTCACTTTACAGACCATGGCCCTAATCTTTCAAACAGTTTCGCCTGTGCTTAGCAGGAGCACAGGAGCACTTCAGTCCAATGTAAGCAATTGCTGAAGTGAGGCCAATGTTTCCTGTTGTAGTTAAAAGCACATTATACAGTGAGGATGGAAAAATATGTCTGCAACACAAATTCAGCCTTTCTCTTCCCATTTCAGGATGAGGGGGTCGGAAAAGCACTCTCAATGCAAACGTATGTGACAAGGGCCCAGGCAGAGTGAGTGCCATGAACAGCTTTTTACTGTGTTGGGTTTCTAAGTCGGGAAACCAACTGGGTGTCATTTAATCTCCCAGATTAAAATCACTTAGCGAATATTGTATTGTTTCAGCGCTCTCGCTGTCAGCGCAGCGTTGGGGGCCTCGCCGGCGCTCTGCTGCTCGCTAACTCACCACTAATGAAACCTCGCGCAGGAGCAGCTGCCGGAATCTGTGTCAAACTGCATCTGGCACCCATCTATCTTCCAGTCATCTAAATTCACCTCTGAAATCATACAAAAGCAGCCGCAGAGCTCCCTGCAGCCACTCCAACACACCAGGCTTTGTCTCATCAAGCCTGTTAAGCAATTTAAAGCAATTTATTTTTTTAATTTGCCTTGTGTTTTACAGCGGCAGCTTTCACAAAAGCAGTGAAGAAGTTAAAAAAATTCAGTGGGGGGAGGGAAAAAAGTGCCCACTTTTCTTTTCTTTTTTTTCTTTTTTTTTTAAAGAAATAAAGAAAAAAAAGCCTGTCAAGCTCTCAGTAGACTATCATTAAACCAGTTTTGGCTGAAACTGTATGTTTAGGGGTTTTCCAATGGAGACACTCTGGTGCCTGCAACACTCAGACAGGGAGGGGAGGCTTCTATACAATTGTTGAATTGTTGTCATGGCTATTAAATATGCTGTAGCACAAATACCCAACAGGGTTGGAGGTTTGTCGTGTATTGGCTCTGGAGAGGAATCAAAAATACTGGTATTAACTAGCAGATAACTGAGTTATATAAACACTGAATAAAAGATTCAGTCAAAAGTTTTAAAAGGTTTATTAACTTCACTCCAAACCCTTCCCCCTCCACCTCCCAATTGGGGCTTAAAGTACTCTGCAAATTAAAAATATTTTACATTTACTGCAGTGCTAATTTGACCGAGTCTCCTCTAACATTTGGGGTAAAAGTATCTCTTCTCTCTTTATATTTTCTGCAGAGGACGGGAGTTTTGCTCCACTGTCTCGTTAGGCTCATGAGTGGCAGTTTGAGAGAGTGGCACAGTAAAGCCATGACTTGCTGACTAAAACAGGTCAATGAAAAACAGGCTAGTGACTGAAACTGAAACTTCTCATTTCTCTCAAGAAAAGGCTGTATTGTCAAGATAGAGTCTAGCATGTCTATTAAGCAACTTTCAGAGCAGCAGTGCTCAGCACAGCAGTGCCTCCCCAGTGTGAGAGGAGGGGACATGGCCCCTGGCACAGGCCCAGCCCCAGCGCCCGGCCAGGCCCCGCTGGGACAGACGCCGTCCTCTCCACGCCGGAGCCCAGCCAGCTGCCGGGAAGGAGCATTAAAGAACACGGTGTGCAGAGGGCAGGGGATGTGCTGGGCTCCTCTCCCAGCTTGAAGTTGTCCATCCAGCCAAACAGGTCATGATCCATGTCCCAGTGACAACCAGCCGTACGGCATGGAGGACTCTAGGTGAGTGTGCCAGGCCTTCCGTAAGGGCAGCGGTGGGCGAGTTTGGGAGGCGTTTCCTAGACTGAATGCTGCAAACTGCGGAAGGAACAGGAGAAACAGGATCTGTCAACCCATCTAATTAAGGAGCATTTTCCCCACGCAGATTCATACACATCTCTCCAGGCTATAGGGCCCTCATTTCTTGCCTCAGCCCAAAACAGACTGACTGTATTTTGCATTTCTATGACAATTTGTTCTCAGCATTTCTTAGGAAGAAGCACAATGTACATGTCCTATGAAAATGATCACATGCTTGTAGATACCTCTGTCTCTGCTGCTAATTCCATTGTGCCCATCCGCTGTGCAGCTAACCTTTTGCAGGAACTGAAATAATCTGAAAAAAAATGGAAGCGTGCTCCTTTCTGCAAGCTTCCTAAATAACAACTGTGACAAGAAATCACATTTTTGAGCAAAGGCTACCAGTCCAACTGCTACCATTGCTGCTCCTCTACCCATTAAATAAAAAGGAGATTCCGCTATGCCTTGCATAGGGTCACTTTATAGGGATGTCCAAAATGAAATCACCATTGCCAAGAGGCTGATTGAGTATCCTGGGCAGTCCCCTCCAGCCCCCAGTTGAGCTCAACAGCAGGACTGACAACAGCCCCAGGACTGTGGCCACCAGGAAAAGCCACAGAGATTGACAATTCATTTTTTACAGGCCAATGGTCTGACCTCTGGGCAGCAGTGGAACAAGTCAGCATAAAGGTGACAAAGCTCTGTATACCATTATAAATCATCCAAACCAACCAGCAGAAAATCCACGTGCTGATCGTCCTAGCTTATACCTCCTCTTCATTTTTTCCCTCTGTAAACAAAGTCCTCTCCCCCATCACCTCCTGAGGCCCATCTGGAGGAATCATGAGGGGTGTTCTCACATCCTGCTCCCTGAAAAAGCCGGTCCTGCTTGCCGAGCGCTCACCAACGTCACGCCAAGCAATGACGCAAGCCATGACTGTTGTCCAGGTGGTGGGGTGTGACCTATTTCTGGACTACAGGGGTTTGGTTTGGGAGGAACGTGCAATGCCTAGTGATGGAGGTGGGAAGAGGAGAAAATTGTTGTAAGAAAGTCGGGAATTGATTGTATTCTACGTATTTGCTTTGTGTTTTGAGAGGTAAGTAAGAGGCCAAAACAAAAGCAGTGCCGCAGCCTCAAGGATCTTAACATCCATCTGAAGTGGAAGTAAGAAGGAGAAAGCATCCCCACCGTAGGAAGCAGAAACTTTCTCTGATTACAGAACTAACATGCCCCCAAAATCTGGTTTCCTTAACAGTATATGGCATCAAAAGGAGAAATATTTTAAAGACACAAAGGCATTTCACTCTTCCCCTGCCTTCCCACAAGCACGTTCATTCAAAAACAACCTGTCCAGCACCGCTACCAGGTGTCTCAGGTTTTATGCATGAATAAGCTGTCCTGTAACTTGCACAAAATATATTTATTTACCAAGTGGAGTATTTCTTCAGTCATTCAACTCTGACGTGTTATATACAACCAAATGAGCTCTGTAGCAACAGGGCAAATTTTCACAGCTAATTCTCCCTCTTGCAGGATTTTCTTTGGAATTGGGCTGAAGCATCGATGGTTTACTTGTCACTTGATGATTTTGCCATATTTTAGAGCAGCTATACTGACCAAAAAGGACACCAGCACTGTCCTAGACAAACAAACAGTATTTCAAAATTTACAGCATTGCGCTCAAGTTGCAGTCCAGAGGGCATCCCACCGAGCTTGTGAAGGCAACAGAAGCAAATGCACTGGGTTTGCACAATGCACAACACTCCTTTAATTAAAGAAGACTCTCAGTTAGTCTGTACCTACTTTCCTGAAATCTTTGGGGCTTTCCGACCCCTTCATCCATAGGGAATTCTCTGCAGATACCTGTGCTAGCATTTTGTCTGGTACACACAAGCCCAGTAGAGTTGTAGTAGGTTTGTATTATGTGGCATGTGCACGCTGCCTATACAGAAAACAAACAAAACCTCTCCAAAATCCGCATTCCCTCTATTGACTATGAAAAACTCCTCAGTTCAAATTTCCAGGAACGCCTAGAAGAGCAGGCAAGCCTTGGTGCCTACATCCCTTAAATATAATTTGAGGGGAATTATTGTTTCAATAATAAAGGGAAGCTTTTTTTTCAGGGGGGGAACCAGAAAACCAAATCGAGCTTCTTTATATCAGCTGCTGTATTCATATAATGAGTTTTTCTGTGGTGTAACCGTTTTCAAACCAGGGCAGCCAAAAATTGCTTTTTCCAGTTATCTATAAATCAGGGTTGGAGAGAAAAGAAACAGTTCCAGATCGTGGTATGCATCAGTCTGAGCAATCACTCCAGCCAGTCATGCAGGTAAACAGCTATAAGGCATCAATTAGCAACACAAAAAAAAAGAGGCCATCTACAAACCAGAGTACAGGAAAAAAAAAAAAGCTTACAACTTTGCCAACTGGCCACTTATCTGTTTGAAGACAGGGGAAACTGAGCTACCTCAAATTGTAGGGGTCACTAGAAGAATACACAGAGATAAGAGCATGGAACAGTACAGACAGAGCAAGAGGGGATGCCTCCTGAACGGAGAGGAAAATAAGAGCTAGAAATTGGGCAGGGGTCTTGCAGGCAAATATGAAACAAAACAGTTTTATATATATACCACAGCTGCAAACTGGCACAGAAAGAGCTCCAAAGCAAGGAGGTAGGGAGGGAAACACAATGGTAAGAGGAAGATCTAGACCTGATTATGGCAGAAAACAGTTTGAGTGGGTTTTTTTTTTTCTTTCTCCACATTCATCTGGATAAAAATAATAAGGACTGAAGTGTGAGTCCAAGAGGCCAAGGATGAGAAAATTTACCACACTAGAAGCAAAAGATGACCCAGTTTGGACAAGAGGTTTAAGTAGAAGAAAATCAAAAGGAGAGAAGGAAGTCTGGAAACTTGTGTAGAGAAGATAGCAGCAGGATTTAGCAACCATAAGGAATAAGAGGGGGGATGGGTAAATAGAGGGGAGCTAAAAACAAGAGAGTTGCAGCTATGTTTCATGGCACTAATTCAGCAAAGAAACAGCCTCAAATGGATGTAAACAATGGACTATTCATTAGGAGTTGCATTCCCTGCAACCCAGCAAACTATTGTCTGCAAGTTTTAAATACTCCCTTCACACACACACACAAACTAAATTACAGAAAATGTGAAACACCAGATAATCTCAACAACGTGTCTCAAAATCACTGCCCTCAAGCATGCACTATGCTTGGCAGACTTCTTCCAACCATCTGCCAGCATGTGGAGGAAAATAAATAATTAACTCACATCTGGGGTCAGACTGAACTACAGTAACCAGCCTGAAACTCATGCCTGAGTAAAGGAGAGGCAGTGACTAACAGCACATGTGGATTGAGCTCTGGGGAGCCTTTCCAAGCTGTCCCACCCTAAGCATCCTGTCCACCTTGCCATGGGAGTCTCCCACACTGAGAGAAGATGTTGTGTGCTTCTATCCCACACTACCCATCTGGCATGGCAGCTGAAGAAGCAATTCAGAATTTGGGGCTACATTTTCAGTTGCAGAAAGTTCAGATTTTTCCTGATGCTACTATTACAGTAAGGAATGGCTTGGATAGGTAGAAAATATGTTTGACAACTGGTTTTGCTCACCTGAGAGCGAAAGGTCTGTTAGAAACTCTCCAGTAATACCCTTTCCTAAGCACCAGGGTACCCAACAGGGCATGCAGGTGTGATCCAAATATCCTTGTTTTATTCTCAAAGGTGATTTGGCTCTGTGGACTGCTCCAGAGTAAGCCTACAATCCACAACTCTTCAGAGGGAAGGGGTTTGAGTTTCACAGGAAGGGGCTAGCAACCATGGGAGGCATTTGTAAGGGCAAGATGGAAGAGGAGGCAGATAACTTGGGCTTTCTTTTTCCTCATCTATTGAAGGCATCTGCATAAAGGACCTTCCAGTGTGTCCTTGCTGTATTCACAGGCAAAGGCTCAAAGGACCTATCCAGTCTGCAGACCTGCAGAGCACAGGCTGTACATCCCCACTCAGCATCTCTCATGCCTGATAGGATGTGACTTGTCTTTCAGGAATCTGGAGGACTGCAGGGAGAAGCTCCTCACAAGAGGCTGTCTCACAGCTTTTCTTCCTCTTGCCCAGGTCCAAAGGTACATTAGCACAGTATTGCTAATTGTTAACAATAATGTAACTGCTCACTGTTATATCACATAGCTCCCACCAGGAATTACACAAATGTAAGGAGACCTTGGACTCCCTTCAGGTTTCCACCCAAATTCTTCAAACTCCTACTACTTGCACTGAAGGTCTGTGGAGATGAGAGACAGAATCACAGAATCTGTTGAGCTGGAAGGGACCCACAAGGATTGTCAAGTCCAATAGCACAGGACCTGGCACTGCACAGAACCATCCCCAAGAATCACACCATTAGAAGGGACAAATCTTTTTTTACCTTTAGTTTTGGGCATATGGGCAACAACCAGGCACCTAATTTTGTTTTGCCTGTTTATCCAGAAGTGCTGTGTGTTTCATTGAGCAGCAGCAGAAGCATGCAAACACCACACAGCCCACAGAGGGAAAAATTGGCCTGGAAAAGTGGCAGGAGGGGAAGAACTTGACAGTTTTAATTCAATTTGTGTCTTTCATATTGCCCTTTGTTCGTGCTACACAGTACACAAGCTGCATAAATCATTGTCCACCAAACTGGGAAAAATAAAGACAGAAAAGCTGAAAATATAAAGATTCATTTATGGCTCCTCTCTGATCTCAGCATGCTTCACATTTAGGGTTCATGGAGTATCTCAGTATAACAAACACACACTGACAACTACTACAGTTTAGGGACACCTTCACAACCACCACATGGGCAGCAAGAAGCAAAATCCTTTTGTACAACACTGAAATTCCCCTTTCCAGCTCTCCGAAAAGCCCCCAAGGCTGCCCTCAAAGGCAGCCTTTGGGGTTATAGGAGAAGAGTCCCAGAGCTTCTGCAGCTCTGTATGTGTTCTACTTCTAACCTAAACTTTCAGAGGGAAGGAAGACAATTTCTACCTCTTTTCACTACAAGGATAGCCAACAAAATGTGAACTGAAGGTTGGGCAGAAAAAGTGATGAAGTGCAGAGAGTGCATGTTGTAAGTCACATGTGGTCTCCAGCATATGGATAACAGTCACACTTAAATAAGGAAATCAAATGTCAGTCCACTACTACCCTGTCTAAAATTAATCTCTCTACTGATTCCCAAGAACATGCAGCTTCAAAAGCTGAGTGCCTGCTCGCAGGAACAGGCAGACAGTAGAAAATACACACAAGTAAATAACTGGAGCTTGCTCTGTTCCTCTTTTACCCACATCTTTTTTATTAAATGCTTTTCACTGAGCTGTACAAGCAAAGGAAGCAGGAGAGGAAGGGGTAGAGGGAGGATGGAAGGGGGGAAATACAACATTTCCCATCAACTCTACCAAAGGAAAGGCATGGTGGGGAAACAGAAGAGCTGGCTGCAGATCATTCCCTGCCAGACAAGTGCAAATGAGCAACAAAAAGGACTAACACATGGAGATCAGCAAAAGGAAAACCAGCACACAGGGGAAAGACCAAGAGAATACATGGGAAAGGAAAAGAGGATGTGAGAAGGCTCTTCTGGTGGGACAAACTACTGAGGAAACAGCCAAATACAAACCACCACTCTAAGAAGCAAACAGAAGCAGCTGCAGATTTAAAGAAAGCAAGCTAACACAGAGGAGAAGAGGTTCTGTCTGAGAAAAAACCCCATGGTCTTGAACCCCATGGTCTTTTTTCCCAAAAAGGAAAGAAATGCTAGATAGGAGGTGATAATGAGAAGGTAAACAAACAAACAAACAAACAAACAAAACCCTACAGGGGTTTGGCTTTCTTTTACACACTGCAATCTTCACTCAAGTTCCTAACTTGGAAAGCAACAAATCTCAATTTCAGCAAAAAAGATCCAAGCTTGAATTAGTCACCATTAGTCAAGGATATTTAGTCACCACCTCTAATCAGCCTCCTATCACAACCAAGGACATGCCAAATATCTGAAATAGACTAGGTTTAAAAACTAAAACAGTACCAGAAATAGTAACAATTCCTGGCTGAGTCACATTTTAAGCTACACACATAACCCATTCAAAGGATTTAATTTGAACATTGTTATTGTTGAAACTTGTTGGTTTGCCTTATTTTGGTAGCTCAGATGAGTAGGAACAACATTTCCTGTACTATTGACAAGATGCTTTTTGATCATTACAGGGTTTTTCCTTCTTCCTGTTCCCAGCCTTCAAACACCTCTGTTGATGGGAACTTTCCTTGTAGACAGTGTCCTTCCCAAGACAGTCCTAGAGGAAAGATGACTTTCTTGAGAGTTTCAACAGAGAAATGGGGGTTGATGAAACTGTTCACTTGGGTGTATGTACTGTGCGAGCCAATGAAGCTGCAACCAAATGTCTTCACTCTTTCTCTTGTAACTTGATACCTGGCTTTAGTGATCCCTTCAGCTCTTGAATTAGGAATGGAAAATATGAGAGCTCTGTTTCACAGCAAAGAAAAGGGGAAGGAAAAAAAAAGGGGACATATAGCTACTTGCAAATGGTATTTGCTTTACACTGGACCTAAATACCTGACAACACCACATGCAGGCTTTGTGCACCCACTCGCACCTATGGGCACCCATACTACAAAGCACTGCCCAGTCGTGTCAGAGGTGGTGGTTTGAAGACTGACCCCGAATCAGGCCTAAAGCCTGATTTCTAAAGCAGTTCTCTCTATTTTGTACCTCTCTGCTCCAACAGCTCTGGGTGCAAATAATGGCATTTGAAAGCAAACAGCTACTGCTAGTGCTGAGGGAGCAAGATATTAAAAACTCCAATAGCTGTTTTTGTGCATAACTGCAGTTTGTCATGAGAGTAAAACAGGATGCTGGGCTGAAAGCTTTATGAAAATAGTGTCCCTAATCGTCACACTCGTTTCCAAGTCCTTTGAAAAATATTTTTAAAGCATCTGTCTAGTTATATCTCTTGTTACGTGCTCTCAGCCACGAATTGGCAAATTTCAAATCCCGAAACAGAGCACAAGAACCCTTCCCCAAATACGAGCTCTCTCAGCACTCTGTGGTATCCCTAGCCTTCCCAGACTGCTCTCGTGCACCAGGGAAGGGTATAGTGTGCTCATAGGCTCACCAGGAAAAACCTTTTCCCTGAGCATTGTGGCTCAGCCATTTCAGTGACACAATTACAGCACTTGCCAAGGAGCTTGCATCATGTAACATGCTGCGAGGCTTTTCACAGCAACGCGGCTCAGCTCGCAAGCTTCCCTTCGGGGGCCCATCCCCTGAACGCCCTGCTGCAAAACGCTGCAGCTCCCAACCCCCGCCAGCTTCTCCCACCTCCACAGGAGCAGTAGCAGGGATCCTGCATCTCTTTTGCTCCTTCAGCCCTGCGGAGCTCAGTTTAACGCTGCCTTCCAGTGCTCAGAGAGAAGGATGACTGTCACTTTCCAGAATATCACCAGTCATCTTCACAAGAAGGTCTTGATGTAAATCAGGTGGGGCAGTGACAGGGAACCAGCAGAAAACACTTTTGCTGTGTTCTCACAGGACTATGAATATGTGGTACTGCTGTTTGTCTGACAGAGGTCAAATTTTACTAACGCAGGATTAGATACTGTCCGTGGAACCATATGATGCTAGTGGCAGGTATTGTTGAAAATCCAGGTGGGAACAAAGCTTCACTTTGCCTTCTTTTTGATTTACAGACTAGCAACAAGATTTCTAAAACAACAGGCTATAGCCATGCCATGCCATGTATCAATAAAGCTGGAGCTTTGCTGGGGTGGTGAGGAAAGAGCAGTGTGCACTGCGAACTAAAAGAGTACAAAAACCCAGCAAATTAAGCAGTTTGTTCCTGAGCTGAGGTTTGTAGAGATCTGATGAGCTGCAGGATATTGGCTCTCCATCTTGCTTCCAGCTGCTTCTACAGATGTCCAGGCTCCTTACTGCCAAGAAGAGCTGGGAGGCTAGTGAAAGCAGCTGGAAAAGAAGGAGGTGGAGGAGGAGTCAGGCTTGCACCCTCTGGGGAGGGCACAAAGAGGAGGAGGGAAGCAGGCACTGCCCACACATGCTCTACAACTCTGGCTGAAGGTGCTGACCACAGGAAAAAGGCGTAATATCCATGGAGAAGAAAATGAGGAACTTTGGAGTATTTTTTCTTTCTTTTTTTTCCCTTTTTTTCTTTTTTTTTTTTTTTTTTTTTTTTAAATAAGCTAGGGAAGAAAATGAGGTCATTGAGTAGCATCTCTGCAAGAATGTGGGAGCAAGGAGGGCAGAGATTCAAGAAAAGAGATTCAGAGATTCAAGGAGAGGGAGGGAGTCAGAAAATCAGAGAGAAATAAAAGTGATCAAATATAAGTGGTGTATGCAAGAGCAAGAGAATTCACTGAGCAGATGGGAGGAGGGAAGAAGAAATGATTAACAGGGAGTGTGAGGCCCTTCCCCCTCCCTCAAGCAGGACTAATCACGTGGAAGACAGCTAAAATCTTACTTCCTAATATTGCTTTGCTGCGGTAGCTGCTACATGATGGAGGAGAGCAAACCCATCCCCAAGACAAAAGTCTCCCTAAAAGACGGGAACAAACCCCTCAAAACAACACAATCACAGTGTTTTAGCTGCTGGTGCTAAAGGGACATCTGTCAGGATGGATGTCATAACCTGAGAGCTGATACCTGGTGCTCCTGCAGGATCACCAAGTCCCGCAGTGAGTCTAAAGCCACATACATTCCTGCTTTCATTTCTTGGTCTCCTCTCCTGCCTCCAGCCTTAGAGAGGAAAATGACTGGCCTTTCCATGCGAGCCAACTGCATATGTACAACTTCCCTACACCAGCAGCCAAAAAATCTCATTGCCTGACGTCAGAGCACACCTCTGACAAGCATTTGTGGGGCTGCACCTGGATACGAATGCGCTGCCCCCTCAGCACAAAAGCACAGGGTGAGCTTTGCCATTACAGCATCGATCGGAGGTGTGCAGGTCAGCTCTGCAGCTGCCCTGCTCTTCTCGACTCACTGGGCCAAAGCCAGCTCCTTTCCCACCATGTGTTTCTCAGGATTGGCCATCCCAAGGCAAGAGAGAAGCAGGACCATTGCCACAGAAACAGCTCCAGATAAAGACATTTGCTAAAAAGAGGCTCCCGTGGATTTTGGGTGACAGCCTGTCACCAGCACTGCTCTGCACAAAGCTCCCATGAGACTCAAGCACACAGTCCTCTTCCTGAAATATATGCTAAACAGCTTATTCCTTTCCACATTTTACAGGTGCTAACATGTTCATCCCTTACCTTTTTCTTCTGCGGACCGAGCAACCCCAGTATCTATACTTTCTCTGTATAGGTTGTGTGCTGAATCATCCATCCATTCATACTATTTTCCTCTTTTTTTTCCTTTTCTTTTTTTTTTTTTTTTTTTTTTTGACCCACTTTTGAGTTGTTTTGCTGTTTTTAAAGGCTGTGAGCAGAAAACTGGTTCAAGACTCCAGCTGAGACCTCACCAAGCTGAGCTGAGTGGAAGGATCACTTCTTTTGGTTATAAACCTCAGCGTGCCTTTTTCACAACTGTAGAGGCTGGTGACTCACAGTCAGCCTGGAATCCACCATCAACTCCATCCCCCCTCTGCAGAGCTGCTGCTCAGCCAGCCATCTCCCATTCTGGGTCTGGGCAGCCCATTATTCCCACCTAAATTAACAACTTTGTGCTTATCTTTTTCTGAATAACTTCTTATTTTTTCCAAGTGATTTCTCCACTTAGTCAAGATTTTAAATCCTAACCCCGTTCTCAAGAAAACTCAGAGCTCCTTCCATGTAAGTATCATTTGCAAGTGTAATCAGCACCCACAGCAGAAAAATCCCCACTGAGTGTCATTTCTGGGGAGGACACACAGGAATTGACCACTGTGGACACAAAAATGGTCCTAGGGCGTTTGTGACATTGCACACCACAATGTTCCTGTCCCTGGAATTTCCCTAGCAGTAACCTGAGAACCACAATAAAGTATGGAACACAAAGTTGTGAGGGATATCACACAAATATGCTCTGCTCATGATGGAGCACTGTGCTCTGCCAAAGGACATAATAAAAATAATTCAGATCAAGTGCCATGTTGCTATTTAATCCAGTGTAAGGGAGATGACCGTAGCTGATGTAAAAAAAAAAAAATTTAAAAATTAGTGCAAAAGCCTCAGCAAGACAAAAGTGAAAAGGAGCATTTGCCTGATCATGATGGTGGAGCATCCAGCAGAACTAGCTGATGTCTCCTGCAAGAAACAGGCAGGTTCCCTTAAAAACTTTCACCAGCAAGCATCACTCTTTCTACAGTATTCATCAAAGCTATTTCAATCCACAGAAGACATCATTTCCACCAGACATTGTTTCTCTCCAGGGCTTTGACACTACACTATAATGGCAAATACCTTTAGACTGATGCAAAGTGAGCAAAAATTCAACTGTGGCTAAAGGCGAGGAGGCAGAGATAGGCAGAAGTGTTCACCTCAGACAAAACTTGGAAAAAATAACCTGAAGATACTTCACACACAAGTTCTGGTCACCATATATAGCTCTTGGGCAGTATGGCAGAAGGGCACTTGGATCCCAAGTACTGTTTTAGGACAGCAAATTGCAGCTGTCCTACAGGACACCACTTATTAATCCTGCAGCAAAATATACTAGGCTATAAATTCCATCAATTGCCCACTGTTTAAAGAAATTAGTTTTCTTTAGAAGAGGAGCATGCTGTTATAAACACACCTGACTCAAGTCCCTCTGATCTCTCCCCCGTTTTTGCAGGTGGAATGACTTTTGACTTCACAGTGGGAAAAGCAATGTTCAAAATTTGACATCTCCTTTTGCACCCAGAGCTGAAACAAAAGACAAAAAAGTACAAAACCTAGTCTGTGTTTGCTGTTTGAGATTTGAATTGGTAGCAAAAGGGACAAGCCCAAATGCCAGGAAGGTGAGGAAAAATCCTGGATTCTAGGGACCTCCAGCAGAAAAATATCTAGTCATAATGCCAGTGGGGGCTCCAAATATTTCCTTGTGAATAAAAAGCTTTTTTTAGTAGGGTATATGGCAGCAAGATTGCCAAGAGATTATTCATAATCACAGTACTGCAGAACTTTGCTTTGGACAGTTTTAGCCCAAGAATGATCAACGCCAACCTCTGAGGCCAGACAGCATAAGCACTGGTAAACTGGTAAAAAGTACCCATGATATTCTGAAAGATGATGATGCTGATAGTCTAGAAAGGCACCCCAAAGAGACCACAGAAAGCAGTGAGAATGTATTTTATTTATTCCTTTACAACAGATCATTGCTGCAGGAGACTGCAGTAGAGCCAAAATTAAAGTTTTTGTTTGTTTATTTATTTCTATTTAGGGTAGAGCACATTCACCAAATGAAGGCAACACAATATGGGGCGAAGAGAAGAAGAAGGAAAAAAAAGGAGTTCAGTATCCTCCCTTTTAAGGATTTCTTTCCTGAGCTTGACAAAGCTTTGTAGCTTTTCATGCTCCACACACCGTATGACTCTCCCGACCAGAAAGATTTACTGCATTCGGAAGTCCAGGGTGGAGTGCTCCAGCAGAACCGGACCAGCGCTACAGCCGGATCTAAAGTGATGTCAGGAAATGGGTGGGGGCAGGGAAGGGGAGCATAGCGAATGACATAGCCACAATCAGGAAACTCACTTGGCAAGATTTGTGGAAAACCGGAGGTATACAGGAGTAAAGCTCCATAAAGCAGTGCTCCGGCTGCTCCCACTGCTAATCTGCTCCCGTTATGGGAGCTCAAAGAAAAGAGGACAGTTGCCAGCTCTGGAGAATCGGGAGCAGTGCCAGCTGACAACACACTGTGATAGGCAGCCGCCTGGGCATGGGTGAGGTCTGCTATCATGTGATGAGCGCTTGATAGCGAGGGAATGGGAGGAAAGCACCCACTCCAGAGAACACCTACCTCTAGCTTACCCAATAAAGGTAAGAAGGATGCAGGAGGAAGGGAAGAAAAAAAGCATCCTGTAGCTGTAAGGCAGCTACAGAAGACAACTATTACAGAGGTAGTTTGCCCAGAGATGGCAAGGGCCAGGAGACTTCACAGCAGCACTCAGGCAACACCAGCCCAAGCCAGAGGCAGCTGCAGTGCTACACTGCTTTTGGGGGAAAATGTGGCAACACAGAGGTGAAGCAGCGAAGCCTTTAACCCCTGCAGACAGGCCAGCAAATCCCCTAAACCTTACCAGAGAAGGAAAGACAGAGGAATCACCCCAGAGGGTCTGGTTCACGGAGTGTGGGGCTCTCAGGTAACCAGCGCTACTCCTCCTCAGATGGTGTGTGTGTGTGTGTAACAGGGGCTGAAGGGATCAGGAGCCCCAGGGAAGGAGAGGGCTAGATGTGGTAGAATGCTCCTAGGGTGTGCTGTGCTGCAGCAACTTGCAGAGGTGTGTGACTTTCTTGCTCCTACACCGAGGAGTTACCTAGAAACAAGCAGCCTCAAGTACAGGAGCTCCCAGGATGGGAGTGCATCCACTGCAGCTTCAGGACAGCAACGCTGTTGCTGCTGTCCTCCTCTTGAACCCGGGAGATTCATGGGGGTCCGGCTCTACACACAGATCCATGTCTGGACACACAGGCCTACACAGATGCCAGGCATCTTACAAGCTAAACAGATATGTCAGAGGGATGGGAAAAGGAAATACAATCCTCAGGAATTAAACAGCAAAAGGAATAGCAAATGCAAGAGAGCAAAGCGAATGCTTAAAGGCTGGGCACTCAGCTAAGGTCTCCTGACTTGTCCTCCTATCCCAAACACCCCCTGCTCTCCTCTCCTGTATTCCAGTCCACTGAAAGACACCTGTTTTGGGGGGACTTATAAAAAATTATTCTGCAAAGCACCTATGCTATTGAGTAGGTTAAATACTAACCAAAAATTTTTCCTTCTGAAGAAACCAGTAAATCGAAAAGCAACCCAAGGCAGCTTCAGGAGCCAAAAAAAGTATTAGCACAGCATAATAATGACAAATTTGGAGCAGCAGAGATAAGATGGACGTTCATATAATGTACACAAGTATTAAAGCAAACACATCCAAAACCAGGCTAATTCAAAGGAATGTAAGTCTCAGAAGTTATCGATATTCTCACAACAGTTTGCGGTCATAAAACATTAGGTACCAAACAATCAGAATCATGTCTTCTATTTAAGAGCACCTTGGCCTGGAAAGATACCTCTGTGGGCATCAGATGGTGTTTGGTGAGCACACAGGAGCGTGAGATGCATTAACAGCTCTGCATTGCACACAGAAACTCAAAAGGACAAATCAGTAGATCTATGAGCTCAACCAAATCAGAAGCAAGAGGATCACAAATGGAAATTTTACCTATAGCAAGTCTGACTTTTCAACAAGGCCCATATATAAAAGAAACAAAAAAAGCCTCAAAGACTATGCATGCCTTGGAGCTTCCTACTCAGTATGCAAAAATGTTCTATTTCACATGCACAATATCCCCAAAAACTGGATGTTTTTCATTACTTCATTTCACTACCAAGTAATTATTCACCAAAAACATAGGGCTGAACCTCTTTACATTATTCTACTAAGCAAAATAAATTTTAGAAGTTAAGTAATAAAAAAGGCTTCCTTCCTCCATTATACCCACACAGAGAATGGTAAGATTACTTTCCCATAGCTGGTTTTTGTCATACACTTACACAGATATGCACATCTAAGAAGTGAAGGCCCTGTTAACATGGACGTTTTTGATAGAAATTTTTGACAGAAATTCCCCCTTCCGAACCTGCACGCTCACAGGACAACCCAGTCCTGCACATTCATGACAGATATCACTGATGGTTTGGCAATCTAATGTCAGGCAAGCAGATGATTTAAAACCACATACCTGACTCTCCAAGAGACAGAAAATACTTGGATATGCTTAGTAAAAACACAACTAATGCTGAGACTGTATTCACAACTGTTTAATTAGACTATGAGTCACACATGCTACAACTATTCACAATGAAGTTTGGAGAGAACCAAGCTCTATTTACAACTGCAAGATGGTGGGGTATGGTCCCCTTGGCTTAGAGGAATCTGTTTTTCCCGCTGATCAAAAGAAGTCAAAATTAGAGACACAAAATCAATCAATTGTGGCTGTCTGAGTGGTATTTGGAAAGATACTGCGGGCACTATAACCTAACACTCCCTGTGTACACTGTTTCTGCCATGCAAAACCAGTACAGTCACTACCTGAAACTAGAATCACCAGTTTGGTTTAATTTTGTATGTCTAGTTATTGGAAATTCTCTCCCTCTCTTAGGTGTTTGTGCTCCTGCTTAATTACTCCAAGTCTCTGCCTCTGGGCAGTGGCAACTCCTGTAGTCACACACCCGTATCTTCTGTTATGGGAAGGAAAATGTCTTCTATCCCCTTTACACACCATGCCTAAGCTCTTTTAAAAAAGGGTCAGCAGGTGACACTGACTCCATTACAGTCAGTAGCAGCTGACTTTCCAGGGCCCAGGTCTCATGGCAACTGTTCAGCAGACGTCCCAAAAACATTATCATCTCCATGGAGCAATTAGCATGTTTTAGTAGCTGGTGGCTTCAAAAATTGCACAAACTTTAGCAACATTAGAAGTACCAGACTTTTATTTTGCCTTGCTTTGCAGTTTGAGTTGTCTTCAAATCTGTAAGCAAATCTCTTTTTTTTTTTTTTTTGTGGTTTAGCTTTGAAATCATGCACAGAAACAGAATTTTCTGAGATTTATGCCTACCTTCTACGTCAGGCTCATTTTAAATCAGTGCTGAAATCTGTCCATTAAAAAAACTATTAAAAAGAAAACCTTAAATCAAACAGATCTTTGACCAGTTTCTGGAACAGAAAAAGGAAAACAGAAGAGAAAGTGGTTCTGGTGAATACAACCAACCAACCCCAAAGCTTCGAGGAGAGCATGCGCTTCTAGAAGCAACACATGTCACTAAAAATATTTCTGTCCTCATCTATACCTAAACATACAGATTGACTTCATACCTGGAGTTTTACCCCAAAATCAGCTCTCCTAAACCCATCAGCACTGTCTGATCATAAGTGTGGAAAAAATTTGGTCTGTTAGGCAAAATCAAATCAACTGAAAAAAAGCTGAAATGTGAATTCACTGTCAGAGAGTGGCAGCTCAAAGGACCAGACAAACAGCACACCAAAGCTCAAGCTGAAATAAAGAAATCCAGAAACACCCTCTTCTCCTTGGAACCTCCACACATACAGCTTTCCTTCAGTGACTTCATCAGTAATTTTTGCCACTGCAAGCTTTTTGGTATATCACCCACCAGAAGTCTTGCTGACAGTATAAAAATCATCAGCAACCATGGCAAGAAAAAAATTCAAGGCCTGAGCTCCTCAGATCCCCCCAGAATGAGGTCTCTTCAATTTAAGGCTAAATGACCCAGTCAGAAACCCATAAGGGTATTCTGCCCATATTTACATCCACACAGATTAAGAATAATGCTTTGTTAATTGTTTAGTTAAGGGGCTTTGGCCTTTCTTTTTCATCATACAGTTTTCAAAAAACTATTAAACATGCTCTACTGGTAAGAGATGAAAAAAGAAATGCATGAATGTTTTGGCTTCAGCATTCACTAAGAACACATAGAGCAGTATAAGGCTTCCTGCTCATTGATACCATCAGTGTCAGACCTTACACTTCCATGCCTACAGCCATACCCCCTTTAGCTGTGATCTAGGCAGTTCCTGCAAGGCAAGCAGGGTCAGGTTGGGTTAATATGCAAAGGAGAGGCCCCCGAGGAAAGATCCGACTGCGTACTAGAACTGGTAGTGAAGCAGCAGCACTGCTCTGCTCTCTCACGGACTGCCTGCCCCCAGGGAAGCTGCTGTGCAGATCTGCAGCACGGTATCTCACAGCCTCACAGCTCTGAGCAGATACTGAAGGAGACATGCGACGCCCTTATGCAACACACAGAGCTCTGCTTTCAAAGCTGATACCACATTATCCATACAGGAGAGGATAAGGCAGAGCACCCCGTACCTCACCCTGCACATCCCATGCTCACTGTCTGCCCTATAACCAATCCAGGAGTAAAGAAAATTGAACCAAAGGACGAGCAAGTTTTTGTAGCTCAGGAGAGAAAAAAACAGCCAACAACCAACAGTCTGCACTTTGTAGAGAAATTAAACTTCCCAGCCAGCCAACTGTTAAACCCTCATGTCTTTATCAGCTTCTGTTTTAGGTTTTCTTCACCATTTCTATAGAACATGGTGAAATTCTCAGACTTTTCATCCCAATGCCTTGTGTGCTGCCATGCTGACACACAGCTGCCACATCCCACCCTGCACCAGGCTGTGGTAGAGGAGAGAGGAAAAGCTCCCCTCTACAAGTACAGTGCAAAGTGTGTCAGGGTCTCTGTCATTAAGTCAGTTAGAAGTATGAACTCTTGGGTTATTTTTGTTAGTGTTATTAATGTCACATGGGGGAAAGGTGCCTCGAAAGCACCAAAACTCTTCACCATTCATTTGTAAGCAAGCTCCAAAATCCTTAGGGAAAAGTTGATAGCAACACTTAGTCTCAGTTAATAACATGATTTGGTTTATACACCTAGTGTACATGGGTTAATTCCTGCCATCCCCGTCAATTTGACTTGACTGGAAATGATACAAACTCTGAGAGGGACATGTTTCACAAAAAAACTTTGAAATCCTTGCAACAAAAGGGAACTCTAAGAGTCAGATGAGGAAAATCCCCAGAACTCTCAAATATCGCCCCCGCAGAGTCAAGGTGATTTCAGAGTCACGCAGCTTTAATAATGGGACTTCCTCAGGGACAAGTATTAAACATTTAGAGAAAGCATTTGAAAAGAAACTAAATCATCAACCTGATTTCTAATCTTTTCACTTTCAGCTACTAAGAAGTATTACGGAGTTACTTCTAAATTACGCCAGAGTGATGATGATGCTTGGCATTTTGTAGGGGGCAGGGCTGAGGGGGAGACATACTCAGCTTCTCTCTCATGAGCATTTCCTACAGATAAAGTTCAGATTTTAATTTTTATTAACTGACATCTTTAGTTTATCCATCCACTGGGTTGTTTTCAATATTGAAGAACAGTGCCTTTGACAGAACACTATATGAAAACCAAAAGAACTAACAAAACAAGACCCAAAGTACAGTTTCACTTTCCCCTGGTCTTGCACTAGATAGTCCACTAGAAATACAGCCTTCTCAAAAACATATATGAAAATGGAGGGGACAGGAAGAGAAAGCAAAAGCAAACCTCAGAATTCCTTTTCTGTTGCAGCTCCAGGATCATTGCCACACACATTCATTGTGTACTCAGAAGGAAGAAAAAACTGGACTATTCTATAAGGCTGATTGGAGTGAAGTATAGGATAGTGTAACTTCAGGCTGCATTTTGATGTTGTTAGAAGAAAATCTCCAGATATATCATTACAAGAGTTTTTTAAAATTCTCACATCCAGAAATGGCACATAAAATAGCCTCAGGAACTCCCTGTCCATCCCCCAAAAAACAGAACCTGAAGCACATCATCACGTTACTGCCAACCTAAGAGCAAGCAGCAAGATCACTACTTGTTAGGAGCTGACAAATCTGAAATAAATTTTACTCTTAGATGCACATAATTTTTCCCATTGACCTCACATGTAACATGGAATAGACCTAATCTCCACATATTCCTTTAATTTTTTTTTTTAATTTGATGAAAAAAAATTTAAAGTATTCAAGCAATCAGTATTAGGAAGAGAAACCCTATGCCTCACTTTAGAAAAGCAAAATCAAAATTCTTTTTGTCCATTTTATCCACAGGGAAAGCTAGCCAACTCTGAAGCAAGCAATTACAAAGTAAAGCAGGGTCTACATCTGTCTATACAGATTCCATGTCCCTGTGAAATTATATACATATATACTTTCCCTTCAGGTTGCTCTGGAAAATACTGTCACCATCAAGGAAATCTGAGAGAGTAAAGGAAAAAAAACACCCACCCACTAAAAACCCCACCGCCTAGTGAGCCACAGAACATTGTTGAAAGGCAGAAACAAGTTAGAGAATAAATTGTGAAAGAAAAGCGTTCTCTGTAACGCCTAATTTATAGTAACTTTCTAAGTCAAAGCTCACAGAAGATGTTCTCAGATTCACATGTTGATCTGTTTATCCCCTTCGGCTATTTTGCTTAAAATAACATTCATTATCCACAAGGAGAAAAAGCCAGCGAGCCTGCCACTTGTGAGAGCTGGGGCCTGAGAAGGCAGGAGGAGCTGAGCAGCCCCTGCCAGGCGCACGGAGCCCGTGCCCGGCTATTGCAGGCACAGCTCCGCCGAGTTCAGTCCTGGCTCGGCAAAGCCACGCTCCGTGCTTGGCACAGCGTCCTGGCTCCTCTGCACGGCCCTGCCAGAGCCCGACACAGCAGGAGGAAGCGAGCTCGGGCCAGCAGATGTTACTAACACTTACGCCTGTCACGAACAGAAAGGACAAGAAAAGTCTTGAAGAGGCAGCGACTTGTTTTCTTTGTCAGGAGTTGGGAGATGGGGCTGGGGGAGGAGGGAGCAGGACGGCACCTCTCAGGATTGCTGCTCGTTCAAAGCTGTCTTTGTCGGCACGCCATTGCTTGACTATTATGGCTACCAAAAAGGAAAATAAAATCGGTATTATAATTAAAACCACTCAGCCATTTCAAATCAACACATTTATTGTAGTAATGAGAAAACTGAGTTTTTAGTGGTAGAAACAAACATTTCAGTTGAAAGAACTTCTTTTGTGTGTGTTGGGTGTAGTTTTTTGGGTTCTTTTCCCCACAAATCATATTATTTTATTTCAGGTGGAAAAAAAAAAATCCATAAGGAATTTGCACAGGTAAAACTAGGGGGCCTCAACAGGGAACAGCAGTAGCATGGAGCTGAACAGAGGGCTGTGCATTTTTCCCATCTGTCCAAAGAGCACACAAATCCCTGTTCTGCTCAGTGTAGACCCACAGAAGTCCAATTGCTCCTGCTCATCAGCCTACACCACTCTCTGCTCTGGTTTTCTCGATTTCTTCCTCCATGATGGGCTTTCACGGCATTGCCAACAAGAAGAAATTAGTAAACTTCCTGTGCTTGACACCATCCTTAAAATGATCAAACAAGAAGGGGAACCTTTCCAGCCAATGAAATGTCTATGGAGAACTCCAGGATCCCTCTGGGTGGGACAGGTCTCCCGTTCAATAAGACATGAGCAAGGAGGGATGAGAAAGCATCACAGGCTCCACAGGACCCCCTGCCCACCAGGGAGAAATTAATTAAAGAGAAGAAGAAAAGGAAGGAGCAAGCTATGGTGGCTATCTCTAAGCTATGAAAGAGCATCACTGTGCCTCCCTCCTTTTTGCTCTTGCTGGTCTCTTCAGCTGGACACCCACATTTTACACCAGTAAGATGTGAGGACCTGGCTAAGATAGGAAACCATACCTGGAAAATGTTCTTGGCTTTTTTGAGTTTAGATAAAGTCAATGTGAGTTGCAAAGTTATTTTGCTCCTTCACTTCACAGAAGTGTCAAACAATAAAACCCCAAATCCCCAAAATCTATGGGGAACTGCCCTCTGCCTCATTAAACTCACTGATGTGTGCACTGTAGCAGACACAGAACAGGTCTGGGAGCAGCTTTTGCAAGGCTCTGGTGGCAAAGGCTGGCAGGAATCCCCCCTCCCTCAGTCTTTCCCAGAGCTATTTGTGCACTGCATCTCACATTGCGCTCACGCATGGGGAGAAGCCATCCTTCTTATGATTCCTTACTATTCAGAAAAGTTATAACATTTCAGGAGCACGGAAGGGGCAAGGGCAGGAGGCAATGCAACATTTCCAAGTACTGAGGAGCCATTAAATAAAGAACTTCAGCTTTCCTACTTTTTTTTTGGGTTTTTAGCCCTTAACGTTACACAAAAATCTTGAAAATATCAACCTGCAAGGATCCAAAACCATCTAAGAGCAAAAGGATGCCCTCAGCACCATTTCTTTAGAAGCTTTGCAACTACTTTGAAGAGGCTGACCTCAAGATGTTTCTGATTCTTTGGGGAAGGATAATTCCTTTCAAGATGCATGACAAAGCTGTTCCAAAATTACACCTTGATAGCAAACCAGCCTATTTGGGAGCCTTTTAACAGCTTTTTCCATAAAACCAAAAGCAAATTCAAGATCTTTTTCAACTGATTAAAAATCCGTGTTATTGGACACCTAGCCACTCTACAGACAAATGTAACCTCTCTTGATACAGAGTGAACCATAACCTCAACAGCCATCCAGTAGACTTTGTTACATGCAGAGACAAGCAGGGGTGAGTATCTCAAAGGCCATTCTAGAGGTTTCCAGCAAGAGGAAACATGCTACAACATGTCTACGGCTTCTGGGTTAAGTCAAGGTTAGCGTGAGCAGCTCTGGCTAACTCCTACCACTGGCAGCAAATGCAAATGTTACCCACTTGGAGGCAGAGAGAAGTGTACAGACCTTTCCCACCACCTCATCTCTCCATTCACAGCAGTAGCAGGCTGGTTAAACAAGATGATAGACAGTAAAGGAAGGCAGGGGGAAGGGAAAAAAAGAAAAAAAACCAAAACAACATAAAGGATCTTTCCTACTGCATGTCTCCTCCCAATTATGGCCAAACACCATCTTCAGGGAGGCTGCAGCCAAGAGATTAACTGCCCCTGTGAGCTGTTGGTTTGGTTTCTGGAAGGCAAAGTTCTGCTCAGGGTTGTGAAAAGTACTCAGTAATGCTGAAGTGACATAGGATGAGACCCCTGCTGAGCTACGGCCACTGTAAACATTTCACAGGGCTACAAATCCCAGTCTTCCCTCTGCAGGCACAAGCCCAGAAAAGGAGACAGGATGCAGGGAAGGCATTGTCTCAGAGCCCATCACCAGACACAGAGAAGGAAAGAGGTCATTAACAGACCTAAGGCAACCTGTTCCAAAGTTTGTATACAGGTCATGCTGCTAGCCTGTGTCACACCTGCCTCGGAAAGACAGATGAAGAGGTTCTCTTCTTCTGCCCTTCTCTTACTTGCTGGCAAGTTCAGGTTTGCACAATGCCAAAGCTGCGATACTGGAGTTGCATGTGGGCCGTGAAGTGTAAGAAGTCTGAGAGTTTTGCTCCAGCCAACTTCTCTCGAACAAATTCCTTACCTGAGCTGTCAACTATTCAGCTACTGCAAACTCTCAAGCACAAGCTTTCTGACAGCTTGGCTTTTCGTCTCTTCTAAAACTGTCCTGGGCTTTTCTCATAAATCAAGTGCAGTCAGGCCCTGCTACATGCCAGCCCCTCTGGGGAGCAGGATGTCAAGCAGCCACACGAGTCTCCAAGGACAGTCAGACTCACAGAAAGCCAGGACTTCCCTGGTTTTTAAAGACCTCATGCTGACCCTTTCCTTCCCCTCTGCAAGATCAGCAATCCCAGTCGTGTCGTTATGAGATACACAGATCTATCCCATACCTGCTTTTGATGACTATGAATTCACCAAGTACAGGCTCAGACAGGTCCTCACTTTCTTGCCCACTTTCACAGAAGCTGTGAACTTTTGAGACTTGTTCATCCCCATCAAATTTGGTCAAAAGGCTCAAAAACTACTAATGGACACAGTCCTAGAAAGAGTCCAATTTTTCTTTCCCTCTTGCATTCTTGTCCCTCCCTGCTAAGACAGATTTTATGATTAACCTAGTCTGAATGTACCCTAAAAGCAGATGTAAAAATGTGTACATTAGAAAATGTTAATATTGGCAGATATTCACATTCCTTTCCAGGGTTTCACAAAACTCTTAAATCCCTGGTGACAGGACCTAAATGGAACATGAACTTTTTGCTGTCTTTGCAGCCATACAAGAAACAGAGCAGAAGTTGATGCGCTATTATTTATGTCCTTGAAATACTTGCTTGGAAGTGTCTTTGACTCAAGAACAGCCCATCAGATAGTTACTCTGGTAGGTTTATCAACTTCTTTTACTTGAACATTCTGATTTTTCTGTCACACAACACAATCATTTTCATGTTTGTTTTTCCTGTTACCAGAGCAAACCATTCATTTTTAACTGTTGATTTTGGCATTGGAGGACTCTAAGTTCATAATGGAAATGTGTTTTCCGTGGTAGTGCTGAACAATAGAAAAGTTTCTTTCAACTGTCGGGATATGAGGAGAACCAGCTGTAATGAAATTTAAGTCATAGTGGCTCTGTTTCAGAAATGCAACAGTCTTCACTAACATTTCAGTCAAGGGGTTTGTAGCATTTCAGGAAAACAGCTACTTGTCTGGAGGCCTTATCTGAAACCAATACCACAAAATGGTCCCTTTATTCTAGCTTAATTTGATAATGATGAATAACCAAGTATCTTTCAATAAACCTTTTCTAGGGGTTGTGGTCACAATGTGGGTCCTCAATGACATATTCTCCTAATAGAAATGGAACATACAGAAACCAGCAAAAATCAGCATTGCCAGGCTCAAGTTCTTTGAACTACATCTACAACTGAATAAATCAAACATCAGGAATCAAAATCATAATGAAAGTGCTTAATTCAACACATCAGAAAAGTCAAATTTCATCATCTGCTTGATTGACTGTTCTACAGCACTTTAACTGTTCTCCAACTTCCAACAGGGCACGGATGTGAATTTTACAGAGCAGCCAGGATTTCAGAACCTGGAGAGAACAACTGCAGCTGATGAGCTGGGAATCAAAATACCCTTTGGTGTAAGACTTAAAAATCATCTCTCCACTCTGTTTGAAGTTATCAGGAATTGCTCTATTATTTCTGTCATTAACCAACTATTCCTCCCCCCACCTTTGCACCAAATCCTCTCAAGTGCAGCCAGAGATTATCAAACCCAGCGATAGCCTTTCAACAGCTCGGCCAGTTGAAAAATCTCTCAAGTTCTGCTGCTATCACTGCTGCGTGAGCTGACGTCAGGCTGTTGTTTACTGGAGATGGGATGGTGCCAATTTCCACGGAGCTGAAGACAGCTGTGTCCAGCCTCTTTTGGCTGTGCACAAGCAAGAATTCCTTGTGTGTGCTTGCGTGCATGCAAAAGAGTGTGTATGCGTGTCTGCTTGTGGGCACACACAAACGTGGGGGAAAAGCAACTGGCTTTTATTTCCCACTGAGATACCGGAAACAAAAACAACAACAGAATAAAAAATATATATCTCTGAGAAATAGAAAAGCACAGAGAGGGAAACACTGCCATATTTCTTGTAAGAACTATCACAGTATGGATGAAAACACAATTAAAAGCTTAGGATACCCCTAAAATCCCTGCAAAGAAGTTTACACAGTCAAATAACTAAAAAAACCCTAATGCCTGTCCATCCATAAAAGGATTGAAGTCAAAATTTAAATACTTGACAAAACAGAAGAAATAGCCAAGTTTTACAAGGACTATATAAGTTTTTAGTGTAACTTCATTGCCTTTCTCTTCTAAGGCTATGAAAGCCCTGGATCAGATATAAGTACCATTACTTAATTGAATTTTCTGTACCAAAATAGCCTAAATCTTTAACAGTTCAGAGGAAAAACAAACAAAAAAAGAAGAAATCCAACCATGTGTGACTTTTTTGTAACTTTTGTTCATTTACGTTATTCTCTGTAAAGGAATACATTACACAACGGCATCAAATCCTGTTTTCAAGCACAACTTTTATAAAGTACAAATATAATTATCTCAATGGCTGTAAGGTTCCATTTCAAGTTTTAAGTATTACACTGTCATTTCTGCTTGGGAAAACACTCCAGCATATTTGAATCTGAGGAATACAAGAAGCAATTATTGGCACCTCAGGGGAAGTTTCCAGTATTTGCATTGAAGCGTGGATGGCCACTGTCATCTGAGTGAAGGAATTAACTGTAGTGAAGATTTTTGGTTCCACTTAATGGCTTCTTCCCCTTAGCACTTAAATACACACTCCTCTGCCTTCTTACTTCCCATGAATGTATCACAAAAGTTGTACACACCAACTCACCCTCTCGATGATTTTAACTCCATCTTGTCCTCTCTTCCCATGGAACTTTCCTTTCAAGTTTAAATAATTTTTCAAAAGTTTCTATCGAGTCAATTATCTGAAGAGGTTTTACAGACTATTAATATTGCTCTGTAGGTTAACCACAAACAACATAAATAATTGTTTTCCTCTTCATTTAGGGAAGTACTAGTTTGAGATCCCCCCTCTTAACATCAGAAGTACAGCGCACATAGAAAATAGGCAAAAGCAGAGAAACTTAATTTGAACTATCAGAAACAGTGAACTTTACTCTGTAGGTCCAACATTCAATATTTCCCTTACATTTATCAAGTTATCTACAAAAACACCAAGCTGAGAATTGGCATATCCATTCCAACCCCCAAGACAGCTAAAACATGAAAGAAACCAAAATATTTAATCTTGAACATAAAAATTTATGGAGAAGGCACACTGACTACAGCATGCAAGTTAGTCAAGACCTTGCAGACAGCCTTCACAAGAACACTTTCCATCACTGCTGGCCAGTGGTATTAAATTGAGACTCTATCAGACAATAAAACACATGCTGTCTTTCTAGTGTGATAAATTTTGAGGGCTAATGACAATTTTCAATATAAAAGTTCAGGAACTTTTACTCTGAAATGATACACAGCACCTCCTTACATGTCACTGACTGTTTCCTCTCAATTATTTCTTCTCAAAGATACCAGACAGGATATCACCACCTAAAACAAAACTGAGAACTGGCATTTTGAAGTCTAGACACAATTTCCTCTTTTGGAAGCCTCCTCATCTCTGTACCTTCCTCATGTAACCACACTCTCAAGGTGGCCTCATCAAGACCTTCTGTATAAAGACAACAGTTCAAAACAGCATTTATTTCTGTACAACAGAACTAATATGCTAATAACTTGGTTGATAACTACACTGAATTGTCAACCCTCACTTTTAATACTTTCACCTTTTTCTTCATCCTAGGGAAAAGGGGGATGCAGCATGGATCATACACACTGTTGGAATGCCATCTCACACAACTTCCTTAATTCACTATTCCCTGACATGCTTCTTGTGTTCTTGAAAAAAAAAAAAAAAAAAGCTCTGTTTCTGTGGTGACTTTGGTATAATGTGTCTGCAGCTACATCTTTTTGAACTCCTGTGTGCATTCCATGCTTTGCAACCTGTTCTGATGACAGGCCTTCAGAAAGTATGATTGCATATACTATCTATGCATGGTAATGTTCTTTGGGCTGGTTACTTGCATTGCATACTGCACTCTGTATGTATTACAAATAGGTTTAGCTTCTGTCTCCATTCAGAATGCAGTCTGACCTTTGTTTAGCTGTGCTCTTCAGCAATTTTACTGCTTTTTCATTAGGGAATAATTTTCATTTGCCTTCTACATGCACAGTGCCTTTGAAAAAAAAAAACAAACCCAAAACTCTGTGTCTCACTGTGACAGACTTTCAGTTTTGTCTGTCTGTTATCAATGCTGGGAAGTTTTTTGGTCTGGAGGACTATGACAGAGATGTGTGCAGCACTGCTTTGAAAAAGGGAGCTGAACAGTTGTGATTCCATTCTCAGGATGCAGGAGAGACTCTGAGGAGACTGCAGCTCCCTTTCCCTCTCCTATGTTATAATCAGCAAAACGTGGATTCAAGAAGACTGAAATCAATTTGAATTCAGCAAATGGCCATAAAGGTTCTTGTTACCCTGAAACTAGAAAACTGTTTTCAATCACTCTTTAACCTAAAGGACTTTAGACAATCCAAAATACTTGGGTTTAGGATTAGCCAAAATCTTCAATTTTCATGTTAGCAAAAGAAACTTTTCATGTTTCAGGTCAAACTAATCCACATTTTTGATTCAACCACAAGATCAAAAGCAACACAGTTAATCACAGCTCCAATAACTTTGATTGCTACTTCTCAACTTGCTAACTAATCAAAAATAAAATTCCCATGAATTATTTTTACACTGCTACGTAAGGCTAGAGAAAATGGTCTCAGCTGATCTCTTGTTCTCTCCAAAGAATCAAGAATACCCCTTTCTCAGGTGGTATTCCTCACAGAGCATTCAAACAACTTCCTGGGAGTTTGCAATCTGCTTCATTTCTCCCACTGGAGCCTACAGTAAATCTTGGGGTTTGGGATTTACAGGTTTCATTGTATTTTGTCTGGTAAAACATACTTGAGAATGGCTTCTAGCAATATCAAAGGAAAAAAGGAAACACTTTCAGTAGGCAAGCATTCCAACTGTATCCACTGATACACAGGCTACTACCAAAGCACAGAGTGATGTGTGAGACTACAGAACATCAAAATCTCTACTACTGTGTCCCACGCAGAGCCATATAAAAATTGATGGTGAAGTGAGCCTCACCAGAAGGCAGCCCTCAAATCTCAGCTGAAGACCTCTTAATTCAACCATATCCAATGGAAGGTAAAGGTCTACTTTAATACCAATAAAATCTCTTTCCAAAGCCCTAAGGCACAAGGGAAAGACCACTGGTTGCATTTTCCAGCCTGCACACAGCCTTGGCATCGTTGCAGGTCAAGAAAGCTGACTTTTATTTTTTTGTCACAGTCAGCAACAAAAGCCAGAAAATTATTTCTACTGCCAAATATTCTTTCCACAGGCATCAAAACACCAAAAGGACTCTGTGGACTTGTTGACTGCTTAGCCAGAAACTTGTCCGGACTTCCTGGAACAGAGAGGACACAGAGGGGCTTTGCACCTTCAGTGGTTCTCTGTGAAGTCAGAAACACACGTCATGAGCATGCTGCATTGGAGTTAGACAATAAATGAAATGCCGTACAGAATATCCAGTCTCCTCCTCCTTGCCATTTCCCCTCACACACAAAGTGGGAAAACCTACTTCAACTGGTCCCAGAGATGCCTCAGTAACCCAAGTTTTGGTTTCCCATTAAAAAGGAAAGGTTTCTTCATGGTATTCCCTTCTTCAGGGACAAGAGGCTCAAGGTCATCGCAGGCCTGAAGGCCTTGAGTCAGAAAGGTGGCACAATTTGTCTTCCCAGGGCCCAGCCTGCTTTGTACAGTGTGGCCGTGCTGGAAGGAGGCACAGGTAGAGCAGCGTGCTCAGCACAGACGTGACACTGACCCCACGCACAGGTTCTGCTGCCTGTAAAGGTGCCAGGGCTGGACACAGTTAAATACCCCAGGGTGAGGGGAAAGTCCCAGGGATTTTCAAGCCACAGCTGCTACACCATTTGTACAGTGGAGAAAGGCCTTAGCAGGTAGAAAGATGCAAAAGGAGCTAGCAAAAGATTGAAAGTTTTTCCTTGCTGCTCTTTTCTAGGCAGTGGCAGATGATCTTGCTGTCTCAGGTGTCCTGAACAATAGCTACGAAGCCAAGCCCTGTTTTGGTGGTAGAAAAGAAACTGCCTTTCTGGGGAAAGCCAGAGACAAGCCAAGCCAGCTTCAGACTGTCATTTTTCCTACTGGCTCATTCTGTTCAAATCACAAGCTAGAAAAACTGGAAAGGTAAGCCGTCCGAATTAATGGGAACATCGAGTGAACTGGTTTGTTTACACATTGGTTTAACTGGAATAGGGAGCACAATTCCAGCTTTGGGCACTAGCTTTGCAGACATTCCCTTAACTTAGCTTTTGACCAGAGAAAGCCATATGCAGGCCTGAATTATTCCTGGTCTGTCCCCAAAACGTATTATAGTCTCTTGAAGCTTCACACCTGCATGGCACCCATGACCACAACTCTTATTACTGGATGGCAACATTCATATCCTAGCACCTCACTCTTCCAACTCCATGTAATTAGGGGGAAAAAAAAAAAAATCAAGAACGCCACAGAGCAGGAAGTTGTTTTTTCCTCACAGTGCTCTTCATGCATTATTGTTGCCACATCTCAACTGGAGTGTTGCATTTGCCCACCAAATGAATATTATTCCTATGGAAGAAAAAGCAGTTCCTTGAAGTCCTACAACTGGCAGGAAATAATCAATTTAAGACTAATGATTTAAAAATCCTTAGATATATATTTATAGTAAATTTCTACCATAGAGCAGAATTCACCAGCTGCTCAATTACATTTCATCCTTAAGAGCAAACAAGGGCTCCTGCAGATGAGACCTTTCCAGCAGAGCTGCAGCAGATGGGCAGATCGTCGTGTCCTGCTAACTATCACTGAGACCACTGCAGTACAAACGACTCTACTTGCTAAAAGCAACAACTTAAAGTAAGCCCCACAAAGGGAAGAAAAGTGACATGGATCTTGCAAGGCATTCCTCTTAATTTTTTTTAAATTTTAAGTATTTTAGAAACTTCAGGGTGGAGCCACATTCTGCAAACAGGGAAATGCCAGTATAGTGGCTTTGCTGCAAAACTCAGTGGAAGAGGGAGTGCCTGATATCCCTGTACACACCAAAGGCTGGCCATCCCCACCGTATTCTGTATTATCAGCAATCCCAGAAAGCAGCTGCCTCTGTGTGCGTATTAGAAATCCGAATGAGAACATAAATGAGCCAAACTGCCTTGCACACTTTAAAACTACAGCATGACATAACTGCAAGTCATTGCCATTAAAAGTTCAGGGAAAATAAAATTCCCACCTGCCAAATACAGCTCCGTGGTCTACTGCTGAGTTTTAATGACAACTACTGCATCTTGGAAAGCTGCTCAATAATAAGGTAGTACATTTTCCCTCCAGGACCAGAAATCAGGTAATGTCACTTATCTACACAAAAGGCATACACAGGAAAATACCCCAAAGCCATGTGTCTCATGCAGCAATCAAAATCTTGGACACCCTCTGCATACATAAATTTGCTCTCATTACAATATATTTCAGTTGGTCAGCATGCTAAAAATCTCCACTCAAGACTTCTGGCTTTTCCAATTAAGCTTATAGACAAAAAGTCCTTTTTTCTTTTAATGACTTTGCCATTTATTGCAAAGCTATGATGAGTTCTTATCTCGTTGTGGTGCCCCGTGGTAACTCATTATTCACTGAACTTCACTTTTTGATGTATGATGAACAGCAACATATACTTAAATAGCTCTATTTATACTAGCCCTATAGTTGAAACAAATAATTCCAAGAACAGCACAGCATTACACTCAGAATTACTCAAAAGTTTAGGATACAATATTCTTCAGTATTCACAGAGTTTAATATTTTCAAGTAGAAATTATTCAAGCTGATGTATCTCTCATTAGGTTAAAGTTCTTCCAAACAAGAAGAGGATGACTGATAGTCAGAGATTATCAGTGCCAGTACAATGAGAGATCACACCCTCTGTGGCCACAAGCGAGCCTGAGAGGGCTCAGTCCCCAACAACACAGCGCACTCAGAAGGCTGCAAAGCATCCTCAGCATCCTCATCCAAGAGCCAAAAATTCCCCTCCATTCATCACCAGGTCTATCTGGTGCTGATGGGTAGCAGAGCATCGACTACTCCTTCTAGGCCACAGCTGCAACACAAGCTTTCAGATTTTGTGTAAGATGGAAAAACAACAACAACAAAAATCCCCAGAGACAGAAAACAACACATGTACTAGCACAGCTCCAGGCCTCTCCCCCACCCCTCCAGTTACTCTCCAGAGGGTAAAACGAGATGTCAGGACCTTTCCAGTAATAAGCAGCACTGCTTGGATCAGGTTCTTTGCTCTGCCAAACATTGAAGGGATTGGCTTGAGAATTCAAATGGGTTAAGGTGTGAAATCTAGTTTGGGATGTTTAGAAATAGTTTGGAAAGTGAAATACAGCCACTGGCCTGGCCTGTTCCTAGTAGCTTCCTACACCAGATGCTTCTGGCACACTGTTATTTCAGGAAAGGAGGAGCCAGATTCACATGTCCTAAACTGCACCTAAGTCAGTGTATCTTTTATTTCCTTCCATCTGAGTCCTGGCCTTCTAGCACAGAGCCTTAGGCACAATTTAGGTCATGGGAACCTGGTCTTCAGCCTCTCTACAAGTGGAAATACTCGGGCTGACTCAGGCCAGAAAATACCAAACACTTTATAGGACAAACTACACCTGCTGAGTGTACTCATGCGCACATGGCAAAGCAATTCTTCTGCCTCAGGGGTCCCCAGACTGTAAACTCTGACCCATGACACAGAGAAATGCAAAACTGAATTTCTACACATGGAGCATGTTTCAATGGGACACTGCACATGAAGTGTGCAGTGTGAACATCCTCCACCTGCTGACTGTGCTCTGCAGGATCCAGAAGCCAGTTTTCAAAGCAAGAGATTGAATGTAACACCCCTCATCCCTGTTACCACTACTGCACAGTGAAATCAAGCTACTGAAATGGTTCTGAAAGTACAGGGAGTGTTATTTCCTTTCCAAAGCTGTAATGTATCAGGAAAGATCATAATCAGATAATATCTCAGGCACAAATAAGAAAGATGGCAGAGTTAACATACCCAATTTTTTTTACATGCAAGCACACACCCTGAAATAAGTAAAAAATGCTAATTGTGTTTATTGCACTACAGTATAAACAGCAATTATGAAGCTAAAGAAAGTAACAAAGCATCCCAGCCTGAATGGTCTTCTCCAGGCTATCATGTATCAGAAAAAAGATAATCACAGAAGCTTGAGACATAGTCAAAGAAAAGCTCTCCCCAGATACAAAGTCCACACTGTGCCCTAATATGCAAGAGTATTTCACTCTCCAGGGCAGAGTGAGAGTGGCTTTCTAAGACAGCAATTCACATCCCAGATCCAGAGCAGCCCCCCCGCAAAAGCACTTTGGGAGGCAGCAGACAGTGTTCAGTGGCACGGAGGGTTTCACAGTCCCTGCCTGCAGTCACAATAGCTCTAAAGGAAAGGGGCACAGCTGTTCTCACCTCAGAAGAGAAGCCTTACTGCAGAAAGCCTACAGACCCACCAGCCATCTCACTCTACCCCAAACCAAAAGTATACCACGGAACAGGACAGTACTTTGAGCTCCTGAGGTCAGCATGTCACTGTGTAGAGTCAGCTCATAAGAGATGCCAAGAACAGGTCTGCATCTTGAGCCCACCCTTTGCAAAGAAGCAGAAAGGAGGTTTCTCTATCTATGCGCTAAGGCAGGAACCTGTCCTTCAAAAAGCTAAAATGCTTCATATACAAGGCACTAAGCAGCCTTCATTCTCCATGCAGCAGAGCAGGACTTGGCCCTCTCCTGTAAGACAGGCTGGTGATTTCCTCCCTACCACTCCCACTTCGATCCAAGTCAGCTGAGGATTTGCAGGTGCAGTGCCCTAAACCTCCAGACTATCCTGTGCGAGGTGGAGAGATGACTCTGCAGCAGAAAGGAGCCTGCCTTGCCGAACACGCACTGGTTAAAAAGCAAAGCAGGAATGGGGGGCAGAGAGGCTCTTCCTGTCTGCAGAGACACTCCCCAGGGAGGAAAAGCCACTGGTCCCAGCTCTGAGAACAACTGGTCCAAAACACCAACTCATTACTGCACTAAAGACCCTGAGGGCAGGCAATGAATCCTGGACTCTCCTCTACCACATCTCCAACCTCCCGTCAGAAGAAGGAAGCAGCAAAGACACATCCAATCCCACGGGCCTGCATTTGGTGAGTTTCAAGAGTGCCCCAAGGAGCTTCAGCAGAAGAACACCCAGTTTCTACATTTTTGGTTTGAACTACATACAGAGCTGGCCACTGCTCACAAGACAAGGACATTTCAAATCATGGTCAGAAAAGGAGAAAGGTAACTACAGAGTTGTTAAAGCAGAGCACTGAGATTAAGGGGCCCTTTTTTCTACTGCCTGTTCTGACACCACATTAAACACTCTTCTACCAAGAAAAAAGTGCAATAAAACCTTTCTTGACATCACAGGAACACTTAAGACTAAGTTAATTGATTCAGGGCCTTGGCCTTCTTGCAAATCAAGTGAAAGACAAAATATATACAAGACAGTTTACATGAACAACACATGACATTTTTTAAAAATCAGACCTTTCTCTCTGTGCACTCCATACTACTATATTTTCCCTGTTCTGTGCAAAGCGTACAAGGCTAGAAGCAAAACAAAGTCTTCTCCCACACTTGATGTTACACTGGCAGTGCCAGATACCTTGTTGCCCATCTTCCCACACCTGGGGATGTTTCACAAGCACCCCCCTGTTCTCATTCACTCCATGTCATGCTTCAATGAAGGAAAACAGTTTATCAGTGTTATTCCCTCTTCCCAGTTTTTCAGCTGCTGAGGAGGTGCCACAAACAAATGCAACTGCTCTGTTTGCATGTCCCAAGGACTGGCTCTGCACACTGGTGCCTGAGGAACAAGCACATTGCAAAAGCATTATGTTTCCAGTGGCAAGATGGATGGGAAAAGTGCCAGTCACTTGCTATAACCCTTTTGTCATGCCAATTGCTGGCTGCTATGAGGATGTACTTTAGATACCTCCTTAGAAGAGAGCTCTGCATCTCATCCTTCCAGATGGAGGAGGAATGATTCATACACACATAAGCATGCTAGAATGATGGCTGAAGAGAAAACATTTTCTTTATGTTTTCTGTTTTGCATTACAGGCATGCTCAGGGCCTTAATCACAGAAGAAAAAAAAAAAAATTAAAAAAAAAAGGAACTGAAGATGATGACACTTCATGCCCCAAAGAATGCTTGTTCAAAACCCCAATGCTACTTCTCCCTGGCCCTGTCAAGCCTCATATTGCATGCACACACCTCATGTGCATGATCTCGCTGCTCTCCCATTTTCACAGCATTTTTCTGCAAAGCACATGACAGAATTACTCCGCTTACAAAGCCACCACACCACCCAATCACAAATACAGAAGGATCCAATGGAGAGATCAGGAGTTGGGAGCTCTAAACTGACCACAGACTGACTTGCAATGCAGAATAAAAGCAAAAGGATCTCTTTTCTTTCCAGACAGGCCAGGTGCCTGTTTCTTTCCTGGAGGCCACTGCAGGCATCCTCCTCCCCATCCTACCTGCACAGCACCTCTGCCACATGCTCACACTGCTCTCAAGGGCCCTGCATCCCGTGAATCTCTTTCTGCTTCTCAGCACGACATTCCTGCTCATTTACTTTCCTCTGGCGTCTCTGATTTGTGAAGTCCTTGGAGCAGAAATTACCTGTAAGCACCTGGAAAGTACCTGAAATATCCTGAGTCCTACTGCAAATAAATAAACAAACAGCAGTGCACAGTATGTGTATTAAGCCAACCATATAACAGTCATCTCTGACATCAAAAATTAGAACTGTAGCTTCTTCCTATAGACAGAGGCAGTAAAATCACACTTTGGGGTACATCTACAGACCAGGAAAACCTTCTGATTTGCTTTCTCTGCTACTCACCTCCTTCTTTCCCCCATCACATTATCCATTTCTGGAATCCATGCCTCCCTTTTTATTATAAATTATTCTACTCAGGATTTGTGGCATCCAGCACAACCTTCAGAAATATACATTCACACTGGCTATACAGCTTCTTTATTTAACAGGAGCTTTTCAAAGAGTCTGGTACAGTCTGGGAGGATTTGGCATTCTTTGTCAGCAGCATCCCTGTGGTGGTGACCCTTTCCTAAAGGGTGCTAGATGCATTCACCTACACTATTTCATCTCTTTGTAAAAATCTCTCATTAAAGCCAGGAAAAAGTGCTCAAGCAGGAATTCTTCCTCTGCTGTTTTTCAGGTTGAAGTAGCATGACTTTGGAGTGGGAAAGGGGCTAGAGAGAGTATCTGAAGTCCAATGCAGACCTTCTTTCCCACTCCATCCTCTTCTGAACGGGAAGATGTAAGATAGGCTGGGTAATTGCTCTAGCTCCTTCAGAATCAATGTTCAAATGGGAAAGAAAGGCAAAGGAAAAATAAAAAATAAAACAAAAACCACACAAAAGCCCCAGTGATTATAAGGATTCTTAACCTTTCTTGGGCAAGGAGCACAGGCTGCTGTAACTCATGAAAAAAAATCCCTACACTTTCTTCTCTCATACTGCAATAGTTCCAGAAGGAATCTGGATCTGTGGCTTTCCCATAAAACTCAAAAAAATTATTCCTAAAAAATAAGGAGGTTCTGAACCCCACACTGCAGAGGGGCAATAAAAAAACCCTCACAGCAACAAGCAATTTAAACACAGAGCACTACCTTCTTGTTAAATAATATGTTAAGAACTCATCTGCAAGTCTGTCTTGGCCAATGAGGGACGTCAATCAGGAAGATACAGTAATACTCTCTAGCATGCAATTAGTCTCTGCTGTAAGCACTTTAACTCTGGATTTCTTGGGTTATATTGTTGTTTGTAACAACTATTACTGTTTCTTTGTAGGAGTGATACGTTGGCTGTCCAAGCACCACAACCAAATTATGCTACCAGGACATTTGGGCAAGGGATTATCACAGCAAAGGAAATGGATTATCACAGCTTTTATTCTGAACAAGGATAAGAACAAGATGAGATATCATTTTGAACATGGCAGAAGGGACAGAAAAAAACTGTATCTGAGATTTACTCTTTTACCTCCTCTCTCTTTTTGATTTTTCGAGATTGGCCGATTTTTGTAGTATGCCTACCTGAAAAGACAGAAACTGCCTTCTCTAGAATTTGCACTGAAATATCTGAAAACAGAATAAATTTAAAAAAATCCAAATCAAAGGACAGTTAAAACAGCCTCCTTGGACTGGCTGAATGCCTATTCCTGGGCATTTTCTCACTGCATATCTGCCACTAATTCCTTCACTTGACATCAGGCCTAAAGACCTCAGTTCTCTTTTGAAAGTTTACTATCAGATTTGTTCCCTCTCACAGGAAGGAGGACCGCACACCTTCCTTCAGTTGAGTAGGTTCAGCAAAGAACTGATGTGTTCCTTTAAAAAATGTTTAAAGGTTCTCTGAAAAAGGCTGCCTCTTTGCCCATCTCATTTTATACCTTAGTTCTCACACAGCATCTCAAAACAGGTATTAGCTTTTCTAACTTTACAAATTTATTTTTTTTTTTTAACAGTATTTTGGTATTTTTTACACATATGTAGGTGCACTTTTGGTGCATGGTACTCAAGAGACACTGATTCTGACCTAAATTTCTTTGGCAACAGCCAAATATTCCAGACAGGATGAGGGGAAACTAGCCTTAACACCCCTGTGATGCAGTTTGAGAGGTCATTAGTAGCTATTGCATATCAGAGAGGAAAAAAGACAAAACCAAAAAAACCAAATAAAGAGAAGCAGAAAAACAAAAACAAAAAAACCCCAAAAACCCAACCAAACAAAAAACAAAATGTGAGCTCTGCAAAGGATTGAAGAAGCAAAAAAACCTGCTTTGCTACAGCACAGGGCATGTGTCTGAAAGCTGGTGACACCTGGGGATAATTTCTGGCTGTGGTCCTGACTCCTTCTAGATGACTGCACCAATTCAAGTCACACCTCAAACAGGCTCTCCATGTTTTCCATCGGACTACAGGCCAGCAGTGGTAAACCTTTTCCTTGCCAAGGACAGAGGACACTAAATATTAGTGGCATGACACATCTCAACGTGGACCTTGTGATTCTATAGGCAAGCAGCAACATTTGTAAATCAAGGCTAGTGGTGATTAAGGCTGGAAGGAATAACAACAAATCGAAAAAAAATTATCTGGAAAGAAGTGGAAGGAATCAAGACAACAACAAAGGAATTCAGTAGGACAGAAAGTAGGAAAGCAGACAATGAAAAGGTTCTCGGAATGAAACAAACAGAAAAAAAAAGATAAAAGAAAAAGGCATTCACAGGAATATCTGACTTCATTTGACAGGTGGAAAATAGGGTGTGTTTCTTTCTTTTAATAACAATATTGAAATTGGGTAATCCAACAAGCAGTACTTTATTTTGCCCCACAGAAAATACATGAATATAGACTTGTACATTTTTAAGAAAAAGACTCCAAGCTCTCAATGCACTTGTTTTCAGAACTAATGCTTTAACCACATAAGCAAGGTTATGACAAGACCACAGAATAACTACAATTCCTTCTCTAGCTAGAATCTGCTTTCTCAAAGTCACAATCACTACAGTAATTTTGCAGTCATGAGAGACTTTGCCTTGTTATTTCTTGGGATTCCTCTCTATTTCAAATGGTAGGAGCTAAAGAGGTTTTGTTCTGGTTCAGCTAAGATATCTTTATCCTTATTTCTTTTTTCCCCCCTGTATTTCTGTGCTTTTTAACTGTCCCTAACTGGACACACATCGTCAATGCCAGATATGAAGTACTGTGGATCACTACAGCTATGGATAAATATTTTAGAGAATCAGGAATTTAATTGCAGATCACATTACTCCAACATCTCTGCCCTTCCTGTCACTTCACCTGCTCGTAATCATTAGAAAGCAGTGTCATATCTAAGCTGTAGTTGAGCACTAAAAGCACCATGCTGGCCTTCCCTGGATCTACTTAATTAGAGATTAGCTGAAACAAAGCATAGGGAGACTATAAACATAATTTTGCCAGTTTATCAGCAAACAGGTTTGGGTTACCAAAGAGAAAAGACTAAGGTTGCTATTTTATCTGTTCGGCCAGACCCGTGAGTTTACCTTCACTGGGACCACACCTCCATCAGAATTCCCTCTGAAATGTCAACAAGAACCACAGTATAAATTTTCCAAGTTGCCGACCTTTAGCGTTGTCTGCATCACACCCCCAGCATTTTGGACTGTTTCTCTCCATACAAGAATGTGCTCCACAAGCCTCATGACATCCGAACTCTGCTACACTGGCTGCTCACATGTCACAGAACAGATGCTTGCCGCAGCATCCTCAAAGAAGCCGTGAGGTTGGACCTTCTTAGTTCCAGAAAGTCCACCAAATTAGCATCCACCATAAAGGCAGAGAGGGGTCCCCCAAAGGGTACCTTAGTGTGAATAAATCATTGCATCAGGAGTCAGAGCAAACTGCTACAATTAAACAGAATAATCTGATCGTGAACTTAAGTTTAATTTCAATGGGGGAGAAGAGAAGAAAAAGCGAAGCCCCTGGATTAGAAGACAGCCGTTCCCACTTACAGCTCCTCCCAATTAAAATGTTTTATATAGATCATCAGAACCTAATGCAGCACACACGTTCCACAGCTTGCAACATAAGGCTGTTGGTCTGTCATGTCTCCGTAAGAGCTCAGTATGATGAATGATCTGGGTGCTTGTCTCTCTGGTATAAAAACAGGAGAAGCTTTGAGACAAAGAAATAAAGGCCAATGCATATTACACATCTTACAGCGCTTAGTATCATTCCTCCTGACTCACCCCTCTGAAAACAGTTAAGGTCACTATTTCTCTTTTATTTTAAATGTGGATTTCAGCATCAGTATCCTCAGTATCCTCCAAATCCTTGGGAGAATTTAATTTAAAGCAGAAACAGGAACATCAGGAACATAGAGCATTTGGGCTACAACAAACAACGCCACACCAGCACGTCTCAAGAAAAATAAGTGACCTTCCCTTTTGCCTCTGCTGACAAACAGACACACGTGAAGCCGCTTGCAGGCCAGGATGTTAGTGTCATTTCTGGAAGACAATCTAATAAATAAAGATTTAAAAGAGTTTAAAAAAAGCCAAACAAAACAAACCTGACTACTGATTGCCGGAACAGAAAAACCTGCCCTTCCAAATCAACTAATGGTTTGGCAAGCCTACATGAAAGGCAGACAAACAAATAGCATCTTTGCCTTTTAACATGGAATCTGCAATAAGAAAAAGAAATCAGCATTTTATTGATTTCCATAATGCCATCTCTACAGCTTAACAAACTCACTCAGCTGCTAATGCTAATTCACTGATGCTATGGAGCCTTCCCATATAATTATACACCCTCCACTTCGCTGAGCCCCAGGGCGCTGTTTCTAACTTTCCAGAGGACCACTGCACCAAAAGTAGAAACAAACAAAAAAATCTCTTTCATTACCCAAAGCGAACTGCAAACCAAATTTTGCTTATTTAAATGGGAAGTTAGAGAGATTTGATTTTTAAGACAGGGAATAATCTGCCAGTCTGCATGTGTTTTCAGATGTGATATCATGACAACCAATTCCCATTTAAACTCTCCCCGCCTCTATTATTTTTCTTCGTAACACTAAACAAGAATACAACATATAAATATTGCAACAATTTTAACTTCTAGGGAGAAATTCTAAATTCCTTCTCAGCTCAGAAGGGTTTCAAGAGGGTGATTCAGAATCAGACATGGAGACTTTTGTGAACATCACTACAATTAACATTATAAAAAAATTTTTAAATGGTACCACTGCTACAGGGATGTATGTATCAAAGATATTTTTATTAAGCTTTTCTTTTAAAAAGACAACCCTGGAACACCTTCTAAACCAAATTTAAGGAAGAATGCTTCTCCACGTCTAAAACCAAAAACGTCCTACATAATTAATGACATAAACTCTGCCATTTTTCTCCATTTCTCAAACAAATTCAAGCAGGCAGCTCCAGTACATTTTAGTGAGAGTTTTGTTCAATTAGGGACGGGAGAATTTGGCCCCAACTGATCTAGTACTGTCTATCTGTAAAAAAAGTAATGGAACTCTGCAGTGTAAACACCCTTCCCGACAGGCTGTACCTAAAGTCCCCTTTCCTGCTCCCCCTGTTTGCCCTGCCTTGATATTTCAGATCCAGCCATACTCGGTTCACCACATCCATCAAGATTCAATGTCCCATTTGAGCTAATACAACTTAATTTTGCTACGGTTTCCCATGCATATATTAACTTGGAATCGGTTCATCAATTTCCTCTGAGAACGGTGAAATGTGTGGATTTTTGCTCAACAAACAAGTTGACAGTATCTATACAGAGTTGGAGAGCCTCTAAAAACAATCTAGTTTGCATAATTAATGTTAATTACAATAACATCTCAATCAGTGACACAAAGGCTTAGCAATGAACACAGTCATACGAGGAAGTGAAAACTTGAAACAAACATGAAGGGATCTTGTCTTGTTCTGAAAGAGTATCACACAAACTTTCAAGAGATTTATAAATAAGTACAGAAGGGCAGAAGACAAATGTGCTTTGTTAGACATATTTTCTTCACAGGCTGCTTAGCACAGAGCTTTTTTCTGAGATTGTAGTAAAACAGTGGATCTGAGCTATGGCCACACCAGATAATATTATCTTTCTACAACATCACATCCAAGTAATTCTCAACTGCTTTAAAGAAAACCAGCCGAGGGCCTGATCCCTCTGCCAGTGATTTCAACAGCAAACACTTTAACAATGCAATGTGAATGTTTGGGGAGTGGGGGCGGTTCTAGAGACAGAGGAGAATTAGGAAAACGACTCCAACTTGAACACTGCATACAGGTGTGGAATCCCTCAGGCGCAGAGGAATTCAGGACAAGATTATTAATTTTTCAACAATCTTTTTCCCACTTTCCGTAGCAACAAGGGAAAGCTAAACACATAGAAAACTTACCTGCCCGTTTCCCTTGGCAGCACAGGAGTCTTAAACACGGGGGTTCTGGTACAGTCACTTAACACAGCAGATTTACATTTAATCCTCAGAAGTTTTCTTCATGGCCCAAGGAAAAATAGTTATCCAACACGTTATCATTTCAAGGAAAAGGAATAAAACAGTTATGAAAAAAATAAGCACCACTCTACCTCACCCAGATTGGCACTGTAGTACACAAGTAGTCACACAAGCATCACAGCGAGCACTTGCGCAGTAAAGTGCCACTCAGAGTGAGTAAGGGTGGTGTAATTGGGACTGACGAGGGGAAGAATCACGACTTGTCACGTCATTACTACAGGGGCCTTTCTCAAAACGTGAGCTTCTTGATTACTCCTCACATGAATGCAAATCTGCTCTGTTAATGAAGCGCTAAACCAGTTCCAGAGGAGAAACAGGCCCTCTTCATACTGATTCGACAGACCACAGTCGAAGGACCCCTCCCCAAAAAGGCAAAATTTAGGAAGTTTTCAGGTTATGTTGGGCAAGTTACGCGTTAAGAAAAGGACTGATTTTCTATTTGATGTCAATCTCACAGCACATTTTATTTTTGTTTCCCTCTCTCTATTTCTAGATAAAAAGCAAGACAAGATTTAATTTTCTCTAGAAATTCACTGACCTTCTGCATACACTTGAGTACTCACTGAGTACAGCCATACTTTACTAGGACTTATTTACAAGAGTCCTTGCCTTTAGAAAGAGAAACTTTATGTGGAGGATTCCCAGAATGATGCTGGCCTTTCCTCTTCACAAAAGTTCAGCAGACTTATTTTTCAGACGCCTGAGACAGATGATTTTGGAGCCCTGTGACGTTTGGTAAACCTTCAAATCAAACCTGCAATTCGTATCCATCCATATGATACAAATGACAAAGATCTAGCAATTAATATTAATAAATAAACCCGGGAGAGTAGTGAGGCTTTGGACACTGGGTGCATGGAAGCACTGCTGTTATTTGCTGGGGTTTTCCATGCCTCTGTTTTATTTTAGCTGTTCTGTACGTACCGCACACAAGCACATATACCACATTCACGTTCTAAAAATACATTAAGGAGAGGGAAAAAAAAAAAAAAAAGAAAGAAAAATCAATAGCAGTCAAACAGAGACATAAGCATTTCACATCAAACGCTTCCAATACCAAGCCAAGACACCAAAACTCCCCGCTGCGGACCACGGCTTCCCCCTTCCAAACACTCCTGTTCCTGCCACGGCAAGTGAAGCCCAGGTGATAGCGAAATACCAGGAATGACAGGGTGGGGAGGAGGATGGAGCACCTGGAAATACAAAAGATGGGTTTCCCCGCTTTTCCAGGACGGACAGCGTCCAGAGGCTGGCATGGAGGGGGCTGTTCGACTCGGGTGAATTTCGGGATACCCTCACGTCAACCAGCACGACAGCCTCAACCAGGGCGGGGAGAAAAGCCAAACTGAAATCAAAATTGCAATCACCGGCAGCACGACACGCATTAGAAGTTGGCAACGACGCCGGGGGCTAATATCAAAAAATTTTTTTTTTTTTCCCCCCTTCTTTTGCAGTCCGAGCGGGCAGTGGCAGGCTGCGCCGGGAGGGGAATGCCCCAACTTTGGAACAGTTGTGGGTGGGCGCCCCAGAGCGCGGGGCTGCCCCTGCCCGCGCCCCCCGCACCCCAGCCAGCCCGGGAGGGCCGTGCCCGGCACTCACCCGCTCCGGGGGCTCCGCGGCGAGGACCGGCGAGGGAGGAGCCCGGGGGAACGGGGGCTCGGCGGAGAGAGGGGGCGGCGGGGGAGACACGCGGGGGAGGGATTTAAACCGCGGGGAGGTCAATGTGAAACGAGCGGCGGGGGCGGCTGTGCCCGGCTCTATCCCATGCCGCCGCGGCGGCCCCGGGCGGCGGCCGAGCCGGGTGGGCAGGCGGCGAGGAGGATGTGACACGGTGACAAGTGCGGCCCGCCAGCCCTGTGCCGGGGGAGGGGGGCCGGGGCAGCCCAGGCAGCGCCGCCCGCCCGCACACGGCATTGACGGCGCTGCCGTGACTCACACACGGGAGTTGGTCACAGGGCGGCACCGCGCGGGCGGGGGGGGGGGGGGGATAGCCCCGCCCCTCGCCCGCCCGACAGCCAACGGCGCGCCGCGGCCGGGCGGATTGGCAGGGCGGCCGACCAATAGGAGCGCGGGCCGGCCGCCGGCGGCGGAGCGGCCCCTCCGGCCCAGCGAGTCTTCTGAGGACACTCCGCCGCCGAGCGCCGGGGAGGGCCGGGGGGAGCCCCGCGGGGCGGGACCAGCGCCCCGGCCCGGCCGCTCACCAATCAGAAGCGAGGGGCAGGTTGATGGGCGGCGCGGGCAGCCAATGGGGAGCGCGCGGGGGCGCGGCGGGGAGATGGTCAGGCAGGGAGCGGGGGCGGCGGCCGCGGGCGGTGGAAGCTCGGCGGGCGAGGCGGAGCCGGCGCCTGCGAAACCCCGGGGAGGGGAGGGGAAGGGTTTGCCCCGGGGCCGCCTGCCGAGCGGGAGGAGGCCGGGGCGGATCGGGGCCGGCCCCGGCGCCGCCAAGGTCGTTTCCCGCGGGAGGAAGGAGAGCGGAGCCGGGGCCTGGCCCAGGGGAAGGCGGAGAGGCCCCGCCGAGGCGGTGGAAAGCCTGGGGAAGGGGCTGGGAGAGCCTCGGCTTCCCTCGGGACGCCGGGGCCTGGAAGGGGGAAGCTGGGGGCTGCTTGAATTTGACAGGTGTCACGGCTTGAGGTCTTGGGTGTTTTTAAATTCTGACAGATCTGTAGAGAACAAAGCGCGTCCTGGTGTCAGAATTTGACCAGGTGGATTAAAAAAAAAAAAAAAAAAAAAAAAAAAAAAAAAAAAAAGAGCAATAGCATCGGCAGCGCAATTCCTCTCTGCTGCTGCTGGGGAGGAGGGGGGAGATTGACAGGTAGGAGCGGCGTCAGTGGTGTAAAACAGCAAGGCTGTTACCACAAGTGATTAATATTGGAGGAATTTATTTGGGGCACGAGGAGGAAGTAATGCTCAGTAGGAGTTTCCAGCAAATACTGGAACCTTACCAACATTTTAATCCCTGTGAGGGAAATGAGATACTCAAATTGTGTTTCACCTCTTCATCTCTACATGCAAGCTCTTATACTCAGACCTGCTCTTTTGCAGTAAAAGCATAAAACAACTGATAGACTTTTTAAAGATAATGAGATAACAGAATAAGGGACTACATTTGCTTTATCACAGGCCAAAAAAATACAATTTTGTTTGCTTTAAAAACTTGTTCTATCAACAGCTATAAATATAGTTTTGAGGGTTTTTTTAATTTCCATATCCACAGTAATTGAAAAGATGAAAAATGGTAACCTGCAATAATTTGTTCATTTTTTTAGCTTCAGAAATGGTGGGACTAGTTACAGATTTTTTTTCCTGCTTGCTTTTATTGAAACCCAAGGAAGTTGGAGGTTGGAGGGGAGATTTCACAGTTCCTCATTTGAAGCAGGAAATGTTAAATCATATACCAAAAAAAAAAAAAAAAACTCTCTCAGCTTTGTATCTGAGTGTCTAAGGCCCCATTCTGCCAGCCTTGCCATAGTGTCTTGCAAGAAATCCAGGATGGACAGTACACAAATTGCTCTGATGTGAAAGAGGAGGAAAACAAGACCATTAAAGCCATCCTGTCAGAATAAAAAAAGGAAGTTAAAAAGATGGTAAGGGTAAGGTTTTCTCATCAGATAATCATTGGGAGTAATGAAGGATGTTTATAAGTGCCTCCTATCTTTGAATTGATAGCAAGAGCAGAGAATTTAGGATCTGTCGTCTTTTTTTCCCCGCTTGCCATTAGCAAGAGGTTAAAATACTTGCAGGGTTCTGCAGCCTTCAGCAGTGCTCACACTGACTCATGCTTGGAGACTTCTGAACGCTGCACTAAAGAGGGCTTTGCATCAGGTCCTGTGCAATTTGGCAAACAGAATGAACAGAGCATTCACCATTTATATATATATATATAATGTGAGTATATATATGAATATATATATATGCATCTATATATATAATGTGAAATATATATATACACACACACCTCTTCAAAGAACTGAAAAGGGTGGGAATCTCAGGGCAAATTGTCTTTTTGTATCTGTGCCTTCTTTAACAGCAATAATCTGACAGAATTGAGACAGAAATTGAGTTTGTGGGTTTGGGCACGATTGTTTCTGGCTGGTGAAAGTCTATAAGCAGTCATCCTGTGCCACTGTACAGCCTTCCTTGGGGGCTTTGCACACACTTTCAGAGACAGCAGCTGAGGGAATATTTCATATCATCACGGCACTGCAGATTTCCCAATATGCAGCAGGGTTTTTTCAGGACCAGTGCTGGCAGGCAAGCAGTTGTATGAAGGCTTTTACTTTTAAAGTCTCTATTTCACAGCTACAGAGAAGCGTTTGAAAACATGGCCTGCCTGCCAAAGGCGATTTCTCTCTGAGGTGTTTTGGTTTGGATTTTGCACCTTTGGTTGTTTAGGATTGTGCTTGCTTCAGCTGAGCAGAGCTAAGCTGCTCCTCAGTTAGACTGGGCTTAGAAGTTTCAGCATTTCTATCAAACTGTTTCAGGAGCGCTCACAGGTAAACTGGGGCCTCCTAGACAAGGATCAGCTCTGCAGGGATAGTTGGTGTCCTGGCTCAGAGATCCAGCAGCTCTCCTGTTATAATTTGTGTGTGTGGAGGGGTAAATCTGCAGGAAGTGTGTCCTGGGTTTGGCTCCGGCTTGGCCTGAGAGAACCAAACCACAAAATCCAGAGTAAAAGGAGCTTGGGCAAGCAGGGCTTGATGCAGCTCTTCCACCCTTGTGAGCAGGGAGTAACTCCCCTGAAGCTCATGGGTTTGAAGTTTCAAAGCCTGAATCAATTCAGGGTCTGGCAAGAGGGTCTGATCCCTCCTTGCTCACATCCATGCACATCCCAAGCAGTCAGAAGTCTTTGATCCCATGCAGGTGCCCTGCTGACATAAGCTTCACTTTCAACTACATCTTCTGTGGAGCAGCAGAAAGTGTGTATCATGTTGAGGGGAACAATTGCTAAAAATATTTGTTATTCTGAGCATAATTGAGATTATTTTTTGATTGAGATTATTTTGTTGATGGTTTCACACAAAGACCTTGGAGCCTGGCTTTTTTACTGCACCACAGCTGTTTACAAAATAAGATTAGTTAGTTAGTTATTGACCTTGGGGAATACCTTTAAAAACCTGCAAATACTCACTTTTAAGTGAATAAAAGCAGTGAATTTCTTCCCATCAATTAGATTAGTGGCTAGAAATGTTTATGGAAAGATTTTTAAGCCCATTTTAGAGGGTATTCATGGAAAGCAAAATTTTATCACAAAAACACTGCCATCTTACCAGGGGTTAATTTACGTTCTGGAAATGCAAACCAGTTTTACGTGACTGATTTGTTCAGGATTTGTAGCTCTGCTGTTTATCCAGTCATGTCTCCTTTTCTGCCATGCTGATTCCTAGTCCTCTGCTGTGCTAGGATGGAGAATTGAACACTTTATTTGTTCACTTCACACCTTCTGCATTTCCCTCTTGAAACAGAGGGCTCCTTTCTTGAGCAACAGTGAAACAAAACTGCTATCACAAAGCAAACTTGGGGCCCTGGAATATAAAACCACTCCCTGCAATATTTAAATTCCTTTGGAAACCATCCTCTGCCATAGACCTATAAACATTGTCCAGCTGTAGTGAGTTTATCAATTCTTGGAAGTCATATGTATTTAGCAAAGAAATAACAATACAGTGTGCTGAAACAGAGATAATTGCCATTTTAGACAATTCATTAAGATATTGGGTGCTTCTGATCCTTTCTCTGTGAAGTAGAACTGGGAACAAAGGTTTACCAGTGTAATGTGCTTACTTTCTTTAAATGACATTTGTCTTTCTAAATAGTACATGAAAAGTACTGGGTTTATTACAGGACAAACAATTTAATTGTGTAGTTTGATAGATTGAGATTTAAGTTTAACGTCATTACTACCATCACATAATCATGCTCATGTGCATTCTCCAGAAGTCTAGCATCACATTCCCAATCCCTTTGATTTGTAAGTAACTGGGAGAGAAGATCCAGAGCTCTCATTGCAAGAAAACAGACCCTCCTTTACCTAAAGGCAAAAAAATCTGCAATGTTTTATCCCTGAATCATGCCATTTATACACATTTGTAAGCTGCTCTTCACCTTGGTCTGTGCTCTTCTATTGGTTATAAAGTTTTCAGCTGTCCAGTGTCTGTCCCCACACAGCACTGCCAAACACCAACTTCTCCCATAACTTTAAAACTCAAATTACTTCACTAATACCTTGTAAATGCTTCTGCTCATACAGCTTTATTGCCTGGTTTACAAACATTTCCAACCTAATCCATGAATGCATAACATACTGAGTTTCTTGTATTATTCCACTACCAGAAACCACACGACATTTACTATATTAAAATACAATAGTGAACACTTTTAAGTCCAAAATTTGAACTACACTTTAAATATGGGGTTTTTTTGCCTCCCACATTTATTGTAGAAATTAGCAGAACATTTGTGTAGAGCTCTGATTTGCCTAATGGGTGTTTGTGTGCAAACTTCCCCAGCCATGTGTGCCACCTGCAGCATCTCAGCATTACCAGTTGTCATCTGACTGCAGCCTGTCCAAGGCAGAGCCTGCGTGGTTTTTCCTGCTTAGGAATGGAGTGACACATCTACAACTGCAGCACTGGCAAAAATACCAGAAATAATAGCAATGAACCAAGCACATTCCTCTGTCAAATAGCAAGGGTCAGGTATTTGTAGCAGGGATGCTTTTGTGTGGTCCATGAGAACAAGATTTACTTCTATGAATCCCCCAGTGAGAAAATTTCACTCACAAAAATTGAAGAAAACAAAGCTGCATGTGGACAAGGATGCTGAAAGACACATCTTATGAGGTGTGTGTTCAGTCCAAGTTGCAAGTCCCTCAAAATCAGGATTTTATTGTAGGAGAACTACCAGACATCTATTGTGAGTCATGACCACTTTACACATTGGTGCTGGCAGAAAATGGGTTGTAAATGAAAGGAACAATTTTAGTCATATGGAAAAAGTGCTTTTACATTTTAATTGTGCTGCAGATAGGTCAAGGTTGGATCTTTGTCGGTGGAGGGATAATTTGCTTTTATGGTTTATGAATGTGCCTTTCCAAAACTGAAGAAGTAGGAACTGAGGAATAAATCAAAATTTTCTATGCAGAATGTTTCTTCCAACCTGCTTTTAAAACAGCCTTCCAGAGACATCCTGAAATTTTATTGGCTTATCCCGCATCTCCAGGGTGACCATGCTAGAAGGTGCCTGATGTGGTACTGAAGAACCACATATCCCATTGACCCCTCTCCTCACACTACTTTTCTGCAGAGCTGAAAGACTCCAGAACCTTTTCCAGAGGCAAATCAGGACATATGGATTCCCCTTTACACAAACAACAGCCAGGACACTTCATCATTGCATCCTTCTAAACTTGGAGATGCTCTAGCCCTGCCTTGAGAACTGCATGGTCACCCTGGAAATATGGGATGGGAATGAGATGAGAAGGGGTGCTTCCCCTTTGCCAGGACAATTCCCATCCCCTTCCCACCATCTTCTTTTTGACCATTGGCAGCCTGCTCACCTTGGCAGACACAGCAAACACAATTCTGTGAAGCCTCTAAAGGAGCTGCATAGAAGGAATGAGCATTTCCTTTCTCTTACCCAATTTTCAGCCCCACACATCCCACATGACCTGGTCATGACGCAGCTGTGAGTAAGACACCTTTAGCAGGAGCCTCATTCACATCGAGATTTAGAAATGGGATCAGAAAGTCACAAAGTGACAAGCTTGTCAAGAAAAAGTAGAATGCTCTTGGTTCTGTGGCCAAACATTAAGCATCATTCCCATGTTCAAAGGAATTTCCTGTATCTTTGTTTCAATGAGCTACAGAATCACAGAATGGGTCAGATTGGAGAGGACCACAGTGATCAGTACCAAACCTCCCTGCTCAGGCAGGGCCATCCCAGAGCACATGGCACAGGATAGTGTCCAGATGGTTCTTGTCTATCCCCAGCGAGGGAGACTCCACAGCCTCCCTGGGTTCCAATCTGTCCCAGTGCTCGGGCACTGCACAGGGAAGTTCTTCCTCATGTTCAGGTGGAACTTCCTGTGCCTCAGCTCCTGCCCGTTGCCTCTTGTGCCATTGCCCGGCCCCACCGAGCAGAGCCTGGTCCATGCTCTGGCCCCTCCCTGCAGACACGGACAGACATTGATGGGGTTCCCTCTCCGTGTCTCTTCTCCAGGCTGAACAGGCCCAGCTCCCTCAGCCTCTCCTCAGAACTGAGGTGCTCCAGGCCCTTCATCATCTGTGCTTCTGCTGGACTAGGAGCTAGACCAATGCCTCTTATACTGAAACAGTATAAGAGGAGCCCAGAACTGGACATAGTAAATACTACAAACAATACATTTGAAAATCATAATGCATTAACTTTGGGACCAGCTGTTTGCAGCTGGGTGTGCTGTTCTTCTCTGAAGAGAAAGACCTGTTATTTGTCTGCCAGTGTTGCTGCAAGCCTCAGCCGTCTGAGGATGTGCCTGGAGTTGGTGCAGGACATCCTGACCTGCAGTGGGAGAGAGCCCTGGAGCCTGCAAGTCCACAGAGAAGCATGGAGCAGGGTGCCATCAAAAACTGAGAGATAAAGTGATTTATTTAAGGATAAGACTGAGAAAACACCCCCACCCCTTGACTGCTTTAGCTCTGAAGTGCTGATGGAGCTGCAAGGAATGGAGCCTCTCAGGTGGAGCAATGGTTAATTCAGTGACAAAGTAGAAGAAGAATAGCTTGCTAAATAATGGAATAGATTTCATTCCCACAGTCATCCTCTCTTACCTCTGTTGTAAACCTGAGGGCCTGTATGCAGGCAGAAGTGTTTCTGTTAGAAATGCTTCTGACAATAAATATTGTGAAAATCAGCATTGTTTTGTTAAAAAAAGAATGGATGTGCACCTCCAATGACCTCTATTTTTCACTTCACTGAAGTGATTATAAGTGGCTTTACATCTCCATCAGTGCCTTTGTTGTGGACACTAGACATTGTTTTTACCTCACTGCCTGTATCCAGGTGTACTGAACTTTTTACTCACATTTCCAAATGCTGCCTCTGCCCCAAACAGGAGCAGACTGTGCTTTTGCAACAACAGCACTTTAAAACTGTGGTTATCCATGCTGAAGGAGCATCCAGGGTCGATGTGTAGGTACAATTTCCATCCACAGCTCCGCTTAGTCCTCACTGACTCACCCACCAGCACGGGAACAGGGCAGAGGCTGGAGAGACAGGGGTAACAAGGGTGGGGACCGTGGGTCTGTCCTTCATAGGGTGAATGTGGGAGCTGAAGCCTGGCCCTGCAGTCAGGAGAGCATCAGATTTCGAGGGCCAAAATAAGGGTCAGGGCTCAGCCTGGGTGTTGGAGAGAGACACACAGGGAAGCTCCTGGCAGGAACTGAGGAAATCTGCCAAGCTCAATAGAGAGGTCTCCCTCTCTCTGGTCTGTATCCAGCCCTGCTGAGGAACAGCCAAGCCAATGCCAGGAACTGGAAAGTGAAACTGCGTAGAGGCAGAGGGAAAAGAGGGGGGAAAAATGCAAAACGGGAAAGAAATGCAGGCCGAAAAGGAGGAAAGAACACCAGAGTGAAAGGCCTGCATGCTGGAAATAATTTGTTCAGACTGAATCTGCCAGCGGAGGGGTAGAAATTTTGCTGTGCTTGGGAGTGTTGCACTTGGACTCGCTGGTTTACCGACAGCATTTCTTTTGCTCCCCCTCCCGTGCTGAGCTAAAGCCAGTGAGCGAGATGGAGGGAGGGAGGGAGAGAGAAAAAGCGAGGCCAAGAGCTTTCTGCGGTCGGTGGGGGCCTATAAATAGCCAGTGAAGTCTTCTAATACCGATCGGGTGCGTCATTAGGGCCCTCCCCGGCCCCGCTCGGCAGCAGCCGTGCCAGCGGGAGCGGGAGCTGCGGCGGCAGCCGAACCGAGCAGCTGGGCTTGGCAGGGATGGAGCCGGGAGAGGGAGGCCGGGAGGTGCAGAGGGGGTTGGTTGAACGCTGTCTGCCGCAGTCAGGCTCGGGGAGAAACGCGGGGAAACGATCCACGCGTCCCTACGAGCCGCCTCGCCTCGCCTCGCCCGGGTGTTGCAAAGCGTATCCTGGTTCCTGCTCTTGCGACTGCCCGTTTGGCGCTGATAAATGCTCCTCGCTGGAATAAATGGGTGTTCAAGGTCTATGCCTCCTCCTGGCTTGGATGTTGGGACGATTTCTGAAGTCCTGCGGTGCTGTTTGCTCCCCCACCTCACTCCTCCTCTCCCCGCAGAAGACGACAGACAGATAGACAGACAGGTCAGAGGATGAGAACGAGGAGCCGAAGTTGGGCAAGGTGCAAAGGCTGGTTCGGTGCCACCACTTAGTGATCCCTCCTCTGCAGGTTCAAATGCTGCTCTCAAAGCCGACTAAAGCCAAATGTCTCAGGCATGCTTGTGAGCATTTCTAGCCCAAATTTCTCATTCTGTCACTATTACTCCACGCCACTGGAGATAACCCTCCCGTAAATAAAGCTGCTGCTCCTGCCTGGTCCTTTTAAACCATTGCTGTCCAATCCAGATTTCAGGACTGGAGTGATAGAGGACCTGGCCTTTGCCTTCCTGACCTCCTGCTCTCAGCCCTATAGCAGCAAGCTATGGTAAAGCACTTCTTCGACAGAACTTGTATCTAAGACAATATAAAATGCTTGCATAATCACAGGGATGGATTTTTATACTGGTTAAAACAAGACTGCAAGACTGCCAGCTATTTCCCCCCCCTTTTTTTTTTTTAGCAATGCTATATTTTCTGAGCATCTGACCTGCTTCATAGCAGTCATTTCTCTATTTCTTTTGTATTCCTTAATTCCTCCTGCTTTATAGCAGTCATTTCTCTATTTCTTTTGTGTTCCTTAATTCCTCCTTGGAAGGTTTGGCAAACTTGGACGCAATTTGATGTATATTTGGAGGAGTCCAGTTAATGGTGTTCTTATCTTTTCCTAACTTCCTAAATTTCCAGTGACTCACAATGTCACTGATAAAAGGATGAGGATGGACTAGTCAAATCCCACTGGTTTCCACCCTCTTCCAAAATAAATTTTTAATTATGAGACATTGTTGAAGTTGCTCACATCAATCCAGTGGAAATAAGCAGAGTAACCTGCTGACAAATTCTTCTTGTATGGGTCTATTTGCTAAAAATCTACCTGTTAAGCAGAAGATGCCCGGTCACAGGTAGGCAGACACGTCTTTCTGATCAGCCAATGCCTTGAGATGTGTTCCTTTTCAAGGGAGGTGGTAATTTCTCACAAATTTGGGGTTCTCCATGGGATCCACAAATGCCACATCAATGTCTAGTGGAGGAACCATCCCTCCATGACAACATACTGCACCCAGCAACTTGTGACCCCAGGCATCCTAATTTCCCAAATTCCCTGAAGATGGTGAAGCTCTGGATCAGTGTGGAGTTGGCTAAGTGCAGCCTCTTCAGGAGGAGGTGCAATTTTCTGTGGCTATTTCAATTGCCAGCAGGTTTGCCAGAACAAAGCCCAGCACAAAAAGGGGATGATGAGGTTGTGGTTAATCTTTTTGGTACCAGTGGAGATCAGTGGCACATAAGGAACAGCCCATGGTGGGTTTTGCTGTGTCAGGGGATACTGCAGTGCTTGTAGCAAGTGATAAAATGTCACTGAGAGAGAGCAGGACCATCTCCACATAGGAACAGCTCACTTGAAGCTGGGTCACTCCAAGCCTCACTGTTTTCTCAGTGTCTGAAAGCTTCAAAACACTTGTTTTTGAGAGCATTTTAAAAGGATGGATGCAGAAAGAACTAGGAATCCTGCCTCCCCTCCCCCCTAAAATCCAGTGAAAAAAATACTTTATATCAAACTTCTGTCTAGTCTGACTTTTAAGAGGAGACAGTGGAGTTGGAATAATATAATTATAATATTATCTCATCTAAAATGTAAATATAATAAATTGTGCACTGAGTGTTCGAGCCAGGCTCACCCTCAGATGTGCTCTTCTGTTTTCCTTTCCACCCAAGCCATGTTCTGTACAGGCTGCAAGAGCCTGGGGTAGACACAGTTGTGACCTGCTCTGTTTTCTCCATGCCAGACAAGTCCCACTCCTGAGGATATGATGTCTTGGGTGCCCATGTCCTGCTGCTCACTCCATCATGCCAGAAGTGACTCCATCATTCTGCTTTTCTGGCTCTGCCTGCTCTCAGCAAAACACAACTGGAGTGGAGCAGCCTCCCCAGGCAGACCTGTCTCAGCCCAAAGGAAAACCCAAACCCTGTTTCCCCATCTCACAACAGCCACCTCCATGTCTTTATTAATCTGAATAAATTTGGGTATGTACATTTTTTTTCACAGGGAAAAATAAAATGTGACTTAAAATAGATCTAAAACTTTTTTTTTTTTTTTTTATTTTTTTTTTTTTCTTCATAACAGTGAGGTCCACGCTGACAACAGGATGACACCAGCTGGGATCTACCTTTCTGATCTGAAATCATGAGGATTACTCACATGTCTAAAAATAAGCCCGTGCTGAAATTCCCTTGCTGGATTAAGATCTAAACCCTGCAATTGTCACTTTTCCCACCAGTATCAGTGGCTTAACTAAATATACTGTCCACATTGCTGCCTGACATTCCCAGATTGTTTCTTTTTCCCCTTTCACTGGAACTTCTCCATGTTTCTGTAAGTTTATTTTACATTTTGGTTGCTTGCTTGTTCTTTTCACCAATTCATTACCTTTCCTGCTTCATTCCTTTCACCAGCCATGTATGATCTTCCATCCTGTCCCTTCCATTTCTTCTCCAAGGTCTGCCACCCACTGCTTCAAACTTGCGAGAAGATATCCAAACTAGAAATTTCTGCAAGTGGGTGAAAAATTATATACAAATTTTCCCTGGATTTGTGTCTCTTTCATGCAAGAAAAGGTAGTAGTGTTCCCAGGATTGGGCCAATTTTCTGGCAGGGACACTCTGATGTCTAATAAGTGTTGTCCTGACACAAAGTCATTTACAGGTGACACAGTCTTTTGGATTACTCTGATGAAAAAAATGGACTCATGTTTTAGTCACATGCGGGGAAGCAACTAAGAGCAGACATGGGGAAAAGGCAAGGACTTCATATGAGTCCAGCATTTTATTCTGTGCTTTGAAATAAAAATGTTCACAAACAAGTTTTTAAGCTCTTGAAGATGCGTGGAGTTTGATAGCACCCATTTGTGAGGAGAACATTAAACACTAGAAGCACAATTGCCTCCAGCAGCTTTACCTGGGTGCAAACCCCCAGCTCTGATCTTACACAGGAGAAGTGAAGTCACAAACATAATTTCTCATAATGCAGTGTAAGCTCCCCCCATCCATGCTTACAATAAATAACCCTTTCTGTCTGGAAGGAAATAATTTTTCCTCTCTAAGCTGTTTTTTTTTTCCTCTTGGCCTTCCTCACCACTGCATTTATCAGTGTCTCAAAGAGGTCTTAATTTGAGAATTTTCCTAATACACAATGCGTGCAAGATTAAGCTTTTTTCAAGGATTTTCTGGTATAAAAGAAATATATTTCACAATAAGAAGAACAATTGCCATTCTAAATATCAAAGCATGATGATACACACTTTGTAGTTCTGCTCCAAAAGACAGTTTTGTTTCAAATTTCCTCTTTTCAGGAGCTGCTTCTTCTGAAATTTCTCACTGTTGTTAAGTAGCCCAAAGGGGGTTTTTGTGCATGTGCCTGTGTGCATGGGAAGTTTGGCATAATTCATTCAGGATATTGAGGTAATGGGGTTATTCTAAGCATGAAACGAGCTAATTTTCATGCCTGTTGGAAGCTGTTCTCCTTTTTGCCTAATTTCAAACTGTTTCCCTTTTGAAGGGGTACTCCTGTATGTTGCAGCTGATATGGCTGGTCTGACCAGGGCAGCAGACCTGACCAGCTGGGACTGGTCCTGACATGGGTACCAGGCTGTTGTCCATCACCTGGGGTAAATCCTGTCAGTGTGAGCACAAGCCAAGGCAAATCACAGACTGCAGTCTTCTCACTCACTCCTCCCAGCAAGACCACTGCACCACTTGGAAGTCTCATGGTACACCCCCCAAAACAGATAAGGGTGTCCTTCAAATTTGGGAGGTGCTGGAAGCAATCTTTCCAGGCTCAATGCCTCACTGGGCTGAGTGAACTGTGATTTTTACCTCGCTGCACTCAGACCCTCATCTCCTCACCAAAAAGAGGAGACAAGCAGCAGCACTGCTCTTACAAAGGGACACATCCTGCCATCCCACCTCCGTCATGTTAGTCCTATTAACCACAGGTTAGATGCTTTGAGTGTATTTAGAGGTCTGGAAGTGAATGATGCCTAAAATTCCACTGACAGCATGGGAGGTTAGGTGCTGAATTGGTTTAGGTGCTTTCAGACCTTCCCATCCCACAGTAATCTTCTGCCAAGCTCCTACTTGTGCCTTTAGGGATGAAATTGAGAGGCTGACCCACAAGCATGCACACTGTGCTTATGCGCCTTTGCCGAAAGCCTTTGCAATCCTTTCCCTCAATTTGATAAGACAATAATTTACAACTGATTTATGTCATATCCCAGTCCTTCTCACTGTAATCTTGTCAGTACAATTGCAGTATGCACGATTTTGATGATGATTTGTAATATCCACAAACACTGCTACTACCTCAGCTAAGCCCTGCATTCTCCCCACAGCCCATATGATGCTGTTATTATGGATATGTAAAACAAGCATGGCAAGAGACACTCAGTGATTTGGGGAGGCCAGACCTCCAAGTTCCAGGGTGATGGGAGCTGCATGTTGTGCCAGGCAGAGGAGGGATGAAGGTTTGCCAAGGGAGGTTTCATTTCACCTCAGAGCTGTCCCCATGCTGCAGCTGGCAGGGGACCAGTGCAGCCCCTGGCATCCTTTCTTGCCATCTCAGGGTGGCTCTGAGTTATGCCTGGATCCAGTGGCCCTCCAAGGGCTGTCCCATCCAGTGATATCCCCTATCTTCTGGCCATCTCCCACGATTTCCACCCAAGTCTGGTTTTAGGCAGAGAAGTAAGGATTGCTCTGCTTATACTTGGCATATCTTGTGATTCCATTTATACAGAAGGCTGTAAGCTTTATGGCAGACAAAGTATTTTTGTCACATGTGAATTAATCAATGAAACAACTATTGGTGGTAGAACTGAGCATGTATTTTCCTGGCAGCTGAGAAGGTGCATTCCCAACTCTTGAGGCTTACGAAAGAAAACAGACTACCACTGAAATTTAATTCCAAACTGTGAAATGACAACCAAAAGAAAGGCTTTTGTTTTCCATCTCCTTTTTTTCTTGAATGGAACAGTACCTAACTGTTTAACATGCAGGGAAGGATTATTTATGTAGGGTTCTTGTGTAGGTAAAGCGCCATGTCCTTGGCCCTCTGCCCATGTAGCTCAGTGCGGGATCTCTTGTTACAAATTGCAGCTGTGTAACATAACAGGAAACGTGAGGCTTTAAGTTATTCCACTGGAAAGATTAATTATTTGGAAAATAGTTATGCAGCAGCTTTGTGTATTTTTGGAGCAAAGGTGACCAGCACCATCTTAAATTTAAAGAAAGAAAGTTGCTGGGAAAAGAAAAAATGGAGCTTTGGGGAGTGAGAGAGTTTTGGGACAATTTTATTTTTATTTTTTTTAAATAATGTTTGAAATGTCTGCTGTTGTGGAAGGGGCAAAGCTGAGCTCCACAAAGGACAGCCCTGGCAGGGTGAGGGTGAAGGAGGAATCTGTCAGATTCAGCCGGACCTCGACCCTTCCCATCCAAAATCTCATCCATCTACTTGGGAGGAAGGTACGTGAATCCTGCAGACAGGAGAGACAGATGAGAAGTGAGTTTGGAGGCACAGGCTCAGGTTGTGGTATCCCCAAAATATGCTGGGACAGCCCATGGTAAGACACCATATTCTGGGGATCCTCTTCCCTCCAGGCAAGCAATCTTGAAAAGGCAAACACAGTGTCTGGAGGGGAACTTTTTCCATGGGGCTGGGGATGGGGTGACAGGTGATACCTCCTGCTTACTGAAGTAATGGACCAGAGCAGGATTGTCCCCTTAATCCAGCACAAGTCAGGCTACACCTCAAACCATGTCCTCAGTTCTGGAGCCCTCACTACAAGAAAGACATTGAGGTGATGGAGCTTGCCCAGAGAAGGTCAATAAAGCTGGGAAAGGGTCTGGAGAAGCTTCTAGGGAAGCACTGGAATAGGCTGCCTTGTGAAGTAGTGGAGTCACTATCCCTGGAGGTATTTAAAAGATGTGTGGGTATGGCTCCTGGGGACACAGTTTAGTGGTGGCCTTGGCTGTGCTGCTTTAATGGTTGGACTCCATGACTTTGAAGTCCTATTTCAACCTAAAAGAGCCCACAATTCTGTGCCAGTCCCTCAGCCTTCCCCAGGCAGCCGTGAGCTTCTCTACAGAGCCAAGCTCCCAGGATTTTAATTTGCTCCTCTGCACGTGAGCAATCACCCCAATTAAAGGAAACCACTCAAAGAGCCAGCTCACTGCTGCAGTGCCTAGGCATGGGTGACAGCCAAGTCCTCCCAGAGCCTCTGCAGATGCTTCCTAGTGACTTCAGAGAGATCTGCAGCCAAAGCAAAATATCTCCCTGATTAGGATTCCTCTTAGATCCAAATGTGCTTAAATACTGGAGCCCTCTGGAGGAATGTGGTTTGGACAAAGATGTGGTAGTTATTTTTAAGCAGCACAATGCACCTTTTAGTAAAGTTTTTCCACTCAGACACTTAATGCATGGCCATTTTGCAAGAGCAGCTATTCCAGAGCTGGCTTTGAGCTAACCTAGTCTCCTGGTGACAGTGACAGGGACCTCGTGGTCTTTGTTTGCTCAGCTATAGCTGCTGAAATTAAAGCCCCGAGGGAGAAACCCGTCTGCATAAACATCTCAATGGGTTTAGGGATGAAACTCATGAAAACCATGACTTTTGGCCTGGCAGTTGTGCTTTTGGACCCTCTTCTCTCCTGCAGGGAGAAGGAACAGGCAAGAGTAGCAACAAGATATAGAATCCAAACCGTGTCACTCATCCCTCCTTGCAACAGCATGCTGGGGAAGACTGTTTTCAAAGCAGCCCATTTTTCACAAGCCATGCTGGGAAAAGGACAATTAATAATAGAAAGAAGATGCATTCAAGGTGTAAATGTGTCATAATTGATGCAGGACAGTCCATTATTTTTAATTTTTACGTTTCAGGTCCTGGCAAAGTAGAGCATCAGTTTAAGAAGGGGCATAAAAAAAGTTTCCTATAAAATCAAGAATGCTTCCTACGTAAGTAACAAACCAAACAGAGAGAGCAGTCTCTTAACTTTCCAAGTTTTTTATTTCTGCCTCATTTGCTGCTACCTCAGACTGACCAAAATCTCCATGTTTGTCTAATATAAATGCCCATATTTTTGCAAAACTCTTCAAGCCACAGTAGTTTAGCTCTACCACAATAATTTGACATTCTACTATAGCAAGTGTAATTATATGAAACAAAACATTGTATATTTAAGAAAAAAAAAGAGGAGGAAATTATTTAATTTAATGTTAAGTCATTTCAATGCATTTGATAGAAGACAGGAGGCATATTTTTCCCCAGGCAAAAAATAACACTAGTCAAAGGCTACTTTCTTCACTGCATTTGCACCTCATGTGGCTGTTGTCTCTTCTCTACCCATAAATGCACTCCCAAAGCAAACTCCACAAAATTCTTCTGGTTTGGGACCTGAAGAATCCCACCCTGCCCCATAGCCCACATCACCTGAGTGATACCTGGACAAATCATCTCTGGTATCACCACAGCACAAGTGAATTACAAGCCAGCTTAGGTTACCTTGCATATCATTGCATACACTAAGCTGTCTGAGATAGGACCATAGTCCTTAAAAAGGAAAGAAGGACCTGGAGAACACCATCGTGCCCAGCTATAACTCCTATAAGTCCTGCTGGGAGAAATATCTCTTCTGTCTTCTGGGGCATCGACTACAGGGACAACCCAGGATGACAAAACTCCTTATCTGGGTTTTTCAGAGAACTGCTTGAAGCTGGATGACACATACAGAATGCAAAAGTGAGGTGTGTAGGGAAAAGGTCAGTGTATAAACCTTTTCCGAGGAAAAAAGAAGCCACTGTTCCTAGCAGAAATGTGGTTAGGTCTGAGGCTAGCAAAAGGTTCGGCTGAGAAACAAGGACTGCATAAATAAGCTGAGAAACTTTAAGAAACCAGGTCTTTTGGACAAAGCAACCAATCTCTTACATTCAAAAGTCACCTGAAGAGAGGAGTTGCCTGCAAGAGCAAGCTTGTAGTGCCAGCTCACGTGCAACATCATTGTACAACCAGAATTGACATCAGAGGGGTTGGTTGACACAAGAGTCTTTGGAGTTTGCCAAAGAGCCAGATGTTCCTTGCCATAGGGGAATTGTCTTCCTCACCCTGGCATCTGGTTCCTGTAGCAAGAAGGGGACAGGCACATTGTGCAGAGGGACAGGTGGCACATTGCAATGGCTTTTTCAAGTAATTACCAAGAAGAAGTATTACAACAATTTTTGGCTGAAATTATACAGATAAACACACTGAACAAGTTCTGTGAGCATGGCTTAGGGAATCACTGAAATTAGTATTTATCTCTTGATATTTCAGAGTGCTGGGTTAGATGATTTCAAGAATGAAGGATTATTTGGCAATAAAGTCCTGTTTCTGGTGCTGTGCAAAGAGCAGATCCTTAAGTGAGCAGGCAGGCAGGCTATGAGTTATCCTGTGCCCACTCACACTGATTCATACCCTAAGGGCAGAACACCAGGCTCTTGCTAACCTTCCTGCAGGGCTGGGCATTTCAGAAACTACATAAGAACAAGCAAAGGGCTTCAAGAATAAGACAAATAGTGAATCTCTTCATACTCCATTCGAGCAATAAACAAAATGTTTGTGTTAGAGGCTGTTGCAAATCTGGCATCTCAATGATGTGCTTGGGTCAGGCTGCTGCTTTCGTAAAGCTCTGTGGGATCCTTCCCTCAAGCATGGTATTTTCCAGGTGAGAAAAGCAGTCTGGGCACAGGAACCAAGGCTCCAAGTGCAAATCCCTTCCTGATGGGGGAGGGTTATCTGTTGCAGGTCCCAACGGGGAAGAGCTTACACCAACCTCAGTGCTCCCTACCCTGGGTCAGAGGATTTCCAGCCAGTCCTCCCTACCTTTCCTTGGCTGCTGCTTCCTCACCACCCCACTTTGGCCCTTGCTGATCTCCCTGGAGCTCAGAAGAGGCAATGGGAAAATCTTTAGAAGTCTGGAAAAATCAGGAATGCTTCCTAAAACCCTGGCTTGTGTGACATCCATCTGCTCAAAGCACACATTAGTGGGTTGTTTCTTCTAAATTGAAAGCTGTGATAAACTCAGCTGCTGTCAGCTCCGTCACCATCTTTATCCTTCAGAGTTAATTGGCTGAGATGAAAGGGCTATTCCCAGTTCACAGATAACTCCTAGCCTGCATTCTGGGGCAGACCTCTGCATCCTGCTGTAGCAGATCCTGGACCTTTTTGATTTTCCCAGAGCTGCCAAGGGAGCAGGAATGGGGTGTGAGTGGTGCTGGGTATCCTCGGGATGCAGCTTGGACCACACGTGGTGGCCCTGCTGGGCTCCTGAGCACTGCTGGTGGAATCATGGTGGAGCCTGGGAGACGTCTAAGCCACCAACACCAGCAATTAAGTGTAATTATCTAAGGGGAGTGTGTGTTACATGGAAGCACAGTCCTGCCATGAGTACTGATGTTCGGAGGTAAACACAGAGTGAGTGGGGATATAAAAGCCAACTCTCTGAATTTATTTTTTTTTTCCCACACAGACCTGCACTCTGTTACAGAGCTGAGCCTTAAGGGGTTGATTTCTTTACAGAGGCAGCGTTCAGGTGTTTGAGGTTCACCCCGATGCCCACCAGATGCCATAGTGGGATGACAACCTGGCCATGTGCTCTGTGCAGAATGACCTCAGCAAATCCTACCCATGGGGGGATTGGTGAGACACTGCCATGAGGAAGTGAGAAATCTCAGGAGCTCTCAGTGTGGTGGAAATTAGGGTGGAGAAAGTGAGGTGAGCATCCAAAGAATGGATGAAGATAGGCCCTGAAAACTGGGAGTTCCCCACTTTATGGTTTCTATGTGGTTTCAGTCACCTTGAATGGGACTGAGCAGGAAGGGTAAAACAATGACCTAGATAACATTGCTGGGCAAAACAAAGAACAAGATGTTTATTGTGGAGTAGCTCCTGGCTGGCTCCACTCAGGCTGCAGAGTTTACTCTTCTCAAGACTAAATCTGAGATTAAAAGGAAGATCTCAAACATTAAAGGACCCCAGGGCCCAGCCAGGGTGGAGCCATGCCCACTGAGGAGAGCAGCCACATTTTTGAAATAAGTAAAAATGGTTTAACTTGGATGGGGCTGGTTAGATGTTGATCTACCAACTGGCAAGGCTTATGTGCCTTCAGACCAAAGGGGCCACAGGGCACAAAATCCCAGACAGATGTGCCAGAGCCACCTGGGAGGAAGTGTTCCTCTGCTTGGAGGGACCACTGTGCCACCTTCCATTGGATGTCACGTACTGGACAGCATGCAACACATCAAAAGAAGTGCCAACACCTCCTCACCCTGAAAAAGGAGCACCTGGAGGAAAAAAGAGTTGTGAGGAAAAAATTTTGAAAAACATCTCTCTTTGGGTTGAGGAAATTTTGGTGGTATCAGGAAAGATTTTCAAAAGTGGCTTGTAATTATAAAAAAAAAAGAAGCCATGAGTTTGTGCCGAACTCTCCTGAAGTTACCAGGGAAATGACCTTGGATCTGTCCTGATCAGGATTGAAGGGGATGGTGCATTATATAATCTCAACTTTATATTACAAATGCCTCAGGACACTGGGGGTTTTACGTATCAGGCAGAGTACTTGGTGAGAGGCTTTGAGGTGGGAATTGCAGCCCTCTATTTTTCTGAGCATCACAGAAATATATCAAGGCCATAGGGAACATTAATATATTTTATTGGACAAGCCACTAGAGCTGGAAACAGCTTGTCAGCTGTTGGGCACAAAAAAGCTTCCAGAATAAAAGCAAAAAAACTTAAAAGCTTTTATAAAGTTCCCAGAAATCTCCCACTTGTGCCAACAACACCTTAAATAAACCATCAAAAGCAGCCAGACAAAACCTAAAAATATTCACAGAAGCCAAAGAATTTCTGTAAGTGTGGATCAACTTTGGACAAATTATAGCTGCTTTGCTTGAAAGGCAAAATTTTTTTCCTACACAATGAAAAAAATCCCCCTTTTTATCTACTTTTCTATCAAGACATGAAAATTTAATGAAGAAATTGATTGAAAACCAGCCACGTTTGACACAGATGGAACTCTGACCTAAGCAGTTTTTATTGATTCAAAACTCTATTTTTTTTTTTTCTAAAAATAGCACTATAGGAAATCCCTGTGGATTGGCAGGGTATCCTTGTGGTTGGTTGGAGGGCCTGAGCTATCCAGGTATCCTGAATGAACAAGACCTGATGGCGAGAGAAATATTAATATTATGAATGAACCTGAACTGGAGCATTCCAGCTCTGAAGCCTCATCCCATTTTGTGTTTGATCCTTTTCAGTGTCCAGGACCAGAGAGCTCATAAAGCTGAAGCTCTTCCAGTCACTGGACTTGGATTTCAGAGACATTCAGTTAAAAAGACAAGTTAATTCAAGGCAAAAGAGAATATTTCTCATTTTCTGTATCCTGCTTCCCTTGTTTTGTGAGTTGTAAGGAAGATTAGACAATTTCCTGTGAACCTGTACAGCTGAAGAGTTACTCGATCACTTATTTCCCAGGCACTTGCTGCCTGCTTTACCTGTCTAGAAAGCATTAAAAAAATAAGAAGTTTTGCCCAAGTAAGAGGTTGGATATTACTTTGACATTTCTTATTCATATATGAATAAGAATATATCAAATCAAATCAAAATCTGCCACGTTGGGTCAAGCTTTAGGGCTTATCCCTGCATCTCCTCTCATTCCGGACACTCCTCCATCAGAAGAAAAGAAGGATATTAAAAACAAAGTCCACAGGTTGTGCTTCTTGTTTGCTCTGCAAAAGGAATTTCAAGTGAGGCTGAGATCACTTGACCATAGGCACCAAGGAAGGTTTCCATGATCCATTGGCCAGGATTGAAATGAGGACTGCAGAGCAGAGTTTCTCTCTCTTTGGGCTCCTTATTGAGTTGAGGTTTTTGTCAAAGGCACAAACCCCCAGTGCCTTGCAACGTCAGACATTTGTTTAAGTCATGGTGGCTGCCAGAAGATAATAGCTGTCAGTGTAAAATTACAAATCATTCTGCATAATGCCATGCTGATTACCATGAAAGCAATGGCAGGATTTGAAATTTACTCCTTTCTTTTTTTGCCTTTGTTGCTCAAGGCAGCAGCTTCACCAAGGCAGCATTTTGTGCTCAGGTCTGCGTGGCTGGCCCGATACCACTTCTGCATCTTTGCCATTTGACAAAATGGTTCAGCAGGTACCTTAGGGCAGGTGGATGATCCTACAGCAAAGCATCCTAATGAAAAGGGCTCCTGCTCAGATTGCCTTCAGCAACAGGGCAATCTGTTGCTGTTGACAGCAATTTTCACTTTCCTTTTCATGGAAAGCCTAGAGAAGGGAAGCACAAAAGTCTGAAGTCACTTGCCCATGCCTGCATTCATAACACATGACAAGTGACAAAAAAGGACTTTGCACTTGAATGTCTGGAGCCATGGGGAGTGACACACCCAACCACTCACCTGGGGATCCCTCAAGTGCTTGTAGCATGATGCTGCCATCCAAGAGAGCTCAGCTAACATCCACCACCTCAAGTGTTTACCCTCAGTATTGCTCTGTAGGCGTGGCTACCCCTCCCACAAAACCTGATTTAGATTGTTTAAGATGAGCTCAGCTTAAACCATGACATCAGTGTCATTGTATTTTTGCAGCAGGAAGATCCTGGAAACTTTGACCAGGGGGATAATTAATGAGAGATGCTTGGGAAGGTGCTATTTTGTGGTGAGCATTTATCCAAAGGGAATCCTCAGCCGAGAGAGAATATTTTGTAGTCATGACAAAAGCTGGCACTTAATTCTACTTGATGTGAAGAAAAGAAGATCATTGTCAACATCTATTTCTCTCTGCGAGAGAATAAGAGACTGCTTGACTCAGGGACTTTGCTGTGGGGAGTCATATGGATTAAAAAACAATTAAGAGAGATGTAGAAATGAAGTATGACAAGGGGCATAGTTATGAAACAAGAAGCAGAAGATGGGCCAGTCTTTTCACCTTGCCTATCAGTAAACCCAGCAAATCCAACCACAAATAAAATGTATTTCATTGCCTCTCTCATTGCTGCCTGGACAGCCGGGGCTTCTGCAATCACCCTCCTGCAAAAGACAAGAGATACCCTGTGGCATCAGCGTAGTGCTTGGGCAGCCAGATGTTGGCTCCACACCGTGCCCTGCCTTGGTCAGAAAGGTTTTTCCAGAACATTGCAGGGCTGGAGGTGTTGTGCTTGCCCCATTTCATGCAGCTGGACTCTAACCCAAATTCATTATATATGTGCTCCACTCAGTAAACATATAGATGTCTTACAGATGTCTCCTTCCTCCTGTCCTCTAGCAATTTAGGTGGTAAAACTGCAATTCATGGGGTGTGTTGATAAAATTCTGTCTTTGCTGCACACCGTGCTGTTGATGTGTCTGAAGTGGAAATATAGACAGGGGGTTTAGGGTAGTAGTCAGGTGCTTTGGTGATCCCCACTCCCAAAGATTCTTCTCAAGGAAGTCTGAAGGGTCTTTGTGAAGAGCCTGAAGTTGGGATTTTTGGACTCTCAGAGGGGCTATGGGTCACGAGCATATGGAAAATGTACCAAAAATGGGGTCCTGAAATGCATGAAAGGCATCTGGCCCTCAGAAGAGCTGACATGTCCCACTTCCACGCAGGATCCTGCTCTGTGTAAAGTGAAATCCACCACTGGTTCACCATCGGGCTTCTAAAGACTTAGAATACACTGTAAATGAAGCTTTCTGCCTTTTAACCCACCCCTGGAAATGCTGTCTTCCCTATTCCTGGCACCAGAGAGTTGCCAGCAGCACCATTTCAGAGAGCAGAGAAGAGACGTTCATCTTCTTCTCTAACACCTTCAGTTTTTGCTTAGGTCAAGATGTGCTCATCTACCATTTTCTGGTGAATCACAAGCCAGAAAAAGATTCTGGATGCTTCAGAGGAGGGCTGCACGAAGCCCTCAGTCACCATGAGTCACTTCTCTGCCAAATGCTAATTTTGCATCAGAAGCGTGTTTTACTTTTGAGAGGACTTTTTTTCTTTCTTTTTTATTTTTTCTTCTCAGTTCAGTCATTTGAGGACACATCCTGCCTGGGAGGTGGTGAGCACCCAAAAATCCTGTGAAATTTGTGGGTGCCAGAGCTTCTTATGTGGGATTTTGGACTAGAGTTTCTTTGACTGTTAGTGTAGATATCCTGATTTCAGAGGAGCAACTTAATTTTGTAATCAGTACAGTGGTCTAAGCAGGCTGTTAAAAAGAATCAGAAAAAGTGAAACTGCACATAGCAAGGAGGAGGATTTCTTAGGGGTCCTTGAAATCACATCTTGGTTTTCCTTCTTTGAACTATTTGCTGCCATTGTACTTGAAAAAAAAATCTTATTCCCAATGGCAGCAATAAGGATGCCTGGCAGATTTTATGGCATTTTCAGGACTTTTCCTCTCTCCCAGTCTGTATGCTTGTGTCCTTCTCCCTTTCTCTTTCTTAATTTCATCAAACTAAACCATGTGGGTATTAAGTGCCATAGTAAACACATATCAATGAGTTTAGAGGAAGAAGAGCAGTGGTACTATCACAAGCTTTCCTTTTCCTTGTGGATAACTTTGTAGTCTTGTTGAATCCACATATGCTGTCACGTTTAAATGCTTAAACACCAGCCTTCAGTGGGCAAAACCTCTGGATACACACTGTACAGGAAGATGAAGCTTGCAGAGGACATCCCTCCTCAGAAATGGAGTCAGTGAGGATGCCAGAGATATGACCCTCTTCCCCAACAGGATAGATTCTGCACCACAAGCAGCAACACGGAGGTTTTTCTTCTTCCTTCCTTTCCCATCTCGTTGAAGTTTAGAGGTTTCCACCTAACTGAGTGTTGGAGTGGAGGCTGCAGATGGAGGACAACCTGCAGAGCCCAGCTGTGCTTGCTTAGTACGGTAATGTGGAGCAGCTTCATTGGGAACAGAATGCCAAGGTGGAGAGGGAGGTCGAAAAAAAAAAGACAAAGAGGAAGCAGAATCCAGAAAATTCTTTGACCCCCATCTTCCACCACAAGCATGATCACTGTACACTCACATGAACAATTAAGTACCTGCTACAGCCTGTGTTTTCTTTTCAAGGAAAACACAGGCTGTAGCCCCAGAAGCAGTAGGAATAATGAAGAGAGATACCCGCCCTCCTCCAAGAGTTGTGGGACATAACCTGGCACAGGGAAACTCATTCTGCTTCTTGCCTGAAACAGACCCAAGTAATGTCTTCACTGCTGAGACCCTGAGTGAGGGCTTCTAATGATTTATTTACATCTGGGATTGTCTCCCCTTGGTGCTCACATATCTGGATGCAGGGCCAGAACTCGCTAGAGAGAGGTGGGAAGGCTCTATTAAATCATTAAGCCTCTCCCCTGAAGTGTGTGGCCTGTGGTCTCCATCTGATAGAGACTGATACTGCAGTTTATCTCTGTCAGAAGTGCTGGGAACACTTAGCTTCTGTCTCTTAATCTCATTGTTTTCTCAAAATACCACATCCTTGAGCTCTGCTGTTATTTCAGCAGAACAAGGGGAAGGTGAGGGGGAAATTGTGCTTAACCAACCTGAAGGAGGTGACCTGGTAGGCACAGTGGGAGTGGTGGATGTTCTTTACCTCAGCTTCAGTGAGGCTTTGACGCTGTCTCCCATGACATCCCCCTGGATAAAGTGCAGGTTAGAGGAGGGGATGGCAGGGTGGGTGGAAAAGCTGCTGAATGTCTGGGTCCAGAGGGTTGTGGTTCGTGGCACAAAGCCCACTCGGGGGAAAATGGTGCAGCCAGGGATTGATGGTGGAGCCCCCCAGTGCTGCCCCACGTCTCCATTAAGGACTTCGAGGAGATAATAAGAATGCATCCACAAGGAATTCACAAATGATGCAGGACCAGGTGACCTCCAGAGGTCTCTTTGCACCTCAACCCTGCTGTGATTCTGATTTCCTTTCTGATTTTTTTCTAATGGGAAAGCCTTCTCTGCCTCAGGTTGACTTCTAGGAATCGCCATCCAAGATATGTGGCATCATCAGCCAAAGATTTCCAGAGTGGGGAAATTGAGTCCTATGCCCAAGGTTTCAAAGGTGGATGTTCAGCAACCAGTACTGGCTTTGATCAGGTATTTCACTGCTCTTTCCCAAAGGGATGATATATTAATCATAATCTTTGGAGGGTTTCAGCAGCTATGGGATTTTTTAATCCAGTGAACCAGAGCTGTGTTACAGCTCTGTGATATTAGCAGAGCCTTTCTGCATTACACCTTGCCTGTAAGTTTTATTTCAATAGGGGAAACCATTTGTTCCCTGCCACCTCCTGAGTTGGACAGACACTCACAAGTCTATTGCTAACCTGCTTTCTCTAATGAAAGCATCAATTCCCAGCAGCGATAGTTGTCATTAAATCAATAAGACACGTAACCCATTCTTCTGGTGCCTCACAAAAATGCTCAAGCAAATTGTTAACAAGCTTTGCTAATGCTGGGTTCCCACAGTCTGGAAGTCTCTGCAAAAATAATGGTATTTAGCTCACAGAACTTTCCTGGTTTACTTTGTTCTCTGAAATATTTCAACCATGTTTTCCCTACAATTTTGCAGTGTTTGAAACCTGTGGAACAACTTTGCTTGGGTGGAGGCAGTTCAGGCTGGAACAAAGCACGGACAGCAAATATCAAGGATAGTTTTCTGCAGGTAGTCAAATACTACCTCAGAGTCTGTCAGTTCTTGGTTTGCCCAGCAATTTATTTTTCCCCCAGGAAAGCACTAAACTAGCTCCTAGTAATCCCTAAGGGGTTTCCTTCTCTCCCTGGGATCTATTTCTGATATTTTTCCTAAATCACTTGAATGTAAAACTATGGCCTCTTGTAGTCTCCCAACACTCTTCTGGGTGACCAAAAACCCATTCCTGGAAATCTGGAGGCCAGCTAATGTTTTAAGGATGAAGAGACGACCCAAAGGCTGGCAGGTTCGCAGGTTGGCAGTTTTGCCTCCTGAATATTTCTCACATTAAAGTGCAGCTGACATGGTTTTTCTCTTGAGCACTGGGTGCAGCGTATGATGACAAGGGAGTGCTTTTGTGGTAAGAACCAGCCTTTTTTACTGGTTTTACAGGGTTTTGGTGTCTGGGCCTGACCATCTCCCTGAAAGACCTTTGTCCATGTTTGTGTGTGCATTGACATAGTGGGTTTGAGGGCTGCAAAATTTGTAACTAAAACTACTTCTGACCTTCTGGCATGCAGACCATATTTAGTTTATGTCTGAAAAGCATGGCAACAGCAAAACATATCGCGTGTGTCAGTTCAGAGAGGCAAGCAGGGAAGCAAGGATGGTGATGATGCTTGAGGAAGAAGAGAAATATAAAAGGAGTAAAGAAGCTGGCAAAGGAGCCAGGAGTGCTCAAGAAGGAAGACACAGGGAATCAAGCTGATTATGAAGAAGCAGAGGCTGTGCTTCAGAGCGTAGAGGGGAGCAGCACAGAGAGACACGAAGGAGCAGGATTAACAGGGAAATGGATCGGGTGGGCAAGCAGTGGATTGAAGGCGAAGACACAAAAGGGCAAGGACAGATACACATGGCTTTGGAATTAGTAGCTGTGATTTATGGTGCTTCTTTGTCTTATCATCCTCCCCTGGCAGATGTCCTGCCAGCAGGGGCAGTCGAGAGGTGTCTAGGGAGGGGACAGAGGGGGTTTTAAATAGTCAGACTAACGGAGCGGTATGGAAGGGACTTTCTAGTAATCTGTACAGCCTGCCGAGGCAGATCTCAGAATTAGCTAAATTAGATAGTAGCTGACCTTTTTGCAATAATTTTAGGAAATTTCTTCTCCATTTATCCCACCTTCTGGGCTTCTCACAGTAGGTTTCTGTTTCCTCAGATGGAGCCTGAACATTCTAAGCTGGTTTGGGCTTCAGCTGGAACCTCACAAGGGGCTGGGGGGAGTTAAACAGGAATAAAGGTGACACAGAGGAGAATCATCCCTTGTTGGCACAATTCCACTGCACTGTTTCCTGATCCTTTCTCCTCATCCTGATCATCCCCTGTCCTCTGTAGACACACACACACAAATTTCTGTCCTATCTCTGTGCCAAAACTTGAAGCATTGTGATTGCATGGCCATCAAGCAAGGTAAGACTGTGAGACTGATGAAGGAACTCCAAACCAGGAAGAGGGCTTAGATATTTAATTTTTAAAATTTATTTTCAGTGAGTTGTTTCTACCTCTGCAAGATGAACACCGTCAGTAGAGAGCAATGGGCTAATCTTAACCTGGGGCTGCCCCAAAGGGAGCTCCATCACTGCCAGTCCCTGCCACAGAGGAAGGAGCCTCTGAAGGAGGAGCTGGGGCTGCACAGAAGGAAGAACAGGAGACCAACGGTGAATTTGGGAACAGAGGGGTGCACTCCTTTAGGAGTTTTGGGAGCAAAGGTCAGAGAGGCTCCAACGTTCAGAGGGAACCAGCTGCAGCCACTGCAAAGGCAAGCGGTGGGGCAGGAGGGATGCACAGGTGACCACAAGCTCCTCTGCTGGATGTCCCTCAGGGAGTGAGTCAGGACATGTGGGTTCACTTGTTCCTATAATAGTTAGGGCTGAGGGTGTTTACTCTGTCTGTTTGGGCAGCTCCAGCACAGGCATCCTTTGTAGTCCTGCAGGAACCCACCTGTAGCTTCAGGCTGATGGGCTTCATGCCCAGGGCACCTCAGGACTTGTGTCCCACTCCGGGGAATTAAGAAATAAAGCTCCTGGTATTGACTGTGTTAATAATGACACCATAGACATTTATATAAAGGCAACTACATGAGTATATTAACTTTGCTTCACTGTTCAGCAGCTCCAGGAAAGCTGGTGTTTGGAATGAGCACACTTTGGTAAATCACTCCCAAACACCTAATTTTTGGCCTGGCCTAGAAATGAGACTAAATGCACTTTTTTCCCCTCCCTTAATCTGCTTTTGAAATTTCTGTTGCTGTGTTTCTCTTATCTAAAGGCAGGTCCTTTAGATGAGCTGCAGATATCTGCTTGTCCGGCTTGACTGCTTTTTCTTGATATCCTGCACTCTTCCTAGTGTTCCTTGAAGGCTATAGCAGCTCCCAGGCCCTTAGAGGAGCTCAGGAGGAGCTTTGCCTGGCAAATAGGGATTTGCTGCCTCTTAGGCTGAGCAAGAGCACACGCTGTGGTAGTAAAGCATTAAATCTCCTCTGGCATTTTGTGTAAGAGATACAAACCTGAGGGGTTTTAGCTGGTCTGGGGAATGAGCATCCCTGTTTTTCCTCTAAAGGAATCTCTGAGTGGTGATTTAGAAACGCAAGTCAGGTGAAATACAGGTATCCCCATTTCCAGTGACAGCTTTTAAAAGAGTCAGAATACCCAAAAGAGGTGCAAACAGCTGCAGGGGACAGTGTCCCAGGCTTCCTTCTGACAAAAGCTCATCTCTGTGCTTGGAGGTAATTTCTCCTCCCAGCTGGGTCCTGCCTCTCTCTGGAGTCAGGAGCTGGCAGCAGACTCTTGAGAAGTTGCCTTATTAGAGGTGCCTCAGTCAAGCATCTGTGGATCTCAAATTAAGAAGGAAAAGTCAAGGGAATCCATTTTTATCCTGGAAAGCAGAGGTTACTGGCCCTGCCTGGCTCAGCGTGGTGCTTCCAGCTCTCCAGAGAAGAGCTGGGGTTTGCCCTTTGCCTGCTTGGAGCAGTTTTGAGAAGTTCAGGAGGGAGGGAATCAGTGGGAAAAAGGATGGGAATAAATAAAATAAAGACAGGAGAGAGAGAAATTCTTTATGTTAATACTCACTGCCCACCTGCATAAAGGAAAAAAAAATATGCTTGGGTGTTTGTTGCCCTTTCAGAAACACATAGAAATGAAAGTGCATAAATAGTTTTAAAAAACAACACCTGCCAAACTGAACGGGAGGACAAGAAGGAGGAGAGAAAAGAAGAAGACATCAGTTGGAGGGAGGGTGGAAAATATTTTGGTTGAAAAATGTCAACAAGCTCTTCTAGAAGCGACAACAAGCAGCAGTGATTGTGTTTGTACAAAACAAGCCCTTCTTCCTGATGTAGAAAATTGATTTTATTTTTCCCATATGAAAGCTAAATAAATCCTCCCAGATATCCCAGCTCCATCCACTGAACTACCCAGAAAACTTTGGGTTGCAGAGAGGAGAAAAGAAGGGGAAAAACCCCTCAGGCACAAAATATGACAGCAAGGTCCAGATCCCCATTGCCCTAAAAATAGTCCTGAGGGCTGGCCTCTGTGTTGGCAATGATGTTTCAGTGGAGAAGCTCTTCTGGTACATCCTGGCTGATAGCACAGATCCAGGCACAGGAAGGGATTTTTGAGGTGTTTGGGTTGTTTACAGGTTTAGTGCTTCACCAATGACTTCTAGGGTTTTTTGTTCCCTAATCTTATGTGAGCATTGTAGGCCGAGAGAGACATAATCCAGACCCTTGAATGAATCTCACAGTTTTGTTCTTAGACAGAAAATGAATTAGGTTAAGCAGGGATTAGAGGAGACACACCACATGCCCACTTGACCCCATGCAATCACAATTGTTTATGTGTGAGCTGGAGGAAAAATTGGTTTGGAAAAAAGAGTAAGTGTAAAAAATTAATGGGTTTTCCAAAGGAAAAAAAAAAAAAAAAGAAAAAAAAAGTAAATAAAAAATAAGCTTGGAGGGTTGGCACCTCCTGTGGTACTGAACAGCCCTGGAGGTGTGGGGGAAATATATATACAAGATGGAGATGGTATCCATGGAAAGATGGAGGCTCAGTGGCTGTGGATAAATCTGGGAATATTGAGACAAAGCTTCCCAGAGCTAAGAAGGCTAGATAGGGAGGGGATACCTTTAGACAGAAAAGATCAGAAAGATTCAGGTGGTGTTCTACAAACTGCAGTAATGGGTAGTGGTCATGGCCTGTGGGTCATCTGCTTTAACCCTGGCATTTCTCTGGCCCAGTGAGGCCGGATCCTGCCCTGCCTGCCATGCTAAAGCCAGGCTTGCTGAGCATGGAGCACAACGCCTGCTTTCTGGATTTTCTATTTTAAGCAGCTTCCGTCAGAGGTGAGGAGTTGAAAGTTGCCATGCCGACAGGGAAATTTCAGGCCCTAAAATAGTCAAAACTTGCTCCTGCATCATGTGAGTGTGCGTGTGCTTCCTGCGAGGGAGGCGAGGAACCAGCTTGGAGGGCACAGGGAAGATGTAAGGATCCTTCCTATGCAGGGAGCGAAACCATACTCTCAAGAAAACATCTGTAGGATGCTATCCATCTCCTTTCCTATACCTATAGGCAATCTGGATAAATTAAGCAGCAGCGGGCAACAGACTGCATCAACAATGGGGGGATCTTAATGATCACAGTATTAAAAACAGTGACGCTTCCAGTTTTCACTGTTACTGCCATTGCTAGAGGTGTTAGGCACTGGATCTTGATAAGGAACCCAGTCCTCAGTGGGAGATACAGAGAGAAGAGGAAAATGAAAAGGGTGGTTTTAAAGAGGGAATATGTATTTCTCAAGGAGTTCTTGCAATGTGCTTGTGGAGCATTAGTGGTCCATCAGGATGTAAAAGATTTGCAGCTGTGTGCTGGAGATACCCAAAGGCTGCACCAAGCATCCAGTTGCCTCCTGTCAATCGTGGGCCTGAAGTCTCCTGATATGCAGGGCTAAAGGGGCTTGTGTTTGCCTTTTTCCTGCTGTTCAATTCCATTTCACAAAAATATCCCAAATGTGGAATTTTTTTGTACATTCATTAAAAATGGAGTAGACCTGCAGAATTGCCCAAACTATTCAAACCCATGACACAGATTTGCCAGTGGTTAGGGGGCATTTTTGTCCCTTGTACATGGTTGGGTGAGGTTATTCTCCACTCTCACAGAAGCACAAACACAAATGCTGTTTAGACATCCCCAAATGAGGAGAAAATCTATTTCTTACACATGCCCTCATAAATGAACCCCGGCAGAGCCCACAAAGCTATTCGCTGCATTTTGGCAGGGAGATATCAGAGCTCACCTTCCATTTCCCACATTCTGCCTTTTTTTTTTCCTCCCTTCATCACTCCTGTTGTTTTTCCCTGCTCGCCCCTCCAGCCAGTTGTCGCTTCGCAGTCCACACTTACAAATGTAATTTCTTCTGATGTATGAATATTTCACAAGCGCTCCCTCCCTGGGGATGCTGCCTGGGAGGAGGAGGCAGTCTCTTCGGGGATGGAAACAGTAGCAAACGACAATCTTAATGAAAGATCTCCTCTCCAAGGCTGTCTCTGCAGAAGAGAACACCGTCCTGCAGGAGCTCCCAGCTTGCCAGAGCATGCCCTGCTCTCCGGCTGCTTGAATTGCCTTTGGCCATGGGTGGTGGATGCATACAAAAATACAGCTCAGTCTTTTCCCAGGATACATGGTTTTGTAGGCTTGGAGGGTCTTGGGATGCTCTGGTCTGAGCTCCTCATAAAACTGTCAGAAATATATTCCCTTCTGTAGGTGCACAGTGGCATAACCCAGAGAGTGACATGGTGCTTCAGGTGAAATATTTTCCAGCTGATGTCCGGACAGAGGAAATTCATCACATAATTCCATCCATCCTAATACACATAAGTAGCTGACAATCAAAATATGTATCTATTGCAAACAACAAATTAAACCTCTTCACCAAAACGTGCCCATGGGACTGTGTTTCCCTGCACCACCATATCTCCATCCCTTCCCAATCTCCTTGACTATCCCTTCTACACCTGCAGGCCACCAAGGGGGCTGGCCTCCAACTGATGTGTTTTTCCTGACACTTGTGACCTCCAGACCCATCCAAAATTTTTTCAGTAAGGTCTCCTCCTTGCTGGATCTCCACTCACTTCATCTCAGCTTTCTGTGACCCGTCAAGACTCAGAATGCTACACAGATATTGATTGATGTAAACAATATTTATATCATATATATGTGTGTGTGTGTGTGTGTATGCAATACACAAACGACCCCAGCGGTATGTCTATATCTGTGCGTATGTATCCTACTGTATGTAGAGAGCTGCCTTATAGACGTCTGTCTCTCTCAGATATCAGAATGATTTATCGAATTACCTTTATCTCCTGTTACCTTTGTTACTGATGGGAGCAAAAAGCGCCGCCCAACCCGCGCAGCGGTCCCGGTGCCGTCCGTCTCTCCGACAGAGGGTGGCACTGTGCAATCAAAATAGCTTTGCTTTCCCTTCATTCCACTGCTTTCATCTGCCAGCCCGCTGGGGTTTGAGACCTGCGCTTCTGGAGAGACAGTGGGGTTCCGTACCGACATCTCAAAGCTCAAGCTCACTTGATAGGAACTGGAGGATGCTTCCTTGTGAAAACCAGAAATGGTAAATTTACTTCAAAAGGCTGAGCTTAGTTTGAGCTATGCTCTTCATTACTTCTTCTATTATTTAAGGAACAGTAAGTATTTATTAGGATAAATCAAGTAAGATTGCTGCTTTCCCTCCTTTTTTTTTCCTTGAAAAAATGTGGAGAATCATTTCTAGTCAACTTTTCCAGGGTGACGTTATTTTGTGGCACTTTTTCTTCTATGTACAACTTCAAAATATTGAGACTCAGTGTCGTGACTTGCTCCTGATAAGAAGAGATGTGGAACTTGATTGGCATCTGTTGCAATAATTTTTATTTGTGTTTCACTTCTGTTAGAGATGCAAGAGGTACCTGAGCCTCACTTTAATCTGCCCTAGTATTTTCTCATCAGCAAGCTCTCCCTAATTAACTCCCATTGCAAAAAATCTGAAAAATTGAATGGACCTCAAATAGACAACAGTAAGATGGTGTGATCTGCGAGCCCCTGAGCAGTGGCACAGTCGGCTTTATCATGAGGGGAAAGGACACAGAAATGTCTGCCCAGCTTGCTGGGCTCACCAGCTGGGCTGGGCTCATATGAAAACATTGTTCTCAAAAAAATTAAGAAAATTTCTGCAATATTAGCAAACACTGAGCTGTATGGCAGACTGTATTTAAAAGTTGAATATATTTTTTTTAAGCTAAACCACAACCTTGGCAGGGAAACCATGAGTGATAAAGAAACAATGTGAAAACAACCACGTGTTCATGACAAAAATGCAGAATCTCCTGACACCTCAAAGCAAGACCAGGTTCCAAGGTTGCCCATGCAGCAGAGTAAAACCCAGTGTGTCATATCGGGTATATCCCAAAGCAGAGTTTCTCAGGCAATGGCTGGTGAGTAAATTCCCAGTGATACACCATACCAGGAGGTGTCAGTGTCTCCTGCCTCTGCTCTGTGTGCTTGCAGGGAGTTTATGGAGCTGCTCAGAGTTTGCAGCTGGGACTCTGGGATCTGTTCAATGGAAAGCTGCCCCTGCCTTAAGCAGAGAAATGGGACCAGCTTTCAACAGCAGCATGGTCCACAGAGAAAAGCAGCAGAGTTTATAGGGGTCAGTAGGGGAATTAAAGCTTCTGTTTGGTTCTTCAAATAGAACAGGGGGATAACCACCTGGGGGGATGCAAGTCCCGGGTTCACCCGAGTGAAAATGATCCCTAAATAGGAGCAAAACACTTTAGTCAGGCAGCTCAAATTAATGTGGTACCCTGCTGAAGGAGAGTTTGTAGAACAACAATGAATCATCTCTCTGGAGGTTATTTTAACTGAGGGCCCTTCCACTCTGTCAGTCTTGGCCAGTTCAACTTCCCTGAGGCAGATGAGGACTCAAGTGAGGAAACTGCAACACAAACATCTTCTGAACCAAAGAGACCCCAGGAGCTACTGGTAGTGCCTGCAGCGCCTCAGGCTCAGTTTAGAGGACAGGCTGTGCACAGCCTGGCACACTGACTGTGGATACATCTATCAGCAAGGATATAAGTCAAGCCTGGGCAATAAAATGCAAACAAAGGGAGACTGATGAACTGGAAATGCTCAGTGTCATGCAATAGGGCTTGTGCTGGTGCTGGCAGCCAGGAGGACTTAGAATAACACTGCTTGTGGTGGTGACATGGGATCAAACTTTTTTTTCCATAGAGAGAACCCCCAGTACCTCAGAAAGCTATAGTTTACTTTGGAGCTGTGCAGCAGCTAATGACTCTCTTAGATTTTTGGAGGAAGTCTTTGGAAGAATAACAGCACTTCTTTTGAGGGCCCAGAATAGAGAAAAGACTTTCACAGAACTCAGAAACCCAGTCCCTAAATGCAGGGAGAGTAGCAGATGCCATCAAATCCCTCTGAAGTGCAGTGAGAGGCTGGGCAAGCAAACACAGGATTGGTGCCACATAGTGGACACTCACTGCAGACCCCAGAAGAGCTACACCACCAAAAGGACATGACTGTGCTGGGAGAGTCCTGCTTTTTCCACTTCCAGAAGATAACTCTGTGGCAACTGCAAAGCACACTCCACTTTTGCAGGCTAGAGCAGGTGACTTGCTGTCTCTAGGTACCACTATGTCCACCTTAGGGGATGGCAGCTGCTATGATGCTGGCCCATGACCAATCCCTACCCTATGTGCACACAGTATATGTCTCCTTTCACAGTCGTACCCTCTTCTTCATTTTAAAGTAAATGACTCTGTGGGCCCTATGCCAGCACTTCAGTCTATACATCAGTCATGCCTAGATCCCGATGCAGAGTAGTTCCAGCAAGGTTCATCTTAGTGGGACTGGAGGGGAAAACAAGAGGCTCTTGTCCCAGGGAAGATGCCTGGGTGTGAAACCAGAGAAAACATCAATTTCCCTGAGGCACACTGATTTTGTATACCGCAGGATCTGAACTGGCAAAGACCTCAACACAATGTCAGCCCCCCTGCTCCCTCTTGCAGAGGATCTGGGGCTCAGGGTATGAACCACATGGACCAGACCTTCACCCTCTCCTTCACAGCATCTTCTCTGCTTGGGTGGGCAGTGTAATAGCAGGGGAGCACTGAGTGACAACACCTGCTGCTGTGGTTGCTGTCCACATGGTTATGGGTTTTGTATGCTGGTGGAAGAACCAAAGTATGCACTGGTAGTGACATCTGTGAGGTTTTATGGAAAATCAGGCAACTATGGCCTTGTCATCTAAGTCAGAGCTGGAGGTGTCTTATAATTTTCTAGCATTTCTCCTGAGATTCCCCCCACCAGTCTCTCATCTTACTTACTCCATTGGGAGCAGAAGCTCATCACCAAAGATCTGTCCCCACTGTCCCCTTCCCATACAACCTGTGCCTCAGTTCCACGTGCCTTGAGTGCCAAAGTTAAATTCTGCCTCTGCAGCTGGGAAATGCCAAGCTTTGCCCAGACCTGTGCCTGTCCAGTGCCCACACAGGCTGCAATGCTCGGAAGATCCCAAGGCTGAAGTGCATGGCTCAGACTTGTTCTCCTGGCTTTGCTCACCATCACTCCTCATCATGCCAAATGTGGACGTTGTGGTTGGTGTGGTGGAGTCACAGCCCTGGCCTGAAGTCCTTGCTATTAACAAGATGCCCTTTATGAAATGATTTCTGCCAGGGTCATTTAGTGAGAAGTGTTTTGCCTTGTTTTATCTCAGTCAGATGCCTTGGTGGGGCTGGTGGGAGGTTTGCTCCAGCAGGGCCATGTCTCATCCAGGAGACAGAGGCTCTCAGAAGTGGCTTTTCTGAAATTACTCTGCTTGTGACTCACAAACTTGTGTCTTTCTTTCCTCAGAGACAGAGGAAGGATGGATAAATAGGCAGACTGGTGCAAGTTTCATTCCAGGCTCTGGAAGTTGCTTTAGCTACATTAGAGATATTGTTGGTGGGCTTTAGACAAGCTATTCCTGTCTGCTCCTTTCCTCTGAAAGAGCAGAAAATGAGAGGATTTAATTTCCTCATCAGGACCAAAGCACAGTGCTAGGAAGGGGAAATGACTCATCATGCTTGTGTGCTGTGGGGGCCTGAGAAACAGCACGGCCATGAGAGGTGTACAGGGCTCCATCACCAGGGCTGCTGGTTTGCCCAGGAAACCTTCACTGAAATCTGTTGCATTTCCCACCAGCCTTCCCACATGCCTGAGATCTGGAGGAGGAAACCCTGCATGATGTAATCAGCCACAGGGAGGATTAAGGAAGGAGCCAGCAACAAGAAGTTGGGTAAAACTTCACGTGTCCTATGTCCCTTCATGCTGGATACCTGCTTCACACATGGCGGGTGAAAAGCTCCCGGGAAACGATTTCAGAATATGCACAAAGTTAAAAGAGAATTGTTGTTTTCCTGCTGGCTACAAGAGAGCCAAGAGTACAGCTACACACCTGGCTGTAACCATTCAATTATTGGAAATTTGAAGTTCACTGGATGCATTTAGAAATAATAGCTGTATTTGCCAGTGAGGCTTCTGATACAGTGACAAGAGAATCTCCTAAGATATTTGTGGGATTTTTACTTCTGGAACTGGTTTACCTGGTATTAATGAAAATCTACGCTATATTTACAAGTTCCCTCCCTTGCCAGTTGGAATTGTTTTCCATAGATTTCAGGTCCAGGGGAAGGGTCCAGAGTCATGAATACGGCATTTCCTGTCTGGGAGCTGGACCCCTGTACCCTAAGTTTGTGTGTGTGTACCCTCACACAAACTAGCACACCCCTTCTTGATTACCTAGTTCAGACTCCTGTGATTTCTACCATATTCTATGCATTTTCAGCTCAATTGCTCTGAATTTAATTACCCAATTTTGCTAAAACTGTTTAAATGCAGTTAGCCAATGCAATTATCCAATAATAGAATAAGTCAAAAAAATTAAAAGCAGCAGAAAGAAAAAAAGAGGGGAGGACAAAAGAAAACAGGCACTTGCATCAGATTTTTAAAAATTAATTTTCCTATTTGACAGTATGGAGGGAACAATCCTCTGCAGCTAAAAAAAGATTGGTTTTAAAGTGGGGAAAAAACCCCAACACTGCCTTATCACTAGAATTCATTCTTTAAAAACAGTTTCCTGTCTGAAAACGCTAATGCAGGGAAGATTTTGTGCCATTTTCCCTGAGGTTCTCTTCAGGCCCCTGGAGGCAAGAGAGATAGTATTACCCTGTTCCACATGAACGGGAACAACAGTGGTCAATGTCCCATGAAGAAAAATGCATCCAGAACCTTCTGGAGCTGGCAGGTGATGCTCTCCAGGGAAAGATGCTGAGTTCTGGGGGAACCATTTTGGGATGAAGTCGGAACTTCGCTCCAGATGTGCAGGCAAATGCTGTGTCATGCTCAGCAGCAGCATCTCAAAAGTTTGCAGCCCCTTCAACCAAAATGGCCCTTCCACGGACATCATATGGTCTCTGACTCAGCCTTGACTGAGAGGACCTGAAGTTGAGGGCTACTGATCAGCTCAGTCCCTTTCTTTGCTGATTCCTCACCATTTTCTGCACCATGTGAACATTCTCATTAAACATCCAAACACCAAATGAACACAGCTCTCCCAGCTCAGTAATGGAGGTTATAAGCCAGATTAACAAGTCAAGACTTAATTCTATGTATTCACTTTTCGTTCTTCATTTCGCTAATTAAGCAAGAAGCCTGGGCCATAAATTAGTATGATTAAAGCAAATTAAGCAGTGTAGAGTACACCCTTAACTGTACATCTCACGTAACTGTGCAGATCATAGGTTGCTCCATCTGTACTTGTTTGCTTAGCCCACTCTGGACAAAGTCCTAGTAGATTTTGAGCATTTAATTGTCAACTCTTCTTTTTTTACAGTTCACTGCTTCCAAGCCCACAGACTGAACAGATGTCTAGAGACAAAGGGCCAAATCCTGCCCCATCCAGTCCCACGGGAATGAACTGAATCAACAAGACAGGCAATTGTGCTGCCCTGGGTGGGACACAGCAGTGCCCAGCCTCTCATGCTGCACTTTGTATTGAGCAGAAGTCAGAGGAAGTGGTGTTTTACCAGGAAGGAACTTCCTACCTCCTAACCACCTTGCAACACCCACCACAGTGACCTGCCATCCCCATTAGCTTTGCCTTTTCAGCTCAGGCTGGATCTTAAAATTTTTCCTGAACACTTTCTCTGTTTCCAGCTGGGAGCAAGGGGTTGCCAGTCTCCCATCACAGGACTCAGTGATAATTCATCCTTGTGCACATCCTGGAGAACCTTTGCTGCTCCCCTGTCTTTTTGCTCAGTACCAGATCATTCAGGGACCAAGTACCACCTGGCCACCACTTCCATAAATGTGTTGCAGCACTGTGGGTATCTGAACCTTTCCCAGCAGTGCACACGGTCTCCTGGAGAAGAAATTATAAGAACACCATCATTTAATTCTGGGGAGGCAAACCAGAGAGATCAAAGTGACTTGTACTCCCATCTCAGCCATTCATCTTCAGGTTGCACTGAGGTGAAAATGCAATGAGGCTTTCACAGGCAGATCTCTAACCCTTCATTAGCTGAGCCCAGCTGAACATCTCCCTTCCTGCCTTGTTAGGAACTGTGGCCCCTGCAAAGATAAGTCAGGATTTGGGATGGAAGCAGGGAAGGCAGGGCAAGCCTCCAAACACCATTATTTTTCTGAGCCCCAAGGGTGTAGGTGAAACAGTGCATCTGCTGGCTTAAAGTGCATATGGTTACTGGAATTTGGGATGCCTTTTGGATTAAGCATCATGCAGCACTCACAAGGCTCCACATAGCCGACATGTCTGAGCTCTGCCTGAAAATCTGATCTCCCTGTCATTACTCCTAAAGCTGTCTTTGCCTCTCCTTCTTTCTTTTCTGATTCTTTTCATCCTGGCCAGTTGTAACATGCACCTCCCTGTTATGTTCTTCAGATGCACTGCTCTGTTTTTACTTGAACTAAATAATACTCTGTGCTCTTTTCTCTCCCTTTCCCAGCACTGGCCCTTCCACCAAATTCCTGGTGCAGGCACTTTGTTTTCTATGGTTTTGTTTCAGTTGAGTTTGGTTATTGAATGTGCTTTCTTCTTTCCAGGGAGACTCCTAGTCCAGCCTCTGAGCAGCTTTTCCAACACATGAAGTGTTTCCATGTCTTTCCTCCACTCCAAGTTCTTATTGTATCCTGAAAAAGGTAGCAGTAGCCATAAACATCTCTATTTCTGTTCCATTTTCTAAGGACACAAGATTTAGTTAAGGGTATTATGTGTGGACATAGTTGCTGATTCCCTCACAGCTTGAAAACATCAACCAAATTTAATGAAGGTGGACAGAGGGTCAGAGGGCTCAAAGACTTCAGGTTCTGAAAGGTCTCATGAGTATGTCTGAGTGAGCAGACAAGGAAAGGCAGAAAAAACACTGATTAAAAACTCAAAGATATCATTCAAGGGTTCCAGGGCCAAAGGCAAATTAAGAGCGTGCACTTATTTTTCTTTCAGAATTCATGCTTTTGAAACCATAAAGTCTCATGCTTTTGGAGGGATCTGAGTAATGACTTTGAAACCCTTGGGTATGGAAGTGGTCATGTTGGAGTCTCCTTGCAGTCAGGAGTAGTTAATAGATCATCTCAACCCCCAGAGGAGAGATCCTCACCTCCTCCTTCCTGCTGGTTTCCTGCCATGCCATTCCTAGAGGCAGGAAACAATGCCGCCAGCCTGGAGCTCTACTATTGCATCCGAATATGTAATACAGGTGCCAGAGGGGACAGCATGGGACAAAGCAGATGAAAGAGATGGGTGTACTGGGTAATCCTGGGCATGTCTCTTTACCTTCCTGTACCTCCACTTCTCTACTCATCCCTCAGAAACCCTTGATGGGGTGGGGAGTTTCCCTGATTTGTCTGTACAGCACCTACTACTACAGTGTTCCCACCAGGCTGAGTGTGCAGGGAGAGAGTACATCAGGTCCTAAAACAAAATAGTTATAGACACAGCAATCTGACAGCATCAGCTTCACCTTAGAGAGCAAAGGGGACAGCCCTGTAGAAGTCATTGCCCCCGGGCTTTGTTCCTTGGATGGGTTCCCCTTGGCTAGGGTTTGTGTCACAGGCACTCATCCCAAATCACACTGAGGAGATACAAAGCTAAGGCGGGGTAAGAGAAAGAAATGTAAGAGCAGGCAGGAAAGGAAGGCAGAAAATGGGACAGAGAAAGCAGGAGACAGCTCTCAGGTTTACCAGAACAGGTAGTTGCTGATTCACGGCAAGATATTTCTGCCGGAAGACCGAAAGGCTTCCTAGCCCCAGCTTCCTGTGTGCACAGCCCCTGCACAAGCAGCCATCCTGGAGAGGGTCAGAACTGCTCCCTGCTGAGGAGCACAGCTGAGAACAGCCATGTTTGCTACCTACAGTTCCCACACGAAAAAAAACCCTCTACTGTAACCCAGCTCCTGCCTCCATGCAGACAGCTATTTACAGGATTTCAATGGGTAGGGCTGAAATGACTCCATGTCCAGAATTGCCACTGCCAAAGGAAGGAGATGAGGGTCTTTGCAAAGGGCTTTAATAATCTCTCTGTTGCTCTGCCTGGCAGTTTTCGGCATGCATCCCACATTCTTCAGCAGCCCTTTCCTTAGCAATGAATAGGCTTTTAGCACACTCTTGTAATGGTTTCTTTTCCTGTGGCACCCAGAAAAAACTTTCAGTCTGCTCCAGCAGCTGCCTCTGCTGCCTCTCCTTATCCACCAGGAAGATGTGGTGATTCTGCTCAGCATAGCTTCTGCTGCCAATAGATCCATTCTGTCACCTCGGAAAAAAAGGTGGCATGTGAGCAAGGGGTGGAGGGTGGCTTTGCTTCTCTTCACTTTTCTCAAAACTCCTTTGCAAGCAGGGCATAACAAGGCTGAGTTAGGACCTCTTCACCCACCCCCCAAGAAGCACCATGTGTCCCACAGATCAGCAGCAGGATCAGGGGCTTCAGCCTAGGGCTGACTCCTTGCTCTGTGGCTGCACTGTGCCACAGGTGAATTGCACTACCTGATGCAGGAGGTCTTGGCTCTGACCTCAGGCAGCTGGAAAGTTCACACTCCTCCTGCCTTGTTTTTCTCATCTTAATTCCCAGCTGGACTATTACTCCAAGACCTGCAGTAACAGGACTGTTACACTGCCACAGTGGTGTGTAATCTACTGTGTTCAGGTATGTTGTTTGTTTTGTTTTGCCTGGTTTTGATAATGGTGCTGCTTCATTAGGGAGCTAAAATTGCTTCAGTTCAGGCGAGTAAAAGGGCCTTTGGAGCTCCCAGCAGGTATCTCACATACCTACAATAGCACAGGCAGCTTTGAAAATTGTACAACAGATAATGTAAGCTCAGCTTCTCAATGACTTTAGGTCACTGAGAACTACAAGCCCCAGAAAAACATCAGGTACCTTTGTGCTTTCCTAGGTCCAGCTAAGAAATGCATCTGAAACTGTGGACTTTAGCATCAAAAAGCTCATTTTCCATGATGCAATTTTCCATGATGTTGAGAGGAAAAGGAGAGAGTAGCAATGCAACACCCTGCTGTGACTTTGAAGACTTTGAGGTTGTTTTTATACTAACTTGCAGACTCATCACACATGTTTCTGTGTTTCTCCTTTCTTTTGAATATGCATTTATGCGTATGTGACTACCCTTTATTTCCAAGTATTTTAATGGTTCTTTTCAGGATTAAAGAGAAAATCTGCATCAGCCCTTTCTCCATATCAGGAGAACTACTTTGTGAATCACATGGAGAGTTGGGACAACAGTAAACATAAAGGTAAGTCTTAGCTGGTACATTGGCACATGCACTGGGAGATGTGTCTCTACTTGACTCCATCCACCCATCCCTCATTAACATGCAATTATTGATTCCAACATGCAATTACACTGAATATTTTGCTGAAGTGCAGAAATCTCACAGGAAGTTTATTTATGTGAGTTTCACAAACATAGGCAGGTTGGCTGAAGAGAAACATCTGCTGAGGAGCTGCCTGAAATTACCTCTGAGCAGAAATTCAAGGACTGACAGCCTCAGAGACCTACAGCCTTATTAAACTCAGGGGCCTAATAACATCTCCTGAGCCAGAATGCCAAATTCCCTTCCTCATGAAGGAGAGAATTGCACTTGGTGGCTGAACAGCAGCCTTGGAAGACAGAGGCAAAAGATTTTAACACCATCTTAAATCTGTATTTCACAAACTGTAGCAAACATGGAGATTTTTAGTGGATGAAGTGCTGGCAGCTACCTGTCTCCACCAAAAGAGGTGCAGAGGGTGACAGAAACATGCAGTGAGCTCTGCAGAGGACTAACCACTCCTCCAGAAAAGAGATGATGGGGTGAAAAAACACAGCAGACAAATTTCCAGGTGGAAAATTAATGGAAGGCTTTTAAATCAAAGGACCACCTGGAAATATCAGAGTTGCAGATTGTTGGATACTTGGAAAGGATTCTGAAAATACCACATTCTTGCTTTGCTTACCCATATGTTCTTTTCCAGTTGCTTCTCAGAGATGTGTTTGGTCCTCACGTAGGTTCCCACAGCTCCTTGGTGTGGCCCCTGTCACATCCTGCAGTGAGCTGGGGGCATGGGAAGACAGCCTTACAGTGGGCAAAGGGCAGCTGCCTGGTTCCCTATGTTCCTTGGCAGAAGCTCTGTCATTCCTGTTCGCTGTCATCCCAGTTTACTGTCACCCATAATCAGGGATACAATATTCATTGTCATACCATAATCAGGGATAAAATATGTAAGGATAGAGATTCCCCTTGTTGCTTCTAGCCACTGAATCACAATCAACGTTCAGAAATTGCTCACACTGTTTCCGCCCCCCCAGTGTAGCTTTTCATAGCATATCCCATACAACCAATTTAAATCAATGCACGCTTTGCTTGTGTATGGATTCTTGAATGCCAGGCAAATCCTCAGATGCCCAACTTACCCACCTCCTGCCAGTGACAAGGCACTTTAGCAACCCACTACCATGGGAGAAATCAGAAGGCACTTGGAGCATTTTCAAGCTCTTCATTCAAGCATGTTTCCATGGCTGAGATGCTCTGGTTGCTCCCCTCGCTTCTTCGGTAGCAAAGCTTCACAAGCTTCACACAGCTTGTTTTCAGATCAGCCCAGCTTGTTTTGAAAAGCCTGACCCTGAATTTCTCCCACCAGCTAGAGGCAATGTCCCCTGCTAGGACAGGTTGTCACATATCCAAGATCTTGAATGTCTGAGCTTGTTCTTGCCTTTTTTTTCCTACTTTTCCCTGCTTTTCCTTACTTTAAACTCAAAGGAAAACCTCAGGCAGAACTTGTAAACGAGAAATTCTACTATTCTTGGGGGGTTGATTGGTTTTTCCTCATGTTTTTATATTATGATGGTTTTGAAATAGGGAATAACACACACAGTTTTAAAATTACTCCTGCCTCTGTATAACTTTGTTTCCAGACCCATCAAAGAATCCTTAAACAAGGTGTGTGTGTGTGTGTGTGGTTATTATTCTATATTTTTCATCTTTTTTCTGGTAAAACTGCATGTGCCTTTGAAGGATAAAGTTAAATATTTACCCTAGGTCAACCATCCCTGTCTGCAGAGTTTATATTTTGTTGGAGTTTGGGCAAGCAAGTGGTATTTGTAAAATTCTATGCCTGCCTCTGCTATTAAAAAATGCATTTGCAGATGACTCTTTTTTTTCCTGCTCAGAATATTTTCGATCAGGTGTAAGCACTTATCCAGCCTGGAGAAACACTGAATCAACATGTGACACTGTAGTAGGATTGTGTTTGGGACTGTGTTATTTCAGTTGCTGGCCAGGAACCTAAATTAAGCAGGACCAGAGCAATATTCTTTGGCTCTGTCTTCACAGGAGGCCAGGGGGTTTCTTTTTTTAGTTTCAGTTGTCTTGAAATCTGTCTCATTCTGGTAAATCCAGGCAACTATGCAGGGGTAGATGGTCCTGCATCCAGCTTGCAATGAGGTGAGCAGATCAGGGGCACTGGGAAGAGCCGAGAAACACATCTCACGTTCCACCCAGATGCAGGCGGGGAGGATTTCTGCAATGGGGCTGGAGTTTGTCCAAACTGCTTGGCATCCCAGGCCCAACAAAGTCTTCTTGCCAAACTAAAGTCTGCATACCAAGAAAGTGCTCTAGGCCTTCCTCCCTCAGCTCACATGCTGTGGCTCTTCAGAAGACTTCATTTTGCTCAGCAGAAAACAAGATCTCTCCCATGAATCCTACTCAGAAAAAGGCCACACTGTAACACAGCCCCTTAGGACACTGCTGGCTGCCCAGAACACCTCCGTTGGGATGTTTGGGAGCATTTTTATTCAAGATTCTGTTGAAAAACATGACTCTAAAATGCAACCCCTTCCTGCCCTCTTCCCTTTCATCATGTTCTCTCCTCTCCACCATGCCTTTGAGGCATCAGTCTTCAAACTACTTCAAATCAAAGCAGTTGCAGGAGATGACTGATGGATGACTTATCTCAAAGCCTGCTAATGTTTCTATTGGGTTTCCCAAGAACAGAGAGCAAACAGCAGCCAGACCCAAGGAAAAAGCTGCAGACCACCGTGCCAGTCTTAGGAAGAGAGAAATAGCAGCAGGAAGAAAGATGGATGTGGGACAATGAGTGCTCTCTGCACTCCTGCTGCTACGAAGGCTTGTAGGAAATGTGGCCTGAGGGCTACTCTAACCTGTGCCAAGTGCTGAGACTTCTGGGTACCAGGCGTGAGACTGAAGGAGCTGCAAACAGCTCTTTGAAGGCCTTCCTCTCCTCCCCCAGCAAAGAAATTCAAATCTGATTTCTTCCAGTCTTTGTGTTGACTTTGCACAGGTATGGAAAATCACCTCTGTTTCCAAGGGGTGGTAAATTCCTACATTTCCAGGAGACAATATCTAGATTAAATAGATCTTATTATAAGCATCCACCTGTACTGATGTGCAGATGAAGCATAGAAGGGAAAGACCTGGTTTCCTTACAGCCATTAAGATTTTTTCATTCTTTCCACTGAGGCCGGAATTTCAAATACCTACCATCAAAAACTGGTATCAAGATGAATTTGACTTGAAAACAGCATGACATCTTCCTTCCTGGGCCAGTGGTGAAAACTATATTGGCCGTTGTGTCACTGAAAGCAAAAGGATTTAAAAAAATTTTATTTAAAAGTAGCTGGATTTTTTTTCCCAGTTGTTTCATTGTTGTTGTTGTTGTCTGTTTAGGATCCCTCTGCTGATTTCTGAATGAAGCACACTAGCCCTATGCAGGTGAAGGACATTAAGCAAACAAAAAAGAATCTTCAAGTTCCAATAGGGAAAGTCAAAATCCCTAATTTAGAAGCACCAGCGGGGTGGACATTGGAAACATGCAGACTCACTCACTGGAAAGCTCCCAAGATCTACAAGCGCTGAAATGAAAACATGACACAATGGCTCAGTCAACGATTACTACTGAATAAGCCAGCAGGCCTCAGGGTTAATCACTGCAGCCATCCATGAGCTCTCTCAGGGTGGAAAAACAATTAGCTTTGCCGAGAATGTCTTTGGGATGATGTCCATTTGTATGGTAGGAGGTTCATGTGTTCTGTTGGCAAAAGCATTGTCATCTGGAGATATGTTAACAGAGGAAGGATAACTGTTTGGATCAGTATTTGAACCAAAAAATCAAGAGGGGGGGAAAAAAAAAAGGGGAAATTAGGAGGGAATTCTCATGGTGTCATTGACCAGGAAGCTTGACACCAGCATCCCTATGTCAGAGTGTTCTCTTTGAAGGGTTGGCTATCACCAAACAGCCTCAGCATGGGTTAAAGAACTTTCACCAGGATCTACAGTTCTGGAGGTATGCGTTCCTGCAGGTCACCTGGCTGTTTTCATGGCACTACTCTGAGCAAGGTCAGTCCCACAAGGACATGCAGGGATACTCCAAGAGAGAAGGAATCTACTGTTATATGGTGGAAAAGGTTCTGTGCTGGTTCTTGCACTGATCTCATACATGTGCCACTATCAATGAGCTTTCTAATTTAATACATTCTTCTTGTTCACACTTTCCTGAATTTCTCCTCTTGTTTTCATTCTGCACAAGGGAACAGCATTTATGTTTGTTGTTTGGTTTTAGAATCTTTTCTCAACTGAAACAAGGAATAGATTTCCATATTTTTATATTTATTTTATAATTTTCTGTTGTCAGTCTTTTTCTGCTTTTCTCTTCCCCTTTTCATGGGCAAATGGAAAGAAAAAAAGGGTGAGATCAGGAGAGAATGTCAGGGAAAAATGCAAGGAAAAAATGAAGCATAACGTTTTCACAAGGAATGCTCTGAAAATATTAATTAAATGCCATTTTAGAAATGCTTCTGATGGAGAAAGAAATAATTACATTGGACAGTAACTTGTTTATTATTCACAAACCTATTTGCAGAAAAAAATTCAAACCCAATTTTAAAAGATTTTTAAAGATCTACATCATTTTTTTGTTCCTTTTGAGATTTGTGGAATTGTATGTCTTTAGAAGTGTTTGCAGACACTTGCTTTCCTGTTTAGTCTCTGTTTTCTATCTCTGCTGATTTGATGGGACATTGATTCATAGACTTCCACAAACCAAGTGTTACTCAAAGGGAAAGTTATTAAGGAAAAAAATACAAAATCAATGAGAATGTGCTGGTATTGTGAATCTGAATTCAGTGCAAGAGAGAATCAAGAATTTTCATCAAGCTCTGTAAGTGGATGATGCTGGACACAACTGCTTGTTGTGCTGTTACCTATTTACACATAGACAACAAGAGCTCCTTCCAGGAGCTCCAGCCATGGTATAGCGATCTTCAGGTCTATCCATGAGACTGGAAAGCAGAAAAGTCTTATTAAATGGGGATTACTGTCCCATCACACCCTGTCAGTCTCTTTTATTAGCGCAGTCTACTCTAGAAGCAGATGTGTGGCTGGTTGTTTTCACAGCGTGTTTTCTGCTAGGCTGTGCTTTGCTGATGTCAAAGGAATGAACTGAAATGGAATCCCTGACAGAGTCCAAACACCAGCTGGAGCTCCTGGAAGTGCCCTTGTGAGCAAACATGACAGTAGTGCACCCACGAGGCTCTTGTGGGTTTGAATCAAATGCCCCAAATGCCCTTTATCAGCCCCATGTATTGACACAGACATCATGTGCTCCTAAGACAACCAGCTTGTGTGGTGAGACATGGGTTTCCTCAAGGAAGGGTGCTCAGAGTCCCTGTGCCCACATCACCCTGCCCCTGATGGACCCATGGACCTGCTGAATGGCTTCAACCCTGCAGACAGGGGACACAGACACAGCCTGTCCCATGCAGAGGATGGCTCCTGCCTCCACCAGAGGTTCCTGGAGAGGAGGGGGACACTGAGGGCACGTGTGAACCCCACTGATGGGGACAGTGTGCAAGTTGTAAAGACATTGAGGGGGTGTCTGAATGGATACATGAGCTGTGGGAGCACTGATGGGGATGCAAACCATAAGGACACTGAGGGGACATGCATGAGCCACGGGAACACTGAGGGGACATGACTGAACCACGAGGACACTGAGGGGACATGATTGAACCACGAGAACATGGAGGGGCATGTGTGAACTATGGGGACACTGCAGAGGTGTGTACGAACCATGACGATACTGAGGGGGGACAAGGAAGGGACACATGTGAGCCACTAGGCCTTGGACGTGAATACAGGCGACACGTGTGAACTCTGGGGACACTACGGCGCTGTGTACTGACAACGGGGTTACTGAGGGGAGACAATGCAGCGACAAGCGTGACCCACAGCGACAGGAAGGTGGACGCCGTGGAGACGCTCGTTAGCGCTGTGACAACGATGGAGATGTGCGTAAACCGTGGGGAGACAGGCGTGATCTCTGGGACACCGCGGGGTCCCTTCCGGACACGGCGGGCCCTCAGGGCTGCCAGGCGCGGCCCGGGCCCGGGGGGGGCGCAGTGTATGCCCTGATGGCGGCCATGGCGCGGAGCCAAGGCGGGCCCGGCAGGCGGGCCCGGGGCGGACCGGGGGCAGCGCGCTCCCTCCCCCGGGCGGCGCCAGCGCCTCTCCCGAGCCTGGGCGGGGCGGAGCCGCCGCTCAGTCCGTTCCTGGAGCGCCGTGCAGCAGCGGCATCCGCGGAGCCGCCGTTCGGCGCAGCATGGAGGAGGCGGCGGCAGTAGCAGCGGGTGAGGGCAAGGCGGGCCACGGCCGGAACGGCCATGCCGAGGGCCCGGCGGCGGAGGATCGGCGGGGCGCCGGAGCCCGACTGCGGGGCTGCCGCGGGTTCCTGCGGCGCAACGCGCTGGTGCTGCTGACGGTGTCGGGGGTGGTGGCCGGCGTGGCGCTGGGGGCCGCCGTGCGCGGCGCGGCGCTGGGCCCGGCGCAGGTCGCTTACCTGGCCTTCCCCGGGGAGCTGCTGCTGCGGATGCTGCGCATGGTGATCCTGCCTCTCGTGGTCTGCAGCCTGGTGTCGGGCGCCGCCAGCCTGGACACCCGCTCGCTCGGCCGCCTGGGTGGCATCGCTCTCGCCTATTTCCTGGGCACCACGCTGCTCGCCTCCGGCCTCGCCGTCTCCCTCGGCTTCATCATCCGTCCCGGCGCCGGCGCCTCGGCGCTCAACACCCAGCTGGGGCTGCCCGGCGCGCTGCCCAAGGGCAAGGAGACGGTGGACTCCTTCCTCGACCTCGTCAGGTGAGGCCGTCCCGCTGCCCTCCTTCCCCCGCCCTCCCGCCGCTGGAGGATGATGACAGACCCGGCACTGTTGCACGCTGCAGCCGGGGCCGGGGAGCACTCCTCCTCCTTCTCAGCTTCCTTCATCTTCTTATCCTCTTGCATCTTCTCATCTTTCTGCACCTTTTCCTCATTTTAGTCCTTCTCCTCAACCTCCTTCTTTATTTCCTTTATCTTACCGTCCTCCTCATCCTGATATCCTGGCTTCTCCAGAAGCGCGGCTCTCTGCCCCAGTACCCGCAGCCCGGTCAGGTGTAGGGCTGCATGGTGCTCTGGTTCTCTACGCTTTTTTAATTTTGCCTGTCTGGCTGCAAGGATGAGTCGAGGCTTGCTGAGAGTTCTGGGTGCCGAGGCCCGTTTTTGGTTCTGCCTGGAGGGAGAGCAGCTCCTGGGTGCTGGCTGCAGGGCAGGCTTTGCCTGGCACCTTCCCCTGCCCTGCTGCCTGTTGGTACCTGTCTCCTGCAGGCCGGGCAGGGCTGGGCAGTTCTTCTCATTCCTCACACATGCCTTTTTCTTAAATACTCCAACACTTTACCCAGTCTCCTCACCCAAATGCCTACCTGCCTCTTAGAGTGCCCTCCCATAGATGTGGCGTGGAAATACAGCCCTGTAATTCCATGTGGGACATACTCTGAGCATCATCCAGTGCGAGGATGCTCTGTAGGTTCATGAGCTTCCCATCCTACCTTTGCATCTTGCAAAGACAAGACTTGCATTCCCCAAATCTATCTGGAAGCAAGGCTTCCACTTCTAGTCAGATGGTAATGTTTTTGTGTATCTTTACTCCTCCTTGCAAAGTTGCAGACTTCACCTTTTTTGTTTTCCTTGAAGCCCATGTCTTGTTGAGATCTGGCTGGATTTTTAAACAGGATAGGAGCACATAGACAAACAAGGCAGGCATCCAGATGGTGATTTGAGTATTGAGCTTCCAACTACATTTCTTTGTGCTTTGCACCAGGTACAAACACAAGAATAAGAGAGGTGACCTGTCTCACAGCGAAGTGGCTGGAAAGTTGAACTTAGTGGGTATCCTGGTAATTACAAAACTAACTGGGGTTTTTTATTTATTTTGATTGTTTGCTCTGCTTTTATGAGTCCAGTTTTTCCAGCAGAGATACGTTTTTGCTCTGTCTAGACGAGTGGATGTGGCAATAAAGATAAAAAGACTTTCTTAAAAAAAAATCAGCCCTAAACCCAGAACTGTATTTACAAATTCAGGTTAATGTCCTTTTTTCCCCCTGAGACAAGTATGTTCCCTTTGGATAGAAAGTCTGGTTTGTTCCAGTGGCAGCCATGTACTCAGTGTCCTCAGCTTACCTCTCCCTCTCTTAAGAACCAACAATTAAGGACCTTTCTTAAGGACCAGCAATTCCTGACAGCATGTTAAGAAGGAGCAGCAGGAACAACGGGAGTAGGTAGTCTGGCTGTGGTGGTGGTATGTGATGGGATGGGAGGTGAAGGGACATTGCCAAAAAAGAGGAGTAGGACACCTGGGAGAGTTGGAAAGATGCCTGTAGTGGTGGTTGCTCCAGTGCACCTTGGCACGGCTGCTGTACCTGGTGTTACATCCCTGTGTCACCTGGAAGTGTGGGGTTGGATGGAGTTGAGGAATAGGCCAGGGATGTTCCAGTGAGCTTCAGGCTGTGGGTAATATCTAAAGTTCAGAGCAGACAGCTGTTTCTTGGTCTGGTCTGTAAATATTTGCAGGTGTAGAGTTCATCTTCAACGGGGTTATGATGGCAATGGGATTGAGCCCCTAATTCCTAAGTAGGGGCTTGGGTAGATGATGAGACTTGGGTAAAGCATGGTGGGTTGCAGAGGAATTTCCTTCTAGGAGAAGAGGGGACAGGAACTTTTCCCCAGTGCATGTGTGGAGAGCTGTGAATACAGCTTTTTCTTGGAGATCCTGGGAAGGGCAGTTGCAGCCACTTTGTTGCAGGTGAGTTGTTGTAAACAAATCCAATCCAGAAAAGTTGTGTTTGGACACAGCCATCAGTAAAAACTTCCAGTCTTAGCACATATACCTGTCAGACTGAGGGATGGAGAGAGTATGTGATTTTTCAGGAAACAAGATTTCTCTCTCTCTGTGCCGTGTAATGTTATTTTTTTAACTGTTCTAGAAAATGTGGGTGTTTTGGTTTGAGCACTGAACTTGGTCCCTGCTGTGATGGAACTTAGTAGAGTAGCCTCATCTTGAGATAACAAAGCCTTGATTCTATAGGGCCTGGAGGGTTGAAATGATTGCTTTTTGCGTGGGTGGGTCTTTCAGCATCCTGCCCTTTGCTTCTCCTTTTATCTCATTTGACCATGAAACTTTCTATTAGATGCAAGAAAACTCTCTTTTCAGTTGTGGCACAAGACTGTCCTTCAGAGCTTCACTGCTGCTTGGTTTTAGAGGAAAGGTAAAAATGAGTTGCAGGTGGGTGAACTGAGTCCCCCTGCAGCACTGAAAACCAATGTTAGACGTGACCCAAGGAAGAAAAAGCAAAGAGGAAATCACAGTTGTGTGTCACTGTTTGGTTCTGCAGATCACTTCTGCCATTGGGATGTCTTTTAGGTAATCACCAAAAATGTTGCTTTTCATTGTTGCAGTGATGTCTGGAGGCCAGCTTAGTTCTTGGTTTTCCTTTTCGAAGTCTAAAGTTTCCCCACAAACATGCATCTAGGCATGGAGAAACAGTCTCTGGAAAAAAAAGATTTATCTTGGGCTTTGGTATCAAATGACTCACTGGTAAACCCAAATGCTGTCTCTTGTTTTATTTTGTCCAATGGCATTATCCTCCTGGTCTGATTTGTCTGGCTGGAGGTGCTGGAGCACCCTCCTGGTTTCCCTTCTGGCAAGTGCTAGAAGCAAGTAAGCCTTGAGCAAGTCTAGTCAGGGCTTAGGCACACTGTTCTCTGCCCCATGACATGGGGTGGGGACAGCAGAGCTGTCATAAGGTGCTTTTGTGCCCTGCAGCAGGGGTGCTGATGGCTTATCTCATCTCAGGTCTGTAATGTGGGCAGCTCCTTGGAGCTTCCTAAAGAGGAGCATGGCCAAAGGCACTGACCATGGGAGGAGATCCAGCAAGAGTTCACAGCCACTTCCACAAGGCTGATGGCTTTTAAAAAAGCACCCAGAAGGTGGGATGTTCCCTGACCTCAAGGCATGATCTTAGAATTCCTTAAATCTGTTAGCAGAAGATGAGGGGAGTGAAGGGTAATTTTAGAATTTCTGGGTTTTTCCCTTACTCATTTATTTTGGTGAAGAAGGTAAAGCAACAGAGAATAAAGAGAGCTTGTGAGCTTGATTGTGAAGTGGTTGGCAGCTGGAGGAAGGGGCTGGCTGGGATGTGGTGGGCTCTGAGAAGGTGACACTGTAGAGAGCCAGCTTGGCTCTGTTTGTGCCTCAGGGAGTAGCCAGGGAGAGAGAGTCCCAAGGATGGGACTTCAACCACCTGCTCACACAGCCCACCTGCAGCTTGTTGGAAAGCAGTTGAAACAGCAGAATGAAGTGTTTTGCAAGAACCCATTGATTTGTTAACACTTTTGATGGGGAATCGTCAGGACTGAATGTTTCAATAAGGTCAGAGTTTTGTGTTCTAGTTCTGATTTATACTTGCTGATTCAACAAAATTGAACAGTTTCACAGGAATCTATTGATCCTGTCAAAACTTCCATTGGTGGGTGATCATGGCATTTCATTTGAGTGAGGTCAATGTTTTGCTGTCATTTTATACAAAGGACTTCAGTAGAAAATCTCACTCATCAAAAAATGAACATTTCAACAGGGTATTTTACAATTTTTTCTTTAGTGGAAAACAAGAATCTGAAACAGGCTTTCTTTGCCCAATTTTGGGATGAAAACATGTTTTGCAACTGTGGAATTGGCTTTGGGGAGGGGAATTCTGTTTTTAATCCAACCTAGCTGTAACAGTCCAGGAAGGGAAGGAGGTAATCCCATTTTTTATAGGAGGAGTGCATAGAGGTCTGCACATCTGCCCCAAGCAGTAAGGTCAGGGTTTCCCCGTTTGCCAGGTAAGTCTGCAAAAGCTATTTAAATTTTATTGCTTCTCAGTGCCCTCTCTGTCTCTCTGACAGATGTAACCAGCTGAGCTGCTGAAGGAAGCACCCAAAGCAAGCTCATGCCTTTGCTCCAAGTGTCTTCAGAGCCGTAGGAAAGGCAGACATGAGCACAGGGAGAAGCATCAGTAGTGTTTTGCTGGCTGGGCTGCAGAGCAGGTGGCCAAAGTGGGCTCTCCTGGGCACCAGTTGCTCCAGTAGCACTTGTTCCTTATAGCCTTGATGTTCCCAGTGAGTCACCCAAAACCAGCAACCATGAAGTCCATCTCTGAAATCCCAGTGTGGAAAGACAGTAAAATATGACTGTTAGAAGAGGAGGGGGAGATGCCACCTTTGAATTCATAAATAGAATAAAAAGTGTCCAGAAAATGGCTGCAGTTGCACCAAGAGACAGGCTGATCTCTGAGTTTGAAGCTGATGGCTGGTTCTTAAAGTGAAGGTAACTGTCCCACTTTGCTTGTGTCACTTTCTGAGTCTGGAATCTCTCTCAGTACAGGGACTGCTGACTGCGTTTTGTAGGAAGAACTCAGTGTCTTTGGCAGGGTTTTTTTAGTAAGCCTCTAAACATTTCTACTCTTTTCATTTGTTCCTTGTATTTGTTGCCTTTTACTACTGACTCCCCCCCAGTTATGTTTTCCAAGCATCAAAAATACAGACTAGACCATTAAGACAAAAAAGTATCAAGTATATGCACTAAGTAAACACATTTTCAAGTTTCTCTGTGTTAAAACAAAGGCACACGCTCACAAATACAAGTATGTACAGGGCACCTGTTGTGCATCCACATATGAAAAAGCAGATGAGGAAAATTGCTGTGTGATATTGAATGAAAATCTTGGGACAGAAAGAAAAATGAAGGTACTGGAGGAATTTGAACTGGGCTTTGGCATTTTGCTACAGATGGCAATAAAGTTGCTGCAAGTGGACTTGTACCATTGGAAAAAACCCTGAAAACTGGAGATAACCAACACAGAATATTTTTTTGTAGACGTCCTCAAAAAAGTATGTTTTCAACAGCAAGGTTTTTGGCCTCAGAAGTGGAACCTTTTTGTAAGAAGCAATGCAAGACAGGAATGCATAGTATTTTAGGGTTTCATTCCATTTGCCTGGATTTCCCTTCATGCTTTTGCTGCCAGAGCAAAGTTGTTTGCAGAACTCTAGCAAACGAATCATTTGGAAACAGTTGTTAATAATAATCCCTTACACATACAGTGGAGGAGTTCCTGTGTAATCCTCATCCCGCTGGTGGAAAGATACAGGCCTCTAAAGAAAAGAGCAATTTGACCATAATATCAAAGTGGAGAAGGAGGAGGGTTACAGCCTCACTTTTCTCTCTTTGCCAGCTTCAGATTCCCTTACTTGTCTGGGAATCCCAAGAGTGGATGTTGCAGCTAAGCAAAGATTTCTATTACGGCGGAAATACCATGGGATCTTCCTGAGGAGTAATGGTCCATTTTTGACTGGTAGGAGCAGCTTTTCATGGGAAGGAAGGTGCATTTATCCAGCTGTGCACAGGGACACGGTGTGATGAGCACCGTATTCAAGCAGGAAACACACTGTAACACCTGCCCTTGGTGCTGCTACTTTCTTGTTCCTATTTTAAGAGGATCTGAGAGGGGTGCTTTATCATCCTGTGAGTTGTGCAGTTACATGGAGATTTCCTGGCTCAGCCCAGCTGTTGCTTCAGCCCCAGGACACAGCTGTCCGAAGCCCTTGGCAGCTGTCCGAAGGATTTCTGATACGGTTTGTTTTGGGAGCTGTCTGCACAACTTGCAGCAGGCAGAGAGAGGCTTTCCTTCCTGGTGCTTGGTGAAGGGAGTAAAGTCTCTGTGCCACCTACTTCACTTTTATGGCACAAAGGAGTTGGGGTCTGTGTGTTTGTGGGGCGAGGTGCTGGCAGCAGGGGAGCACCTGGGGTACAGGCAGCACATCTGTCCCCCTGCCATGGTGTGTTATTGGCCTGTCTCGTTCACGGTACACGCAGCAAGTTTTCTCTCCCTGCATTTGGGGCCAAGGCTGTCTGATCCCATAGTGCTGTGCTGGGCTCCTTATCACCCAGACCCAGGGTTTGGCCAGCGCCGTGTTCTTGTGATAATCCACATCTGCTTCGGAAGGACAGCCGTGTTCTCTGGCACAAGGCATGGGGCCATCAGAAATAGTCAACAATCCAGCCATACAACCAGGGTGATTTCCCTGAATTCCACGTTCGCATTTGCTACAGGCTTTCAAAGCACAAGCACCTTCTAAACCTTTGGTCCTCACAGAAAAAACAAGTGGCAGACACCCAGATTTCATTTGCATGGCCAATTACGCAGCTCATCAGCTTTCCTGTTTGTTGGTTCACCCTCACAGGAGGGATGTCCACACTTCATGCAGCTCCTCGCTCACAGGGGCAGAGCTGTGTGAGCTTCACCTCACCAGATGTGAGAAGCAAACCCTGCAGGCACAAGTCCATGATGGGCCCAGGCAGGTCACCAGCCAGCTTTTGTCTCTCCCTGAAGCATGCAGAATCTTGCCCCGTTTTTTAGGCACTTGTGGTGGTGCTTGCACAAATCCATCCAAAGGTGAGAACTTGTGATCTAACCCACATGTAATTAAAGTTGAATTTAATTCACATGCTGACTGATCTTACGTGAGCAATAAGTGTAGTCTGTGCAGACCTCATGCCTGGAAGATAAGCCATTTATTTGTAGATTGCTTTTTATGATCTGACACATTTTGTTCTTAAGCTTTGGGATTTGAAACAGAGGAGCAAGACATTATTTTATGTGGTTTTGGTATTTTGCAGTCAGGTGTATTTCGAAGTTGGATTGAACAGAACATGTAACTCCTTCTGAGCTGCTTAAGATCCCAATCTTGGTGAATCGTCAAGTCCTGCAAGTAGTGCTGGAGGAATAAAGCAAAGTGTCTACTCTAGGTTCTTTTCTAGCACTATTCACACTTGAAGTGAGAACCTGCCCCTTGCCTTGCTGTGAAAGGGTTGCTGGCATCACTTTACTATGTGCTTTAAATATATGCTTGGAGATAAGATAATGTTTAGTTACTGAGGCTCATGCCTGACATACTGTGCAAATTATGGAGGGTTTGGTTTCCTGGCCACATTTAAACATTGGAGAACCATATTGTTTAGGCTTTAGGATTGCTTCCTTTGGTTTTGTTTTCATCAGGATGGAAAAGCTGATTTAAAGGAAAAAGAAAAAAAAAAAAGAATTGATTTTTGGTTGGTTTTCAGTCTTTTTTCATCTCTTTGCTTCTTCAAAGTCCAGTCAGTTCTCTTTTTAAAAAAAGTAATCATCCTGCTGTGAAAAGCTGAAAAGAAATATCCTTCTTTTCCCAACAGCATGAGCCCATTTGTATATGTGATACTTTACTCCTGATAAAAGCAAGTTTGCTTTTACTTTACTCGAGGTTTTTATTCACCAGAGAGTTCCAGCTGTGCAAGAACTCATGCATATTGCCTGTTCCATTGATCTTATTTGACCAATTCTTCAGCGCCTTTGCCTCAGTTGTTCTCCTCTTTCAGACAGACAGCTGTATGGTCAGCTTTTGAGGAGAAAAAGTTGCTGTTTCTTTCATGCTTGGTGGAATGTAGACTCCAGAAGACAAATTATTCTTGCTGTCGTCCTCCTAGAACACTTGTAATGCATCAGAGAGAGAGAGGCTGAAGTATTTCACAGCAGACAGGAGTTTGATGAAGTTCCATGTCCTTTACAGTTGCTGTCAAGGCTGTGGGAAAACTCCCTGTGTGGCAAGAGAACTGAGCCATGCAACCAAAAAGGCCAAAGTCCTTATCTGGGCCATATTTTAATCTCCCTCTTGCTTTCAAAGATTTGACTCCGATGCTCCTTTTTTTGCTCTGGTTTGGATTTGCATGCCATTCATGGAATGACCACAGCCTGGTTTAATGTTTGCCTGGGTAACTACGGCAGAAATGGGGGGAAGTTAGTGAAGCACAGCCTGGAGAGAGCTGCAGCTTCCTCAGAGCAGCACAAAGAGCAAAGGATGGGTAAAAATGTTTTTTACCACAATTAACTGGCTCTGGGTAAGGTCTTCTGTTTCCTTACCATGAGAGTTCTGCCTCTGTGATGCCTTCTACTGGCAGTATTTTCAGCTCATACCCATCACGTTCCTGCCCTCACCAACTGGGGTCCTGCCATCATCACCTCAGAGATCGGCTTTGTTTCCTATTCTCCTTTTTTACACAGAAAACCAAGAGCTGTCATTTGGCTAGGGAACAGGTGCTCTTTGCCCATAAGGGGAGAAAGGAATTATAGCATTAAAACCAACTATATAATACCACAAGAAGCTTGGAAGAATGCCCTGCTCGGTCCAGTTCACTATTTTAATTTCCTGGATCTCTGCACTAGCCTGATGCTAGATTGACATTTCTGTGTGAAGGAACTACTGGATTCAGATGTTCCATAGAAGTTGCCTGTCTTTCCATCTGTATTGTCTAAGCCCTTGCAGAGAAGTCTGGCCCGTGACACTGTTCTGCTCTGCCTTGGTGATCAGGGGAGCTGGCCTTTCTGTGCTGAAGGGTTAAGCCATTCTCATAAGTGGATCTTGCTGATTGGATTGTCCTTCGTGTTGATGCTGTGAGCGAGGTGTAATCGCATGAGCAATGTGAAAAACCTGCCTGATACTGGAAGCCATAAGCTGGTGCTGCAGTGGGTGTGGCTGAACCAGTTTCTGTAGCCACTGGGCAATGAGTATGTATAACCAGCATTGTGTGTGATTGCCTCTGGTGGTCCTAGCCAAAAGGTGAGGTGTGGCAGCAACATCTGTCATCTCTTTCATGTGAGCCAAAGGAAGATGGCATCCTCACCTCTGGGCACATAGCAAGCTTCATGCTGCCAGAGTATCTTCCATGCTACACACTTCACTAGTGCCAATGTGCTTGCCTTTGAAAAAGGAATTCTGTTTCTGAGAGTAAGGTGCATTGGTGCGTTCATTTAAAAAGTTCTCCATGACTTATTTCATGACATATTTCATTTTCTTATTTGTCTTTTCCAGAAACCTGTTTCCTGCAAATCTTGTTGCTGCAGCTTTTGAAACGGTAGGATCTGTGTGGACTTTGGACATGAGCTACAGTGCATAGGCTCTCTTATTGGAAAAGGACTAGAAAGATGGTGTAGAAAATACCAGAAGTTCATTTACTATAGAAGATAGGGTTTTTAAAAGCACGTGATAAAGTCAGACATACAACTTCCATGGCAAATGATTTGAAAATTATTCCTGAAACAAAAGCATATTCAAAGCCCATCTTTTCTCTGCCTTCACCAAAAATATTCTTTGAACTTTGGGTGCCATGTTGGGCAGCAGTGACAATTCTGCTTTGTGCCAGGCTGCTTACCATTTTGCAAGAGCTAGCTTGGAATCCTTTGACTATGTAGTTTAGAGCTGGGCCCAGAACAGACAAAGCTGAAGACCTCTAGACTCTTGTGTGTAAGCATTACCTATTGCCTGGTGGTTTTTATTCAGTAGTTTCCATTGTATCCCTTGCTGGATTAGTTACTCAGCCTGGTTTCTCTTCCAGCAGAGACTATGTGGGGTGGGATGATAACTGGTGCCAAAACGTAGTGTGGTTTAGACTGATGGATAGGATCTGTAGGGCTCCAGAAAGATTATGATTTAGTTCTCAATGCTAATTTTGTATGTCAGGATAGAGGTTGCTGAGAATATAGTCACGGGAAAGAGTGATTCTTTATGGTACAGGAGCAGAATAAAAGCTATTATCATGGTGTTCTGTGGGTTTGCTTTTGTATCAAAACCAAGGGCAAACTCTTAAAATGAAGCTCCATTTTGCATGAATATATAATACAGTACAAGTCAATATTCCATGAGTAAAACTAGAAGCTCTACAACAATAACTATGAAAAGGATGTTTTGTGATGTCTCTAGTGTCAAGGTTGTATGTGTTCAAGGATGAAATAAAGCAGTCCTCTTTTCCTCTGTGCTGCTGTTGTCACAGGGAATTGACAAGGATGGAAGCTTTTCCTTCCCTCCTTTTATATTTAAAGAAAACAAGCCCAAAGAAGTGCTCTGCTTTTTTGAGGTGTCGAGTTTGTTTATCAAAGTGAATTGTTGTCCTAGATTTTAGATATTTTGCTGTCAGTTTTAATGCCTGCCTCACCATTTTTGTTTGGTTGTGTTTTTTTTTTCTTACCTGCAGTATGCAACAGACTACAAGTTGCTGCTCAGGAACACAACCTCTGGAAATGCCACATGGGAAAAGGTAAGGTCACTTCTTAGGTTTTTAAACAAATAGTTGTCAGTAATATTTGGTTACTTCACAGTCTATAATCCTTTACAGCACTCCTGAGAAAGAAACAAGTACTTTTATTTGCCTGGAACTGAGACACACAGAATCTGAATGAGTACCCAGAGCCACAACAGAAGGCTGTGAGAGGGGAGTTGAGCTCAACTCATATGACTCTTGACAATTTATTTTTTTAGGCCATGCTTTCTTAGACCTGGTTTTACTTGATCTAAATTTTAGTCAGTCTACCTAATGTTTCCAAGTAACTTTCTGTAGACTTGGAACTAACAGGCAATACTGGCTGAGTATGTCCCTTAAACCTTACTCTTCATTAAGAGTTTGGAGAGAATGAGTTTTTTCGCTCTACCCAAGGCTCTTTAAGAAAAAAAGAGATTTGTTGGGTTGAGAATTTTTTCTCATTGCTGAAATTTTGTTTGAAGCAGTAACAAGTAGTCTGAAGGAGTAAAAATTGGAGACAGAACATTGCAAAGAGGCTACTGTTATAGTGGTGTCAAAAAGGAACGAATGTGTAGGTGTAGACAAAGTAGAGAGTGGTATCTTCCATATGTAGATGGTAGGACTTCCAGAGATGCTCTGTATCCCACTGTGTGCCATTTCTTCTGCAGATAGGGCTATCAAACATTTATTATTGTCCAGAACCAACCTGTGCAGGCCCAGCAATAATTACTGTTGTCTCACAAGCAGTATGCTGTGAAACAGACCCAGGGTGCAAGGTGTCACCTTGCTCCAAGTAAAGTGTCTCATGTGCTGCCATGGGATTTTCAGGAGACTGGTCAGAGAAATTGCTTTCAAGGTGATTTTCTCTTCCTCAGGCTTATTCTGGCTGTCTGAGCTCAGTATCAGATGTTGTGTTACTACGTTTTTAATATGATTAGAATTCCCCTGGGGCAAGAGACTTGTAATGTTTGCATTTGTCATGGAAGGGCTCAGCTGGGGTTTCCCACCAGTTTGTAAAACCATCAAGGAAAAAGCAGTTTATGCTCAACCAGAGGGATTCTGGAGCCTATCCCCAAGCACAGACAGCATTGGCTTCATTACCTTCTCCTCTCCATGCATGATGTGTCAGCAGGTGATGCAGAACAGTATTTGTGAACTCTGCTTCCAGTCCTGGGCTGAACTTTCACCAGCCCTGGAGACAGGGTGACAGGTGACTGGGATGACACATGAACTGAGCAGGGGCAAAGCAATGCCTTGTCTGAGAGCCTGGCATCACAGCCTGAGCAGTTCCACTGGGGAGGGAGGCAGCTCCTCCTGCCCGTGCCTGTTGGATCGCATTAGCCCGGATCCACAGTCACCCCGAGTGACACGGCTGCAGTCAGTGACTGCAGAATCCCAAAGGAGCACTTTCTCTCTCTGTGCCCTCATGTCCTCAGGCAGGGCATGCCCCTGCATCTTCATGCTGCTGAAACACATTTGATAGGAAAGGCTGTAGCACTGTGCACTTAGGTTTGTGTTTTTGTTGCATAGTGCAGTTATTTGACATTTAAGCAAGGGTAAGTGAAAGTGTAAGTCTTTTATTTATCTTCACTGTCAGGTTTGATATGGGTTCTGTAGCAGCCAAGCGTGGATTAAGGCTAACCATATCCATTGGACTGAGTGCTGGCTGTCAAGTACTTTTTTAATGCTTGTTCAACACCATCACTTCTCCTTAAGAAAAATGCATCTTCTAGTCCTTCAAAATGCAACATTACTTTTTTCATTTTTCCTCTCTCTTTTTCCTGCTTATCAGTCTCCTGTTTGATGTAACATCAGAAAAAGTATTCTGAATATGCCACTGGTGTCTGTTTTTGCCAACAGTTATGATGATGTAAAGGTTATTTCTGCTATTACTTTTCCAAACTCTTTTTTAAGTTGTTGGAGCAAAACCAGACTGAGCTTCTTTCATTCCAGAAGACGCCCTACTGTCTCTAGGGAAGAACCGACCAAATAAGTTTCAGTACTGGTCTGACCATAGCATTTATGGATAGATGAGGATTAAGTTTGGAAAGAAGAGTATGATTTTTGGATATCATAGTGACAGAAGTTTGGTTCCAGGGGAATAAGGTCATATTCCTATCTACTTTTTTCTTTCATCAGCAGAATATTTGAGTGAAGGGGAGAAATATTTTCCTTCATCTTTCCATACGAATAGTGTAGAGCAAAATTTTCCATTGATTATATTTCCCCCCCTGCTGGTTAATAGGCCCTGTCTTCTCTCGCTGATGAAATGAATAGTGGGACACATAGTTGTTTGCTCAGCCATGTCCTTTTTTGTTGTTTCACATGCTCACCTCATGTTTACCCAGCTTTTATGGCTACATCCTCTCTGTCTCTTTGGCAGCAAGACTTCCTGGGGCACAGACTATCTCACTTTACCATCTGCAGCTCAGGGAGCCTGGGGGGGCTCAGTTCCTCTTTGGACAGGAGTAAAAATACACAAACCAGTGGTTGCTCTTCTTCCCCACACCACATGGCCACATTTTCTTTTCAGCCACCTACTACTGGGACTGTTCAATGTCAGCAGTTGTTTCCTTGATAAGCGTTTTGTTTCAAGAGCTAAAAAACAATGGGATCTTCAGGGAGATTCAAGGACCAGAAGAGCTCCATGAATCTTCCTAAGAGAATGCATAATTTCAGGCAAACGATAATGTGTCCCATAGTTTGTCCATGAACAAAGTTCTCATTAAAGCTGTTTTTGTTTGGTGTCCACAATGCTGCTTGGTTTGGCTGCCCCTTTGGGGTGATGCACTCTTCTGTGAGAGTACAAAAAGGCTGTTCAGCATCTGCCAGTTTTAGAGGCTGGGAATTGTGAGGATCTTCCGCTGAAGATTTTCTGCTGGACTCATTCCATTTTGTGTCACAACGAGGTGGAATTCCCTGAATGCTGCAGATCGTCCCCTGGATTTTCAGGGAGAAATGTCTTGCAATAAGTAAAGCGCTCTAGGCAAGTGGTGCATCTTCTGCCCATATCTGCAATGCTGGGAGGTGATGGTGAATGTTTGTTGTAAAGAAACGGGTGAGAGAGAGACAAAGGGAGAGCAAGACCTGAAAGTGGGGACAGGATGGCATCAAGTAGAGGGGGACAGCTCACAACCTTTTGGCAGTGGCACACACAGTCATCTTCTGGGCACCAAGACGTCACGGGGTTCCCAGGTCAGAAAACTTAGGCTTGAAGTGCTGGTGAGTGTGAGCACTTGGAGAACAGCAGCAGCTGCAGTTACCACAGTGCTGGGAGCAAGGTGGACTCTCCAAGGGTGAAAGAAGACCATGTACTGTCATTCTGGAGAGTACAGAGTTTCTCTCCCAGCAACATTCAGGATCAGAATGCTGGGCTCTTATAGTTTTGAAACAACGCATTTCTGTTCCACAGTAAAGTTTTATAATTTTTTTTTTTTTCACAGACTGGGAACCAAAACAAAAGAGTATTCACTGGGGTTTTTTTGTTTGTTTGTTTATTTTTGGGGGGAATGGTTTGGGCCCATTATAGTAAAATTCTGTTCCAGCCGAACTTTTCATATTACCCCTCTGTCAAATGAACCCAGTATAAAATGATATAAAATAACATCCCATGTATACAGATGGTTTGTTTAATTGGTAAGAGGGTGTCATTTATTTTGTCTTAACTTTTCTAACCACAGAAGAGTTTAGAGCTTTCAGTCACAAAAACCAGAATATAGCCAAAACTATCCAGACAGAAAAGTGTTAGTGTGTGTGACAGCATATTTCTTCAGACATCTCTGGAGCTACTGTGCCTAATGCTTAATGTCTATTCATGCTCTCAGTTCTTTCAATCAGGCTTCAAATAAATAGTGGCAGCTTAGCCCTGAACAAACAACTCCCATAAAAAATTGCAGATTCCATATCTAATTTTTTTTTTTACCTAGCGTCTTAGTTTGGAAGACAGGGGTGTCTGCTAGGAAAACAAAAAAAATAGAAGCCTCCCTTGGACTTATTATAATTCTAAAATTAAAGGGGTCTCAGGCAAAGATGTGAGGGTAGGAATAACAGTTTTTTACTAGTGAGTCTAACAAGGTAAGTTAACAACAATAACTATAGTGTTGACAACAAACAGAACTAGAGAGAAAAATAACAACAACAACACAGTTAAGTTCTCCTCTGGCACCTTCACCCCTCAGTACCATCACAAGCTAACAGAGCCAGCAGCAGTCCCGGGGGATGAGATGTATCCGAGGTTCAGCGGCGGTGGCTGGAGCTGTAGAAATGTCCCGGCTGGGCAGGGGGTGCAGAACACAGTGTGGGGAAACCTGGAACTAAACTGAACAAGCAGCGGGTGCAGGGCAATGGGGCAGGAGCTCCCGGCAGGGCAGGGAGACGACAGGTTCTGAAATCCCGGGGAACACAGGAAGAGACGGTGATGGGTCACTGTGAGCTGAGCTCCAGGTGAGGGATGGTGAGATCTCTCTGCCATCCCGAGACAAGCAGTCCTGGCAGTTCCCTCCGCAGTCCTAGCAGTTCCCTCCGAGAGCAAAAACTGCCCAGAGCAAAGTGAACCACTCTGTTTCTGACTTATCTGCCTCCTTTGTCTTTCCTAAGCACCCATGAGTACCCTTCAAGCACCCAGTAGTCAGCTTCCTAGCAACTTCTGGGAAAAAATTCTATAAGAAAGCAACCCAACTCCCAACACCTAGTGAATAAAAAACCCCAGCACCTTCACTGTTTCTAAACACTTCTCTTAACAGCAGTTTAACCCTGCTACTTGTGCGTACGATTTACATTTCATCCCTTTCCCTTCAGGACTTTGTTTCCACCTGCCATTGAGAGACAGTCCAGTTCAGCAGTGTACTTCCAGAAAAAACATCAGTCTTGAGCAGGCTGGTTTTATCAGATTTAGGAGATCAGTATCCTGAGTTCTTGAGTCAATTTCAAACTTTTAGCTCAGAGTGTATTTTTCTTTCCTAGTGTTGAGCTAGTGTCCACTTAAACTAGCCAAAAGGCCAAAACTTGTACACAAACTTCATCTGTTACAGAAGTTCTTCCAAATGAAACAACACTTTGACGTGTTTGTACTGCCAAGCTGGAGAGAAAAAAACCCAGTTTGTCAAAACAATTATATTTTTATGTAGCCACAAGAGCACTTACTCAGTTTTTATGATACTGCATTGCCAAAGAGAGCTCTGGCTCTCTTTGAGAAGCAAAGGACCAACAGAGCAGACCTGTGGGTAGACTAGTTTTTGTCAATAGGTGGATCCTGTCTTTTATCCTCTTACTTTTTCCAGGCAGTGACGGATTTCTGAGAAGGGGAACAGGTATCTCTCCTCTGTTCTCTATCTCCAGCTGACATGGACAGATGAAGGAGTGGGTTGCCATGGTTTGCTTCCTTTCTCTGCCTTTCACCCCTCTTTCTGCTTCATGACGTTGTTTTCTCATGGTTTTCACCATGGTGTCATCATTGCACTAAAGTCCTGGGTAAACTGTGGAGTTTTCTTTTTCAGGTCACTGAGAACACAACTATTATATTGAAGAGCACATGGGGAGGTAGTAGCAGTAGTAAGTAGTAGCTTTCCTTCGCCAGTAAATCCATGCTCATAACTAGGGAGGTTTGTACCTGAACTGCATCCAGATCTCTTTGATTCCCTTCAACAAAATAAGCTTTTTCCAAAATAGGTTCTGGTTGTTGATTTCATATATCAGCTTGTTGATCAGACAGCAACAAAATGAGGTGACCCTTTTGTTAGGTTTTGTCCTATTCTCACATGTAATAAGCTGTCTTTTTTTTTGTCTTGGCAGATACCTGTTGGTACTGAGATCAGAGGGATGAACATCCTGGGACTGGTGATGTTTGCTCTGGTTTTAGGAGTGGCACTGAAAAAGCTTGGCCAAGAGGGGGAAGATCTGATTCGCTTCTTTAACTCATTCAATGAGGCAACAATGGTCTTGGTTACCTGGATTATGTGGTAAGTGTGTGACTGCAGATACATCTGCACTGCAGTGTTTTGCTCAGGTCACCAAACTTGCATTTGGTATCTCTGTCCAGCTTTTTCCTGTGAGATCCCTCATCACAGCAAAAATGAATGTTGTGATGTCCCGTGATGGGGTCTTTTCTCCTTGCTTGTGCCCTGTAATGGGGCAGTCACTCATAGCTTAAGGTATCTGGCTGGAGAACTTCCAGGGGTTGCCTATTAATCCTTTCCAGGACTCCTTTTTGATTATTTAGTGGAAAGAAACCTCAGTATTTCGTAAAGCTGATTTTTTTTCCTTGCCTATTAATGAGCAAATACATAATTTCATTTAATTCCTTGGGGTCTGGAAAAGTTTATGTGCTGAACAGTGCTCTGATAAATCCCACAAAGCTTTTGATGCCAAAAAAAGTCTGTTAGTTAGGAACTGGAGCACACTGAACTTTCTCATTAGGCAAGAAACCAACACTGAAGGAAGCAGGCACCCCTAGAGAGTGGTTCAGGCCACCTAAGCTGGGGTAGGAGCAGCCTCTTAGCTGGGTTTTCCATAGGTGGAATGAACATGGGCCTCAGAGCAGTATCATGGCTGTCCTTGGGTACCTGTATGGAGTTAGGCTGCTCCTGTGAGACCAACAGTACTAATACCTCACATACAAAATTAAAAATATTCATAACAATAGCAAGCAAACAAATTAAGAGCGGGACCTTTCTCACTCCCTTTCCAAAGCTGGTGAAAAAGAAGCTGTAAATCTACCTTGGCAGAGGCATTTTTTTCTTCCTTCATTCTGCATTTTTCATTCCTATTGTTTTCCTCTCCCTACAAAGTAGAAGGGTTTTAACAAAACACCTGATTTTACACAGGCAGATCTGTGTTAGTTGCTATCATAAGGGATTGAAAAATTCAGTCTCCAAGCAGCTTAAGCTTTTTGCTCTTGAGTGTAATTCCTTGGACACTGAATACTGATAAGAGGCAGTTCATGTATTCAGCTTATTACAGGGCTAGCACTTCAAGCCAGTCAGTTGGTATGTAATCCTTTATTTTGTGGATTATGGGGACCACTGCTGACCTTTAACAGTGTAGCCCTTACTTACTCTCTTTCCTTCTTTAAGGCTCTTGTATAGTCCTGGTATTTATTTAAAATCCATCAAGCTGCATGTGCTTCCTAAGGGGTACTTGGAATGGTGAAATCATATTACCAGGAGCAAAGGCAGTTTAAACTCATGTCTGGTCCTGTCCAAGAGCCACTCTTGTGTTTAGCAGCACTTGGGTCTCAACTTTCATTTCTTTCCTCTCCAGCCACCCTCTTCAAGGGGAGGAATTCAGCGTTCAGAGCTTGGGCAGGACCAGGGTTCAGGTGGATCTGATCTGATCTGATCTGGTCTAATCAGGGTCCTCAGAAATACAATTCAAAGGCAGAATTGCAGAGGCTAAGTGGGTAATGTTCCACAGGCCCCCCTAGAGATTTGGCCATAAGGAGGACAGAGGGTGCTCACATGGATCTGGGAAATAGGGAGATGCTCGCTGCATGGAACAGGGGAGCTGTGGAACCACTGACAGGGAGGCAAGTCAGGAAGAAGTGAGTGATCTGAGCAGCCTTAAGGCTTGCCCACCTTTCCAGACCTTTGCATGTTTAACCAAACCTTCGGAAGTTTGTCCTGACTCCAAAAATTCTCTGAACATGGGAATTGGAAGCTTTATTCCTGCGATGTACAGGCAAATCTTTTATAGTGACATGTTTTCCTGGGGCAGGATTTTGGGGAGCTGGGTGGTCTTTTAGTATTTCTTTATCTTAGAAGAAAGGGATGAAGTGTTGACAGCATCAGCAGAGGTACTCAGACACAAATATCCCAGTAGAGCTTAGGAAGGAGATGGGCTTGCAGTGATTCACACAGTTTATTTAGAGCTGCTGTTCTGTTGGTGCAAGGGCAGTTCAGGCTTTTCAGGGCTACTGGGACCAGAGGTGTGGCTGTGGCCTGTAGGTGGCCCTTCTCCTGGAGCAGCTCCGGGTGCTCTTGACAAAGGAAACTTCAAACAAATGCTGACGTGGCATGTTTCTAGATAGGAGGTATGGATGTGTGTGTGTGCCTGGCTGTTGGCTTGGGAGAAGCTCTGGAAGCCTGATCATTTAACTTCGTCCTTTTTAGGCAAATAGCAGAGTTAATTGCTGTTTTTGGCACATGCATTAGCAGACTTTAGCTGATCTCTCTGGTATGTGCACAGCTTTTTCTTAACCTCCACTGAGCTGGCACCCAGTGTGTCTGTGATTTTAATGACCTGTCTCTGTACTTGTGCTGGGAGTTTCTGCATGTATAAGACCCAATTTTTTGATCCCTCTCTCTACTCCAGTGATGTGATGCTGCCCCCTTCCCTTCCCTTCCCTTCCCTTCCCTTCCCTTCCCTAACCTTCCCAAACCTTCCCTTCCCAAACCTTCCCCTCCCCTCCCCTCCAGTGTCTTGTCCTAGTAGCTCCTGACAGCATTTCTGCTTCCCACTCACCTTCCCTTTGGCACTCTCGTACCTCTGTCTCTGAGGGCATAAATGAACAGACCTTTTAAAATTTGACTGCTTACCATCCACCAAACAAGAGTCTTAGAAAATAAGGGTGAATAAGGAACCACCCTTCAGAAGGAGCAGCAGATTCTTTAACAGAATGTTATCTCCAGGACGGAAAATGTCATGTTTTCCAAGGCTTCTTTTTGTACTTAATGACAGCTATTATTTCATTTACACAGGTATGTACCTATTGGCATTATGTTCCTTGTTGGGAGCAAGATTGTGGAAATGGAAGATATTATGCTTTTGGTGACCAGTCTGGGAAAATACATCTTCGCCTCTATCCTGGGCCACGTCATCCACGGAGGAATCATTCTGCCGCTTATTTATTTTGCAGCCACACGGCAAAATCCGTATCGTTTTCTCTTAGGACTTATCACACCTCTTGCCACTGCCTTTGCCACTTGCTCCAGGTGGGTTTCTGTACCACTTCTAGGACTACAGCCTGGTTTATGTTTGTCACCCTAAACTGGCTGTGTCCAGTTTTAGTTCTGGGTGTGAATATCGTTCCTGAGATTGCAGAAAGAGTGTTCTGAGCATAGGGAGTCTCACTGCTGTCATCAGCTTGCCACACTGCACATGCTGATTATCAGCTGTTGAAAAGAATTCCTCAAAATATTGTGGCCATAGAATGATGCTGAGTTGGAAATATCTTGGGGAAAAAAAAAATTGTTGTCTTTAAATGATCCTGCCAGCTGTCCTTTCAATTTTAAGTGAAGTGAGGGTCATTAGTGAGTGATTTTGTCTTCAGAAGTTTATTTCTTAAGTTCAGAAGGAACTGGAACAAATTTAGACTAATCTTGTAGGAGCAAAGCAGACTTGCTTGCTAGTGTAAAGGCATTTAACATTATTTATTTCAAAGATCTGGCCTGATCAGCTTTTATTTGTCATAACCAAATGATTGAGCGTGTCATTTACACTTTCCTCAGGTTCAAATACCTGATAGAATAACATATTTATATAAAATCATTTCAGGTCATCCCTAAAAGCAGCTGCATGTCTGTCAATGGAGCTGAAGTACTATTTATAAAATTCTCCTTCTGCATAGTAGGGAGAGGGTTTATTATTAAAACCATGTAATTTATACTGCAAGAAGTGAATCCAAGGGTGATGTTTTATTTTTAATTATTTTTCTGTTCATTTGAGAAGGTACTAATATACAGCATTAACAGATATTGCTGTTGCATTTTTTGTATTTATATTATCATAGAATCATAAAATGGTTTGGGTTGGAAGGAATTTTAAGATCATCTAGTTCCAACCTCCCCTGCTATATTTGCATCTGTTACTGTATATTTGTAGTTTGAGACTTGTTCATTCTACAGCCATATAATGCTGCCTGCTGTGTTAAGTCATGAGTTCTTGCTTCTGGGAGATTAAAGTCCTTATCAGTTATTTCTGGATGAAAGCAGATTATTAAATGCCTCTGCTCAAAACTTAACGAGGAGGGTCCCTAATTTGCCATCGCGACAGAGAGGGACTGTAAAGTGGCATTGTTGTCTTGACAGTCCTGTGTGCATTATGTTGGAAACATGAAAGCCAAGAGACAGTGATGGGGCATTCAGAGCACCCTGGTGCTCTCTGTTTCATTTCTCCCTGTTCTGTTTCCAGCTCAGCCACACTCCCGTCCATGATCAAGTGTATTGAGGAGAACAATGGAGTCGACAAGAGGATCAGCAGGTTTATCCTTCCCATTGGGGCCACTGTAAACATGGATGGAGCTGCTATATTCCAGTGCATGGCAGCTGTGTTTATTGCTCAGCTGAACAATGTCAGCCTCAACCCTGGGCAGATCTTCACCATTCTGTAAGTTGCTTGCAACCACATCCTTCTGGCCCCCAGACACATTCAAACTGTGGTCTCTCCATTAATAACTAACAGTTAGCATTCCACATCTCTGACCTAAAGCCTACAAACTGCTATGTAACATAATTATAGGGTGATTAAAGAATGGAGTCTTTAAACCTTTACAAGATTTGCCAGAGTCTCAATTTAACAAAAAGTGGAACCTGGGAGGGGTAATTAAATTCTGAAACAGTCTTTGTGCTGTTTAAAGCTCTTTCTCACATGAAATTCCTCTCCTTCCTTAAGCATCTCCCTCCTCCATCCTCCAGTCACCATTAGGCTGGGTAATTGAGGCATTCTTCACTGCCCAGAAAGCCCCTGATTCCCCTTCTGGATGTCTTAGAAAATTATCCTGACAGCTCCTTGGTTCCTTGTGCATCTATTTCATACTAAAGACTCTGTTCCTGCTTACCTCTGTTCTTCCTACCATCACATTGTTGGCTTTCGTGATCAGATCTCTTGCTGTTTCCCTCCTAACTGCTTTCCTCCATTATCCCTTCCACCAACTCAGTCCTACCTCCTTCTCTAAGACTCTCTCCCCTGGAATATCCTCTGATGTCTCATTTTCCATGAAGTGTCATTATCTTAATTTCTCTCCTCAAAATCCCTTAATTGAGGGTGCTACAAGCAGTTCTGGCTCCTCACTGTGCCTAGCAGCCACATCTGCATCCACCAAATGCCTGCTAGGGCTGGTTCCTGGCATTTTTTTTCCCTTCCTGGCCAGGTTTTATTTCCTTCTTGATTGTGTTTCCCAGTATATTGTTTGTCTATTTAAGGCAGGGCTGGGGCACTGGTTTGGTTTTTTTTGGTGGGTAGCTATATTAGCTTTTCAGGCACTCTGAGTGAATGAGGTGTGAAAACAGGTCTGAGGATGATGCAGTGATAGCCCAAGGAGAGCTCAGTTGCAGACATCTGCACACAAAAAGGTGTGTTGAGCACATGCACTGCAGGTTTCCAGCTTCTGATTTAGGGTCTGTGTTGGGATGCAAACAAGATGCAGAGAAGGTGCTGTGTGCCCTGCATGGCAGAGTTTGCCTTTGTATATGTGGGGTCAGGAGGTGTAAGTCACTCAGCTGGGAATGTTAGTAAGGCAGCAGGATATGGTTGTGTTGGTTGTTTCTTATCCTGAAAAGGCAGCCCTGGTGTTGAACCCAGAGCCATCGCCATGGTAACTGCTGCAGATCCCTGCTGAGCCCCTGTCCGCTGTACCACTCCTTTGCATCTGCAGGCAGGAAGGGGTTTGTCTGGGAAGCAAATGCTCCCTGTGTCCCATGCTGGAGCATTTGTTTACAATTCCCATGGTGAGGGAGCACATGACAGAGTGCAGCAGAGGAGAGCTGGGAGCTCCTCTAACCAGGCGTGGACGTTGATTTGCAGCGTGACGGCCACAGCGTCCAGCGTGGGAGCAGCCGGGGTCCCTGCCGGAGGTGTCCTCACCATTGCCATCATCCTGGAGGCCATCGGGCTGCCCACCAATGACTTGTCCCTCATCCTGGCTGTGGACTGGATTGTGTGAGTACTGCAGGCCTCACTTACCTGCTGTTGCAAGGCATAGAAATGTGGAATTACAGAATGACTAAGGCTGGAAAAAAACGTTCGGATTGTCAGGGCCAAGGTAGCACCACCGCCATGCTCACCATTAAGCCATGTCATGGGGACTCCACCACTTCCCTAGGCAGTCTGTTCAAATGCTTTACAACCCTTTCCATGGAAAATATTTTTATAATATCCAGTCTAAACCTCCCCTGGTGCAACTTGGGGCAGTTTCTTCCACGTGTTATGTGGGAGAAGAGAGTGACATCCACCTCACTACAGCATCCTTGTAGCATGTTTAGCTGGAAATGTGGTCCAAGTACAGAATATAACCCAATAGAAAATAAAACCCAGTAGAAAAAAGACCCTACAAGAGGTCTGTCTACAGGACAAGTAACTTGTGATGGGGAATGGAAAGGGTGGTGCCTTCCTAGTTAAAGCAGTCAGTATGCTAAAATCCCTCTTTAGCTTTTTTATTCAGCCTTTGTAGAAATGTATTTCTTTTTGGCTTCAATTCCCATCAGAACAGTTGCTAGAAGTCTGTTTAGAAGGCTTAAAGAATAATATTAAATAAAATTAATATTTCATAATATTAACATAATACATATAATTATATATTATAATAATTAATAATATTAAAGAATATTGCTGGAAATTAATTGGACACTAGAAAGGCAGGGGAGGACAAAGGAAATTGACTGAATATCAGTTGTGGAAAGCTTCCTTGGTCACATATGGGAAGCAGTTTCCATCAGAAGTTCTTGTCAGCTACTGTTTGATTTATTTTTTTTTTTTTAAATAGCTTCAGGACTATTTGAATTTGATTGTTGGTCAAAGCACCAACATAAGTTTCACAGAGAGGTTCTGTCCATTGGCGGGGTAGGGACACAGAGGGTTTGTGGCACTTGTCACTGCTGTGGGCAGTGTCATAGCTGGAACACACTGCTGAGTATCACAAGTTTAGTAGACAGTACTACCACCTTTCCTTCATCTTCTGGGAAAGTAAGAGGTCAGTATGGGTCAAGTGATCTGAATCTGGCTTATGTAGTTTGTTTCCATTTGGTGGGTTATTGGGCAGTTCCTGGTTTGGACTGCACATAATGCCTCAGCATTGCTTTTTGGAAACACCAGCCTCTCTGTATAGATGGTGCAGTCCCACAACAGATGTAGAAATTAGGATGCCTGAGGACACCCTTGAATTTCAGAGACTGGAGAAGGTGGCAGCTGTATTACCTTCCCTTCACACACAACACGTATATGTGGAGCATAATTGTATTCCTATAGCTTCCTTAGGGTCATCACACTCTTTCTTACCTCTTGGGAATCAGCCACCTCCAAAGGACAGAAGAGACAGGCAAAGCAGTGGCTAGCCCTTTTTATCCTGTCTTCCTAAGGAAGTACAGTAGTGGCTGGGTGTTCCACACCTGTACTTGCAAGTGCTTTGGTGTAAGAGTGAAAAACTTGCCCTTCCTTTCACTCTGGGCTGCTCTCAGCCTGTGTTGTGCTGGTTGCCTTTCTTTAAAATAGGTAGCATCCCTCTGTGGCCAGCACTGTACTAGTCAAGGAACTCAGCCTTGTGGTAACAAAAGGAGGAAAGAGGGTGGAAGGAGTCCCATGTTTTGCTTTAATGCCAGCTGTTTAATTACCAGAGAGGACCACAACTACAAGTTGAGTGTGCCTCTGTTAAAGTTAGGCTGCAGAATGACTAGCAAGTCTCAAAATCCACATGAAAACATTGTTCATCTTTATGACCCCTAAATCTCTTCCATTATACCCTGGCATGCTAGTGTTTTGTTGTAGGACCAAAAATTAGGGTAGGTGCTACAGGCAACAAATGCAGAGAACACAAGTAATTCTGCCTGCTTTTGGAAGGATCCCTTAAGTAGGTGCTTGGATTAAGATATGAGTCACAACAGTTAAAAAAAAAAAAGAGCTGGGTGCTCTGAGTCACTTTGTGGATAAGCCCAAAGTAAGTTCCTGCTCTGAACAGGCATTTGAAAAATGCTGGCTTGGGGAAAGGGAAGAGGAAGAAGGTGACCTGTGAGAAGCAGGATGCCTGAGAAAAGTCGTACCACTGCTGCAACCCACAGAGATACCAGAACCAGCTGATAGTAACCTTAAACCTGCTCTGGTACATATTTTTAGCTCTGAAATAGTGATGATGCTTCTGTGGAAAACACCTGTGGTAACTACATCTCCCTTGTCTAGCTCCACTGGATGTTAGTGGTTCAGCAGGGGTGAATCAGCTCCCCTTATTGTGTTGTAACTCTTAAAACTAAAAGCCTGCTGCTTTGGTTTTTGTTTCTGATCTTCACCAGGGATCGAACCACCACAGTTGTGAATGTGGAAGGGGATGCCCTGGGAGCAGGCATCCTTAATTACCTGAATGAAAAAGACAAGGAAGAGAGAGAACAGGAGCTAAAGGAAGTCACCGTAGAAGCAGTTGCTAACAGCAAGTCTGAAGCGGAGACATCACCTTTGGTAACCCACAAAAACCCAGTCTCCAACACAAGCAACACAGCAGACCATGAATCCAAGGAATCAGTATTGTGAACTCGAGGCCACTCATCAAGACCAGTCCCAGAGGTGGCCCAGGGACTTTTCAACGCACCCAGACGTTTGCAGTGCAGCCAGGGGCTGGATGGCTCTTGGAAGTGCTCAGTCCCAGTCTGCTTTGAAATATGCTGGCCTGGGGAAAGGGGAGGGAGGGGGGGTGGATAGAGAAGGGGTGTTGAGAAGGAACACTCACTTTATAACAGTATTTTGATAGTTTAATATGTGTACATGTATACGTGTTGCACGTGCACACTTTTGTACATGTACGTGAGAATGGCTATTGAGGTTTCTGGTGTAACAAGACTTCCATTAGTGAAGGCTCGGATGGGTTGAAGGTAGGGAGGTAGACAAAGCCAGTATGTGCTTATTGTAGGAAAAAAAATTTGCTGCTGTTTGAACGGAGAAGCAGTCTAGAAACTCCAGAGTGGGTGAAAATGTTGCTTAAATTTGTTTCCTAGCCTGGAAATACTTATCAACCATTACAGCCATGATATGAAGCAACACTTCTCCCACTCCCCTTCCTCTCATGCTCTTCAATCTATTAAAAATGTTGAATATGTCCTTAAACTAGCTTCTTTTCTACTTTTAATTTCTTTTTTTGTTTCATACCTAAATTAATACTTTATAGGGACTTGTGACTCCCAAACTCAGGAGATCTTCACGCAGATAAAGGCTTGGTTTCCTCCTTTCTTCTAATGAAGCTGTTAAGGAAGAAATCCAGAGGAAGAACAAATTTTTTAAAGTAATCCCTTTGGGGCTGAAAAAAATGTAGAGTCTGTTCCAGCGTTAATATGTCTGAAAGAGGCTTGCCTGTTACAACATCCATAAATCCAGAAGTTAGTTCCCTTCATGAAAACACATGTGATCCTCTGCTAGCACACCACGTCCTGCTCATGTTTATTTAATGGATCAATCCAAACAACTCTAGTCAACTCTCTTCCAGCAAAATTGAATAGGGGAGGAAAAATTCTGAACACACATCATGTGGAAATTGATGACAGGCAAGTCTGAGTCTTGGCTTGAAAGGGGAAGAGGTGAGTTTATCACAGTGATCTCTGTGTGGGAGCTGGCTACCTGTTCCTGCTAGGAGTTTGGTCCTGCCATAAATGTTCTTCTGGCAGCAGTTTATTTTAGTAATTCTGGGTGGTGCTGCACCAGGGTAATGCTTTAATGGCAAATGGCAACCTTTGCTGGAAACTCAGCCAAATGCTTCTGGATTCTTACCCCTCCTTTTTCCCTTTACAGTGTCCTTCCTGAATTTGCATCCCAAACCTAAACAAAGTCTGGCAAACTCATTATGAAGATCCTGCTGATTTATCCTGGCTCTTTGGATGCTAATAGTTAAAAAATTATGACTGCATATGCTAAGATTTGCCTGGACTTGTGATGTTTTCCTTTGGCTACTTCAGCAAAAGATTGCATGTGGTCCATCTCCACACTGTTAATTCAGCAATATATATTTACACTTAGCTTTGATATAAAGTAATGCTAAAGTCTCCCTTTTTCTTTCTCTTCTCTTGCTTCAGAGGAATCTATCTTGGAAAGATGTCAGCACTAGGAAGAGGGAACTCCAATTCCATAGCAGCAGCTGCCTTGCTTTGCAAAGCATCCTTTCTGGTAAAGGGACACAATGAGCTTTCCAGAAAGGTGCTCAGAGTAAGATGTGGCCACCCCTGAGGGAGGGAGAGCGCAGTGAGTTTGTCATGACTGGCTGGTTAATCCTGTGCACTGGAGCCACACAGACAATCCAAGTAGGAAAAGATTAGTCAGCCCACTGGGAAACTGCAGGTGGAGTTCTTTTTAACCAGTTTATTTGTAACCAAGTCCACAAAACTTGGTCATTCCTTGGCTCATCTTCAAAATGGAAGGAGACAAACACAATTCTGTAGGGATGTCTTTTGCCCAACAGATCAACTTTGCATTTCTTCCTGTTAGAATCATCCCCACTCCTTTCAACTCAGGAAACCAAAAGCACATTTTTGAGTCTAAATATCTCCTTGAAATATCTGAACGCACCAGAACCACAAATACTTTGATTTTAAACTAGTATATGGTTGTCTCAAAGAAGTGAAAATCCTGACTGTCCCCTATGGGCTGGGTTCTGTGGTTGCCTTTTATCCCTCATCAGATGTTTAGCTTCTTTACTTTTGTGAGACCCCCCTGGAATACTGTGTACAGTTCTGGTGTTCCCCACATAAGAAGGACATTGTTCCTGATAGGGGATCCCAGGAAATGGAAAATTAAAGCAAATACCCCAGTATTATCCCAGAAGTTGAGAGTCTTCGCTGAATGCCTTTCCCAGTCCCCACTAGTGGATTGCCATATTCTGCATCGTTGTGAATATCTAGTCCCATGCAAAGCTTGTTAGTTGAATTTAAGGAGGTTAAATCATTCTCATAGCAGGAATTTAATCAAGGAAATCTGAAATTCCTTATCTTGGAAACAAATACCATAGGATTTATATGAACCTTGAATATTCAGCTCTTAACCTCCCAGAAATCTGTATTCTTACAGAAGCCCTATTTTAGACTTTAAAAACTTCTTTTGTTGTTTGTGCAGAACAAGAGGGATCTATGGAAGCAGGAGTGCTGGGTAACTACTGCTTGTCAGAACATCTTCTTGGTCATATTTTTTATCATTTGTGCCAGAATTTACATTTCTTGTTTTTCTGTGATGTTCCCATTCCTCCCAATAGCCAGGATGCATTCTAGAACTCCCTACCTTAAAGTAGAAATATGAAAGATCCAGTATTGCACCGTTGGAGTGTGTAAAAAAATTTGATACGTTCCAACAACTGCCACTGTAATGGTGTGGATCCTGGTGGTAAGCCTGATGAGATTTGCTCTAAGTGGTCAGGATCTTCAGGTAAGGCCACTAGGAGAAAAATGAAAGGGCAGTTGAGGGATATGCATTTGAGATGCTGTTCTTGACCTGCAGTGTAATGTGTTACACTGGGAGCTTCCTGTTCCAGGAGGCTGAGAAGGTTCTCAGAAGCCTTGCTGGTGGTGCATCCAGGGGTACCTGTTCTGCTCTGCTCTCACCCAGGCACTCCATAAATCTGGTGCCAGTGTGGTATTAAACTCCAGTGTCTCTTGACTGGAGATGTATTTCTGTTCTCCTGACATGGGTGTAAGTTGGAAATCTTTAGTCAGTTGCTTTTTTTGTTTGTTTTTTAAAGGGGAAAGAAGTTCCTCTGTTTAAGAGGAAATAGAAAACTTTTCTATTTGATTTTAGGTTGGGTATTTTTGTTCGGGTTTTTTTCTGGAAGGTACAAGTCCTCTCCTTAGCTCATATATTACCCTCTAATACAGGAATTGCTTTTTGAGAGAAAGATAAGGAAATTACATGGTGTGTTTCTTGGGATGTCCTGTGCAAGGCCAGGATCATTGACGTAATGATCCTCATGGGATGCTTCCAACTCAGTGGATTCTATGATTCTATGAAATATTGAAGAGTCTGCATGCCTTTTTTCAGTGAAGTATCTTTGACCATTTTGCGCCACCTTTTTTTTTTTTTTTTCTCTAGGATTGACTTTTCACTCCATGCTTTATTTATCACTGCCTGAGATCATCCTGTTTCCTGGAATACCCTATGTTCTTTTTATGTTTCAGTGGCTCAGGAATAAATGGAAGAGTGGACAGAGTTTTGAGGGCTCCAGTTTGCATTCTGCCTTGCTCCTGTCCTGAACTCAGCAGAGGTTTGTGAGCCTTGGTAATTTAGAGTTGCTCTGAGAGTGCAAAGCAGTATCTGTGTCTCACGTTGAGAAAGGTGCTTGTTCTGTGCTGTGAGATGTGGCTGTAGATGCCTGAAAAACTGTAGTGAGCAGTGGAATGTGCCAGGACTTGACTGCTTTCAGGATATTTTCAGTAAAGATCTTGTATTCCTAAGAAATGAGCTTTAGCTGAGTCTTGGTAAAGACTTGGTAATTGCAAAGGACTTCAAACCCTTCTGGGGATGTCTCTTGCAATCAGGATGGCTTTTGTGATGAGAACGGACTAGAGCCAATCCCAGGGCTTCCCCTGCCAGGATGTGACAATCAGCTGTGTCCTTTGGATGTAGCAGAGATGTGGAGCTGGCCAAAGTACATCAGTTGGTGAAACAATCTCTGCTTTGTCTTTTCTGGGCAGCCCTGAGGAGGCAATGGCCCTGAGCTGGAGGTGGTGAGAGATCAGGGGCAGGGTGTGAGGGACAGGAAGGTTTCCTGGTGCTTGCTCTGTTCCCATATTCTTCCCATGGCATTTGCTGTGGCCGGTGCCAGATGTGGACATGACTCAGTGTCACCATTCCTGTTCTCCTGTGGTTCCTCCTTATTTTGCAGCAAGAAGAATGAAATCCGAGGTGTTTAGGCAGTACCTCTTTCAGTCAAGTCAAAGTCCTTGTCATTTCTGTTACTGACCACGCAGACATAGATTATAGGTTGTGTCCTCAAGAACTTGCAAAAAGGACAAAAACATCACCTCTTCTGCAAGGATTTGCAGCTTTGATCACAGTCTGGGCTAAATCTTCTCTGGTCCTCTGCTAGCACAGTGCATTTCTGCAGCCACTGTAAAGCATCATCCTGTTGGAAATGATAATTTTTAATTCTGACTCTCTCAAAGGCAGGAAATGATAATTTTTAATTCTGACTCTCTCAAAGGCAGTGAGCAGTGGGCCTCAGGTACCAAGTCAAAAGAGCAAAATATAGACTCTCACCAAGGAAAAATTGTCACATCTTGACTGATTTTAACACAGCCTTGGCAGTTCATAATCACAGAGCTGCCTGTAATGACTGATCTGGTGACAGATGGACAACACAGAACTATGCAGGTTGAAAAAAATCTATACTGTGGTTTCTTTTCTGTAAATTAGGTTTTTGTGTCTCTCACAGTGTGGAATAGTGAGTTGCAGTGTTTGGAAACCACTCTTAAGACACAGAGTAGTAAATCTTGAAGAATAATGAACTTTTCAAAAATCTGAAAGGAATCAAATAATAAAAGTATGCAGAGTTGCATTGTGCTAGAGGAGGAATTACTGATGGAAAGGAGGTCAGGTGGAGGCATTTGCTGGGCTAATTTGGGGGGAGCAGGGGAGCTGGCGTCAGTATGAGCTGCAGTTCAGAAAAGGGTTGTGACTTAGTCAAGTACATCACAGTGCCCTGGTCTGTGCCTCCTTCTATCTCCACCTGACATGCCATGAAAGCTTAGGCTCAGGTAAATTAACAGACTCACTGTGGATTCAACGTCTAAGTTGAGAGTCTTGACAACTTAGTTCCTGACTAGTTTCAGGGGGAGAAAGAGCTTTCCTACTCAAAGAGCAAGTTGTCTTGGGTGACAAAGGTGGAGAAAAAGAAGGAAGAGTTGGAAGGCTGCAGGGGCACAATCACAGAAGACAGGATAAGCAAGAGGATAAAGAAGCATCCCCTTTCCTTAGCATTTTGATACGGATAGGATCAAAGAGGCTGCGGGCATTTGTCTGGCATGTAGCAAAGACGGGATTTCCAGGGAGAGGCAGGAGTGCTGAAGTTTCTGAAATGCAACAAGGCAGCATGCAGAGGGCCAGTATGGAGATCTGATAAGCTGCTGCTGGCTGCTGGCCATGACCAGAGGAACAGCGGTACAGTTCTGGATCAGGGATTGACCCACATTCCTCCTTGCAGGATAGCTAGGACAAATGCTCCTCAGATAAATGCATGGAGACCATTATTCTCCAAGGACAAAGGCCAGCTTGTTATCTATGGGAGCATATTGATGAAAGTCATGCTCACTTGCTGCTTCGTTTTCTGGCAGGAGGAAAAAGAGTTTGACAAATGGTATAAAACTTTTTCCAGACTTTGGGCAACACATTGAGACAGTTGCCACTGAATATTTTAACTCTGACAATAAGTGATCAAGAGCCTTATTTGGCTCCTGTAGGTCTTCACATCGAGCGCTGTCTTGGGAAGTTAATGTTAACACAAAATTCATTCTCTGCCTGGGGTCTTTGCAGACATTTGTGACCAGCAGGCATCAGTTCACAGCTGCACAAGTGAATGAATACAGAAAAAGGCAAAAGAACTCCCTTGAGTCACATGAAGAATTGCCAAACTGGCTAGGAGCAGACTCTGAGTCCTGAAGCCAGGTTCATTGTTAGCTAACAACTATCACCACCTTAAAAAAATCCACATCTAAGGGTTTATAAATATATTTGATTTTGTACAGAGGTTTTAATAGAAGAAGAAGAATAAGAAAAAAAAATCTCTTCCATTCAGGAGTTCACAGTGTGGTTACTTATCAAATTATATCTCAGTGTCAGCAGATGCATCATCCTTAACAGTTATGGAATCTCATTTGATTTTACTTCAGATCTTGATGCCAGCAGGAGGTGAGGACTATGGACATTTCAGCGGGCCAACAGCTCTTATGTAAAATCCTGCTCAAGAAACATTTATACTTGTCTCCCAAGGCCACAGATGTTGTTTGCAATGCAAGCAGGGCTACCAGCAGGAACCAGCATGAGGAAATGGATTTTGAGCCAACTCTTTTGTAATGTAAAGTTAGTGGTGTGGTTTTAAGCCACAGAGACCAAGAAATTTGGTATTAGATGTTCCTTAGGATAGCTTTCACTTGCTCTTTCTGGTAAAACAACACTGAGAAAGTAATGCTCTTCCTTGCCAAGCAGATATTTAGTAATTGAAACTAAACTGCATAGAGCATGTGCGTGCAACTTAATTGCAGTTACATGTTGCAGAATGAAATTACGAAGGGAACTCTTCTCTCAAGGAACTGTTTACACATGTCTGAATCCCCTAGATTCCATTCTCACAGAAAGAGTTGTGCTTAACCATAAAAAATACTCCAGATATTAACTGGTTTGGATTGTAGCTTTTTTAAGAACCAGAAGGAATGCTGCAAAAAGGACAGGCCAGGGCCTTCACTGATGTGTATTGATGTAATTTCCTGAGCTTTCTGTGGTTTCTGGATTTCTGATGGAGACACCTCCATAGCAGCATAGAGGAGTTGTCTGGGCCTTTTAAGATGATCATGATCTGCAAAGCAGGAGTAAAGCAATGTTTTTAAAACTTCTTGGCTGTAACTAAAAGCATTTTACATGCTCAGAGTATTCTTATGTGGTGCCTCTAATAAAAAAGTGTTTTCCTAGTGGCTGGTGTTGATGCAGAAGGAAACTTCCTTATGTTTTGTTCAGTTTGCCTTCTCTGTATCTCTCCTGCAGAGTCTGTTGTGTTCCTTGGAGTCAGTCCAGATCCCAGCACGATAAGGCCCCTATAGTACATAGATCAAACTTAGAGATATTCTGGCCCTATGTGAGAACATGGACTGTTTCCTATCCTGTTAGGGGGGGACAGAGACATGATTTCAGCTTTGGAGAGCATCTGGACTGAACAAACCCTGCTTCATTAAGGCAATACCTGAATGACATTTTACACTTAATTAGTCAAATAATTGTGACCAAGGTGGCCCAGCTGTCGCTGCCTCCCTGCTCTGCTGCACAACAGATGCTCTGTTGACTTGTCTTCCCTGAAGGCCACTGTGGAGGTGATGCATTTGCCATCCATGAGAATTCCATTCTTTTAAGAACACAATCTTACTTAGACTTCCTCAGTTTCTATCCTGGCTGCACTTCTGTAAGGTTGTGCTGTATGGGATGGAGACCATATGTAGCACTGCAAATGGTTGAGCAAACCTCTGCTTGTGGGAGATGGATGGGCCTCTGCTCCTGAACTGCTTCTTGATTACAGCAAACTGAGACTGACTCACTCACATTTTGTGAGAGTGAAGACTTTGATTAGACTTTGATTAAAAATCCCTCAGATTCAGGGATAGCAGGACCACCCCTGCTATGAGGAGTCCCCTTCTGCCTTATTATCCTTAAAGGTGCCTTGTCCTGGTTCCCTTCAGGACAAATTCCAAGTTGCTGTTTGGCTTTCAAATATAACTATGCACCAAAGCTGGAAGACTCCATTATCCCTGGAGACAGGAGGGAGAATGTGATGTCCTGGTGTGAGACAAGGAAAATTATGTTCTTTTCTTTATCCTGTGAGCTCTCTGGCAGCAATCCTGAGGTGTGTATGTGTGCGTGTGTGCTTTTATTTCTACCTGAACACAAATTGCTCTAATTAGGAAGGAGGATTATTGTATTTTTATATGCTAAACCATTTGATTAATTACTTTAATAAAAAGATGAACTCTGAAATTCACTGCCATCCACTCCAGTACAATCCAGTATCACTGATACAGACATACCTGGCCTTCAGGTTAAAACCTTGTGCTTAGAGTAACCACTCCATTGAGGAAATGTTTGTGCCATGTGGGTGTGTTGATCCTTGTGCACATTGGTAGCTGTTCCTCCTTCAAAGCTGTGGGTTTCACCCATGTGATTCTGTATCAGCCTTTCCATTGTCTCCCAAGAACAGACGTATGTGCACATATGCAAAAAAAAAAAGACCATAATGCTGTGTTTGGGGGTGTGTGACCCTGGGGCAGATGTTACAGATGTTTGTTGTGTGCTGTAGCCTTTGGAGTAAGAACTCCCTGCCTACCTGGGGAGCAACCAGTGCTGTGGCTCACGTTGGGATGGTTTGTTGTATTAGGGTGACAATGGGATACTCTTTTTCTGTTCTCTCATGGAAATGTATATTTGTTCTCTCTTTGTGTAGCTTCTCAATCTAAAATAAAAACCACCCCAAACAGAATTCATGTTTCCATCTTTGTTTGGAGGAAGCCTGGATCCAGCTTTTAGCTGGATCAGCCTTGCACAGCCAGTGGGCCATCCTGGATCAGGCTGTGTCGCCTGAGCAAAGACTCCTTTGGAAATGCCCCTGAATGAGAACTGTGCAGTTTGGTGTTTGGTTCCACTTTCCCAGACCTTTCCCTTTGTTGGCATGCTGGTGTCACTGATTGTCAGCACTTAACCCTTTCCCCACTGGTATTTCTCCAATCCCTCTGCACTGGTGCTGGGCTCTAAAGGGAGAGCCTGGGTGAGCAGTTATGCAGTGGTGGGGGTAGAAGGCTGACAGACACACCTGCTGCCCTTCTGCCTAGCCAACTGACTTTATTCCTTGGAGACAGATTGAGGAGGGGGAGTAATCATGAAGAAATGATTTTCAATATGCAGCCAGGCTGCTAAGTTCAGGGTAATTTTAGATTTGCCTCACAGCCCATCCAAGCAATGTGCTGGTCTCAGAAGTGAGGGCCTGGGTTTGCCATCTAAATGGCTTTTTTCCATTAAAAGCTTACATATATCCAAAGGGTGGAGTCTGTCCTGACTCCTGTTATGTGCACACACATAACATCACAAATCCAGGGAAAAACATCTACTGTGTTAGTGTAGGTCAGCTAGTTTCTAGCATTAATCTCCCAGAACAAATAAACAAGGGGACAAAACTCGCAAGAATTGCAAGCACCCAAAGAAAGAAGCCTAATTTGAAGTACCTGCTCATTTATGACTTGCAAATTGTGATTGGTGTTATGCCCTGGAAGGTGAATCTTACAAAACCATCGATGTATTGATTTCCAAAAAGCCTATCTGACTCTGTGGTTGTGTTTTTGACTTCTCACTTCCTAGCTGAAGCCCTGAGGAGATACCTGGAGGAATGCTAGAGCAGGGAGATGTCCTCTGGGACCAGAGCCTGGAGCCATTCACATGTCAGCTTTGCATACAGTTTTTCTGAAGTCTTCTGGGGTGGCTGTCAGAGCCATAGTGATTTGCCATTTGAAACCCATTTGCCATTTGTGAGACCCATGGAAAAGGTGGAATGATTGCTTGTCTTTAATGAGAGCTGAGCTAGGCCTTAGACTGAGTCCCAGCTGCCTCCAGCCAGACATCATTAGCACTTGTTAGGCATTATTATGGATAAAGAGATAGTTTCCTACGATATTTCAACAAAGAGATAAAAGTTGGATAAGTTCTAATTAAAGTTGAATGATTTTATTCTGATTTTCTACCACCACCTACAAATCTTAGAGGTTTTTTTTACAACTTCTTAGTTTTGTTGGAGTTCTTTTTGTTTTGTTTTGTTTTTAAGAGGAAAAAAGAGCATTTTTGGGAAAATGCTCCTCACTTCTTTCTTCTAAGCTCTAGGCAGGCAACACACATTTCTCTCGTTCACATGAAAAGCATTTAAAAATAAATTTATTACAAAAGCCACTGCTATTGTTCTAACTTAATATTTGCAGAGGAAATGTAATTATGGCAAATGAGTAGATTAGTTCTTTTTCTTTAATCCCCAGTTTGTTTGATTAAGGTAGATAGAATTATAGGGAAGTGCTTTGTGAGTTAAACAGAAGACAATACCATTTATTCTGCCCTGAAATGAATGGTTTGATTCACACAGGTTGTGTGGTACAGCTGCACTAACTGGTCACCTTCAAAATGTGTAGATTTGTTGAAATCTCTGCTATGTCCCCATTATGAGCATTGAAGTATCTTTGAATCATTGTAGGAAATCTTACAGAAGGGGAATATGGTCTTTAATTATATTTTAAGCTCATTATAGCCACCTGTACTGGTACTCTTATAGATTTCATTCATTCTAAAGGAACTAGTCCAGCCTAAATCACTTGTATGCAACGTACACCACAAGGGATGATGCCTGTGAATTCTTCACTAAATCTCCCAGTTTTGGGCCAGTTGTCTAATAATCTTTAACACTCAATAGTTGTTTTGTGATGATCTTTTGTTACAGCCTCTCTTCCTGCCTGGCTGCAAGGGAAAGGAGTGGGAGATGTCTATCCTGCTGTCAGAGAGGAGGCTTGCCCTCAAGTGAGTTGTGTGTCCTGTGGTGTTAGCAACAGCTCAAATTATCAGTCCCAAATGTTTTTCTGGTGTAATTTGTTATAAATTCAAGCCATTCTTAGCCCCCCAGCTCTGCTATTTCTTCTGGCACTTACATAAACATATTACAATTTTTACTAATCCCAATATTTCTTTTACAAATCTCAGTGCTGATGACTGGTTCCTGCAGAGGCCAGCTCTGGTTTTGAAGAGCTTCTTAGTTCTGCTCTGGAGAACATACAAATGACAGAGGACCAAGACATCCCAGCAATTAGAATGAAAAAGAAGTTGTTCATGTTTCCCCACCAAAAGCAGAAGTAAAATGTCACATTTAGTAAGTAAACTTAATTCCAATTATTCAGTGCCCGTTATAATTCACACTGATGAAAAGTTGCCGCTGCCTCTTTACCACTTGGCTCCTATTTCTTTCACAGCAACTTGTCATCTTCCTCAAAGGCAAAGCATCTGAACCACACCAACTCTATCCCATTCACTGCCTTCTGCTCCACGGCACCTAGCTCTGTTCTGCAGCTGTGTGAGTGTTTTAGAGGGCCCGGCAGAGTGTTTTAGGAGGTGCTGTGAGGGAATACAAACCCCTGGAAGCCCCTGCCTTTATGGCTTTGTCTGCTATTGCTGGTGGGATGGCTGCGCTGTGTTCCTGGTGTGATGGGCACATCGTGTGGCCAGAAAGGAGAAATGCAGTTTCTGTTTGACCTTTTCCCTGAGCTAAATCCTGCCACTCGGTCCAGCTGTGCAAACAAGTGGTAAAAGGACTCAAATTGCCCAGCTGCTAGCACTGGACAACACTCCCAACTCCGCAGTTCTATGCTGCTGATAAAATACTTGTCACTCCAGTTTTCCCTCTGTTCTTCCTTCATCCTGCCTTACGTATTTCATTTGTCAACTGCCATGGGTGCGCTTAAGTCATATTTTCAGGTGGTTCTCCAAAGTCAGGAAGAAAAAGCAGCAGCTACCTTTTTTAGGAAACATTTGGTAATAGTGCAGTGATGATCTAGAGGAGCAATGGGAAGTGTGTAGGCTTCAGGCAAGTCTTCTCATGGCTTTATAAAGAAGCTAAAACAACATGGCTGAGCTTGAATCTGCTTATGTAAGCATTTTCAGAGCAGCTGTCCAGCTGAATGACTGGATTCCTTGGGAACCTACTGTAGTTCCAGGACCATAAGTAGTTGATTAGTGACTTCAGATGTCAGAACAGAGAAAATCTGCAGGCCCTACCTGGAGAAGAAGGTCTGGGAAAATGGAAAAGTGCAGGGATGAAATTCACAGCAACATCAGAAAAATTGAGAGTCTGGGAAAAGAGGTTGGAAAGAAATAATCTAGATAAGAGTAATTACTTGCACTTGTACTGTAGGGAAACGGTAGGTGAAGGAGCAGGATCAGGAAGTTATGGGCAATCAGAAGCAGGAGTGCTGTGCTGTGACGAAGGCAGATCCTGTTCCAGGGTGTGTAAGCAGGATCACAGCCTGGACTTCCACACCAGTTCTGCTTAAGTACAGCCAAAGCCCATGCTAGAGCTTCGGTTCAGTGTTGAATTTCAAAGAAATGTGGCCCAAAGAATGAAATGAAGATGAGAATAAAGAGAGTAGGCCAAGATGTGGAAATTCTGATCCCTGGGGAAAGGAAAAGGGTTGCTACCCTTAAGAAGAGAAGGACAAATAACCTGCAAAAACACCTTTCAGAGAAGGGTTAGGCAGGTCAAACAGAGTCCTGAGCATTTTGTATGAACACTAATTAATATTGTAATCAGTTGGGGAACAGATAGGTTAGGTCCAAGCCTTGCATTTGCTGATGTCTCATCCATCCCAAACATTTGCATTGTGAGACTGAAATTTGATGCTGAAGATAGTGCAGGTGCTATGCAAGAACATATGGTGCACCTCCAGGCTTCAGGTTTCATCCCAGAGAACTGACTGTCTGGCTTGTAGCATGAAACCCTTCAGGGCAGAAAGAAGTAACAAACTGATGTGCCAAAGACAGTGGATAACTGCAGCTCACAGCAGTTAGGGGCATATTAAAACAACGAAAACATACAGCTGGTGTTCATGATAGATCCAGTTCTGTGCAAAAACATTCATATTCTCACCAAAAAGGTAACTTCCCATATATCAGAAGTACACTGCTTTCAAATCTGATCACCATAAGGAAGCTCTAGTTCATGTCATAGATATGGAGATTACTGCTGAATCGTTGCATCCACAGGTGCAGAGAAATCCATTGTCTTTGCTGGAAAAAAACAAGTTTGAGGTCTCTGATCAGCAAGAAAATATCCTTGTTATTTTTGTCAGCCTTGAGCGACTTTGGGTGGGAGTTTGGCTGGGTCGACCCTGTATTATAGATCAAATAAGCCAGTTTCTCTTCAGCAAAGTTCCTAACAAAGACTGCCAGATGCCAGCAGAAGAAAATCGGTATTGCCCCCCCTGAATTTCTTCAATAACCTCTCCTTTAGATCACCAGCTATCTGATTCCCCTCTGTTTATTGACACCCACTCAGCCTGAGCCTAAAGGGAGGGGAAAGGTTTCTCTGGGCTTTGGCTGTTCCTGCAGACATCCTGGCACTTGTTTGATCGGGGGTGGAACAGGACGCAGACCTTTCCTGCCGGGGCCGAGCCAGCAGCCGGGTGCTATCCAGCTCCCAGAACAATGCCTGGCAGCTCCCGAGTAATTTCAACCGGCTAAAAACAGCCCAGCCTGGGGATGAATCATGACCCATCCGTGTTTGCTTCCGCCTTTCCACTCAGAGGCCTGAAATCAGCACGGCCTCTACTGGCAGGCAAGTGGCTCCCTGGAGAATGAGCAATAAACAGCATTTTAAAGGGGTTTTCTTTCACAAGGGCTTCGCCTGTGTGAATTCAAATAAAAAGCTAACTAGAAAAAGTTCATCTGGGGCTGAGGGATGTGCAGCCGGACGACTTGCTGTTACATTCATCAATGAAACCCCAAATGCAGAAATATTACACAGGAGCAGAGATGATCCTGGATTTTTCCTGGCTGTGAGTTCTTCTGAGAGCACCCACCATGTTCTACTGCAACATTACAGTTCTGCTTCTTGAAGCAGCCCTGGAAAAGATACTCCCATTGTTTCTCTAGGGAGAAAAAGTAAAAGATCCTCCAGGATGTAAATGGGGCTGGCTCCACTGGCTGCAGCAGAATAAACCCAGTTCCTAGCCACTGGAAATCTGGACTATAACACTGGGATGGCAGAGCTGGAGCAGGCTGCAGGGGCAAGGAGTGTGCTCAGGACCAAAGCAATAGCCAGGGACTTGGGATACCTGTGCTGTTCCCCTCAGCCTGCTGCCAAAGCTGATAAGCAAACCAAGGATGTCTCTTTGGTCCTTCCTGGCCTAAAGTTGGGAACAATATTGTCCATAACGTGCTTTATCGGACACTTGACCTCTAGAAAATCTCCGCATTAGCTAAGAAGTAATCTCCAGGAGCAGGCGACATGGACAAAACCCAGCCAACAGACAGCAACGAGGAGAAAGGTTTGTATTTATTTCTGCATGATACGGGCACTTGTCAGGATCTGTCCATTCCAGACACCAAGGAAGGGTTTGGCCAGGTACAAACCCCAGAGCAGCCTGCTTTAAAGCGTGACTTGGGGATCTTCCTAGACAGCTGCCCCGAGGGCAGGGCACGGCCGGCATCCCACAGGGATCACCTCTAGGGAACGTCTTGCACCGGCACCGCATCCAGCAGGATGGATACGGAAGGATACGGGATCCCTTGGCCACGGCGCGGCCAGTCGCGGCTCGCGCAGGGCACATTTCCGTCCGTTTGCAGCGCGGTAACGCCGCCAGGGCACAGCTCAGCCTCGGGAAGGTCGATATAGGGGTACAAAGCAACACCGTGTTGCTGACACAAGCTCCTCAAGGGCATCCCGGGACGCTCCTCACATTCCCAGCGCCCAGCGGGACCCAGGCCGGGCCGTGAGGGGGGGGGGCGGCCCAGGGGGCGGGGCCGGCGCGCGGCGCCCCTGCCCTTCCCGCGCCGGGGTCAGCGCCGGCCGAGGGGCGGGGCCGCCCTCGAGCTCCGCTCCCATTGGCTGCCGGGCGGCGGGGGCGCGTGTGCTGACGCACCCGGCGCTGCCATTGGCTGCCGGCGCGGAGGGGGCGGGGCGGGGCTGGCGCTCGGTGAGTGAGGGCCGGGGCGCGGCGTGAGGGGGTCCGGGGGGGATCCCGGGGGTGCCGGGATACGCTCCCTTTGGAATCCCGGGAGTCCCTGGTGCGGCGCCGCCTCGGCCTCTTTGCCTTTATTTCTTGTCTTTTTGGTTAATTGCCCTTTTTTTTTTATTCCGGCGGCGGACAGGCGGGCAGAAAGCGGGCAAGCAGAGGAGCAGAAAATAGTAACCCTCAGATCCCGTAGGCCTGAGGGGCGAGAGCGGTCTGGGGTTTTCCCCAGAACAACCCCAGAAATGCTCCCCAGCCAAAGCGGAGCTGGCAGGAGACGGAAATTCCATCAGGATCCGCTACGCTCGCTGCATTCCATCAGCCAAGCGATAGCCACGGGCGGTGGGATAGAGCCGCTCCTTGGATAGAGCCCTGCTTGGATAGAGCCCCTCCTTGGATAGAGCCCCTCCTTGGATAGAGCCCCTCTTTGGATAGAGCCCTCCTTGGATAGAGCCCCTCCTTGGATAGAGCCCTCCTTGGATAGAGCCCCTCCTTGGATAGAGCCCCTCCTTGGATAGAGCCCTCCTTGGATAGAGCCCCTCCTTGGAT
>CM031859.1:100156574-100179545 GCA_018697195.1 Certhia americana
CTTGGATAGAGCCCCTCCTTGGATAGAGCCCTGCTTGGATAGAGCTGCTCCTTGGATAGAGCCCCTCCTTGGATAGAGCCCTGCTTGGATAGAGCCCTGCTTGGATAGAGCCCCTCCTTGGATAGAGCCCTCCTTGGATAGAGCCGTCCTTGGATAGAGCCCTGCTTGGATAGAGCCCCTCCTTGGATAGAGCCCCTCCTTGGATAGAGCCCCTCCTTGGATAGAGCCGTCCTTGGATAGAGCCGTCCTTGGATAGAGCCCTCCTTGGATAGAGCCCTCCTTGTCCGCCGGCCTCTGGTCAGCAGGTCCCTTCTGGCGGCGTGAAGGAGCTCAGGGATCGCTTTTCAGGAGCGATCCCTGTGGACCATCCCTTTGAAATGAATGAAGCCGCCCCACTGTCTTCCTCTGTTATCTAAAAACACGGCCACGGGTATCGTTTCTGCGAGACAATTGAGGGCTTGGGTGTAGCTGGGAGTTTGGGCTGTTTTCCCGTGCTTTTGAGGTCAGTGGAAAGTTTTCACCGTGCCTGAAGCTGTGCTGGTACATCCCTCCTCAGTCCTGCCCGAGGATTTGGGATTGCTTCTAATCTGGATACGTCGCTGCCACTGGCAACCTGACCTGTGAATTTTTTGGGGCTTGTTGGAAAATGGTGAGAAAGCTTGTTTTCTAGGCGCTCGTGTAGCTGAGAGTTGCACTTAGTGGCAGTAGTGTTCTCACTTTATTGTTAAATATGACTTTTTGCCCGATTGTTCTGCGTGCGGGATGTGTGTGACATCCCAATCTCGTTTGTGTCCGGGTGTGGTTTGGATATCCAGCTCCCTCTGAAGTTAATTGAAATCAGCTGCCTGAATTAGAGACTGAAAAATGCAGTGAGATCTCTGGTGTCCCTTTAAATACCCTTACAAATCCTGCAGTAAGCAGATTTACTCTCACTCCTGTGTATTGGCAGGTTTCCTGGTTTCTCTTTAGCATCCAATTAGCTTCTGGAGATTTAATGAACCTGTGAACCAGCACTTGCTTTTTTTTTTTTTTAAAGACCAATGGCATCGTAGAAATGTAAATCACTGCATGCTGCCTCTGTAAGATAACAAATGATCTTAAGTTCAGAATATTTGCCCTCCTCCACACAGTTAGGAAAATAACAGATGGAATAGGACCTGTAAGTTTTATTTTATATTGCTTAGTGCATGGTTTTCAGGTTAAGGTCGAACTTCAGTGTTTTTTACAGTTGTTTTTACTGGGCTGACACCTGACTCAAACCACCAAATCACCAAAAAGGGATGTTCAAGTCCCTTTGAATTTAACGTGCCATCTTAAAAACAAATCTGTCTTGAGGTCGACTTTTGATTATAGCACATTCACTTTTAAACTGTAGAGGTTGCTTTGATGCCTTATTAAGCTTTTCTTTATTTCATATATATTTTTAAGTCACGTAACAAGTGCGGGCTTACCGATTACATTTTTACAACCCCGCCTCTTTGTGTGGAAGTAGAACCTTTCTGAGTGCAGGAGAGAGCCGTATGCTCCGTTTCAGATAACGTGATGTGTGTAGGGTTGGCTGTGGTACCAATTTAAGGATTGGGGGGGTCCAGCTGTGGGCTGGGAGCCCCTGGGTGGGGGCTGGGGCTGTGCTCATCCCCTCGGCAGCCGCTGCCGTGTGGGATCAGCTGCCGGCTCTGGAGAGGGCACAGACAGCTGTGGGGGATGCTGCTGCTTGTGGTTGTGCCTGTGCTGGGGATTTGGTCTCCCCTGGAGACCCGGTGCATCCTTTGTGCCCGTGGGAAAACCCTACTTGTCGGAGGGAGGGATGGATCATAAAACGAGACTGTGACAAAAGAGCTGGTGGAGGGAGTGAGTATTACCTTGTTTTCCTCTTCCAGGTATTGTTTGGGAATTCTTTCTCGCCTCTTTCTTTTTTTTAAATTTAAGTTTTCTTTTTTAGTTGAGTTTGGTGTTGATGCTCCCTTGGCTGGTCTCTTCATTGGCACCAGCTGGGGGAGTACCAGCAAAACCACTCCGCTGACATTTCCCTGCTGCCAGCACCTTGGTTTGGGCTGGAGCTGCTGGAGGAGGCTGTGTTGGATCTCCTTCATTTGGCTCAAGGGTTGTCCTGCAGCAGCTCCTCACTCAAGCCCAGTCAGGGCAAGTATTTCCATTAAATGATTTCCTAAAGAGTTGACTTCATAAGGTAGAAGCTGCAGAGCTGAGTGCCAGGTTTGAGTTTTACAGCCTCCTACCTCCCCCTCTGACTTTTTATAGCTGCTTCTTGCTCCTGGGTGGCTTCCACTTCAAGGTTTTGGGTTTGTATCTTTAAAAAATGCTCAGCTTTCCACCCCAGCAGCCTTCAGGGCTCAGCCATGCCAGGAGATGTCCTTCATGTCCTAGTTAATGATGTCTCATTTGGGCCCAGTGACCTCACGGTGCACAAAGTGTTGGTGACATTGGCCATCTGTGCAGGACTTCGGTGCCTGGTATAAAGCCCAGGTTTGTTCCTGGTGTGGCCAGGGCTGAAATGAGATTTTCCCTGTGTGTCACATCCTCGAAAGCAGAAAATGCTGCTGAGTTGTGAGGGTCTGCTCTTTCCCTGCCCCACCTGGCATACCAGGATGCTTCTTTATGAATTTTGGGGTCTCACCCACATCATGCTTAAACTCTTTGTTTTTGGGCAAATCCAGTTTCTTGGCGTGGAGGCAAAGGGGGACACTGAGATGCCATTGCTGTGTGCTGTGTATTCCAGAGAGCCCAAGGCTCAGCATCGTCCTGTGGAAGAAGCTCTGTCCTGATGGCTGTGGAAGTGGGAAAATCGCCTTTGGAAACCTTGCTGAGCGGGAAGGTCGAGGGTGATGGGAAGTGGGACAGCACAGACACCGAGATGGACTTCCCAGAGCTGGCAGGAAGCCTGCACCAGCTTTTAGGGACAGAGGAAGCCAAGCCCAGCCTGCAAGGGACAGGGAGTGTGGCAGTGCACAGACACAGTCACGTGGTCACTGGTGTTACCCAGGGAAGCTCAAGCTGCCACCCAGAAGTGACTTCAGCATCTGCAGCTGGATTTCCCAGAGCAAGAGCAAACCCCTCAGGGAAAGGGATATTAGTGGATAGAGCTGCTGATGGTGGTCCTGTGCCTCGTCCAATTAGCCACTGGTTCCCCTCCTCAGAAGAGCAGCAGGTGAGAGGGTTTGTACCTGTGGGTGTTGCTGCACCATGGGGAGGTCCCAGGAGAGGTGGGGACTTGTTTGTCCCAGCAAGGGCTTTCCATCTCTCCCAGCCAGAGTGTGCCCACCCCTACCCAGGCTAAGATGTGTGGTGGGGAAGGCCTTGGGCTCCAACACCTGAGCTGTTTCTTCCATTCCCATGTTGCCAGTGCAGAGCTGGGACCCTGCTCAGGACAGTGCTCTTTAAATAAACCTCCCACTGACAAATGATTCGTGCAGCTTCCCAAGCCCTTGAGATGCCTTTCCTTAAGAACAATCCCTGCTCTGAACAGCTGCAGGCCATCCAACAGATGGAAAAAGTTCCTCTTCCAGCCTCAGCTCATGGCAGGTCCAGGGTTGGGCTTTTATCTCCATATCCCTTGAGCCTTTTGTATGGACGCTGTGCCCCATTTCACGCATGTCTCTCTCCCTTTCCTTTTCCATCCCATCCTTAAGCAGGTGAAGGCATCGCCCTGTTGGGACGCGGTGTCCAGCCCTCCCAGCCGGAGCAGCTCTGCCGAGGAGAACATCCTTGCTGGCAGCCGCCACGATGCCCACGTTGGCCGTCGGAGACAGAGTCTGGGAGCTCAGTCCCCGTGTCCTTCCACCGCAGAGCTCCTGCGGCCGCAAACCCCGCCCAGCCCGGAGAGCGCCCTGCGGAGCCGCTCCGTGCTGAGCCTCTCGGCTCTGTCCTCAGAAGGAAACAGCCCCTACGAGGAGCCGTCCGGAAGCTTGGCAGCCAGCACGGATGTCCATTCTCCTGCAGCCACCACGGCTGCCCGGGACCTGTGGTGCCGATGGGGAGCTGAAGGCAGGGCCCTGCAGAGGCGGGAGCCCCCGGGCCCTCTGCTCGATTACCTCAGCACTGTGGGGCGCATCCGGGAGATCTCCTCCTACCAAGCTGATTACTGGGCCTGTGCCATTCCAGATTCACTGCCTCCATCTCCGGACCGCAGCTCACCCCAGTGGAACCCCAACAAAGAGTACGAGGACTTGCTGGACTATGCTTACCCGCTGAAGCCAAGGTACAAGCTGGGAAGGATGCCGGAGCCTTTTTTCAATGACTCAGGAATAGGTCTGGACAGCTTTTCTGCTTCTCCTGAAGGTGTGTCCAGGTCCACCAGCATCTATGGTCAAGCTGGGCAGACTCGGGGAAGCAGAGAAAATGGACTTTGGGAGTTTGTGGCCTCTGCAGAGAGATTCTCCACTCCTAGGCCTGGAAAAAGAGGCTGCTCAGGAGCTGGATCATACTATGAACCTTTACCTATTGCCAAAGCATCATTTGCAAGGAGTGCTTTCTCTCATCCTTCCAGAGGTTTTGCTAAGGATGTAAGGGTGGAATCATCTGGGCCAAGTTCACCTGGGCGCCCTGCTGCCGATGGGAGAAGCTGGGATACCAGAGGAAGCCCCTGCCCAAACTACACAGGGGAGGTGAAAAGCTTCAGTAGGTTGTTACCCACCACAGGAGTGCTCCCCTTGAGGAAGGAGTGGGAGGATGATGAGGAATTTCTTTCCCTGCCTCCGAGACTGCAGGAACTGGAAAGGCTGGCTCAGGTTTTGTCCAATCTATCCTTAACTATAAGGACACCCGGGCATGACCACCGTAACCTTCCACATCACAGCTCCAGCCCGCAGCCCCTTTCATCCAGGCTGGCTCCTTCTGGAGAAGTGAGAGGAGGGGATGACAGAGGGAATATTGAGGGTTATGCTGCGCTGTGGCAACACCGCAGCTCCCAAAAGCCCAGCTGGGGAAACATGGAATCATATGGCTGCATCCACAGGGATCCTCCCCGAGGGCTTCATCTACCAACTGGTCTCAGGGACACATTGGATGGGATGTGCCTAAATGAACCATGGGTCAAGAGGCATCGAAAGAAGAGCCAGCAGAGTGAATCCCTTATCCAGTGCATTAAGGTAGGCTGAGACCAGAAATAAAGTTTATTCTGGGAAGATCTCGCAAAAAATGTGCCTGTCTTTATGGCACAATTAATTAAATTTCCCGTTCTGCATGATGTGTCCTGCCTGGCAGCTGGTGGTAAATTTATGCAGGGGGGCTCACCAGAGCAGATAATCCCTTCTGATGGAGCAAGAGCCCGTCTTGCTTTCCCAGGGACTCAGTGTCACAGGCCAGGCTGGGTAGAGATGTGGCATTCAGCTGGGTCCCCCAGCCCACCCATCCTGCAGTGCTGCTGCACCAGGCAGGAGCTGCAGCAGCTCTGAAGGGTTTCCTGATTATTTTGTGCATCATTAAATTCATCCTGGCACTGTGCTCCCACCCTCCTCTCCATCTTCTTTCCCCCCCCCCCCACCCCAGTGCTGGGGACAAATTTGGAAATGATGCTAGGCTGTTGGCACAAGGGTGTTATCATGCACATAGCTGCAAACTCATCCCCTCCTCTGGTATGGAAATAGCTCTGGTTAAAAAGGGTCTCCTCTGTATTTGTCATGCCAAATTGCAGTGCCAGGGGGAAAAGCGCTGCTTTATGGCAAACTCCTGAGGAGCAGGAGCAGGTCTTGAGCTTGATTTTGGTGCCAGCAGAGGCTCCTGGGTTTCATGCAGCATCTTCCAAAAATAATCCCCTACTGAGATGCTTTAAAAATAAATGTAAGCACTTAATTGAACGAGACAATCCCTTGGGGAAAAGCAACTGCAAATTAACTGTAGGGCTCTGGTGAGGAGGAGAAGGATGAGGATACTTCTTGGGCTGGGAGGTGGTGGAGACCAACCTCTTCCTTCAGCCTGGGTGCTACCAGCCTCCAGCACCTCTCCATGCAGACATTTCATGGTGACCCTCAATTCTTTCCACACAGTGAGTGCTGGAGCTATTCAGGAGTTTAAGTTAATTTTTGCCTTTTTCCAGTTGACCCTTGGTTTTCCAAGCTTAGGGATGTTTGTGTGCCGGGGTCAGAGAGGAACAGGGAACAGGCGCTTCCCAAAACACCACTGTCTCTCTTTTTTGTGTCCCTGTGCTGTCTCTGTTGCAGAAATAGATCCGTGACCCCTTTTTTATGCTTTGTTGAGCAGATGTTTTGCTGCCAGCTGGAAGAGCTGATCCGCTGGCTGTACACCGTGGTGGATGTCACCGGCAGCTGGGTGCCACCCTCACCGGATGCCGGGAGCGTGTTGACATCGCTGCACCGCTACCTGGTGGGTGTCACCCTTGCTCTGCTTCCTCCCCTCTCCTGTGCTGCAGGCAGCAAGCAGTGGGAAGTCAGGAATGGTCCAGGGTGCACTGGGTTTGCAATGCCAAATTTGGGAGCACCAGGAGCCTGCTTGGAGAAAACTACTCCCTGGGGAACCTGCCACAGGTGTGTATTTCAAAAACCCTTCTAAGAAACGCTGCTCTTCTTCTTGCCTTGCCAGGAGTTCAGGAAGGATGTGGCCGACCACAGGAGCCTGACTGAGAGCGTGCTGGAGAGGGGAGAAGCTCTCCTGGACTGCATGGCATCGAATTCACCAGGTGAGGAGGAGCACTTGTATGGGGCTGCTCCTGGACACAGGTGATGCTGGCCAAAGCATCTGCACCCCAAAATCCCTGGCCCAGCCTGGCCAGCGCCAGAGAACACACAGAGTGGTTGCTCTGGTGATTCAGAAGGGATTTCTAAAGGGTGGGCTGTAGCTGCAGTCACCAGAGAGGCTTTATAGAGGATGAGTGCTGCATTATGGATAGGCTTTCTTGCACAGTTCCAAAGGTTTTCTTTAGGATTCCTTATTTCTGCATCTTGATGAACCTGGATCCTCCTGGGTCAGTCCCCACACCCTGCAAATGCTGCATCACAATGGGGATGGGATGAACACACCATTGATTTTTAACACTTGATTTCGTTCCAAAGTCTGCCTGGATGAGCAGAACTCTCAACTGTGACAGACAGTGAATTACTGCATTCCTGTCACTTCCATTCAGGTGTTTTTGCTTTCCAGCTCTGAAAGACACCCTGGGTCTGATTGCCAAACAGTCAGAAGAGCTTGAAAGCCACGCAGAGCACCTGTACAAGTCCATCCTGGCTGCTGTGGGCCCCGTGCAGAGCGAGGACACAGGACAGGACAAGGGGTGTGCAGCACACGGCTGCTCCCTGGGTAAGCAGGGGCAAACCAGCCTTGCTGCTGTGGGCAGAGAGGGAGGAAGCACAGGAAGAGAAACACTTGAATTAGCAAACACCAAGCATCAGGCTCCATTGTTATTTCTTTGATTCTGTTTGGAAAGCCTGAGAAGGCAGCAGGGAAACTCGAAATAGATTCCCTGTCTGTTTAACCGTGTCAGGGAAAGAGCAGTGTGGGTGAACCAGCTGATGAAACCCAAGAGCACGAGGGGAGCAGTGGCAGCTCCACAGGGACCCAGCAGGCAGGCTCCTGTCACTCAGGGCTGGGGGATGGCAGCAGCCCAGCACAGACACCTGCTCTCCCCAGATCCCTTGCACAGCACAGGGGAGATGAGAAGGGATATTTTTTGGGTTTGTATTTTCTCAGAAACATTCTGGTTGCTGTATAACGGTGGGAAAGGGAAGCAAGTGATTTCAGGTATAGTACAGGGGCTAGAAAACTTCTTTGCTTATTTCTTGATGTTCTCCTTTCAAAAAAAACGAGGCAAGTGTTCTCAGGGTGCCAGCCTCTTAGAAGAGAAAAACTGTCTTAAGTAGTGTTTGGTTTGTTGTGATTTTTGAATTGCTGCCTCTACCCAGCCATCCCTTCTACACTGGTGAGATGGGGGAGTAGAGCATGGGGGTTTCTTTCTTTGTCAGACTGCAGGCAAAGCACAGCAACAGACACCTCATTTTATTTCAGGTGCTGCCTCTGTCAGACCTAGGCTGCGTTAGGCCATCTCAGGAGGGCTGAGAAGAATTGCAGCAAGCACTAAACCACCTCCGTCGCCTCTCCAGAGATGCCAAAATCTGTTTCCAATTGTCCACGGGGCTGATTTCAGCGTGGGTTTGTGCCATGGCTTGAGAAAGGTGCCCCATAGAGCAGGTGTGCTGGGATGTTCAGAGCTGTATAAGGAATGTACAGCTGGCCTTTTCTGTTTTTTTTTTTTTTTTTTAACATAGCTTCCCTTTTTTTATTGAAGTGGGTGGTTCTGTATTAGCAAAACGTCAGGAAGTTTTTTAACTGAGCAATCCATAGTGTGCCGTGAGCTCGCTAAGTAAAGCCGTGTGATTTTAATAGCCCTGTTCTCATGGTTTGTTTATGCTCGTCAAAAATAGGTGCGAGAAGCCAAGAAATAGCAACTCCTTCTGGTTCTTGGGAGCAAACTGAAGGCCTGTTTATAATTACCACTCCCTGCTGAAGCAGAGCCTACTTAACTTTCAATTTTGTTATTCATAAACACAAAAAGCCCTAATACTGAATCCAAATAAAATAATAAACAAGTGAGTTCAGGCAGGGAGGAGCCAGGTTCTGCGTACCTGCTGCTGGCAAGAGCTGTGTTACTGCTTTGCTGGTTTCCCAGGGTGAAGAGTTGTGCCTTCCCCCCTTTCCAGCTACTGCAGTTAAATCACTGCTCAGAACATTCATCAAGGGTTTCCAAACCCTTTCTCCAACAGAAAAAGGGCAGCTTTGAAGCAGCATAAGGTAAGTGGCCAAAAAAAGTTACAGAATGTTGGCACTTAGTAATTAACCTTTAACCTGAATGGTGATCACTGTGTTCTTGTGCATCATTTCCTCCCATTCCTGGGAACAGAACATAGAGAAGTTTCTGTTCTGCACAAGTAGAAAGTGACAGCAAAGCAGTTAGGGCAAATAATTCATTGGGGTTTATGGGGGAGGGGGGTTGATATTCTCCTATCATCTACATTCTTGGCTTGAAGGGCAAATCTTTTTGGCCCATTGTGTCAAAAGCATTCAGTATTTCAGCTCACAGGTAAGAAACTACAGTGCCTTTTTCCAGGAGTTTTAGGCCTGCTCTAGCCTTGTCACAGCTCAGCCTGACAATCCCAGGCTTCAGCATGGAACAGCACCAGCCCAGTGACCCATTCATGACTGAGGGGGAAACAAAGAACCACCAAACACCTGGTGTAGCCCAACTGGTTTTGCAATGCTTTTATTACTGTATATATTAACATTGGTTTGGATAGTATGCAGCAGGCATCTCGACATTGAAGTTCATTTGTGCACTCTCTGCAGGGAAGATGTTTTACCCTCAACACACCTCCTTCTGCTTCACTTCCTGATCTCAGCAGTGCTCACTGCTCCTGAGGAGCAGCAGGTCACATTTATAATGAATTATACCAACAAGCACATCTCTACTAGAAAGCACATCACTTTATTGTGAAGGTCTCAAGTGGAAGAGTTCAACTTAACCATGACAATACTTTATGTATTACAATTGCCTGTTGATTTATGCAACTATGTTGAAGAAAGCTGTTAGCCAAAGTCACCCCCCCAAAAAAAAAAAAAAATCAGAGGATATTTGCACCATTTTTAGTTTATACCTCACAACATACCTAGGCTATTATTTTTACTATCACAGGGTGTATTTACTACTAGGGGAATGTTACATGGTCTTTCAAACATGAGACTATTTACAGAATAGGCTGAACATTTGAGTTTAGATAAAGCTGAACAATTTTACATGTATAGGAAGTGTTATAGGCTAGCTTTCCTGTGGCTTTTAGCTAGACATCAGGCACTAATGATTTGATTAGCTCTGTACAAAGAATCACACACCATCCAAAACCTCTTGGCTGCTGGTTAGTTCCAAATTGTTTGAGAAAGCGCCTACTTTGAGCAACAGTTTGGTGGGGGCCTTGCTATCCCCATGTCACCCTCCTGGTGCCTTGCTGCAGAAGGGAATAGAAGCTAAGCTGTTGCACTAAGTCAGAAGATACTGATTAAAAGAGGATGGAATTAACAGTATATAGAAAAGACATAATATACTGGTAGAAAGTTATACCTCCTCAAGTTTTCACTGAAATCGTTCATGTTAGGGAAATACTGTTCTCTCCTCTGCTATGCTGGGAATTCCCTACACAGAGTCCTTGAGAAATAAATTAAGTTCCAAGACTAAGTTAGGGAACTGTTGTACATTCAGAGTGCATTATGCCTCATGAACCTTGGCTGGGTGTTTCTGGTACAGCACTCGTGCCTTAAGCACCATGACAGCTCAGGCTTTGGGGCCACAGTCACTGGGCGAGTTGCAGGGAAGGTCTGAGAGCCATGGCTGCACACACAGATATGTTGTTTTGTGCACAATGCAAGCCTGATTTCCCCCTTAGCCATACAAATTAAGACAATATTTATCACCATACAGTTTGATATTACTTCCAATAAGTACAATATTTATTAAACATTTCTTCAGTTTTGTTACATATTGTGCAACAAATTACAATATTCTGCAGCCACAAATTATATGCAGAGTATGAAGAAACTATTAATCAGATAGTGTGATCTCTCCATTTATAATTCTACAAGAAGGAACTAGCAAATCAGATCTTACATATATCTTACTAAATTTTATGCATGGAAAGTGACAGACACTGTTGTGCTGTTTGATACAAAATGGCTAAACTTCATCTTCAGAAGACTAAACCTGACATCTAAACATGCCAATAGAAACATCAAAACAAAAATACATCCTAACCAACCACAGGAAACAGTCTGGTATCAGGAAAAGCAACAAGGATTACACGTTTATAAACCAGCACACAAAGGTTTAAAACAGTTCTGAAAATGAAGTTAGCTGTCTTGAGTCAAGGGAATAAAAAAAGTCAGTATTGACCATTTACAATCTCTGACCTTTGTGGAGACGGTAAGAATCTGTTGTAGTGCAGCTACATACAGTACAATTCAGGCAATTTTTTTTTTTTTTTTTCACTTGGGTTCAGATTGCAAATTCATTGTTGTGAGACAAAAGGGGGGAGGCAAGTTTTAGCAGCAACCTCCACTAGACTGCTTGACTGGAGTGCTCTGAATTTTAACATTGGACTTCTCTGCACCACCAGCTGTCGCTCCCGGACCCATTCGTTTTTTAATCTCGGCAGCCATGGTCATGAAAGACTGTTCTACATTTGTGGCATTCTTTGCACTGGTTTCCAAAAACGGAATTCCAAGAGAATCTGCAAATTCCTGCAAATCAAGAAACAGTGAACAGTAAGCTCATACACAGGTTCATACCTGAGCTCATTTCCTGGAGCACCACTGGATAACCCCCAAGTTTCTGGATCCCACCCCACACACCATCTCCAGCCTGAGGATGGTTTGCATTGAAGTGCCCCCATTTGTGGCACCAGGACACCTCCCTGCACTGGAACCTCTGTGCATGACAAACCACAGCAGAGGCTCAGCCAAGCAAACACAGGAGCCCCGACATACCTTTGCTGTTGTATAGTCTACTACTTTCTTTGTGGTCAGATCACACTTGTTCCCCACCAACAACTTGTTGACGTTTTCACTGGCATAGCGGTCTATCTCCTGCAGCCACTGCTTGACATTATTGAAAGACTCCTACGGGATAAGAGAACTGTAAGCAAGGCCTTTGATAAAGAGGAAAGTTCAGCCCTATCCCTTCTGGTCAGGACCAGGAAAGAGTATGAAGCACTGCACTTATCCATGAGATTCACAACCACAGGAGAGAGAGGACTCTAAATGCTGCCCAGCTTCCCTGATGGCTTCGGGACAGGCTGGTCACCACAGGGGCCACTCAGCTCCACTTCCCAGCCCTACACAATCAGCCCTTCCTGCACTCTTCCCCCTATTATTTTTCCCTGCTCCACATACTGAATATTCAACATCTTCTAGCATCTGGGACTCTTCTTCCTCCTTCCGTTGCAGAGATAAGAAACACAGCACACAGCTGAAACCAGATGCATCCCACATATTTACAAAGCATCAGGTATTAGGTGCAAGACACCTTGTTGTAGATATGCTGGAACAACCTCTGACTCCAGAAATGCTGGAATGATATTTCAGTTAGTGACTGAACACAAGCGTTCTTTTTCTATCAATTCAGGAAACCCTATACTTCCCAAGTGCCTTTCAAATAACTGCACCAGTTCTTCAGAGATCCTTTCAGAGAAAACACAGGCTCAGTTGTATCCTGCACACAGGCTGACAATTTTCTGTTCCAAATGCTGATCTTTACTGTAGACCACAGTTCAAGTACATTCAGAAATCTTTCAACAACTTCCATCAGTAACTCTGACTTCCTGCGACCAAAGACAGTGTGAAATGTATTCACACAGACCAACCAGTTACCTGCTCACCAAGTTTTAGGTTAAGCCTATGATATAATTGCTTAAGAGCCTCAAATCCCATTGCTCGCTTCATTTCTGTGTTTTATTTCAGCCAAACCAGAGGCAAACACATACATTTAGCTTGATAAGCTTAACCACAGCCTGTAGAAACTCTGCAGGCACAGGTTTAACACGTACCTGATCTGTAACATCATACACAACTATGATGCCATGAGCTCCTCTATAGTAACTGGAAGTGATAGTCCGAAACCGCTCCTGTCCCGCCGTGTCCCACTGCAAGACAAGTGACAGGGTCAGCTCCTGCAGCGTGGCTGAGACAGTGCTCTATGTCACCTTCCAAAAACACAGCTCAGCAGAGCAGCCATCCAACGACAACCATGGCCACACCACAGCTACAGCAGTGGCTCTGAAGCTGTACACATCAAACAGGATTTGAGGAGATTACATATTTTATACTTTGTAGGGACTTTTTGAAAGTACTCATTTGTTTGGTTTCAGTGTAGTCAAGAGATCTCTCTGGGGAAAACATTAAGCAGTTGTGACCCATGAAGCAGTCACAGTTCAGTGGTCAGAAGAGCAAACACAAGCCAGGACTTGAAAACCTGCTAGGAATAAGGTCACAGAGCTGCAGGTCTCTAACATGACCGCTCCTTCAATTTCCTTGGCACACAGGCTTCAGCAAAGGTATTTAAAGGCAACAACTCAAACCAAACTTGGTTCCCTTCTCCTGCTGGGAGAGTTAAGAAAGGACGTAAGGTGCTTGACCTCTTCTCCCACCCAGGATGGGAGCAGGACTCGCCCAAACATTTCACTCCCTGGAGCTGTGTCAAGAACAGGGCTGGCTGTGTATTAAAAACAGACTCAGAGACAGATTTAAGCAGTGACAGCATTCCTAATGGGCTGCTCAGGACAGTTACATTAGGGTCTGGAGGCTCAGGCTTCTGGCTGAAAGCTGGACACTGCTCCACAACACTGAATCCCTGAGTCACTGCCTTCAAGTCCTGAGAGCCTCTGCTTGAGCTGGAAGCAGAGGCTGACAAGGATTGTCTGACCTTGCACAGATATTAGATTTCATCACACCAGTCACCCTTTTAGAGTGCTTCAAGATTAAAGAATTGCCAAGTCTCTTGCCCTGTTTATTCCAAGTGAAAGGCCAAAAGCATAACCAGAAAGCACTGCCCAGTGCTATGGCAGCCAGGCCACTTACAAGCCTTTGTGTCAGTTTTTCCATTCAGGTCAACAAAAGCAGTTTCCAGCACTTAAGATAGTGCAGCCTGCTAGTAACAGCTGCTGTGGAATTCAGGCATCTTGGACAACTGTGTGATATTCCTGCTCTTACACAAATCCTGGCTAAATACTGCAGAACCACACCAGTTTTAATACGAGAGCACTCCAGCATAGAATCCCCTCTTCCAGGCAAACAACCTTGATAATAAACACCCTCCTTTAAGGACAGGTCATGGGAAGTCTTGTAACAACTGCCTCACCTCTTATAACAAGGAAAATACCTTGTATTTGAATGTATTTTAAAGTACAAAGATGAACCAATAGTTATGGATATAACTCTGTGCTCCAATGGACTGAAGCACACAGGAGCTGAGAAATATTACTTACTATCTGAAGCTTGATTGTTTTCCCATCTAGTTCTATAGTTCTGATTTTGAAGTCCACACCAATTGTGCTGATGTAACTTTCTGTGTACGTGTCATCCTAGGAGAGAGAGTGAACATAAGTCAAGCCACTTGCACCTCTTCTGCAGTCACCTACTTCATTATGCACCAGTCAGGCAAAGGTACTTTATTTCCTTCTACAACCACCCTGATCTCTCATGGCAAAGTCCAGGAGGTAGGCAAGCATTTCCACCAAGTATTTACTTTTCAAAAATTCTGCAGCTTTTTAAAGCACCAATCAAGACTTGTGTTTCAAAAATCAGTCAAAAAAAGCCTCTTTTCTGGAAATCCTGTAGTGTAAAGTCCTTGTGAGCTGCAGTGTAAAAAACAGTCTTTGCTCGTGTTGGCAGACTGAAGAGCTACTTAGAATAAGCACTAAGATGAATAACCACATCACATTTTTATTTTCCTTTGATGGTTTTTCATCTGTGTGACACAGCAGCTACCTAGAACAAGTCAGAGGCTCTGTCTCAGTCACACATGAGTGTCAGATCCTCTGCTGCTGCAGCTGGTTGCTAAGGCAGGTTAGAGTTACAGCTGGAGTACTCATGCTGAGGCCTCTGCTCTGCAGCCTGTGTCGATACAGGAGGGAAAACACTTCTTCAGCAGCTTGCAGGGACCTGACTGCAGTCTCCAACAGGCCTTAAGGCACACAGAAATGCTGGGTCAGTCTTTGCTACCTTCTAGTGATTGTCAGCTTGTCAGCATGAAGGAAGTTTCTATTCCTAAAGCACCTAAAGGATAGAACTTCACATACAATGTACCACAGAAGGCTTTATGCAACCAGCAGGTTATCACAAAAGCAAGGCTTCCTCTGGGCTGTGAATGGAAGACATCTTAGGTAATACCTCCAAGTAAGAATGAAGTATTATGCCTTTCAGAATGACATGACATTTATTTTCTTAACATTTCAATACTCCAAAGGGTATGTTTGAAAAGCCTGAAGAAGTTTAACCTAGGGCAGCAAGAAAACACAGGTGTGGTACCCTGTGGTAATTCCTTATATCAAGCTAAAACAGATCCACTGGAAAAACACATCTTGAAAGGAAAACACTACTCAGTTGAAGAAACACCAGATAACAGAGTATAAACTTAAGCTGGCTATCAGAAAAGAAAAGCTGGATTATTCACATGAAGCCAAAATTAATTCAGAAGTATCTGCAAGAGAAGCAGACTAGACTGCTCTGGGAGTGCTGCTCCAGCTGTGGTGTCCCTTCCAACCCACTGCCTCCATACTGTGAGCAGAGGTGACATCCTCCTACTGCCTGTCCTGGTACCAACAGCAGCCATAATGGCTTTAACTGAGGCTGTTTGTACACCCAGATCACCATTTCATCTTCATAATATCAGGTACAACAGGCTCGTTCCAGAGGTGCCCGGAGCAATTGCTCAAGCTGGGAAAACAAAGCCATCCTCTTGCAGCAGTGTCACAGTCAAGTTTCTAAGTTCATGCCCTGTGTCCTGCTTCCCTTCCTCTTCCCATGGCAACGTAAAGCTGCACTTCGGCATAGACAGAGATAAGAAGTTCACTGGACTTTAGCTTTTTCTACTAAGAGCTGTCAAACCCATTTTACATTTTCTTGTTGACAGGAAAACTACAGCCACAACAGCTCACCAGCAATTTTAACATTCACTAAAGAAAGCAGAAGGCCATGTTATTCCTGGAGTATTATTTACATTACTTCTCTGATTAAACTGGTAGGTCTTTTTACTGCAAATATCAGACTTCATCCGGCTGAAATATTCTTATCAAGTAGTACCTGATCAAGGTCTCTGTACTCCTCATGCCTAAGGGCACACCCCCAGAATTCCTTCCATACTCAGCATTCTACCACTGCTATAATGGTGGAAGTTAAATTAAAGTATCTTGTTCTCAAGTCACAGGAAAATTAGAATGCATCTTAGCTGGACATATTATTGATATTATTTCTTTGCAATTTAGTCAAACAATGACATCAGATAAACACAAATTCAAAAGACAGGAGGAGTTTGCAATGCTATACTTATTCTTTGGTATTACCAGGCCTGTCAGACATCAGCCCTGCTACCTGAAGATAAGTTCTTGCTAAGTACTTCTTTTACATAGTTGCCAAGCATGATCACTTACTGCAAACCTAAGTAGAAGGCAAGATTTCCCAACACCGGAGTCTCCAATCAGAAGTAGCTTGAATAAATAGTCACTGCAGAAGGAAAAAAAAATTAGGTCACTTAATGAAAAACACTGTCAAGAATGAAGGTCCTTACAGCCAGTACATTGTGACTTTTGAGACTGGTAAATTAATTCACTGCCAGGGAAATCACCTACAACTCCTAGCTCCTCTATTCAGTTTAGAGGGTCACAATTTACTTGCTAAGGGAATGAGAGTTAGATGCTCTGAACACAGCGTTGTTGTGTGGAACTGTGCCTTCCTGGGAATTTGCTCTGAGGATAACAGCAGGACTATCAGCTGGAGTAGCACAGTCTTACCTCAGCCCTTTGTGGTCTAGCTGAGATGAAAATCGTGCCTTGCAACTGAGTGCAAGCCCCCTTGTTTGGCTGAGTAACTCAAATAACACAGGGACAGTGATAACAGCCTGCTGCCCTCTAGGGCCAGTATCTTTGCTTCTCTGGAATCAAGAGGTTTGATTCCACTGCCCAGCTTCACCAACACCAGGGAGTTGCCAAACCCAGTTATTTCTTTCCTTAATTCAAGTTACTCATAAGTTCCAGCAGAATGCAACAGCACAACTGAATACCCACCTTCCACAACAGACCATGAGCAGTGACCTATACCACACCTGCTTTCCAGGAATCAAAGCAAAGCTCAAGTCATTTCCAGATGAGGATACATCTCTGGGGGATGTCAGCTGTGGTATTAGTAATTCTCAAGATACACTGGAAGAATTGACAAATCTTGTGCTTAATGTTGAGTCTTCCCAACATTAAAGAATGAGCACAATGTCACCGACCTGCCTACATTTACACTTCAAAGAGTAGTGAAGATTTCACTGTTGGCAAAATATGAGGTTTTGTGTTGGTCCTAAGACTAATGGGGAAATTTCATGCTAAAGAACAAGTAACAGAGAAAAACACAAGTTATTATATATATATATCTTACACAAGTTATTTTGCTTCTCGAGTAGTACATGAACTTATTTCCAGTTGACAACTCTTTGGCCCTGTAACAGCCTAGGACTAAGTCCTGTTCTCACTTAACCACAGTTCAACAGCCATATTTTTATGCCCAGTTAAGCAAGGCGAGTAAAGATTAAGGATATGTGGAGTGCCTGAAGTCAACTGTCCCCACCTATTATTCCCTAGAATCACCACTTCCTCTGGCTGGCAGGAATCCAGCCAGGAAACTGCATCCATCCCCAGCTGATAGTAGCCAAGCAGATGGCCAACCACAGCTTCTCAGCACTCCTCTGCTCAAGGGCCTCTCACCTGGCTGGGCCCAGGCTGCAGAACACACCCAGCTGAAACCTCCAAGCCTAGAGAGGAGTCAGAAGTGCTAAATGCAGCAACTAATAATCCAAGCCTTAAAAATGCAAGCTTTCCTAAGAGTGTACAGCTGAAAGCACTAAAGGCATAAAAAAAAGTGAAAGGATACCTAGCAGTTTACAGTCACAGAATTCACCACTCCACCTGTCAAGTCATGTACTGTCACAAGGCAAGATGGCTTTAGGAGAATGACAATTAACCCAAACTGTGCAGGGGACATAAGTTACATTACCCCACAACCCACATATCTCAGTAGGCTCGAGCTGGCTGAAGAACTATTACAGACCAGAAAACTTCTCACCCCCAATAACAGTTTGGCCCCAAAAGCAGCAGAAACTCTGTAACCTGGAGACCAAGGTACAGCAGGAGGGCTCCAGACCTGGTCCACTGTTACACCTCTGCCTTCCTCCCCACCACTGTGCCTCAGCTTTCACTCGGTTCCTTCCAACTCCAGCAGGAAGTTTGGGTTGCTCAGTTCCCTACAAACACAGAATTTTCAGCAATCCTGAAGTCAAATTATTACTTACAGTTTGCAGCACGTTATAATCCCTTTGAGAATATTAACACATGAATATTAGCACTGTATTGTCTTCACAAACATTAGTGGGGGAAAAGTAACTCCTTCCTGGTAGAGGTAAGGCTTCAGCTGAGGGTCTGAGATCCACTTAAAAACCTTCACTTGCTTCCAAGAGCAATTCAGGCTCCCCCAGGCCCCAAACATGAACACTTGTCTTCCTCTGTTTCTCCTCATGCTAAGGGTATCTCCCAGCCATAATATCTCTCACTCTTCAGCAGCAAATGAGAACAGTAACACAGTACTTACACAGAACAAATGCTAAGCTACCACAACAAGAACTCAGAAGTATTAAATACTGGCTTTGATATCTTTGCAATTCAGCTGTCCCTTCACTTTGGGCTTCAGAATTTCCAGAACCACAGAGACATACAATGCTCTTAAGCCACCTGCCTCGGCCCCACCAAAATCAGGGGCAGCACCAGCACAGCTGGAAATGGTGTTTACTGACTGAGCTCTGTCTCTGACCTTACAAATGGGTATTCTGTCACAAAAACCTAGTTTTGGTGGCAAGACTTATAGTGCCTTCCTTTCCAAGTACAGCTTAAAGCTTTAAAAGATACAGCTCCCAAGACCTTTTAAAATATAGCAGATGCCTATTTAGGGCCACAAGAACCAAATGTGCAGTTTGTTAGACCAAGTGTGATGCTTGAGACAGCTCATGGGTACAGCAACAGTTTAAATCAAATAAAATTTTAAAAAGCTACAAAAAATTTGCAGAAACCTATTTCTAGACTGAGCTACACCAACAGAATATTTGGGCAAAGGTTCAACTGTAGCAATGCATCCAACAAGCCACACAGGTTTATTTGGTATTTACTCCTGAAGAGCCACACAAACATTTCTGAAGCCTCTGAATTTTGCTCATTAAACCTGAAGACTTAAAACTCATCAGCTCCTCCGGTTTAGGGAGCCTTCATAAAGTTGGCTGAGCTATGCAGCAGTTTTCTCCACGCTCCTTGGGAGACAGTGGGAATTCAGGTTAATCATTCAACTATTTCTCACCATTTACATAAGCCAGTCATACTTGGAGCACACTGGGAGAGCATGTGCAGCAAGGCAGGTGGGTACAGTGAGTAAGAGCGAGGCTTTCAAATCCTCCCCATAACTTCCTCTTGCCAGAGAGATAAAGGACAAAGATGTTAAATGTAACTGCCTCTTGCCAAAAAGAAAAAAAAAAAAAAAAAAGGCACCTCCAAAACAGCCCTGTTGATGTTTTGAGCAGTGCAGCATCCTCTCGATACACACGTCCCACATCAGCAAGTTAAGCAGAAAATCAGGAAATCAAGCTGAGGACAAACCTGGCCAAAGCTGTGTGGAACAAGGGACCTGCAGGCCTCTAAGATACTGGTGTTTATCTGATTTATATAAGGAGGCATGTGGGGATTTTTTAAATGCCAGGAAGGTTTTACGCCAAAACAGACAAGGCTAGGTAGTCATCTGTCTGCAACAAGGAACTGCTGGAACTGGCTTGAATCACTGATGTCAGCTGCAGGTTTACTGTAAACAGGTACTCACAGCAGCTTCAATCCCCACTCCTTGTTGTACCACCCCAGAAATTTTGAAGAAGTGCAAGACTGTCACTCTGATTACACACTGTTTGTGTAAGTGAACAAAATCCAGAAGACACAATGCCACTTTGCATGGCAGATTGCTGCTCAGAAAAGTTAGAACACAAACACTTTCAGATGATTCCAGCAACCCACTCAATTGTCATCTACTAACCACCACCACCCAAGACTGAAACCCAACTCACTGGTATTCCAAAACATTTCTGAAGAACGCAAAAAGAACCCTCCAAGATCTGCTCCAAAACCCACTGAGTTTCCTCATCTGTGCTGAAAGGCATCTAGAAGAAGATCCAGGCAGAACACTGGATCAAGACTAACTCCTGATACCACTTGGCTGCTGTGGATGGACCTGCATCCCAGCAGTGTGTTTATGCTACATGCGAGCTGCAGCAGGGCAGGGAATGCTGAACCCGACATGATCTAGGCACAACAGAGTTAATATTGACATTCTGCTCACTCAAACACTGGCAGGGAGGGAGGAACAGCGGGAACACATCCCAGAGCTGGGCAGGCAGGTGTTCTCAGAATTTAGCTTCCAAACACTAATTTTAATATCTCATCCATGCCTCTTCACCTCCTTCACTCAACACTAACAGTCCACTCGGCTGTCCCACAGACCTGAACCTTCAAGGAAGCTCTCAAAAGCACAACTCCCCTTCAAACCTTTGCATGAGCAGGACCCGACCCTGTAGCTTTATCAGGAAAACTGAAGGAAGTAGGTCTTTAGTTAGAAATTTTAACGAGCTATCCCACTAACTTCTGACAGAGTTCTGGCATGCCCAGGAGAGAGGATTTGTGGCTGCAGCCTGATCAGAAGCTGTGATAGGGAAGTGAGAATGTGTAACATTACAGACAAGGCACTTCTGAAAGGACAAATGGACATATCTCTGACGGGGAACTTGAAGGGACAATGTCATAATCCCTTAGATCTTATTCCTGTTTTAACAGGGATCCAAGTACACACATTACAGTGACAGGTATGTTCTGTCTCTCTCACCACACCCTTCCCATCTCCTCCCCTCATCCTGCCGCCGACACCCTCTCAGGAAGTGGCAATTTAAAACTGCGAGTTAATCTCAAACTACAGCTTTTCCTCTTTGTTTCACTTTCAAGAACTCAGCTGTACTCACCACCAGGACCAAGCACTCTTCACTGGAATGTGTCTCTCTGAAAACACTGTCCTCAGCACTCAGTACCTCGTTGCAGGGAACAACCCTCTGCATCAGCCGAGAGGGCTGACACACTTCAAGAAAGGAAAAAAAAACAATGGAAAAAGCCCCATCCAACTCATTTCCCTTAGCGGCCTAACACCCTGCAGGCAGTTTTCCCACCACAAAACTCAACAAGGTAAACTTGAGTTTACTCTTGAGAGCTGTTAGGAACATGGAGCACCAGCAGTTTGTTGGTTTTTCATTCACTCGTCACCACCAGCTACTGTTTTGGCGTTTTCCAAAGCTCCATGAGCAAGTTTGTGATGTAATCTTGCCAAGATGTAACTCGAGTTCCTGGCTGTACCTCCTGGGTGTCACCAACTCCCTCACTAGCCGATGACTACTTGTTTGCTCCTCAGGTGACTTTAATGGACTCGGAGTGCTTGCAGCCAACCCCACTGACATGAGTGGAGAGCACAGGAGCTATGGACACACGAGTCAGGCGAGGAGGAGAGGCAGCTGAGAGGACAAAACTGTGGGCGTCTTCCAAGAGCAACATCTATGGGATATCTAGAGCAGCAGTGTCACACCACAAGTGCATTTCAGTACCAGAGCTACTCCAGTGACATCAGATGGGACAGCGGCTTCACCACCCAAAGTGGGGTGCCAGCAAAGCCAGCATCTGTGAAAGGATCCTAAACAAACCCTACAAGGCTAAAGGGTTGGAAGGACAGAAGATAGTTTTCTGAACTGCTTTCTAAACTGAGTCTGAAGTGCCTCCTGTAACTCAGACACGAAAGTCTTGAACAAAATAAAGTTTACTGTTCCCGACAGCCTGGTGGGCAAGACACAGCTCCCCGAGTTTCCAGAATACAGACAATCCTTAGGCAAAGAGCTCAGAGAGCTCAATTCCCGAGCAGGCCAACTAAAGAAAAAGGCCGTAAACACACAACGACCCTCCCAAACCTCCCGTGTGCCCTCACTGACGCTATTTTAGCTGGAAACAGCCGCAAGAGCGTTCTATTATCAACTCCCAGCGTTGCAAAATCTACATAGGCAAGAAGTGTTTTGCAAGAGCCATGTGACACACACATGACTTGAAGCTAAAGCGAAGGGTGGACCCCTGGCTCGGGAGGGGACAGGCTTTCACAGGGGCCACTGTCCCCCGCTCACCTGTTGGAGTCCAGGCACCGATGTGCCTTCCCGAGGGTCGGGAAAATCGCTGGGGCGGCGGATGCCAGCTCCGCCCGGGGACACCATCAACAATCCCCCGGGGACACCACCAACAATCCCCCCGGGGACACCACCAACAATCCCCCGGGGACGCCGTCAATCCCCCACCCCGGGGACACCGTCAACAATCCCCCCCCGGCCCTGCCGGCCCCCCCCCCCGGCCTTCCCCCCCTTCCCCCCCCCCCCCGCCCCTCCTCCTCCCCCACTCGGGCCCGGGCGCGGTTCCGCGGACACCGGGGGGGTTCAGGGTTCATGTCCCCGTCCCCGCGGTCCCAGCGCGGCCCCGTCCCGCACTCACTATTCGGGGTTCATGCTGGACATGTCCGTGGGGCCCGCGGCCCGAGGGACGGCGAGCGCGCTGTGAGGGGGCGGTGCGGCGGCACCTCCCGCCGCCGAGGCAGGCGTTTCGCGGTGCGCTGGTCCGAGGGAGCCGCGATCGCCCGGCGCTCGGCTCGGCCCGTCCGCCCGCGCCCGCTCCGCGGCCTCCGCGCTGAGCCTCAGCCCAAAATGGCCGCCGGAGCCCGACCAGGAAACGGGGCGGCCGCTCGCCGAGCAGCGCTTACATGGCCGGGGGGCGGCCGAAGGGCGCGACGGGAAACTGAGTCCGCACCGCCGCCTCCTCCCGGCCGCGCCCCCTCCTGTGGACTCGCTCTCCCGGCGGCGGCGGCGGGGGTGGCGGCGCATGCGCGATAGCCGGCCTTTCTTCCCTCGGCCCCGTCGGCTCGGAGCGGCGGCCGGCGCCGCTGATTGGCCAGGAGGCGCCGGCCGGGGGTGACGTCAGCGGGCAGACGTGGCAGCTCGGGCGAGTCAGCGCGCGGGCGGGGCCTTGGCGCGCGAGGCGTGGCCGCGCCCGATCCCGATCCCCATCCCCATCCCAATCCCCATCCCCATCCCGATCCTCATCCCCATCCCGA
>CM031859.1:100179645-100205157 GCA_018697195.1 Certhia americana
ATCCCCATCCCGATCCCCATCCCGATCCCCATCCCCATCCCTATCCCGATCCCCATCCCCATCCCCGTCCTGACCCCGATCCCCATCCCGATCCCCATCCCGATCCCCATCCCCATCCCGATCCCTATCCCAATCCCGATCCCCATCCCCATCCCGATCTCCATCCCCATCCCTATCCCCATCCCCATCCCCATCCCCATCCCCATCCCTATCCCGGGCTCCGTCGCTGTTCCAATCTCTCCTGCTGTCCCTTCCTGCGGCTCAGCCCTCGGTCCATCCCGGTCCATCCCGGGGCAGGGCGTTATTTCTGCCGACTGTTCCCTTTGCTCGGCGCCCGGCGGGTCGGGCTGCCCGTGCCTCAGCAGGGGAAGGCACAGCCTGCGGGACAAGGCTCGCTGGGAATGCGGGCAGGGAGGCAGCCAGGAAAGGCGTTCAGCCGCTCCCCTCCGCGCCCGTGGTGTGCTGCGATGGAGGCTTCGCACAGAACGTGGGAAGCGCATCCGGAGAGCACAGGGATTCGCTCCTATAAGGCCTGAGTTCTTCACGTGCATTAATAAGTCGCTGTCCCTTTTTGCGTCTTTTATCAAAAAAATCTGCCATTGAATCTTTTACCAAAACTTCTTTACAAGCATTAATCACATTTCGCTACATTCTTTGGGCACAGTAAATATTTCTGTATTGGAGTGGCTGCTGGGAAGTGGCGTGGAGAGACTGCCACACACCTGGGATCTCTGAGCAAGCAACCTGCTAAAGCTGGAAGATTTCACGGTACGGGAGACTGGTTTTCTGGTAACAGTCTCACCGAATGTTGAATTGTATTGCTGACACTTTAGTTGCTGATGTTCTCAGGTTTATTCCCGGCAAAGCCCTGGCCTTTTCAACAGCATCGGAGAGAGCACAAGCGCTGCAACAGTACACATCATTCCAGATTCGCACACAGGGCACTGCTAAACCTTACAAGCCTTAACAGCTCCTTGTAATCAGCTTGGGAATTTAAATCCCACCACTAAATACATATTACCCGATGGTATTTCATTACAAAGGGCATAGTATAATGTACTGACCAAAGTTTATCTTCCAACCAGCACAAAGGACAGGAGGAACAATCTGCAAATGTACTGTGAGATCACTGAAATGCGTGCAGGGGTCTTTGTGCAGGACTTGGGCTACAAACTGGGAGGTGTTACTGCGGTCATCCAGATGTAAATGTGCTCCTTGCCCAGGGACTACTGTAATAGCCACCAGGAATGGGTGTCTTTCACTTGGACAGCATCAGAACAGAGGTGAAGCCCTAGGGAACTGAAATTGTGCTCCTGTCCCTTTTTCTCCCCACAGTAAGATGAAGAAAAGCCACTCATGCTGCACACACACACATCTCCGAGGTTTTAGTTATGCTCAGTTCCTCACAAAAAGTTGATAGTGTGCTGGCTGTAATAGGAAACACTGAGCACTGGTTACACAGGGTTTGGGTTTCCTCTGCTCTCTCGCACTGCTGGTTAAGTAATGCAATCTGCAGTTGAATTTACCACAGAACTTGCTGACATGACTTGCTGTATGTTCTGTTGTATCTGTGGGGGTCGTTGCTGAAGTTTCCACTTCCCTTTCTCTATTACTTTGTGTATCTGTGAAACAATGCCCATTTTGTTTGATGTTTACCATCAGAAATCCCGTGAATCCTTTGAAATGTACTCTCCTCTCTGGTACAGTAATTCTCTTTAGGTACTCCATGGAAGGTGACCAGATGTGCAGGAATTGCTAAATGAACAATTTAGCAGACAGCAATTTGTTCTCTGCTGAATACAAAAAATGGTTTTGCAGGGACATTTTTAGCATTTGTGCTTTAACTTTTCTCTACCCCAGTGAAACAAAAAGCTCCAACCACTGCACTTCCTTACTCTGTTGTAAGGAATACTGCTCACAAGCCACAAGAAATAGGACTCTGCCTATATGGCCCTGCATAAATGTCCCCAGCCAAATCAGAGGAGACACAGGGACAAACCAACAGCAGCTAACTATGAAATTACAAATTAGATTTACTTCTGAAGTAGGGCACAGGTTTATAAGAGTGTGGGAAGTCGTTTCATTTCAGAGAAATAACAGCTTCCATGTCTAGAAGTGTATTTAATCTGTGCGACTGTCCAGGCAGCGTGGCAGTGGTAGCAGCCCATGGCTGCAGGGAGTAAGGGCAGAGGGAAGAAGTGGGTGTCCCCCAGCTCTGCAGGAGGTGCAGGGGGGGCTTTCTGCTTCCCGTGTGGCAGGCTGTGGTCACCCGCTGCTGTGGTGTCACCTGGTGCAGTTGTGTCACCATTTGCAGCTGAGTGTCTGCATGTGTACCTGTCTGACTGGATGAGCAGGCTCAGGACAGCTGCCTGGTTTCTGTCTGGGATCGCAGTGATGATTTATAACCCTTTATCACATCCTGTCCTGTCCTCCTCCTGCCTTCAGGGGTTATTCATGGTTTGTCTTGAACACACCAGCCACTGGGTGGTCGCTTGTTTCCCGATAACACGAGTGTAATGCAGGGAGCAGTCTCAGATGCCAGTTAGGAGGACATTATTCATATACCTTCAGGTCTGAAGTCTGCCTGTGAAAAGAGAGGTTTATTTTATCCTGTTAGTAAAATCAGAATTTGCTTTGGCTTGGGCTGTAGTGCTCTGCTAGAGCAGCCAAGGAAAAGCCATGAGTACAGACTGCTCCACCTGTAACCAACTTCCTCAGTCCTGTCCACCCTGAGGCAGCATCCTGACCTACTAACTCGTGTTTTTGAAGTTGAACTCTGCTGGTTCCTGGTTCCACGCAGGTGATCTGCCCTCCCCTGCTCCCATCTCTCTCCTCCCCAGGCCACAAAAGGCTAGTGCCAGAGGAGCTCTGGGGGATGAGGGGACAAGTGGACAGAGGATGGGAGGGAGAGAGAAAGCAAGCTTCAGTGGCTACATCAGGTGTAAGAGGGGAAAGAAAGAGGAAAAACAGCACCGATGATGGAGAAGAAATGTTATAGCTGGATGAGTGCAGGTTTTGCATTGCAGTACAGAGCCCCCATTCCCCCCCTGCGGTGGGGCTGTCAGTGGGACTGGGATGGGACCACCTGCAGAGAGCAGCAACCTGTACAGGATCCATTCTGTCTTTCATTTCTGCCCTTGTTTTTTAGGAAATCATATGTATTTTTAAGCTACATAACCACACCACACAGTCACAGGGCAAAGGACAGTTTCAGGGGTGCTATCTAGCACTCTACCACAATGTTACCCTGGAAATGTCTTTTTTTCCCCTGTGTAACAGTTCTTGAACCAAAGGTAGGAGGAATTGGGCTACCGACCCAAAACCACCTCCCCATAAAGCTGTCATGTTAGCACAGCAGTGCTCAGAAATCATTTGGCCCCTGCTAGGTCCTTTCCCTTGCACTAGGTATAAAATCAGGAGAGAAAGTGATACAGGTTTGCCCTCCTGCCTTTCCCCTCCCCCTTGTCAGTGTCTGGTCCATGGAGTGGGAAGCTCACAGGCTGATAGATGAACAGCAGCCTCAGGAGAAGGTCAGGCACCAGGAACACACAACATTGCAACTGGCTGTTTGGATCCTGGGAGTGCTGGGGAACAAACACTGATTTTAACTTATCAATTACAGTGTATCTTTCTCACCTCACTCACAGTCCTCCCATGTGCATAATTTCTCTGCAGGACTTGTCAGCTACCAGTGCTTTTTAGACAATATAACCAGGCCATTTCAGATGTGTTAGCAATACACCCAAAATGGTGTCAACAAATTCTTCCTATTAATTCTTGATTTAGGAAGTAAAGGGCAAGGGAGAAGTTGCTGATGGACCTATGGTACCCCTGGGAGGGAAAGTAGAAATGTACCCATACCCAGACATAGTACAATGTCTGAAAAATAATCATGGAGAGGGCAATGGTAATCTGGAACTGTTTAACAGAGCTGATCCACCATCACACATTGCTTAAGGGGATTTACTGCTCTGTGAATCACCAGGAACCAGCTGATGTCCAGCTCTGCCTCTCATTTTGACTGGACATCTGGCCTGTGCTTTCATCTCCTACAGTGAGGGGAATGGAGCCCAAGGTTTCACATTGGTCCCAATCACAAGCAGGATACAAGAGGTACTGGCAGTGTGGAGTGTCAAAAGCACTTGGATGTGAAGTGATAGCAGGATGCTGGGGAGCAGATGTCCAACCTTGGTGAGCTAAATCTCTTTTGGGAAACTCATAGAAGGAGATCTAGCACCTTGTTCTGGTTCCTTTCTTCAAGCCTAGTTTGCTTCAGTATTCCTGTGAGCACACTTGTATTTTTAGGGCAACTGTCAGCCAAATTTGAAGTAGAAAATTATGTTGAGCAGGACATGAAACACTGTAATAAGCAGGTTACCTATTAACTTTGATAGCTTTCTGTTTTACTTCTCACTGTTGCCACAGGTCAGATTTTGATTTCACAATATTTTGCAAAACTGACAAAACCACATTTTGTATTGTATGAGTATCCATGGAGGAAGTAGAGGGGTTTGAGAGCAGGAGTTTCTGGGACACAAGCCTCTGGAAGCAGGATAATATTGCCAACTTAGGACAGCAACTGAACAGATTTGGTAAAATCATGCAAAGAAGGTTGGAAGAGACTCCAAGAGAAGATCTATTCAGTTCCTCTGCTTCAGCTGCATCTATTTGAATCTCAATAGTGATATTCTTGAAAACGTCCAGATATGACAATTCTACCATTCCCACAGGCCATTTATGACAGCACCCACAGGAAAGGTAAAAAAAGCTCACTGCTAAAATGATTCCAAGGATAAATTAAGCAACTTAGGTTTTTACTTAAGGCTGCTGGTAAATTCAGTACACTTTACTTTATCTGTTACATCCTGGGCATCTTTTCAATCATAACCTTCAGTGCCCCAAACAATAAAGAAGACACAGCTCAACTCAAGCTAATGCTGTGAGTTTCTGCGGCTCTGTGCCAGCTGAGGATCTGGCCTGTTTGTTTTTAAAATGGCAACTCAGACTCTGGACCACAACTCTGCAACAAGAGGTTGAGCTTTGAGGGTGCTGTCTCCTGATGTCCTGCTCACAGCACTCATCTCCTTTAGCAAATGAACCCTTTGTTCCTGCTGCAGACACGTTGGTTCACCTCCTCACAGACATCGGGGCAGAGTCCTGCCTGGAAGCACACTTGAAAAGGGCCCAGAAACACAAGGTTTGCTGAAGTGGGGGTCAGAGTACTGCCTGCAGTACTGCCCGGGGCTGTCTTCTCCTTCTGACTCAGGGATTTTGCAACACAGGGGAGATAGCAGGGTAGTGCTCCCTGGAATTTGGCCACTCTGCTCTTTGCCTAGCTATCTGTTTGCTTAAGAGTTCAATTCATCAGCCAATTACCATCCAATTGCTCTGGCACGTACTCACCCAGCTGGGCTGGCATCTCCCTGCCTGGCACCGGATGTTATTGAACACTGACATTGATTTAGTACTGAAGGTTGTTTTACTGGGTCTTGTAGGTGCCTTTGATGCCAGAGTTCTGGAAGGCAGTTTCACCCTGGTAATCTGAAAAGCTTGGATGTTCTTACGCATGTGCGTGGCATCCAGGACTGGCAAAAGGATACATTCCTAATGAAAAGCAGCAAATTAAATCAATGGCTGTGTTTTCTTTCAGCCTTCATTCTACTGTCCTGCTTTTCTTCCTTATCAGCTTTTGTGCCACCAGGCTCTCCTCTGACATCTTCCTCTTTCAAAAACTTTCTTCTCAATTTTTCTTTGCTCACAATCCTCCTCTGTTTGCTTGTCATCTTTACACACCTGCCATGCACAGCATCTTCAATACTTTCTGTATTGCATGCTTACAGGGGCTTGTGACATGCAATTCAACAACGGAATGCCTCCGTTGTCTCCTGGCCTGACATTGACAATATCATTTCATGCTTTCCATGACCTAAACTTTGACTCTCTTTGTGCTTTTTTGTCTTTCTTGGCCCTTGGCATTTTATTCTCACTCCACTCATCCTTTGGAGTCTCCTTCTTACTTGTTTTGAGGCATTTATGAGCAGGCTTGTGACACTGCTTGCACATGCATATACAATTTAGTGTCAGGGAAGAGTGTCTCAGACCTCTGTAATTACATTTGTGATTGCAGTTGCATTATTAGACCATCTTCTGGGATCATCTGTTTCCATGGTGGCTACAAATGCAGGAAGGAGGAGCCACCTCCCACACTCCCCAGGAACAAACACATATCTTCAGGAGAAAAGGACAAGCAACTTTTGCCAAGCTCCACAGGCACTTTCCTTTCCCCACAGGATTAATCTGGAGGCCTGCCAAGGCAATGGTTAGACACAGGGTTTGGGAAGTACTGTTACATCTCAAAGATGCAGCACTAACCAGATACTCAAGACATAGAACGTATTGTTCAGGGCTTGGGCCTCTGCAGACTTGCAAGCAAAGAAGTCTTTCTGAAAACTCTCTAAATTCTTTCTTACAACCGCCTTTTTCTTGTCCATATTTTCTTTTCAGTTTGATATATTTCATGCCTAAAAATGGCAACAGAGAAAAAACAAAGCAGCCAAGAAGGCCACTTAGTCTACCCAAAGTTCTCAATGAAACCTCTATTTGATGTTGTTCCTTTCTGTAAACAGGTACATTTTAGCTCAAGGGTTTTACTTTGTTAAGTATTATGGGATTGAGGGAGATTTGAAAATAAGCTTACATAATTGGTTTATCCTATCAGTAATGTTGATAACTGCATACCTTCGTTGGCTGGCAGACTAAACTGAGTCGTCATACACTAAATTAAACTAACAATCAGCAGAAAACCAGATGGGATTCATCTTTTATTATTGTTATTCAGCATGAATCCTTAAATGTAACAAGAGCTCAAGGTAAAAAGCTCATGCTGTGCTTTGATTAAGGCATTCAAATGCCTTCATCTTTACTCTACCACAGGCCAGACAGAACTAAGTGAGAGTAGCTTACAGGCCTCTCAGTGACAAACTTTATTTAAAATCCTTCTGATGTCTGTTTAGGATTAGGCATCATCCCTATTATTTCAAACAGAAGCTCATCATTGCTATCATATGAGGTTACACTGCTACAGTCCTGTGAGGAGCATGGCAAAGATCAGTCTAGTAAGTCTTTGAAGAGGCAAAGAACTGTGTTTGAAGGGTGAAATTATGTGATTTTTGGTAGCAGATTTTGAAAAAAAAAAAAAAAAAGGGCTTCATTCTTAAAACATTAATCAGTGAATTGAAGAGGTAAAACTCTTCATAGTGGTAAAGCCAATATGAAAATTAAGCATTCAATGGGTCCACAAATGGTAAAGAACCCAGCCTTTGCTTTACTGAGACAGGTACCCCTCTAGGCTTCAACAAACAGGCAACACGTTCTATTTCACACGACTTAACACTTGCAAATTTTGAAGACCTATCTGTGAGTAAAAATGAGTCCAGACAGGAAATCTTTATCTGGATTGCACGAAGCCAAAATTAGGAAATTGCACCCAAGATTCATCAAAGTGTGGAAAATTTCCCATGCAATTCAAAGTTTTAATGATTGACTGAATTTTTTTTCCTTCTCTCAATTTCTTTTTCTCTTCTTCCTCTCTCTATACTTCTCCCCCTTCTTCTTTTTCTTTTTAATTTTTTTTTTTTTTTTATGATTGCACTGTGCCTGCACTGACTTGGTAAACCTACCCATACTATTTAGACATGCCCAACCTAAATAAAGCAAGAAACTCTTAAATTCCATAGAGATGTTTCATTTTCAAGCTAAGAGGCAGCAACATTTAATTACTAGCAGGCTAATCCTGCAATCATCACTCACCACAACAACTCAGCACATGGAAGGGTGCTAAATTGATTCTAAATAGCACTGTGTAATGACTGACAAACATGAAAAACAAACAAACAAGAAAGCAAAGCTGTTCAGATAAAGGACATGTTCTGAAATGCGGTGGAAAAGCATGAATTAAAATATCCACAATGGCAGGTAATTTAGATCTAGGTTGATTTCCTGGTATACCAGAATGTTTCTCCCAAATCTCACAGGCTGTTTACCACACCTATTAGTCACCTATGGATTTTTTTGTATGAGGTATTCTTCCATGGCTGGGAGGGCAGCTGCACTAATTCATCAATATGGTCCTTTTCATGAGACCAGCCACAGTATGGATTGGCACTGATGAAGCAGCTCTCCAGTTTCTTCCTGAAAGCAAGCAAAAGGAGAGAGAACAGATATGATTTCAGGAGCTATAAATTCACCATTACCTATTTACATTCCATTTGCTACTGTGAAAAATAATTACAAATAATATTATTTGAGATTAGCTACTGAAATTATTTGTTCCTTTTACCTTAAGAAAAAAGGCTTTTCAAGCTTTTTAGTTAAATGCACTCACTCCCTACACCTGCTGCCTATATTAATTAAATAATGAAATTCCTTTTGTACCCTGCAAAAAAGGTGACAATTTGAGTACCTGAGATTAACTACTTAAATTTGCCTGTCTTCTAACATAATATTGCCCTGTGTAATATGAATTCCATATTCAAGCTTTTATATCCAAATACAAAATCTGCTAAAATGTGTGGTTCAAAAGACATAGCAACATCATACCTAAATCAAGAGCATCTAAACACCGTATGGGGCAGAAAGCCACAGAGAATTATTGTGTGTGATGAGATTGGAAGAAGAAAAAAGAAATAATCAGGACAACTACATTTGCTTTGCTCTTTGATTTCCATGAGTCCTCCCATAGAAGAGAGAGAGCACACAAGGGAACAAGGGTGACAGCTTCTGCAGTGATGACTTTTTGCTGGGCTTTTTTTGTTCCAATACTCTAGTTCAGAAAGCACAATGGGCTACTGTGCTTTCCACCAACACATAATTAACAATATCAGAGATTCCCAGCCCTCCTTGTTAATCCAAAGCAGTGTCTGATCTTTTCTAGAGTGTGCCCAGTGTAACATGTGGTGAATTGAATGAGCACCCCACTCTGAGCAGCTCTTCTGAAAGGCACCCAGTTCCACAAAACTATGATACAGTCTCCCCCAAATCCTGCTTTGACTAGTCATTCAGAAATGAGCAGAAAACCCATCTGCCCTATTTTAGTGGTTACATTTTATGCTGTAAGTCATAAACCTCAAAGATTGCTGAGGAGGATGCAGCCTATCTCAAATGAAGAGGACAAGGGGAGACTGTGCAGTGGCAACATGTACTGTTGCAATGTTCATTGCAGACACAGGAGCAGTGAGAGCTAACAGCCCCTGGAAACATTTTGTACTCAGGGATGCAACACAACCTGACACAGATCTTTCTTATAAAAGCTGAAGCAATGCACCTTCTTTTGGTGGGCACCAAAAATCTTCTTTTGTCACTGTACGTGACAAAAAGAGCTAATGAAACAAGCTGTGGATGTGGCATTTCGTCCACCTGTAGCTTTTTCAGTCCTGATAAACCCACTAAACTGAGTCAGAAATCACTCATTTTTCTCCATAGTGTTGCTCTGAAGCATTTGGCTGCAGAGAGCCGAGATACTGGCCTACGACAGTAACACAGGAGAGAGTATTTCAAGAAAGTTCCATCTGTACCTTTATGGTTATTATCATTTTGCCAAGTTCAGACCCATTTCTCCTGCTCACTGAGCTATATCCCAAAGGTCAATCTGGCATGCACCAAGTCAAGAGACAGGCCTTGAAAGAAATAACATGGGGTACATGCACTTTGTCTAGTAAGTCATGTCTATTAAATGTGTGAGGCAAAGTTGATGTTAATACCCATCACTTGCTTAATAACTGAGAGTGATAACAGGGAATGACAGGATAAAAATGCTGCCCTCTGCCCTTCATTGCATCTAGACATGTATGAGAAGCACTCACTACTTTAGACTCCTTCCCTCAGCTGAGCCAAAAGCTAGTTTTTATTAATTTTACTAATTTTAAACACAAAAAATGTTCAAGACAGAGCTGACCTGCAGGAAATGATCCTCATTTTTTATAACAAGATCCTGTTGTCCTTTCCAAACAAATGGATGGCTCCATTTGGTAACAACATCATTAAGAATCCATTTACATTTTTAAATCAGTTTATTATGATAGTTAATAGTTAATTATTAATAGTAGTTATTGTAGTTAACTTAAAAAAAAAAAAAGAAGCTGTTGATGTAAAAATGGAGACTGAACTAACATCATGACCATTTTAAGTTTCCTGTTCCCTGAAAGAGTAGTAATTGCTGACACAATCTGCCCATCCTTACTGACATCATCACAACCAGCTCAGATAAAGATGTTCCCCCTCATTAGAGCAGCACTTGTATGGGCACTGTAATGCTTATAGAAATGTTAATTCGGCAGCAGTTTGCCTTCTAGAGTGAGCAAAAGTTGTAGTGTATAAAAACCAGGAACCGTAATGCCTTGGTTTTACTTTTGTTTCATGGTTTCATGCAACACTGCAACTGTGAAGCTGCAGCATGAAAAGGCTCTTTTTGCCATATAGAAGTCTCTGTAGACAAGCTTACAAAATAGGTCTTACAGGAATATATTCTGATTAAGGAGGAAAAAAAACCAATGTAGAGATGGGCTATTAATTTAACTGGATTGGCACAAATATGCCACTTCAGAGGAATATACTCCTTTCGTATATTTAAATTTAAATACCAGGGATTTAAAAGGTGTCTGTTCAACTCTGAAAAAAGTCCTTATGTTATATTAAAGGGAAAAGTAACTAAACAAAAAGGAGGCATTTGAAGTTGGACTTTTGAACATGTACAAATGAGATGTATGAAAGGGAGTAAGGACAAATAAAGAACATCCAAATTTTGTGGGTGTTCAGGATGTTTTGGGAGACTTAGAGTTTCCTGGTGGGCTGCAATCATGTGCCACTCCTTCAGCACTACAGATCACCTGAGTACACCTGAACTTGTCTAGGTCCAGTTTGAGATAAATGGTGTACTGCATGCAAAAAGCCAGTCCTGTATCAGTCTATATCAGCAGCTGGAGAGGGAGGGAGGGAGGGAGGGAAGGAAGGAGGGAAGGAGGGAAAGAAGGAAGGAAGGAAGGAATGTGCGGAAGGAATGTGCGGAAGGAATGTGCGGAAGGAATGTGCGGAAGGAAGGAAGGAAGGAAGGAAGGAAGGAAGGAAGGAAGGAAGGAGAAACTTTCAGTAGTTTGATTTGATCTAATACATATATAAAAAGCACCCTTTTGTTTTCTAAAGAATGCTGCTCTACAACTAGATGACAATGGATTATAAATTACTGGATGTAAAGACAATTTTTTAATATATTTATATTATACTGGAAATTTTTGCTGCTTGCATCAAACAAACAAACAAACAAAAAAGCATCCTTTGACTGACTTTTATACAGGATATTATCATATTCTGGCAGAACCAAGTACCTCACCCCAGAAACTGTCTGACAGTGAGTGATGTCTTGTATCTCTGCCAATATTAGCTTTATGGACCAAGTAACAATATTATGTTAATAGCTGCTGATTGCTATTTCTGTACCAGGCTGTTCCAACACCATGGTGATGAGCATGCTGTTGGTGTCTGGAACAGATGGACAGAACACAAGAGATCTTTGCCTTGATTTCAAGACAAATAGGATTACCTGTTTCATTAATAATGCTACATGAAAGCACAGACAAAACCACAGTTCTATCTGCATCTCCAGTAAGTGACAGGAAGAAAAAGACACACAGCACACATTGGATGCACAAAAAATTTACCCTAACTTTAAGGGAGAGCAAACCTTTGATTCACTTGTAAAGCCAACACAGCTGCTTTATGCTGTTTAGAGTGGGAACAAAACTCACCATCTTATTGTAAGTAACAAGACTCCTTTGCAGCTCTATGCAAAAGTGATACTTGAGGCTGGAGATGAGGCAATTGCCTGTGTCCTGACCAGCACCACTGATTCTGTATCTGCTGACTTAAACACCCTTTACAAAGAAGTCATTGCAACAGCCTTCTGCCATTTGAGAAGAAAACTGAAAGCACTTTGACACTCGACATCAATGCTTTGATATGACAAAGAAATAGGAAGAAAGGTACGCTTCAATTCCATTCTGTTGTTTCTTGCTTACCACCAGCAACAGACTGACACTTTATTCTGTACTCTCTTTTTCTTTCACAGAAATGAGAAAGAAAGACCAAGAGACAAAAGGAGGACATATTTTCACTGTAGGTTGTGGAGTTCTGTTTAGAATGAAGCCTGTGACATTGGGGAAAAAATGATCTTGTGACAATCTCATACACAGTAGAAGATATGATGCTGTGTATTATTGACAAACTGGTTTTGAATGCCTGAAAAAGCAGTTATGTGGGGAAGAGAACTTGGACAGAGCACTGAGACCATAACAATTACAACTCCTTTCCTATCTCAGTGAAAATAAAAAAAAGAAATCTGGAATCTACTATTTTCATATAAGAGCTGCCAATTTCCCACTGATATCAGAAGCCAGTCAGTCATGTTTGGAAAGGAAATGACCTATTCCTGCATGGCAAGGCTAGCAGGTGCAGATGGCATGTGAACAAATTTCCCAGCCACTGATCTGTCAAGAGCACAAAACATAAAATGCAAACGGTTTTATGGACAATCATTCAGTTCCTGCCAGGTCATCCACAGACTCTAGAAGCATTTTATTCAACTTGGCATCCAAAAAGGTTTGAAATAAGGCCACCTACATAGGTGAAGTGTTACAGGAGCTGCCACAGCAAGCACAACCCGGCTCATGGCTCGTGTCTCAGCATGAAAGGAGGAACAGCCATGAAAAATGCTGAAAGTCTGAGGAAATGAGATTCAGCAGTGTCTGCTGAAAGTGTCAAGCAAGGTCAGCGCTGGGGGCGGCTCCTCGCCGTGGCATGCTGACGGCTGTGCATCAAAGCCTCTCAACTAAAAGGAGAAAACTTTCTGCCGTGCTTTTGCTCTTCATTCCCTTTTCACCTGCAAACAGCACCCATCTACGTCTGCCCGAGGAGTCACCTCACACTGCCACAAACATAAAGGGATTTTGAGCGGGTCCCCGTTCTCTTCTGAAATACAAAACTTGAGAAAATAACAGGAAATAGCAGAGCAAAAATGGTTTCCAAGAAGCACAGAGCCAAATCAGCACTTTGTTCTTAGTGGGTAAATTGAAAATCTTCTCTGCTGCTCTGTGGAGCAGGGTGAAATATAGTAGAAAGACTTATATTGCTGCAGAGCTTTGCATTTGCAAATATTGACTGCATTTTCATTAGGTTCCAGTCACAAAAACAGGTTGGATGAGGTTGTTAGTGTTAATTTGAAAGCTAAGCAATGATAGCTGCACATACAAGACTTCATCCCCTCCTTCTTCTGAGGGATGAGTTCCTCTCTCTTGGAATGGGTCTCAAAGATGGAGAGAACGAATTATCTTCTGAATTGCCTCTTTCTCTTAATTGCCTACAGACCATTTGGTGAGAGAAGGCGGCTGGCCTTAAGAAGGTGGTACATTTTATTTTCTCAATTACTTCTGTTCTCTTTGATAAGAAAAGTGAATCTGTGTAATAAGACAAGCAAATCTGTGTACAACACCATTGTGAGACTCCAACTTTATTATCTCAATAATTCAGTCAGTTCATTTTCATTAGGAGAAACCCAGAGTTTCCATGCTTTGGCACCAAAGTTTTAGCTTGGGTTCTAGAAGTTAAACTACATGCTTTTTGTTAACTTTACTATCCCTACAGTTAACTTACATATCCCCATTTAGCACTGCTAAATGACTACCAGAGATCGGTTGGGAGTGATGAGGTCATTATTCAGGGCATGAGATCAGAGAGTAAAAATCTCTATATTTGAGGCTGTGCCAGCTTCAAGGGGGAAAAAAATGGAAAGAGGAGGAACGAAAAAAGAAATTAAATGAAAGACTGCCCTGTAGCCTTCAGATTGACTTAGATATTCACCAGTGAAATCAGTGAAATATTCTTGGGCAGAAGTTAATTTTTAAGCTGATAAAATTCAAAATACTACCCAAGGAACATTGAAAACAACACTGGAAAATGTGACCTGAGGTGCTGTGACTTACACTGAGCATATTAAGAGGAAGACCACAGCTGCTTTGGGTATGGTGTCTGCTCTCAGGCACCAGTGTCCCACTCCACACAGTGTTTGTGGTTAAAACTTGTTTTCCATGATACAGACACTTCCAATATACAGTGTCAAAGACAGACTATCCAGGATAGGATGAACATGTAGTAATAATTCTCATAAGCAGTCTTCCAGTCTCCAAATTCCACAACCATTAGTTCCTCCTGCAGCCAGGAACACATACCCATGTCTGCTCCCAAAATTACACAAACAAACACCTTCCCTTTCCAGAATCAAGAGAACCAGTTTATTTGCATACTCTGATAGTACAAACATCACCACAAACTACTCATTTAGATTCAGGCAATAGTAGCAGATAAACTGTTGGCATTAACAGAAAGAAGGCACTTAAGCATCATGACATCTAGAGGAGGCTTTGTACTGGAAGACAGCTCTTGTTTCCCATACATACCCAGCACTCATAGATGATACACAAGGCTCAGTTCTAGCCTGCTGGCAAACTCAATGTGCAGGAAAAGGCCTAAGGAGCCTGGAAACCCCACCACTACTGCCTTTCTTGGCCCCGGAGCTGATTCAGATGTTGGCTGAGGTTGTGCAAGCACAGATCTGAGCAGTCAAGATACCTGTGCTAGGTTACAAGGCCAGGACTGCTCAGGCAGGAGTCACTCAAATACCCTGGTCACACCACCTGTATCAGACTGTTGTGAAAGTCTTTTGGCAGGTTTGACACTACCCTGAATTCCTTACAGAGGGGAATACTGATCTCACTGCCTTGCTGTTGTCTAATATTAAAAACTGTGACCGTTGGAAGAAGGGCTCATGCCCTGCAAACTGATCACCTATTAAAATTGGAAAAGTAAGGCCAAGAAGGCAGGAATTTAATGCAGAAGTCTGCTATCTCACAGAGTAAGATAAGAAATAAAATAAAAATGGGGAATAGGAATTAACTTCCTTAGATTCAAGAAGTATTTATGATATGATATGTATTTATGATATATTTATGATATTAGTATAGATAGGAGCTGTGTTGTTAGACAACACATCTTAGGGTATACTGTACATATAGTTCTTGTAGGAGCTTTAAAGTTTTATTACTTTCTAGAACCATAAGTTACAGTTTGTTTAATTGAAATATTATCCTGTTACAAGCCCTACAGAAGGGTAGAATTGTAACAGAATTTTTGACTGAGAATTTCAGTGAGGCAAAGAAGGTTTTTTTATCACACCTATCTATACATATTCTTTCATCCTAGTTATGTCAACAGATATTTTATATTTGGTGGAAAAACATTTGCAGTTGGCTAAGCACCTAGATAAAGCCCCTTTGTTTTCTGCAGTCAAGATGTATTTTTTTTAACAGGTAATGACATTATCTACCTGAAAGCCACCTTTCTTTCTTACCAAGGCTGATTCAAGGCACACATTCCCTGTGTAGAATAAAAAGGTGCATATTCTCTGTGCAGAATAAATTTTTCACTGGTGCTAGTAAACATGAGGTAGGTTATTCAGGCCCATGCCTGGAGCAAAATGAAATTTTCAGAGACAGAGAGGACATGCACACAGCTGTTTATTCTGAACAGTTCTTCTGATAGGTTCCTCTTTCATTTTCCATTTAAGCTTTTGCATTTTTTCCCTGGGACAAAAACATAGCTTGTCACTATCAGATATTTCAGCTACATGTTCTCAAATAGTCAAAACCAAAGCACTAGAAAAACAATGGAGTTCTTACCTACTGAGATGAAGATTAAAGATGAAGATGAGGATAAGAACTACAGAAAATTGTTCTGGTTCACAAAATGTGCCTATTAAACTTGACCTACATGTTTGGGTAGATTGCTTTGTGCACCTGCTACTGGTGTATTTTGTTTTTTTCATTCATCCCCACTAGACAAATATATGTAATTTTAGAATGATTAGCAGGTTAAGCAAGATAAATCAGCAATACCAATGTAAGAAACAGTTAAAAAAATGAAATCTGCATATAGATATATACCAACTCCTGGTAGTTGCCTAGCACCTAATAAATAACCAAATAAATGCCAACAAAGTCCCATAAGACTGCAATATTGTAAACCTGTCCCTCTATTCTCCATAAAACAGGGCTGCAAGATGAAAGCGGGTTTGAGTTTAGAAAGCTGCTTCCATTTGCCCCTTCTATGTTCCAATGAGGTGACCTTGCCAGTGCTGGAAATCACCAAATATGAAGGAAGTATCTTCTCCAACTGTTCTAATTTTGATAAAAAGCCCTTTGTCATCATATTTTGTGAGTGCCTATTCTGCTGTCTTCACTTCCTCTTAGAGTAACTTTTGAATCCAGTGCTGATTTTCAACTAAATCTGAAAATGAATCACAGGTTTCAAGACAAAATCATCCCAAGTTTAGTGAAAGTAGGCTGCCAGCTGAGAAAAAGAGGAAATCCAGATGGTGTCTCCAGCCATGGAAAAGAGCAAAAGCCTCATTCTTACCAGGCATCAGACAATCCATCTAAGACAAAGACCATACAGGCCAGGGGGAAAACTTGCATGAATCCATTGGAAACCAGGCTTCAATGATTCCATTACTTATGGACTTTTTGCTCAATTCTCTTAAACTTTTCTACCACACACAGGGCTAGGGTACCCTAAATATCTGTTCATGCCATTCACAGATCAAACTGTGCTCGCAGAATAGATCTCCTTAGTGCCCCAAACCACTTAATAGTTCTTCAAATATCTTTTCCACATATCTACAATTTTTCTTAGCGTAAGAAGCCACTTTCATATGTGGCCCAATTTAAAATGTGACTCTGCTCTGGAACTGGTTTGTAAAAGAATATGAGTCAGTGTTTTTCTTTCTGTTTGTTGAGCTCAGATATTCAAATCCCCAAATGGTATTCACTCACTTTTTGTGCAGGCAGAAGTCCTGCCCATGACTTCATTCATATGCTTGTGAATTACCAAAAAGGCTTTATGCCATGTAAAGGTGGTTTCTTCTGCATTTAGCAGTGCCAGTGGATGGGATTAACCACCTCAGAAGTTTCAGGGTGCTAACAGAAGAGTCCATGGCAGTACTGCTGCCTCAGTTGAGGCAGAGATAGCTGCCATACCACAGACCAGGATTTTAAACTGCTTAAAGCTAATTGTGCTTAATATGAATTAGGGAGAACCCATAGAAACTTCTCCATGACAGACCAGTTTGTAGCAGCTAGAAGCACTCATGTGGCTGTGGACAGAAAGCCTTTTTTCTCTGCACAGCTGTTATCTGGAACAAAACATCTGTCCATGTCCTCACCCAGCCAAGGCTGCAGAGACTGTTATTCCAAGAAAGCAACAATCAGAAAGAGAGCCCTTAAGATTCCAAAACTACCTATTCAAAAAAAGAAAAACGTTCTTCTCCAGCAACACAGACATCATAAGGCCTAAGTTTATTACACTTCCTCATAGAACAAAATGCTTTTTGGCACATTTTCCAATGCCATAAATGCTGTGAAGGAGTGAAAATCAAATTAATACACAGAACAACTGTTATGACTCAGCCTTCAACCCAAAAGTAGTGATCAGTACTGATCATCTGTATCAAGCAAGTTTTGCACATTCTTTCACAGTTTCAATGGCCTTTTAAAAAACCAAACACACACAAAAAGGGGGGGTGCCCATCTTGTCTCCAAACAAATCGCAATTTTTTTGTCTTTTGGTATTCATAGCTTGGCATGTATCTTCTAAATTAACAAGTACCTTAATACTAGAAGGTAGTAGTAGGCTCTCTCTCCTATCCCCAGCCATCCACTTCCATAAAAGTGCTAGGAAGCTGGAAGACTGGAGTCCCCTGTTCCTCTTCCACATAAAGTGAAATGGCCAGTGGGGTTCCACGTTATTAGTGTTGCATGTTGAGTGCTGCAATAGTCAGAGAATGATAACACAAGCCTTATTTATTTCTTTAGGGAATCCGGCTCAAAGAATCACCCCCCATCCACTTTTTGCACTAAAAAGACAGCTATTAACTTCCTGATCTGCCTGCCTGTGACAGACAAAGGAAGGGAAGAAATAAAAGAAGTAAGTGATGATGTTAACTGAGGAATACATTACTTCTGGTAGTCAGATGGAGAGAAGCCTCTGAGGAAATGTAATCACCACACCCTGCCAGTTATTAAAGGATTGCGTGGAAGCCATGGCTGGGTGACTGCTTATGCAAACATAAGGAAATATTTGCTTAATAAAAAGATTAAACAGAAGGTTCCCTGACAATGTCTGCTGTACCCAACAGGACTGGACTGTTACAGAAAACATGGTCTCTCACTCAGATCCAACTGAGGCAAACTATGGTGCCTGCGTGCAGCAGACAGATCTGTGCATGCACAGGTTAACTGCAGGATTCAAACCACAGGGGAAAAAGAGAAAAATGCTATTTTTAACCTACAGACTGTGACAAAAAACAAGCTCAGAAAATTAGTTCTGTTATGGATCAAGACTTACATGCATGTGTACTTTCCAGGCAGAGCAGAGTTGAAACTTGTTCTATTTGAAGGATCTGTTGCTTAGCAAACTTTCAAATGAAGACTTTTCACATGCATCTTAAAGAAGAAATTGTAACTTGAAATTTGGCCCAAAATACAGATTTTTAAAATGTGGAGCTGTAGGGAAAAATCAATCAATACATACACAAAATATACCATAATAAAATTTACAAGTATAATTCCTACTATGAATATCCAGCAGAAATGAACAACACTGCAGAACTCTCTTGGTTACATTTTTTACCAGTGAATGGTACTGTTCACATTCTTCAAAAAGATTAGAAGTGGGAGGTTGCACGGAGCTATTCTGATTCATTTAATCTTTTTTTGTCTTTTTCCAACTAAGCATTTTCACAGGGGAAAAACAATGATGTCATCAAGTTCCTCTCTCTGCTGAGACTGTGTAGTTGCAAGGTTTTCTGCCGATCTATGGATTAGAAAATTTCTGTAATATTGCTAATAAAATAGATTACCTTGCCATTACTGCGTGGTAGTTCATGAAGGAGATAGAAGTACCTCATGACCTGCTTGTACACCACAGTTAGGAGATTAAGAATCACACAACATTCCAGGATACCAAAAAGGAGACCAGAAATAGGCACAACTTTCATTTGAATAAATCAACAACATATTTTATTAGTTATTCTTGTCTGCAACATGATTTTCCTAGTTAGAAGAAACAAACCCAGATGCGAATAACACAGATTAAATTCTGCCTCTGCAGTGTGCTGCAGCCTTTCCTGCTACAACTACTGATCCAAATGTTAAAAAAATCTAGGAAAACTGCTATAGCTTCACAATAAAAGCATTAAATTAATTAGCTACATTTCTAATTACCAGGCAAAAAGGACAAAGCTAGTTGTTGCCATCTTCACTATCCACTATGTTTGTCGTTGTGCTGTTTAAGAAAAAGGGCTGAGATACTGAGTTATTTGTGCCCAGCTCTGACTCCATTTGAATCTGAGCTTAACTAAGCAGAGACAGCAGTGAGTTGCTACTCAAGGCTGCCACCTCCTGTCTTAAATCTCCACTCCCTCACGGGATGATTAGTAACATGATCAGGGTGTTCCTCCCAACACCAGCTTTGATTGTAAAGCTAATTCTGCGTAGAAAGGATGTTTCCTCAAAAATAGTCAGAAACAAATACTTACGTATGTTACAGGAACTAGAGCAACCATGCAACATGTCGTATCCATCTTAGAGCAGCTATTGATTTCCATGGATATCCAAAGCTATGAGACCTAATGAAAATAATAAAAAAAGATTATTTCCTTCTCAAGCAGCACTATGCTGTGTCACTGTTCTGCATCACAGCAGATAGGCCTATCCATCTTATTATGCACATTAATCAATTGCCAGATAAACTGACATCTGAAAAGTGCTACTGCATTTATAAACTGTTGATTAAAGAGAGAAAGGCTGCATTTTTTCTTAAGTATTAATACTAATTTAAAGTACAAGTGGAATCAAAACTGCCAAAGTTGAGAAATTAGAGGCCAGTCTTACACTTTGCACACTCCAGGTGCCTGACAGTTCTTTGCTTCTAATCAATTAGGTGATAATCTCACAGAATTTTATTTGTATCTGAGACTCTCTTCATGAGCCTGGCTACTGGAATTCCAACTGGAATGCACCTTCCTCTCTTACCATCTAGCCTGAGACATAAGTATCTCCCTGATCAAGAAGCATAAAAATTCTCATACAAAAGTTTTAAGAACATACAATGTTCACGTGCAAAATTAAACAAACAAATCAAAACAAACCTCCTCAAAAATCTGTATTTTCTTTCCTTCTTTGTCTAATTCAATTTGAAATTCAAGGCAAATAATCTCTACAAAGTTGCTAGTTAAAAGTTTGTGATATTGAGTGTGACAAGGAGAAGAGAGGTTTTCCTTATTTCAAGTTAGTGGTACATCCACATATTTGAGCTATTTCCCCCATTTTCCTTCTCTATCTTAGGAAGTTTTTGGACTTGGTTTAAAAAAGGCTTTAAAAATACCAAGTCTTCTAAGAAAAAGTGAAAGGTGCAACTCAAACTCCCAGCAATAACAGATATTGATAATTTGTATGCATTCTGTAAAAGCTACTTAAGGAAAGACATTGCACTTCATTCTGAAATGTCTTCCTCATTTAGTCAAACCCTTAACACTTACAGAGATGAGGCATCCACAGCTTCTCTGGGTAGCCTGTGCCAGTGTCTAATCACCTTTGCCATAAAAAATGTCTTTCTTATGTCCAATCTAAACCTGCCCTCTCCATTTTAAACCATTTACCCTTGCTGTGTCACTGCAGCCCTTGGTAAAGAGAGCCTTCTGCAACTTTTCTTATAAAGCCCCTTTCTAGGATTGAAAAGCCAAAAAAAGTCTCCCCAGAACCTTCTCCAGGATGAACAACCCCAGCTCACTCAGCCTGTCTTCATAGGAAAAATGGAAAACCTCACTGCTTTCCATCTTCTAATATGTACAGTATTTTACAGCAACTACAGATACTCTCATGTAGAAGCATTTAGTAAGAACTGATTTTAGAAGTGCAGAAAACAGATAAAGAATGGTAAAAAAAATCCATATATCAATTAATTAAAATCAATATTTACCTGCATGGGGCTTAACTTCACCATAATAAAGAATGAATTTATTTGAAACCACTTTCTTTGAAAATTTGAGATTCAAATTGACTTCAGCTACTAGAATTCAGCACATTACATCAAAACACTATTTTGCATGTGGTGTGGATGAGTCTTGAAAACTGCATTTATTCTTTTAACAAGTCAGTATTGAAGCTCACAGTATTAAAAAATCAGTGTTGTGATTGATGCACAGGACTGGCCGTCAGATGATTTAGATTCTAGTCTTAACTCTGTCTCAGACTTCCCCTATGAGATCATCACTTACAATTATCTTGTCAGAATTGGCATCTAATTTTGGATAACCCAGCTTTGCCTGCCAGACTTTAGTATCTGGAACCCAGTTTTCAGAAAATGGTTTCATTCACTTCAGCTGGTATAAAAAGGACTCGACATCTCTGGAAATCAGGTTCCTAAAACTCTGAAATTCCATTGGGTGCCATTTATGTCTCTGGAAAGTGGTCTCAAAATGTTACCAGTGATGTAAGGGGAGTATTCAGATTTCTTAATACTTTGCATCCACTGCACATGCCTAAACTACTACAAAATATTTAGGGCAATGGAGAACAGGGTCTGGAGAGAGCATCCAGGAGTTTCCCATGAGTCCAGTGTCTAGCACATCTCATCATCCGCTTCATCTTAAGGCCTCAGAAATTAAACTGTTTCAAGTAAGAAGCAAAGCTAAAACGGCAGATTTTCTTTACCATAAAACTATTTGTGGCCTCTAAATTTTAGTGAAATCAGCACAAGTATACGCCCTTCACGGATCTGGGCTTTTGTGACAAAGCATCATCACATCTACAGTGGTCAAAATTCATGATGATTTGCAGTGCCTGAACTCTATGGGATAACCTTGTTTGAAGTTGAGTCTTAAAAGCTTGGAATGGCAGATGGGACATATGCTAGAGATACTACATGAAATGGAAATTTTGTTGAATTTCAAACACAAAGAGACCTTTACAATGTGTTCTTACGTTTATCTGGAAATGAGCCAACAAAAATAAACGTTCATACTCTGTACCCCTGTGACACTAAAAAGAAAAATATTTTCTTTGCCCCGTGAAGAAATGTTTGTGAAAAATACCCAAGAAATCCTCATAGTATTTTAGTTACAGCCAAATATCTCAAGAATCCTCATGTAACCTACACTGGATCATACCGTCTGTGTGAAGATGTTTTGCAATTATGCCAGTACTTCCAGCTCAGATGACTCAGAATGGGTGGTGCTTATAGGGAGGAGAATCCAGACCCTTTTGTCCTTCACAGAAATCCAGGCCTGCTCAGCACTTTCACTCTGGTGCAGTTTGTCAACCAATTTGTCTTTTCTTAGCAGGAAAATTGTCCTGCTTTGGCCCCCATGGCCACACTGCCTCTGGCACCTGAGCGTGGTTGGCTTTGATAACCAGGAAAGTGAGATATTCAGGATCTGGTCAAGGTCAGAGTCCCTTAATGCTGGTGAGGTAGTCACACAATATTGAAGGTGTGTCTGCTGAATGCTTACCTGCCCTTTAAACCCTTGATGATCTATTCAGAAGTATCCAGACTGTTTTTAACTTATCACATCCACAGTTTAATACATCCAGAAAATGATCAGTGTTTAGTCAGGAAATATTAATTCTCTGTGAATATTTCTAGTCTTCTGGTTTTGGTAAAGTAATGAAATAAATCCAAAACAAAGGTAAAATGCCTCAATAAGAAACCAAACAGATTATTGAAGAAAAAAGATTAATGCTAGTTTTCAGGTAGAATGTCTTTCCCCTGCCGTGCCAATACAACATGGAACCAGCCTCATCAGCATAGGAATGAATTGGCCTCAGTTTCTCCAGCCAGCTAGAGTTTGCAGGTCCAAATTCTATACACCTACACAGGGAGAGAGGGTTCTGTGGGGAGTGGAGGTGAGACGAAGGAACACACTGTTTGCTTTACTGCAAGCAAGATATCACTGGCAGCAAAGTGAGGATAGGCCCTCCTTTCTCTTCTATACTGAGCAGAGCTATAGGACAGCTGTTGCAATAACTCTTTTTCCCTTTTAATTCTGAGTATTTCCTGCCTCTCTTTGTATGCCTGCACTCTAGGATAAGCACAGAGCACTTAATGGGCAAGTTCATGAGGGTCTGTCAAACTCAGTATAAGAGAGAGGTAGCACTTTTCACTGATAAGCTTCAGCACACTGCTTAGGCATCATACTTTTATTATCTTCTATCATGGCATCTTGCTCACTCACAGAAGTCACAGCTTAGGACTGTTAGGAAACTGTGGATAGTTCTCCCCATGGCTTTTCTTCCTACAGGCACTGCTTTTTTTTTTAATCTTTAAAATAAGAAGTAATACCTCAGTTCAGCTATATCAGTAAAATAAGTTTAAAAAGATATGTTTGTTCAAACCACATTATATTTCCTCTCCTGCACTGCACATGACATAATAAATTACAAAAATCTTTTATGGCTATCCAGCAGCTAACAGCAACAACAGCTGGTAGTAAGAACCGTGTAAGAATTTATTGACTATACCATGCAGGATATAAGTTGTGTCTGGAACAGAACCTGTATCCCTTTGATATGAAATCTTTATGCTGGGCTATAACCAGCAAATTAACCATTTATATTTGCCAGACTTCAGTATTACTATTTCTTGAGAGACTTTGATTACACTGTAAATTCTGATGGCAACTATCAAACTAATTATTAAACCAATCCTTTGTAATATTCTTTAACTGATAGACTAAATTCCTGGCAGGAAAAAGCTAATCTGATAAAAGCCACAAAACATTATTAAAAAAAGATTTGTGTGTTATATATAACTCATTTAAGGATCTAGTGAATATCTAACCTCAGAAAAGTTAGTGAAGAAAGTTTGCTCCTTTTTTACTTCATTGCTGCCATATTAAAACATAGTTTGCCTTGGAGCAGAGTAAATGTTGCCACCACTGTACATGAGGAGGCACAGCTGAAGCATTCTTCATTATTTGACAAATAATTTGAACCCAAAGTGAAACATTTCTCACTCAGAGATTGCAGATGCTTTATCCATGAGCATTAGTATGAGGTGGCATGGTACCTTACCTTGCTTTGTGGTACTAAGGCACAGGCTGTTTAAGTGTTACGTCCAGAATGACCCAGCAAGTCCAACAGCAGAGTAGGAAACAGGGTGTAGTTCCCCTAGTGAGCCCTCAATGATGGGTTCAACAAGCTGAGAGATTTAAAACATACAGATTAATCAATTTTTCTGGACAAAGAACAGGCTTTTAAGGCAATTGCTTTATGCATCTGGCTACAACCAGCAATGTATACCGTGCCATGCTCTGAAAAGCAGATTAAAATAAGATCATTCATCATATGTATACCAGAAAGCAATCCATATCAAGGTAAAAGTGTGCAGAGAAACCAGAATGTCCTTCCATCACAGCTGCACACCACTGGACTAGTCCATGTTTGCTTCCATAGCTTCTTCAAACTACCAGGTATAACAACCCTGTTATTTCCTCATTCTCAATATCTGGATGTGATTAAAGCTTTAAAAAGTCAAATATTACGGCCTATATTCTGGTATTTTTAAAATTTCTGATTGTTCTCACTATTCTGTAAAATTAAAGGTAGAAAAAAAATTACAACCATAAATATATACATCAATCCATATGTAATAGGAGAAATGGGTTTAAAGTCTTTACAAAAGACTCTATCTGAAAGGATCTGCCAGGTTCTGTAAGAACGGGTGTGGGGGTCTTTACCGACACCAAGCTGTGCAAGTTTGCTGCAGAGCAAAGCACAGCCTGAACTTTTGAACTTTGGGGAAGAAGGAACAGACCAAATAGACTTCTGAGTATTAGCTTCTCCACCCAGGGTGGGCTAATGGTTAATTTTAATGGTCAGGCAATGCATAATGGGGGGAATACACGTTCAAGGGGGAATATGTAGTAGGGAAGGCTGTACCTGGGGAAAGAAAGAGGAACACGTGTCCTGCAAAAAGTCGAGAGAAACCCCACAGGGGTATGGCCCAGTGGTCTCTCTCCCTTTATTCGAATAAAGTTGATTTTTGCAGGATTCCTCTGTCTCCGGTGTGGACACTGGCCTTTCATAGCCTGATCTCCCACGCAACATGTAACTCTCAAGTACACAACCCCCCTCGCGGTTTTATTGTGTGAGAGCTGATTGTAACAGCCTGCTTTTCACAGTGGACCCACACAGCTCATGGCATGCAGGGAAAAACCTGAGATTTGTTCCCGACTTCGCGTGGAAGTCACTGGGATTTGGGGCAACACAATAAACAAATATTGGGCTGCCAGAGACAATGCAGGAGGTGATACTTATCCTTTACAAATATTGGGCTGCCAGAGACAATGCAGGAGGT
>CM031859.1:100205167-100239479 GCA_018697195.1 Certhia americana
TACTTATCCTTTACAAATATTGGGCTGCCAGAGACAATGCAGGAGGTCATAGTTATCCTTTACAAATATTGGGCTGCCAGAGACAATGCAGGAGGTCATGAGTAGTCCTTTACAAAGTATTAGGGCTGCCAGAGAGGAGCCTGTATGATCCTCTCCCTATTTCCTTTATTCGGACGGCTTTTCCTTTATTCATCACAAAAGCACTGCTGGCCTAGGGCAACCTGGGCTAAGGCCTCCTGTTGCGAGTGAATAAGTCAGAACTCTCATGGGATGTCTAAAGGGGCTATGAAATAACAATCATTCATCGGGTCATCAACAGTAGGCTCTTAAAAGTATCGCGTGCCGTATTTCGCTCAAGCGCGAAAGAGCGAGTCAGAGCAAGACCGCGCGGGTGGGGCGGAATGGTCGTGAGGGGGAAGAGGCGAGCGCGGATTCCACCGTCCCCGCCTCCACATCGGTATGTGAGGAGACGAACACAAAGATGCGTGCGATGTGACAAGTTGGGATTGACTTCGGGAGCGTTTGAGGTCGCCTCTAGGGGCTCTGGTTACCTTGCCGGGGCGGCTTTGCCCCCCCCCCCCCCCCCCCCCCTCCCCCCCCCCCACGCCCCCCCCCCCGCCACCACCCCGGACCCACCCCCGCCCCCCCCCCCGCGCCCCCCCCCCGAGCGCCTGGAGACGTGTGGCTGCCCGGGCTCGCCATGGCAAGCGGGGGCAGGGCGCGGCGCCGGCGGGGGCGGCGTCGGTTGACTGCTTCCGGCGTGCGTGCGCGCGCGGGCGAGCGGGCGGCGCGGCCTGCGCTGGGGGCCAGCGCGGAGAGCGGGGGGCGTGTCGTTGTCGGTGTCGGTGTCGGTGTCAGGTTCGGTGTCGTGCGCAGGGCCTGTCGGTGTCTCCTCGCATGCGATGACACGCTGGGCTAGTGAAGGTGGTGGTGTCGACAGCGGCACTTCTGGGCGTGAGAGTGTCTAGCTGGGCGCGGTCGGGTCCCGCCCTGCCCGGCGCGGGGACGAGGGGAAGTGGGAAGCCGGGCGACTCTGCCCCCCGGAGCCCGGTCGCGGCATTCTCATGGCCGGGCAGCCGGTACCCCGGCGGGCTCAAGGGCCTCGGGCGGGCCGGCCCTGCTGTGCACAGACATATACCCGGGCGCGCCCGCCATCCCGGCCCAGGGTCGGAATGATGGGAACGGAGGAGAGGCTGGCGCACTGGGCTGGCGCAGCTTGGGCTGGTGGCATCTGGCTGTGGCTTACTGGGCTGCGGTGGTTCTACTGTGCCTGGTGGCTTACTGGGGCTGAGTGGCACTAAGGGCTGGTGGCACTCTGCTGGTGGCTACTCTGCTGGTGGCAACTGGGCTGTGGCACTTGGGCTGGTGGCAGCTGGGCTGGTGGCTCCTGGACCGTGGCACTCTGGGCTGGTGGCACTATTACACTCTGGTGGCTACTCTGGGTTTTGGATGTGTTCTGGTGGCACTGGCTGGTGGCACTCTGCTGTGGCACTCGGGGTCTGGTGGGCACTGGCCGGATGGCACTGGGCCGGTGGCACTCCATGCTGGTGGCACTCTGCGTGTGCTACTCTGCTGGTGGCACTGGGCTGGTGGCACTGGGGCTAGTGGCATCTCTGTGCATGTGGCGACTGCTGCTGGTGGGCATTAGGGTCTCTGCTGTGGCTGTCGCCGTCTTGCACGCGGGGACTACCGAGCGCATGTCTGCTGCTCTGCCGCGCCCTCCGTCCGGCTCGTCGCGGTGCCCACTGTGTTTTACTGGCCGTCGATAATTCCCTGATGTTCTCGTACGTGTAGCCTGAGCGGAGTCTCTGCTGTGGCTAACGAGGTTGAGATAAAAATGCGATTTAAAAAAAAAGAAAATAGATTCTGAATGAGCGCCATCGTTCACAAGATGCAATCGGTCGTGTGTCCTGTGTCTGTCAGGTTATTAGTTTAGGGAAATATTTGTGGGGTCTGTTGTTAGGTTTTTTTTTTTGGGAGGTGTGTTTGATTTGTGGTTTTTGTGTTGGCTAGCTGACTGTCAATTAGAACGTGATCTATTCCCTTAATACGCCGCTCTGATCTGCCTTACTTAGCTTTGTACCTCCTTAATTGCATTTGTTTTTAATGGAAGGTTTTCATCCCGCATCCTTTGTGGGGGCACCTTTTTTCGGCGCAAGCAGAGCTACCGGGCTAATTGGAAATCCTATCCATTGTTTGATTTCAGGGTGTGAGGGCACTGCTTGGGCAGAGTGAAAAAAGTATACCTATGTTTAAAGGGGCAGAAAGAGATGCAGATGCTATCGGTGGGATGATATATCACCGCTTGGGTTAAATTTTTTTTTTTAGTCAGTCTTAGCGGTTTGCCCTTTGTAATATCAATATTTTTGGAGAGTGTACCTTACTGTGAGTTACATTAAAATCTCTTAAAATGGGCATAAAAAAGCTAAATTTTTTTTTTAATGAGGATCACTTGGCTACATAAAGAGGATTTTTTTTGTGGAGTCCTAGAAAAGAATTAGTTGAGGATCAAAGTAGTTTTATTAGAGATTCACATCCTAAATTAGATAGGGTTTTCTAATTAGCATCTGAAATTGTTAGAATGTTCTAGGAAGAAGAACATCATATTTGACGAGTTCAGGGATTTGACATTTTGATGTCTTTGTTAAGCCTCATAATTTACGCAAAAAATCATCTTTTAATAGGGCTCTAGAGCTTCTTTGGCTTACTTTTTTATAATCTCTCTATTGAGGGAAAAATTATAGGAGAAAAAGAGTGCATTTTCTTGTTAAAAAGGGGTATATTGAAGGGCTGCTTTATGGTTTTGTTGGTTTTAATTCGAGGTTTTTTTGTTCTTTTTTGTGGGTTTCTTAATATTCTATTGGAGGCCGAAATTGAAACAGAAAAAAAAAATAAAAAAAAAATTCATGGCTTGCATGGCATTGGTGTGGTCCTTTATATAGGTCAATAATTCCCTGAGACTGTAAAATGTGTAGGGGTATTGGTGTTGAGCAGGCAGTGTTGTGCAGGGATGCTCAAGTGTGACACGGGTTAAAAACGATTGGAAGCTAATACATTTCCCAGAGCGTGGGTGTGTAAAGATTTCTCTTTACACACCTAGGCTATCTTCACATAGACATGCTGTTGAATTGCCTATGAGACTCTGGATGCTCTATCGCATACATTTTTCGCTCCAGCGCTCGCGCCAAAGACGAGCAGTCGACCCCCCTGGGCGGAAGGCGTGAGGGGGAGGCGGAGCGCGGACCCGTCCCCCCCCCTCCACCTCGGTCAGGAGACGAACCACAAAGATCGATGTGACAAGTTGGGTGACTCAGGGAGGCTTGGGGGCGCCTCCAGAGCTCTTGTTCCGGGGCGGCTTTGGCCAGCCCGTTGCTGCCAGCCGCCTGGCAACGGGGCAGGGCCGGCGGCGGGCGGGGCGGCTGGCGGGGACGGCTCCCCGGCGTGCGTGCGCGCGCTGCGGGCGGGCGGCGCGCTGCGGGGGCCCGGCGAGAGCGGGCGGTGCGTTGTCGCGTCGGTGTCGTGTCGCTGGTCGGGTCGGTGTCGGTGCGGAGCCCTGGTCGGTGTCGCAGCGATGACACGCTGGGCAGGAAGTGGTGGTGTGCGACAACGGCACCGGGGTAAGTGTCCTGCGGGCGGCGCCGGTAACCCGCCCTGCCGCCGTGCGGAGGGAAGGGTATAGCCGGCGACTCCCCCCCCGGAGCGGCGCGCTTCCTGGCCGCACCGCCGCGGCCGCGCCCGCCCGGCCCTGCTGCCGACACCGGCCCGGCCGCCATCCCCGGCCCGAGGGCGGAATGAATGGGCGGGAGGGCTTGGCGGCACTGGGCTGGTGCAACTTAAGGGCTGGTGGCACTGGGCTTGGTGTCCTCCTGCTGGTGCACTCTGCTGGTTGCACTGGCTGTTGGCACTCGGGTCTGGTGGCACTGGGCTGGGCGTCACTCTTCTGGGTTTCACTCGGCTGGTTGTCACTGGGCGGCGGCACTGGGCTGGTCGGCACTGGGCTGGCGCACTGGGCCTGGTGGCACTCTGCTGGGGGGCACTGCCTGGTGCACTTGCTGTGTGGGCACTGTCGGGTGGCACTGGGCCGGTGGCACTGGGCCGGTGGAAACTCTCTGTGTGCCCTGGCCGGTTGTCACTGGGCGGTGGCACTGGGCCGGTGGCACTGGGCTGGTGGCCACCTCTGCTGGTGGCACTGGGCTGTGGCACTGGTCCTTTGGCCCCACTGGGCTTGTGGCACTCTCGTGGTGGGCACTGGCTGGGTGGCACTCTGGCTGTTGGCACTCTTGGGCTTGTTGGCACTGGTCTGGGCACTGGTCTGGTGTCACGCTGGCTGGTGGCACTGGGCTGGTGCACGGCTGGTGGCACTCTGCGGGTGGCACTGGGCTGGTGCACTGGGCTGTGGCACTGGGCTGGTGGCACTGGGCTTGTTGCAACTCTTCTGTTGGCACTGGCCTGTGGCCACTCTCTGGTGGCACGTTTGGGGTGGTGCACTGGGCCGGTGGCACTCTGCTGGTGGCACTTGGTGGTGCCTCTGCTGTGGCACTCCTGCTTGTGTCACTGTGGCTGGTGGCACTGGGCTGGTTGCACTCTGCTGGTGGCACTCTGCTGGTGGCAACTGGGCTGGTGGCACTCTGCTGGGCTTGTCCCCGCCTTGCCCAACCGGTGTACCCCGTCGCTGGCTCTGTCTGCCCCCCGCCCCCGTCCCCGCGTGCACTGGTTTACCAGCGTCGTATCCTGAATTTTCTCTTTCCTACTTGACCTGAGGCGAGTCCTCGCTGTGGCAACGAGGGTTATATCAAAATGCCCGATTTAAAAAAAAAATATTCTTATGAGCGCATCGTTCCGAGAGGCAATCGGCGTGTTTCTTGTGTCTGCAGGATTATTAGTTTAGGGAAATAGTTGTGGGGGTCTGTTGTATGGGATTTTTTTTGGGGGGGTTGTTTGATTTGTGTTTTTTTTTGGCAGCTGCTGTTCAAAATAGAAACGGATCTATTCCTTAATACCTCTCTGATCTGCCACGTACCTCCCAACTTGGGCATTTTTTAATGTGGAAGTTTTTCTCCCCATCCTTTGCACCTTTTTTTTTTTTTTTTCCGTAAGGCAGAGCACCCATTGGAAATCCATCCTTTTGTCAGGGTGTGAGGCACCTTGGCAGGAAGTGAAAAAGATACCATTTTAAAGCAGAAAGAGATCAGATGCTATCGGTGGATATTTCCCCTTGGTAATTTTTTTTTTAGCAGTCTAGGGTTTCCCTTTGTAAATCAATATTATGTGGAGAGTTACCTTAACTGGTGGTACATTAAAATCTCCTAAATGGCAAAAAAAGCAAATTTTTTTTTGTTAATGTGGACACTTGCAATAAAGAGTTTTTTTTTTTTTTTAATAAGCCTAGGAAAGAATAGTTGAGACAAAGGATAGTGTTATTAGAGATTCAGCATCCTAAATTAGATGGGTTTTCAATTAGCATCTGAAATTGTTAGAATGGTTCAGGAAGAAGAACATCATATTTGACAGTTCAGGGATTTGACAATTTTGATGTCTTTGTTAACCCTCATATAGCAAAAAATCATCTTTAATAGGGCTAGAGCCTTTGGGCACTTTTTATACTCTCATTGAGAAAAAGGAAAGAAAAAAGATTGCATTTTCTTGTTACACAGGGATATGGAAGCTGCTTTATGGTTTGTTTGGGTTTAATATGAGGTTTTTTTGTTCTTTTTTTTCTTTAATATTCCTATTGTGAGGCCCAGATTAAAAAAAAAAAAAAAAAATTCATCGCTTCATCCATTGGTGTGGTCCTTTATATGGCAATAATCCCTGAGCTGTAAAATGTGTAGGGGATTGGTGGTGACAGCAGTGTTGTGCTGGTCTCAGGTGTGACACGGGTTAAAAACGATTGGAACAATCACATTTCCCAAGCTGGGTGTGTAAAGATTTCTCTTTACAACCTAGGCTATCCCTGCATGCTGTTAATTCCAGACCTCTGGGATCATCCATACATTTTTTTTCCCTCCCTGAGTTAGACCAGCAGGATATAAAATATCCACAAGAGTTGAAGGTGCCTTTCTGGTGCAGGAGGAGGGGTCTGTGTCACTTCAGCTTGTGTGGTTTTTGGGCAGGACAGTGACAAACTCAAAATGTTTAGATTGGTTTGGGATAATTGAACAAGGATTAGCATCACTAAGCTGGACAAAAATTCCATTCAGTAAAACCTTGGACTCTCAGCTGCACGTGGAGATGTCAAGTAGTTCTATATCATCAAACCTGTATTTTGATAGTATTTTTCCTGTGTGACAAGAGAGGTCTTATTTTAGATTTCCTTCTGATGTCTCACACTTAAAAATACGATTGAAATTAAATCTCTTTCCAGGTGTCAGAAATCTTAGAGATTAAAAATAGGTGGAGAATATCTTAGGAAAATTCAGGTGAATTTTTAACATTAGGCTTGTCTTTTGAAATTTACTGTTCTTGTTAGGCTGCAGCAGGACTTTGGATGTATCGTGCTGCTGCCAATCTTTGAGGAAGAGGTGAGTGACTTGAAGGAAGTTCTTGCAACATGCAGTGTGGGAGGCAGGCAATGGCACCTCAGAGGTCTGAAGTATTAGAGGTGGATGTTCTTATTGTTAGAGGCCAAAGGGAAGGTTACTTATTGGCCTGTAAAATTGCTATAACTGTATTTTGGGTTTTTGTTTGAGAGTTGCATCAGTGGCAAGGATCAAGCACAGAGATCTGATAAGAATATTGGTATTCATTTTAAAAGCAGCCACGTGACCTGTTTGTGAGCTTCCTCATTCTTTGAGATTGAAAGAACACTTATACATGCAAGTTCTTAGTGTTTGATGACTCAGTAGGAAGTGAAAGACTCAGTGTAAACCACAGTGAAATGGAGAAGAAACTAAAACTATATATGGTAAAAATTCTTACATACATGGTCTTGCACACAGGCTGGCTAAATAGCTGTTCTTAGAACGTTCTGAATGTATAGCAGATGTGTGCAAAAACAAATGATGATGAAGGCCTTGCAGAAATGGGTACATTCGTGGAGTGCTTGTGTTATTGTTATTGTGAGCATTGTACTGAAACTCAATAATTGCTGTGAGGAGTGCATAGCAAGAGGTGGAAGAGAAACAAGTGCACTGTACTTAAATTGGAGAGTTTCAAACTGAGTGGCAGAACAGTGAGTGTTTGATGTTGGGCCTTAGAAAAGAGAAGCTGTTCCAGTTTATTGCAATTCATAACATTTACTTGAGTATTTTCAAGGATTTCCTCAAAGGGACAGGAGGGAGAAATATCTTATGTTTCCTGTACCCTTTCAGAAAGTCTGAGTCCAAAATTTGTTGTTATACAGATCTGTGCATTTACCTGTTGGTAGTTTTACTGAGCCTGTTTCTTCAGCCATGGTAGACAGTGTTAGGTCATCACAAACCCACTGGACCAGCTGAATATTCAGGATATTGTCAGGGAGAATACTACAGTGGAGATGTAGTATTCTTTCTATTCCCCCATTCATGGAAAAGCTAACAAAGAAGACTCACTTGTTCTTATCTTCACTAAATTTTTATGTAGACTGGAAGGGAAAATTTCAAATTTGAAGGTAAGTTAAAATTCTCTCCTTTCTGTCTATGGCAGTCTAGTAAACTTTATAAAATGTAATTTTTAAGGCTCTCTATTCTGGCCAGAAAGAGGTGGGAAACAGACTGTGAATGTCCAAGCTTAATCTCACTCATTGTCATTTGCAGCAATTAAATCTGGTTTTGATTGTGTTTTAGGCTGGTTGGAGATAATGACAATCTGTTTTTAAAAGCTAGGATTTGTTAATTGCCAACACAGTTAATTTCTTGGGAAGATGCATCGAGGTCTTAACGCAGAAAGAGGCTGGAAGTTACTATTCACATCAAATAGTAGGAATTTTTGTGGTTTTGTAGGTCAGCAGTTTTTAGGTCAGTTGTATGTGATTCTGGGAGGTGTTTTAAAGGTTGGTCAAGGGGCACTGATTTTTGTGCAGTAGTTTTGATTGTGTACATCAGGGTTGCTGATTTATAAATACTGGGGGGTTAGCAGGGTTTGAAAGGTTGAGTAGTGGAGCTTCTTGAGGGGGCATTCCAGGAGTAAAGATTCATTTAGATATTACTTCTCCTATTACTTCTGATGGACTGGTGTATTCAGGTATGTGATCCAGAAGTGATTGTGGCTGCTCTTTGCTTTCTCATAGCAGCACTGCATTCTTGAATACACAGATAAGATCTATACAACTCCTAGCCACGTCTGGCTTTAGTATAACCAGAAGAATTGGTAAATACTTGCCTTTTCAGAGTATTTTGGGTTTGAAGTAGAATGAGTGAAATAAATTGTGTACAGTGTCATTCTTCAGGTATTCTAACAGCTCTGCCTTTGGAGGGCAAGCACTGAAGGAGTGAAAGAAATTAGGGTCACAAAGAAGCAAAATAAGTCCTTTCTCCTCTCTATTAGCCCAGCTTTAATTAAAATAGCTTTTCCTGTAACTGGCTCTCTAAATTTCTCTCCACAACAGGTGCTCTTTTTTACTGCAGTAAGGTGAATAATTATGAGCAATAGAACAAGTGACTTTTCATGTTACTGTTAGTGTAATGACAGAATTCCTCTCAGCTACAATTAGCTGTACTCTTTGCTGGGGTAATTGTGCTTGTGGCAGTCTTCAGACCTTGCTTCAGAAAACTTGGCGAATATTTGGAAAATTCTAGCATAGGTGGCTTTTAACACAACCTGCAGTGGATAATTACATTTTGGGACAGAGTCTCAAGGTGTCTATGAATTGCCTGTTCTTGGAGGCTCCCAGCACCCAGCTGGTCCAAGCCCTGAACATGGTACTGGGTTACCACTGCTGCACCTCAGTGGTTGGGTACATTTGCAGATGAAAATGTTTTCGTTCTGGCATGTTAATATAGTCCAGTGTGCAAACTGTGCATCAGAATAAAAGAGGAGTCTTCTCTGTATGAGCTGCAGGCGGAACATCAGAGAACAATACCTGAAAATATCCTGACAGTATAAGATAGCTGAACAGCATAATTTGCTGATCCCCATGAATTAAACTTGTAACTTCTTGCTGGCACGTTTAAAGTTCACATTTTAGAACTGAACTTCCTCTAGTGATTATATATTTTTTTATTGTTTAGTAAATTTTCATCGTTTTCTAAGTGTGTGTACTATCTTGGAACCCAGTGATTTAAAGCTTCCTTTTGTATATGTTTGGCAAACAAACACTCTTTCAGAGCATCCTGTTTGGTGTGAACTGCCATCATCTGAGGTTTTGGTTGTGCTGTTCGTTTTAGAAGTGTTTACTGCAGACTTTATCCTGAAAGCAATTCTGATGGATTGAGAAATCCATCTGAATTGCTAATTCACATCTGAGCACTTTTTACAAGAGTGTAAAACTTGAATTCACAAGGTTTTGGGGCTTTTTCTGGTGTGTAATTCTTTATGCTACTGTGTGCTCTAATTGGAGAGGTGATTTAATTAGGTTTCATTATAAGGTGATCCATTACAAAATTACAGATTTCAGGTTGCTTGAGGAGTTTTTAATAGTGTGTCAGGAAATCCAAATTCAGACACTGAACTCTTTTACACCTTGAAATGTACTTATCAATTTTAAACTGTTTCTCAAAAATCTGGTAGTCTTGATTCAGAAAACATTCTGGAACATACTTTTATTCAGTTTTAAAAATCTCTGAATCATCTAAAATGTGTAAAATTGATTTGAAAGTATAAATCAGATTGGTTTTGTGGGAATCATGCTCTTAAATTGGACTTTTAATTTTTTTACCGCAAAACAGGTTTCTGTTTATAAACAAAATAATGCATATGCTAACAAAATTATTTCTTCCTTTTCAGTTTGTGAAATGTGGCTATGCAGGCTCAAATTTTCCAGAGCACATTTTTCCAGCTTTGGTTGGAAGACCCATTATAAGATCAACTGCTAAAGTAGGAAACATTGAAATCAAGGTAAATTTTTTGATTATTATTTCTTTCTGACAGAAAAAAATATTTAGGGCAGCTTTTGACTTGTGTAATGTTTGGAAATGTTTTTTCCGTAACTCCCTTTTATGCTGTTTCAGTATCTCTTGATTCATTTCTGTATTGGATTTTAGCCTGTCACAAACTACAAAGTTAAGAAGAGGGTAATGTAAATCACTGGAGGCCTTCAGATAGTGCACCTGAGGAGAAAGCAGGTAGGGCTTGAGTGGTTCTGGGCAAAAAAGGGCTTCAAATGCCAATATGCAAATGGTGTCAAGATTAGAAGGCAGAAATCAGACAGAAGTGACTGACTGACTGTCACCAAGCTGTATGGTGGGATTTTGAGACAATGCTGAAGACCTGCTGGAGCTTCCAGGTTTTTCTGTATGGTTTGCTTTCTACTCAAGAGTTGATCATCTGTGATCTTGTATGAGATGTTTAATCTTGGTTGTGTTTGCGTTTCATTGTTTCTATGGTTTTCGTTTTCCTTTTGCTGTTGATGGATGTAGGTGCTCCACACCAGTTAGAGATGGAGAATCTTTGTTCAGGCTGCTTCGTCTTGGGGCATTGTTCCAAGACGTGGGGGGAGAGAACCACTGTTGGAGAATTCATTTTCTGAAGTCCAGGGAGCTATAATTATTCACTTATTTTGTAATTAGAGAGTAACACTTCAAATATTACTAGCTGCTTCTGCTGTATAGGCTTTGGTAAATGTCTTGGCCCTGCTGTGATCACATCCTCCCTTCTTGCTTATAGCCACACAATTCTCACCTTGTGCTGGTCGTGCTGCTTGTGCAGGCATGTTGTGAGCTGCTTTAGTGAGCCGATCCAGCTGAAAAAGAGGGATTTCTTGGTCAGGTAAAATAATGACTGCCTTACTAGACCGTTGTGCAAACTCCAGTTGGAGAGTGAGGGAGAAGCCTCAATGGAGAAGGGCAATGCAGAATTGTAGAAGTGCCTGCTTAGGCCAGTGAAGGTTAAGTAGGACCACACATATAGAGGATTTCAATTTTGCTTTCCTTACTGATTCTGAGCAGCAGTTTCGGAAGAGGAAAAAAAAATCAGTCCAGTCTTGTTCCTTATTTTCAGAACCCTGCAGTTGACAAGGAGAACTTGATTTGTCAGGTTGCTGCTTCTGCCTGTAAAATGGTTGTAGTATGAGCAGAAGGCCATACAAGGAAGTCAAAAGGCTGAAAGATGCTAGAATTTACCAAATTGTGATTGTGGCTTTGTCTTGTTACTATCTTAATAATGCTTTACCTTGTATCAGCTAGGACAATTCAGTTGAGAGGACAGAGATCTTTCCCTTTCCAAGTAGAGAGGATTTTTTTGTAAGGAGCTAGAAAACATAATCCTTTCTCTAGTAAGATTTGAGGAGAGGTATTTCTTTGGGTATCTTCTTGAACTCAATGTGAAGAGCCTTCTTAAAGGAGGAACCTCTTAAAGGAGGTAAAATTTTATTAAATTATGTAGTGATTTATGAGTCTAAACTCCCCCGAAAATTTTCCTGCATGAAATCTCACTGTTGAAGTCATGTTTTCTTTCCAGCTGATTCAATACAGCTTGTCCTGCTCTCATTATCTGATAATTAATATTGTTACAGATAACAGTGCTGCACTGAAGAGAGAGGAGGTAAAAGTGGGTAATTGCTATGAGATCAGCAAAAGAAACCTGTAAATGATCATCTTGCATGCATTACTGGTCTTCTGCTTGAGCATGGACCATTGTGTGTGTATTTCAAAGAGTATAAACTGCCTAGATTCTTTCTAGAAGTTTCATATCATCTGCCTATGACCCTTTCTTATGGAAGCAGTGTATCAAGAGAAGAAATCCCTGCCACAGATACTTTGGCTATCCCAGTAGGATAATACAGTAGAAAGACTTGTTAAGAGTGAGTGCTGGTTTTCTTTGTGATAATCTTGCAGATTTCCTGGAAAAATGTATTTTAGCAGATGAGTTTTATGCGAAAATTTAATTCTAGGCATACGCTGTGAGTTCTTAAGAGTTGAGCTTAAAACTCATAAGTTTTAAAGAGTATTTTAAAGAGTACTCATAAGAGTAAAGGAAGCTGGCAAGGAAATTATCAGTTTAACTTTTCAAAAACTATTCAGGAAGACTGTGTGCCTGTGAAATGCAGAAACTGTGAAAGGAGCCTGGAAGCTGATCAAAACAGTGGTTATCATCCATGGAGTTACCAATTTCAGGTTGCTTTGACCATATTTTCCTTATGGATTCCCATTTCACCTAGCAGCAGGGATACAGCTTTTTCTCCTATTCAGGAATTCAGTTAGTACTGGGATTATTTTGCTTAAAATTGGCAGCTAAAACCAGAAGCATAGATGCTGCTCTAAGCTTTTACTGATTTACTAGTCTGCAGCAGGCTTGGGGGGTATTAATAAATCAGTTCTAAGGAGTAGGTTTGAGTTCTTGGATATATTAAGTGAATTTTTAAGACAAAATTTAAATTTAGCAGTACTCAGAGCTAGTTATGGTCAATTGTCCTATGCAGAGTCTTGTGTAGTTTAGATATACACCTAACCCAGGGTGTAAAACTCTACTGTTGCAGAATATGTGTACACAGAATCCTGTTTATGAGAGATAGGCAGATACAGTGATCTTGTTTGCAGTCTAGGAGGCCTAAACATGACTTGTCACTGACATGTAGCAATAGCTTCCTTTAAAGAGACAATTTAATCTGATGTCCTGATAATGTTAGTTTGGCCCTAACTAAACTAACTCAGATCATTTCCTGCTGTACATGCATCTCTTTTCAGCCTAATTCTACTGTGTACTTAAAATAATTTGAGAATTTCATTTAGGCCTTTTCTGACTTTCTTGCTTCTACCTTTTCTTCACCTTTCTTGACCTGTTGAAGTAGAATAACAAAATGATGGTAAGTGAGGTGCCCCTGTGCTTTTTGTTTACCATTTTTGCTTGATGAGACCTAGTAGCTGTTATGTTATTTTTTAAATGCTACTCATTGTTTTGTCTTGTCTTACATTTTACATTTGAATACATACTTACTTTGGACATTGTTCATTGCTTTGGTTTACTGCCAACTAATTAATGAGAATATTTTATGTATTGCTTTTAAATGCTATGTAACCTGTAGTTTTGCGAGATGCAAGACTAACATTGAAAGATCAACATGAACTCAGCATCTTTAACAGTAGAAATTGCTCTATTTAACATTAAAAACCAAGAGTTTGAAGAAGTGTTCAGATTTCAGTTAGACAGATATTACTGAGCACTGAAGTGGTGGATTCACTGGATGCCACAATACTGATTCCTCTCTGCAAATTTGGTTGTATTGTCCTTCTTCCTCTTCAGCTGCCAAGTGTACGTGTTTGTTAGTGTGCTGGTGCTGATGTTCTCAAGAGAGAACAATTGTTCTGCCCTTTAGCTTTGTTTTAAAAAGATGTGAAAGTTTTGTGTAACTTTCACTTTGCACCTTTGTATAGGGGCTTTCCTGGGCTATGTCCTGTTGGGCAGCTTAGAGCAGTGCACAAAAGTCTTCTGATTCTTCTAACTGGTGGAGTTTGTGTCGTGTTAAATTCTCATGAATAATGTAGGTACATGGTGGAGTTCTCACAGTATGGTTTCACCAGAGTGCTTTTGGTTGAAAGTGTTGGAGTCTTGACTTTTGTCTTCTGTACAGTCGAGAGCTGAAGTGTGATCTGCTGTGCAAGGGAAAACAAAACACCTTGTCAGGGAGAGGGGGTGAAAGAGGAATGGTTTCACTTAAACTATTTTCAGTTAACTTCCTTTTTATATAGTCAACAGCAACTGCTTAGGTTACTTCTAAAATAGGTATTATAAACAGGATGCCAGATTTTTTCTTGTGCATCTTTTTTTCCCTGGCATTGAATGGTAGGTTGAGTAACCCTCACTTCCACTGTGCCACAGCAACTACAAACTGTCGTGGCATATGTTTGGATGAAGCAGCTGGCTTCTCTTCTTTTCTTTTCTTTTCTTTTTTCTCTTTTTTTTTTTTCTTTTTCCCCAATTAATAAATATTACTGTGGACACAGAGCTAATGGTACCTAGAAATCTGTACTTACGGCCTAAGTACAAGTGAGTCAGTTCAGGCTTCTTTAGAAAAGTATGGGATGTAATGAGGAGCAAAGATAAGATGTTACTGTGCATACTTCCTGTGGGAAATACGTGGGAAAGGAAAAGATGTGATGCTACTAATTTGAATGTGCAATGTTTGCATAACTAACGTTAATAAACAGATTGCTTAATCAGTGTGAAATGACTATACAAATTGCATTAGTTGGTTGTGTTTGTGCAAGAATGCATTACTGGGGTTTCTGGCTTGGGACTTTTGGCAAGGAGCAGATGAGGTTGTATTTTATATTCAGATGTGTCTCTTCACACCCTATTGACACAGGCAATATGTAAACCATTGTTTCTTTAAATGTCTGGTGTGGAATTTATAATCTCTTTTTTGCTTTTGCTCCTGTTCGGTATGCTTATTCACCACTCATTATTCCTTTTTTGGTATTGTGCACAGAAATTTGCAACATGCATGGAAAAATATTCTGCCAATCCCACCTACTACCCTTATGTGCTGTTTTGCATCTCGGCTCTTAGAAATTAGTATTTGATAAAATAACTTTGGAGGTGTCAGTGGAGAAACACCTCTACTTACAAAGCCTTTGTAGTCTCTAGCTCTAACAGGGTTTATTGATTTCTTTAAGGTTAATTGAATAAATAAAATTAATAATGCTTGTTTTGGAAAAGCTTTGGGATGGGTAAGAGCCAAATTTAAGTGTTACATGAAATATATTCTACTTCTGTCCTAAGCACCTGCAAATGATTCAAAAATGGGGGCATTATTTAAGAACACATTGGACACAGGCTGAAGCAGTTCACTGTCATTCTTGAGGAGTTTTGTGCTTAGTAAACTTTGTAAACACTGTCATGTTTTTGTATTAAAATTTTACAGGATCTGATGGTTGGTGATGAAGCCAGTGAATTACGATCAATGCTGGAAGTGAATTATCCGATGGAGAACGGCATAGTTCGAAACTGGGATGATATGAAGCACCTTTGGGATTACACATTTGGACCAGAAAAACTTAATATTGACACAAAAAATTGTAAAATACTACTCACAGAGCCTCCCATGAATCCGACTAAAAATAGGGAGAAGATTGTGGAGGTATGTGTGTCTAGTAGGAACTGATATAGTCATTGGAGCATTGCTAAAAGATTCCTTGTTCCAGCAACACACAGTGACTGTCTGAAGCAAAGCAGTTCTGTTCTCTAACCAAAACCTGTTCTCAGCCAGAGGCATGAATGCTACTGTGTTTATATTCAAACCAGCTGATTCATTCACAAGCTGTAAGCAGGCTTCTTGTCTCAAGCATTAGCAGCAGCATTAAAACACAGAATTGGAAATAGACGTCTTCACATACCCAGGATGCATTGATTACTAGCTGTTGGATGAATGTTAATTACTTTAAATGACTTGGACTTGCATAAGCCAGTAATGCAGAGGAGATTGGAGCTAGATGATGCTTACCAGATGGAACAGTGTTGTTGGAGGTAGTTGAGCAAAGGTGTGATGATAACCAATGCACTAATCTTTAATTAGTGCTAGGGATTATCAATGAAAGCCTTCTAAGAAGGAAAGCCTGCTTCTTTCATCCTCAATCTCAAGAGTGCTGCCCCGGGAGATCAAAGCTCCAGCTGAACCTTGTATTCAATGTAGGTTATCAGATATTTTTTAGCTCCTGTACGTGTGACGAAGGTTCAGGTTTGATGAGAACAGAATGTTTTTAGTTTTCTGTTTTGTTGAATTTTTTTTCTCATAAGCGTCTTAGGTATTTTCAATTAATATAAGTTTGAGTATCAAAGCTTGTGTGTGTATATATATTTCCCCAAATTCATTGCTTAGTCTGCTAAGAATTTACAATTATTATCACGTTTCCTTTGAAATCCTTTTGATGTCACAGCTACAGTAGTGCTTTTTGCAATTTGGCAATGAATGCATTTGCACTAGTCCTTTCTTTCAGTGACCAGAGAGCAAATGAAGTCCAGCAAACTTCATTGGGGAAACTTAAGTGAAAAAACCATCAGACTGTGCAATCTAAATTTAGCATTTTTTTTCTTTTTTAACAGTTGTGGACATTAGGGTCCTGTTACCTAGGTATCAGGTAACACAACACTGGTAATATCATGTACTGCATATCAGCCAGCTGTGGTGTGATAGGCAGAGCAGGTTATTCTGGGTGGCCTCCATGTAGCAGGAATGGCTCTATTTCCTGCCCAGGCTTCTGTGCTTTTCAGTTGTCAGCAATAGTGCTCTTATTTCTGTCTTCCTGATAGATACTAAAGGTTGCATTTTAGTTATTCTTGTGCTAAGTAATTTTATACCAACAATTTGAGAGTCTAATGTGGGCTCTGAATTCTGATAGAAAATTTGCATTGCTCCATTTGCCTTTTTAACACCACCCCAGAGACTATAGATACTTAATCATGATGCAGAAGATTAGTGAGAACTAGAATCCATTTTTGTAAATTTAAATTTGAGTTACACGGAAGCTCATTGTTTCTATTAATGTTTTTAATGGAACACAATGTTATGAGAATTTGCAATATTTAGTTTATCTGCAATGTATTTATACTCTTTCCATTTTTGACACGGCCTCCTCCTTTGCAGGGAGGCAAGCCCAGTATGAGGCAGAGGACTGAATGTAGATACTTACTAAAGCCTGCAGTAAATATAATAATGTCTCTGCATTTTGGGATTCAGTGCAGTTGCATTTTAGAAGAAAAGCTTAGTCATCTGGACCGTCTAAAGATGATAGATAATTATATATGCTGTCCTTCATTTCTGTCTGCTCATTTCATCACTCTGTCAGACCCACCTGCAGTAGTAAGGCAGCAAGCGTTCACATGTCAGCTATATTGGAACATACACGTGTTTAAAAAGTGCTCTGCCTTTCATGACCCCTACAAGACCTGGGTTGCTCCTTAGCTTAGTGGAGCGTTTGCTGTTTGTCTTTATCTGCTGCATTCTCATTGTGTAGCACCCCCAGAAGCAGCCAGACTGTAGTGGCAAATCAAGAAGCTGTAGAGATGCTTGAGCACAGTCACTTCATTTAATCCAACCTAGGATGCCTTATATTTTTTCCCAGTTTTTAATTCTTCCTTTCTGTACCTAGTTAGAACATCACTTTGTACATAAACAAAATCTGTTGTTATGTGAAGAAGAATCTTTTCAGGGAAACATATTGCTCAGCATTTATATCTTAAGATTTGTTAACATACGTACCCTGTGTCGAGGCATTTTTCTTTTCCAAGGAAGTAATGCAGAGGAGAATGCATTTCTTTTTTCTTGAAAGAAAGAATGACAACACCCCCAAAGGTTATAAAAGGTTTCATAGAGGCTTTTAGAGTTTGGTACAAGTGAAGGCAGTAACTAGTGCTATTTGACTATTGATTTGTTGTATGAAGGTCATAATTTAGATTTTTCTTACATTATTTTTTCATTTAATAAGCACTCAGATTGTTTGAAAATATCCATCGGAATAATGTTGGGTTTAGACAATGACTACTGAAAGGGGCTCTATTTTGAGTTGCTGCCCTTTCATCTGTTTTCTTTCTGTTCCTTTTCACACTGTTCTGATGGGGGAGGTTCTTTAAATAGTTCAGAATTCTAAAATTGTCAGGCATCAGCTTTTTTCTTCAAAAATATTTTGATATCTTTTACTTGAGCTGTGGGAGCACTTAGGATTCAATCAGTTTCTAATCCTAGAAGTTGCAGAAGGGTTCAGAAGGCTGCAGGATAGCAAAAGCAAAATTTCTGTATGTGTTAGAATAATCAGAGTTCATCCATTTTCCTGGTAAAGCTTATTGAGGGGAGAACTGTACAGCATGATTTGTTTACTTGGCCTTTTCTTGTGTTTAGGAAGAAGACAAGATCCTATAAACTCTACATCCTTTAATCTTGGCCTGCTTCTTAACTGAAATTAGTTCAATGATTAGGGAAATCTAATGTACAAGACAAGGAGTTACTTTTCCTGTTTCAGTATGAATTCTGCAAACCACTAAATTTAAGCTTGTCATTGGTTGCCCTTTAAAGAAGGGAGGAAGGTGGCCCAGATCCAGAGAACAACCTGTGATACTGGGCTTATTCTAGACTAAGATATGAAGGAGTCTGATTTTTATTTGACATAGTGTGCAGTTGTACAAAGTTTGCATGGCTTAATATGAAGAATGAAAAATGCCTGAACTTTATTTTAAAGCATATATCTTAAACACTTTATTCCCAAGTCACACTTCAGTAATGAACTGCTTGGCTGGTCTACAAGTACTGCCTCCCACTCATTAAGCACTTTGGAAAAGTGAAAATTTGTGTAAAGCTGCAAAAATTGATGTGTGGGTTTCTTGTAAGCATTTGCTTTTGTTGCTTAACAGCTGTGGAATATTTCATCTAGTGTGAACAGGTAAGATACGGAACTGAATGTACTTCTTACTGTCCCAAAGCACATTGGTCTGTAATGTTGGTGTGGAATCTGTGTGATGAAAATTCTTGGGAAGTGTTTTTGATTAGTAAAAATACAGAATTCTAGAAATAAAGTTTTTAAACACCGAAGAAATTTTTCTGAGGTATTTGGCCTGGTTTGGAAGCTGATTTTTGCCTTCATCTTACAGGTTATGTTTGAGACGTACCAGTTTTCTGGGGTGTACGTAGCCATCCAGGCTGTTCTTACTCTGTATGCTCAAGGTAGGCAAAATTAACCTAAAATTTCTTTGGTTTCCAGATGTGTTGCTGAGCCAGAGTACTAACATGGCATCACTGGTCTTGGGCTTAATTCCATGCTGTTCTCCAAGTAAGCTCAGCTCTGACTGACAGCTTGCTTTTTGTTTTGAGGAACTATTGATAATATTTTCATGGATAAATGCAAGAACTTCCTCAAAACTCTTACTGTTTCAGGGTGTAATCGTTTTGCCTTTGGCATCAACTCTTAATGGCTTACTTTGGATTTTCTGAAAAAGGAATAACTTTTTACCGTAAGAGGAGTTTCAAGAAGGTGATCATGTGACTTCTGGACTATTTTCAGGGGGAAAAAAATAAATAAGTTGAGTCTTGTGCTGTAGATAAATTAAATTGAAATGGTCCTCAGCCTGAGCAGAAAATTACGGATTGACTGAATTCAGTAGAAGTTCTACCATCAACTTAAATCCATCTAGGAGTTTAAGAAGTTACTCAAGCACATCAGTTCTAGTACCATGACTCCTTGCGTCTTTTTGATCATGACTTGGTGTATTTACCTGTCACATAGCAGGACATAAATTTCCATGTCCATTAGCATGTCACTGTAGTGTCTCTGTCTAGGACCAAAAGCAATGGGGTATTGAAACGGTGGCTCTGCCATGCAAGTTAGTCTAACTCCTTGAACCAAAACCACTTTTGCAAACCTGAATATTAATTTTATTTGCTGCAATCTGTGCTGTTACTTTTATTTCACCCTTGCTTTTCTTTGGTTTGATTCTTTACAAATATTTAATTAACTGACATCTACAGTCTTAAATTCTGCTGTAATTGTAGATGTACCTTACTGTGTAGTGCTCAGTTCCCTTGTAGACAACTTAGAGCAGTCTGCAGTGTTTCTACATACCATCATCTAAAACAAAGCTGAAGACCTATGTGAATCAAGGAGCGTAAATCAAACATTTGCTTTTGAAAACTAGGAAAAAGCTCGTTTAAAACATTTTACTTATTTATATTACGTCAAAGATTAAAGTAATGGCTAAAGTTATGTAGAGATGTGCCTCGTTTCAGTGCACCACACTTCAAAAGTCTCTCATTAAAATATGGTTTCTTGCTTTAGGTAGCTTGCGAGAAACTAGAGAACTGTTTTCTGATGAAGTTTCACCATTGATTTTTGCCTCTTAAGTATGGAAACTTCTGTTTCTACACGTTCACGAGATCTTTTTTTGTTTAGCTTAGAATTTAATAGTTTGTGTTAAACTTTTTTTCATGAGAATTAATTTTTTTGGCCTACAAAAAGGGATCTCATTCAGCCTAATGCCATTTGTGTGAGGAAATTTTAGGCATGTGCTGTATAGTCCAAATACTCCCTGCCTTATGAAAGTATTTGGTTATTTGAATACCACTAAAAATCAACAAGAATTTAACAAGGTAAACTCATGGCTTGCATATCTCTAGATTTCTTCAATAAGATTGCACACTTGAATTTCTGGAGGAATTTGTGCCCCAATAAGCATTTAATGAGTGTAGATACTCCCTATAGTTACTGTGCAATTTAAGATGTCAAAACACCTCATCAAATTGTGAGCGGTAGAGTTCTAAACATCTAGGTAAAAGTAAAAGTAATATTTTTTTTTTTAAATGTATGAAAGTATTTGTTATTATGAAAACGTAAAGTTAATATCTAGTGATGACTGAGGGAAGAGAGGTTGTATCAGTTGATGATGAAAAATCCTATCATAAACTTGCCGCTGTTCTGCTCTGTTTATGAAAGTGCAGTAAAAGTTGTGCTTCCCCCCCATTCTTTTAGGTTTGTTGACTGGTGTTGTCGTAGACTCTGGAGATGGTGTGACTCACATTTGCCCAGTTTATGAAGGTTTCTCCCTCCCTCACCTCACGAGACGGTTAGATATCGCTGGGAGGGATATCACTAGATACCTCATTAAGGTAAGCTTGGAGGGAAGAGGGTTTAAGGTTGAGGCTGGTATCTGTGGTATGTTGGTTCAAGTCAAAATCCCTTGACAGCAAGAAGCCACTATCTATTTTTCCCTTTATTATTTATATGTTAATTGCATTAAGAAGTCCTATATTCTGTGTGTTACTTCAGTCAATTCTTACTGTGGTTCCTCATCTAAATCACATGTGTTGATACTGATGTTATTCAGAGACATCACATTTTCTCAGTGGCAATCTTGTAGGAAGGGAATTTATTCCCTATTTGGGAATGAAAAGCTAGAAAGTTGGCTTTGTCAATACCTGAAGTGAAAGCTAAATTGTATTCTCTCACTTCTACTCATCTGTTTTCGGAAAGATTTTCTTACAGTGTAGAAACTAGTGTAGTGATTCTTCCCTGATTATTAAATAAGAGAGCATGTTTCATAGACAATTCATTTGTTTGGGCGTTTTAAATACAAGCAACCTTTTAGATTGACAAATCTTATGGTTAAACTGCAATACAGGAATATTCTGAAGTGAAGTTCTAAAGACAGGAATTATTTTGGGAGTTTTTCACTTGTCTTTCTGCTGGTTATGCAGAAAGTTGTAATGGTGAAGAAAATTTCCCATTTGGAGTAACACTACTGCTTTTCTGGAGATAATGGCTACACTGGGACAGATTTGTCTTAATACCCAAATTCGCAGCTAAAAAAGGGAGGTGAACAGAGATTTGTGTCTAGATGTGAAGTGTTTAAACAGTTTGGACTGTGTCTTTCATTTCCTGCTAACCTGCTGTGCTCCCTCCAGCTCCTCTTGCTGCGAGGTTACGCATTCAACCATTCTGCTGATTTTGAGACGGTTCGCATGATCAAGGAGAAGTTGTGTTATGTGGGATACAACATTGAACAGGAGCAGAAGCTGGCACTAGAGACCACAGTCCTAGTTGAATCCTACACGGTGAGTGTCTCGAGACACCTTTCCTTGTTCTAAACTTCCTAGGTTTAAATTCAGGTAGCATTTAGCTTTGATTCCGTCACAATTTTTCTTGGCAGTAGCTCACCTCTCAGCCTGTAGAATCAAATTAATTGGTTCTGGGAAAATCAGAAAAAAAAAATCCCAGGCTTTTTTCTTTTCTGATTTTCTGTAAGAGTTTGTACTCATTTTTGTCATTGCAGATCTTTGAAATTTGAATATTATAGTGCAGGAATTTGTAGAGAAAGTGGACTTACTCTAGCATATGAAATTGTTTCAGCTTCACTCACATCCATGCAGCAGTGAGACATGAGACTGATATCTGGTGTCAGGAAAGGTAAACTTGCTTTCAGCAGAAACTTTGTGATCACAGTTGCAAAAAATTTGCAGAAAACATTATTCTTTCTGTAAGATGATTTTTTAAATTGATACTAGGAGTTGGTATTGCAAGGAAGTCAGAACTGATGTGTCCAGCCCCCGATGTCTCCAAGTGAACTGCAGAGTTCTTTCAGTGCTACTGAACGAATTCTTGCAATGCTGACAATTATCAACAATTTCCTGTGTTAAAACATTTGGGAGCAATGTAGGTCATTTCCTCTTGGTTTTTTTTTTTTTTTGTTTAGCATTCAAGTGGCTAAAAGTAGTCTTTTCAATGGTGTTGTTTCTTCCCTAGCTCCCAGATGGCAGGATTATCAAAGTCGGTGGAGAACGGTTTGAGGCACCGGAGGCTCTCTTCCAGCCTCACTTAATCAATGTTGAAGGGGTTGGTGTGGCTGAATTGCTGTTCAACACCATCCAGGCTGCTGACATTGATACCCGGTAAGAGCAGAACATTTGAAATCCTTAGTCTGGGTGCAAGGGTGATGCAAGAACTGTCTTCAAAGTAACAACTTTTGCTTTAGACACTAATGTGTGCTCCTGGGAGAAGGGTATGTGTGCTGGGAGGGAGGCTCAGGCTGAGCTTCTGGAGCTTAACAGACTGTCTGGATACTATTTCAGTAAGAATGTGCTTTCAAGATTTTACCCCTGCTCAATATTTTTTTATTTCTGCTTTCTAAGAAAGCATGAGCAGGTCTCCTGAAATTGTGCAGCCTGTCTTTGAGTAGTGACCATTTTGTAGATTTGTATTTATTCCCCTGTATGTACAGGTACCTACTGTAGTACAAAGTAATGTATACACTACTACAAGGACTATTTTTTTTGGGTCAGGTCTGAATTCTACAAGCACATTGTGCTGTCTGGAGGGTCCACCATGTACCCGGGTCTGCCTTCACGACTGGAGCGGGAACTGAAACAGCTCTACCTGGAACGAGTTCTGAAAGGAGATGTGGAAAAACTCTCGGTGGGTATCGGGTGGCTGCGGCAGCCGGAGGGCGCAGAGACTTCCCCTGAATTCCCCGCTAGAGGGAACCAAGTGCCCAGAAATGACGGAGGCTGCGGGTGGCCTCCCTGTAGCTTGCAAAATCGCTGCCCCTCCTTCCTCACGCCACTGCCTTTGCTTTGTACAGATGTGCAATAAAGTCGCTTTCTAGACTCTGCTAGTAGCAGGTAATTCCTGAAGTCTTGGGTTTGATTCGAATGTAAAATAGGCTGATAAATACCAGGACACGAATTGTAATGTTGGTTAAACAAAGCTAAGGAGTTTATGTGCCTTAAAGTTGTCATTGAGCAAAAAGAACTGGTTTTTTAATCTGTGAAAATTTTGCTTCACACTACAAGTGAAATATTCAAAAGTGGAGGAGGCTAGAGTTCTCACACTTTCAGGTGGAATAAGTTTGCCTTTTCCATTGGTTACTGTGATAAGCAGGCAACAGCTGCACAAGTTACAGAGGTGTTGTACTGAAAATTCCTTTGAGTGGAGTTTCTAATGGTGAACTGAATTGAACTTCCCTGGTTCTTAATACAGTGTCCTCTGAAGGTCTTCTGTGGAATGACTCAATTGTACAGAATGTTTTACATCTGAGACAGCATTTCAGTCATAGCTTAGTACTCATTCTTGCTCTTTAAGTTAGAGCTTTAGCACTGGAGAAGTTAAGGGAATATTGATTAGTTAAGCTGGTTTAGATTGTGTAAATTAGTATAATTCCAAAATATTTGTGATTTGATGATCTGGTAACTTCATCAAAGATTAGGAATTATTTCCCTTTTAATAGTGTTCCTGAAATGCAAAAATTTGGTGTTTAATTTTTTTCTGTCAGTATTCTGAATCCTGGGCTTTTGGTTGATATACTGAAAAAAATCTTGATATACAATTTTTGGGCAAGTGTCACTAGCTGTGTTTAATTTCCAGTGCAAAGTCATTATTTTATTTCGGTCACACAAGTTGGAAGCTCATACAGAGTGCCCTGTGCTAACATTTCAGTTCTTTAGTTGCATTTTTCTCACTAGGCAGTTTCCACTTCATTGTTCTGGTGGAAAGCCAGATTTTATTTTGCAAGGCTTTGTTTCAAGAATCCTAGTAACAATTTCTTCCTTTTTCTCAGAAATTTAAGATCCGAATTGAAGATCCCCCTCGTCGGAAGCACATGGTGTTTCTGGGGGGTGCTGTTCTAGCAGACATCATGAAAGACAAAGACAACTTCTGGATGACCCGACAAGAGTACCAAGAAAAGGGAGTGCGTGTGCTGGAGAAGCTTGGTGTGACTGTTCGATAAATCCCAAAGCTTGTTCCCATCACATGTCTAAAGCTTTTTTTCTTTCATTGCCAATCTCTGAACTCACTCAGCTACATGCTACGGAAGGGCCTGTCTGTGGCCTTTTGACCCAAACGTCAGGTTTTTGTTCTGGTTTCTTGGGGTAGCTTTTGTTAAATGTTTCTTAATGTGGCTAAATTTGACTATTAAATTTGACCACTTCCCTGCTAACAAAACGGAGCAAGAGCAGCCTGTCTACTTCATTGTTCCCTCCCAGTAGGCAATTGGGTAATTCTGGTAGGCTTTTTCTTCTGGGTTTATTGCTGTAGTCCTGCTAGCTTTTGTCTCTAGTTCACGAGGGGTTGTGTGCCTTTTTTAGCATAAGAAAACCTTTAAACAAGAGTTTTTGCTATTGGATCATTGTTGTGGTTATCTTTGCATCTTTATGCCTCTCTCTCTACATTAAAAGTTTGTTGGTTTTTTTTTTTTTTTTTCCCTGCAATTAGGAATTTTGATTAAAAATTGTTAAAAACTAGTTGAAGTAGCTGTAATGACTTTAACACACTGTTTCGATGTAATGTGGTTTCATCTGCACTGCTGCCTAAACTGGCTTCTGAGGTGGTTCATCCTTGAAAGGTGGTGGCGGGGCCTTCAGACTGTATTTCTCTAAGTGGGAATGTACATTTGCCATGAATAGAGAAACACCTGATGTTCTGGCAAGTGTACATTTGTGGCCTTAGGTGTTTTTTTTCTGGAAAGACGAGACAGGTTTGAGCTGTGTTTCTATTTTGTTAAGGGACAGCTGGGGGGGTCAGCCTGACCATAAATGCCTCTTTTTATAACTAAATTTTGGTACCGTATTGTCTCAGCATAGGAAGTAAGAATGTTAAGTTAACTATTCTGTAATTGTTGAAGAAACTTAGATATGCTGAGACAGGAGCCTCTAAACTTACTGAAGAGATTCCATACTTTCAGAAATGCTTGTGAAAACTGTAATTATAAATATTTAAAGCCCCAGAACTAAGTTTTAAAAAGTCTGATGTTTTAAGTGCTTGTATGTACATCAGAAGCACTTCCATTAAACTTTACAAGTATATTAACCTAGTGCCAAGTAGTTACAGCTAATGAATATTTCAATGACCAGTGTTTATTGCAGCAAGCAGATATTTATAAACAACCAGTGGCAGTAGGTTATAAATAATGACTTGTATTTGTTCCAGTTAAGAATAATATTGGAATAGGAGATGTTGGTTGGTAAATAGCCACAATTCATTTTATCCAGTCTTGAGTTTTGATACTTAACATGGGATGGGGAAGGAAGTGAAAACCAGTGATAAAAATGCTGTTTCCAGAAAGTACATTAAAGCTGAGTTGTTCTAAAAAATAGAAGTTGTTGCTAGTAATTATCAGCCACCTTCTCTGAGTATAGTTGCCTGTGTTTTTTTCCTACTAGCAGACTATTGTTGCAATAAAATCTGCCTTACTTTAAGCATAGCAAAAACTGCTTGCATACAAATGCTAGCTATACTTAGTTCTACTTTGCTTTCCATAGAAATATTATATTACTTCTTACTGGTTTTCAAAGCCTACCATAACATTTAAGCATAAGGAAGTCAAGATCTGCTCTTGACTTCTAAACCTTGGAATGTATGAGAGATGCTTTCATATACTTGCCATTTGTCTACATCTTTACATTAATAATTGACCCCAGAAACATGGAAATATTAAACTCCCTTGGACTCTTAAAATGTGCTTCCTTTCTAAATTGAGCAGACCGCTTCCTTTGCACTGAGCGAGCCAAAGGGGCAGAAACCGTGTCTGCATTTCTTTAATAACAAGATAGTCACTATAGTATTGCAAGTAATGACCATTTAATTATAGGTGGGTGGGGTTTTTTGCAGCTATATTTACTCTTAACTTGAACAATACGAATTTACAGGCATGCCGGTCATGCCTCAGTGCATGCACTTAAGCAGTTACTAGATTTTTGGGGACATGAATGTAAGGGGTACTCTGAATTCCTGTAGTCTTCTAAACATTTAATACACAAGACTTAAAAATGCTGTGGGCTTGCTTTAGAGCTATGATTTCTCATGTGACTGTGTCTGGGCTTTTCAGACAGTGTTGGGAATCATGGAAATAAACCAAAGAATGACTTAAAAACTTTTTTTTTTAAATGACAATCTGTCATGTGGTTTTTCAAATCTAGACCTTGACCCTGCAACCCCTTTTCTAAACCATCTTTTCCCCTGTCCACTGGCTTCAGTGAGGTATGTGCATGTTTGAGTAAGAGTTTTGGAATTTGGCCCCTTCACTAGAGAACTTCACAGCACCCTGAGTAATAAATGTCAGTTGATTGTGCAGAATCTTGGGTTTCCATAGAAACCATGTATATATTAAAAAAAGCAACTAGCATTTTAAATTAACTGTGATCATGGATTCAGAGGAACACATTCGTAAACCAAATACTGAATGGGGTGTTCCAGTTGTGCTCAGTGTGGTTCTCCATGTATGTGTTTGCACACAGAAGACTGTTGTGTGTGTGTTCTCTCAGCTGACAGCTTCAATACTTGCTATGAAAGCAATCTGGTTTTAAAGTTTTTTTGAAGACCAAATAACTTGAATTGTACTTGCAAAATGCTTCAGCTCCTATAAAATTAGAATAGAAGATGCCGCATCAGTTGTAAGTTTTCTGGGAACATCCTATTTTTAATGTTAAGCTGCTTCAAACCCTCCCCTCCCCCAGTGTTCTAAGATGTTAACCAATGTAACACAGATGGCTTTTTATACAGTTCTGAATAATGTTAACACACAACACTCGTTGAGACCATGAATGGAAATAAACAGCTATTTAAATTGACAGGTCTTTTCAATACAAAAATAAAATCAGATTTTTTTCAAAGTAGATTATGTTTGCTTTGTTTCCTTTGGGAAATCACAGTTCTGTCAGTTTTTCTCTAACTTAGCTTCCATCACAAAATCTTCATGAGCTGCTTTTGCTGAGGAAATCTGACATGATGATATAACACATTTTCTACTGATTGCTGTCGTACTCTGTCCTTTAGCCAATACTCCACTCCCTCCGTCCTTTTCTTTAAAAAGAAAAAAATCCTTATCCTTGGACAGGAATCTTTTTCTAATTCAACCTCCATACTGCAAAATGGGAAGAGCCCTGAACTTCTATTGACCTCAGCATCCTTGGCTAAGCTCAGAAGCCATATATAATGATGCTCCATTTAGGAAAAGTCTCCTTGGCAAAAGGAAAAGCCCTGGACTTCCTGTGCTATTTCACCTGCATCTCTGATTTTAACTGATAGGAAAAGTGACCTGGTGTTGACCTGTAGCATTTAGAAGGACTTGAATGGATTAGAGACTGGTCCACCACTCATGATGCATTGATCTGGCTTTTGAAGTGAACTCAAGCAGCTTCCCCCAGCTCACTGCATGTGCTGTGCTGCAGAAATGTTCCCCAGGCATCTTGTTCCTGGTAGGATAATGGGTTTCTCTTAGATGGAACCACTGTGTGCAGTTTGGCTCTGGACGTGTCTGCCTCAGTGGCTGGGTCAAACACTTGTCATCTTAGGGACAAATGCAGATAGACAGGATTTTAATAGGAAAAAAAACCCAAGGCCACCCTTAACCCCAAATCTGTGATTCATCACTGCATTCTTGGGAAAAAATAAATACATCTGGCTGTACCTCTGCTCAGTATTAATTCATGGCCCCTGCTCCTCCCCTTTCACTTGTTTTGCCTGACACGCCTTTTGTGTGGAAAGCTCAGTCGACATTTGCTGGTCAACTTTTTCAACAGTGAATTCCTCCCTGTGGGCACTTCAGCTATTTTCCATGAACAAGTGTCATTACCTTGAATGACATTACTCAAAACTGTGGAAGATCTACTCTGAGGGGTTTTACAGTTGTTTGGGGGTTTTTTTGAGGGTGGTTGGTTGGTTGGTTTGGTGTGGGTTTTTTGCAGGGTTTTTTTTTTGTTTGTTTGGGGTTTTTTTTTTTCTTTGTTTTTTTTTTTTTTTTTTTTTTTAAATCCAAGTATATCTGCTTCTGTGTTCTAACTAAGAATGGTGTTAGAGAAAACTGACTTGAACTTTTTCAGCAAGTATTTCAGCTACAATTTGGGCCCTGCTATGTTATGCTTGTTCCTTCCTAATGAGTTGGTTTGTTGCAAGTAACTGCAACTTTGCCATTATAGGCCTCAAGAAAAAAACCCTTCCATTCAGAACAGGCTGCTAATTTTGCTTCTTACCTTCACTGCATTACAACATTAAAATAGCTCTTTAATAACATCCTCCATGTAAATTGCTTACCTTCCCATAACCTGGTGCTGCAGCCCACTGAACCAACTAACAGCTGCACAAAACAAGATTTCTGTGCACGTGTTTATTGCCCAAACAGCTGGAGAAGAGCTTCTTGCCTTCTTTGTGCCTCATGCAGAATACTGTTGTGGTACTGCTGGATAAAGGAGAAGTTCAGGGAGGAGAGGCAGTGTGGGGCTTTGTTTCTCAATTGGTTTATTTGGGTTTTGTAAAATTCTGTTTTTCCTTCTGAAAGCAAGTTTAACATTGAAGATGGGGGAAACATTTTCTATTCTGGGTCACAAATAAAGCATATTAAGAGTCTTAGCAGATACTTGGGATAGTACTAAGGGCCATCTTCAGCTGCAAAACTCATGTTCCTTCACATTCCTTTTTTAAAAAAATTATTGTTTTTAAAAAATCTCTGTTCCCAAAGCCTAGAAGCAGTAATTAAACTGTAGCTGCAGGAATAATGACAGCTATGGGCCCCTTGCCTACACCTTTTAATCTCCGCACCCATCTCCCATCTGGTTTTTGTTGCCCTAAAGCCTAAGTGGTTTTAAGATCCTCCTCATGCACGCATATTCTCACCATGTGCCCATTTAACATCTCTCCAAGTATTTTAACCAATTAATTAATTGCCAGTTGTTGGCCTCAGTGCAAGTAGATCTTGTAAGTCCTGACTCCCATCAGGCACTTAGCACAGCAGTGCTTCTGGGGGCTACTCCAAATTGAAACATTTGCATCAGCCTGCAACTTTCTGTTCTAAACCACTCTGTATAACCCTGATTTTGGCTTTCCCTGCCAAAGCAGGAAAAGCAAGGGTGGCATTAAGGACATGAAAGATGGTATTTCGGGAAGCACCCAACCATATAATCTCCCTGGAATATTTTAGGGTTTTCCTGTTGTAGTGGGTATTGGCACAAATCATGTGGGATAAGTCCAGTAAGAGCAGGTGGGATTTATGTTAGCACCTGTAATAACTGGAAGATTTGTCCCCTCTAAAGTCTGCTTGTAAGAGGTATTAGGGCTTCTCGTAGCATTACTGGGTAATAACCTGGAACACGAGCCTTTGAAATGTGGTCACTGCTGGAATCCATGTAGTGCCATATGAGAACAAAATGCGGTAATGATAATTGCTCATTATCTAATTATACAAGAATTTACAGCCCCAGAGGGTGAACAATAATTAAATGGTTATCCACTCTTAAAATGGCAACAAAAAAATGAGGAAAATTCATTCCTTTGGCTCTTACTGTCAGCAAAGTCACGTGTTCCTTGAGAAGTGAACGAGACAGTCCAGGATGGACAGAGTTCTCCCGGTCCTGCTGCAGGGATTGAGGCAGGAAGCTTACATTTTAGAGAGTAGTCTGCTTAGTCAAAAGTACCTCAACTTTTTAGCTACAGCTCAAAATGAAGGATGAGTCATTGATCCAGGTTATGCAGGAAGGCAGCTGATGGTGGCCTTCAGAGCAGTATGGGTCACCTTTTATGTTTGCCTGTGCAGAATTTAAAGGTAAAATACCCAGACCACTTGGTGTGGATGTAGTGTGGGGCAGGCCTTGGTTTTACCCTATGTTGAGGCATGCTGCTTCTGCCTAGGAAAAGTAGTTGCCTGTCAAAAAAAAAGTGGTGGTATTTTCCTGTGATTCAAAACCCTGCAGCTTTTGCCCCAGCAGTAGCAGACCTCTGTAAAAACCCCTGTCCTGCCAAATGCAACAATGATTAGCACCTTAGGCCCTAATTTAACTTTCCAAAAAGTACCAGAGAGCCCCTACCTCATCTTCAGCCACATGATTTCCTTTGGGGCCCTCATTCCTGCCTCTCAGCACTTATATGCTACTGCTGCCCTGGTAAAACACAGCCTCACACTGTTTAAACCAGGATCCCCCAAATACTAGGGATGTGCCAGACTTTTCAGGGCCAGCACTGCTGACCTGCTGTTCTTGGGGTGCGGGACTGAGAGGAAGGCAGACAGCAGGCACGGCTCAGCAGGACCACACACTTCAGCTCCTATTGCAGTGGTGCTCCAGCAAGAAACAGGTGCTGAACTTCTGTGGGATTTGGAAATGCAGCCTTCCCCTGCCTGTCCTGCCTGTGTAACCCGATACTGCAGGCATTCTCAAAACACACTCTGTAGGCTATAAAACACACCTGCATGATCATGGTGCTCTCTGGTAGCTCCCAGCTCACACCTGGGACACAGTGGCAGACACTGGTTTAGAGCTGTTGGCTTTGCACCAGAAAAGCCCCCTCCAGTGTAACCACTTAAAACAAGAAGCAGAATTTCTGCCCTTTCCAGAACATGGGACTAATGATTTTGATCAGAAAAGCATAATTTGGATTAGGAACGAAGGTTCAGTGAGTGCAGCGACACCCAGGCAGTTTCTGGGGAGCAGCTGATGCACTCTTGTCCACATTCTTCAGTTACAGGGGTGTGTACGTTTCTGGGTTGCCATAGATTGCAGAGCTGTTAGCTGGATGTCTTACATATTCCAACTGGCTTTTCCCCTGCTTTCCCAAAAATCATAGTGCAAGGTTCTGCGGTTAAATGCGGGGGGTACTAACTTGGGAGGTAGGTTGGTCCCTTGTAAATCAGAATGCTTGCTATTTCTGGAGGTTTTCTTAAGGAGTAGAGTAGGTCAGAAGGAAGTGACTCCATATTTTTTTAATTACCCATCCCCCCGACACTGTAACACAGTTGTTGCTTTCAAGAATATGCATGGTCTGTTTTCTTCAGACTATTGGCTCATCTGGTAAAATAATTAGCTGTTATGCAGACAGAGGGAAAGGATCACATCTGCACAAGACAGGAAGACTGGGACAGTAGAAAGGGGAAAAAAAATTCCCTGCTTGAATCACAGCTGCCCACCATGCATAGTAACAGAGCTTGCCAAGAATATTCAAATTGATTTAGGAAGAAAAGCTGAGGAAACCGTTTAACCCCAGCCTGCTTGGATCTGTAACAGTATTGCCATGGGCTGCTCTGCTCCCACTCTGGGCTGAAAGAAAGGTTTTCAAGCTGCCTGTTTCCCCAACCAGCCTTCTGTCCCCCCCTTCCTCTTCTGCAACAGGAACACAGAACACAGACTCATTGGTGGGCATGAGGCTGTGAGCAGCTTTCCACACCAATAGCCAAAGGTGGGTACATTTATTTCATATTGATGGGATTAAGTTGTAATTGGATCATGTGATTAAAACCAAGAGCCAGACAAGTTATTTGTGACTAATTTGTGGTAATGGGAACCTTTTTGCTGCCTGCTGTATACTATGAATTAGGCTCCTTCTCAACAGAAGTGGTCAGTATATGCATCATCTGCAAACAACCTCTTCAAGAGTTTGAAGCCAAAATCACTTGCTCAAGAGTTTCCAGGCACACAAATCCTTTGCAGATCATTTGCAAGCAGTTGAGAGGGTTTTATATAAAAAAATGAGTAGCAATAGTTCAGACATGTGAGTCATACAGCAAATCCCTTTCTCTATTTAATCAATCTACATTTGTAGGGATATACTCATTTAATGATTAAAAAATAGGGAATTTGGAGTATTTCTTCTCAGAACATGTTATCTCTGGGACCAACTTTTTCTGCAGGAATCCCAGGCTCACTCCCAGCACTATCTTTGGGATAAATCCACAAAAAAAAAAAAAAAAAAAAAAAAAGTAAAGCTGCACAGAATCGTATCCAAATAAAATAAAAGTGCTATAAGGCAGGTGTTTCAATACTTGATTTCAGGTGCTGGTCCTGCCTAAGCTGTGGGTGGGCTTTCCTTGCCAGCTGGAGCAGCCAACTCCAATATTAAGCCCCTCCAAACCTCTGCTCAGCTGCAACCTCCCCTATAACAGGACGCCTTTGGCACATAAGCTTTTTTCCAGTTAAAACACGAGTTCCCTTGGTACCTAAATGTCTCCTGTGATGTGAATGCAGATCTCTTGAGACCCTGACAGCATTGAGCAGCTATGTGTTGTGTCCGTGCCTAAACCACAACCAGAAAAGCATTCTCCATCAAGCTCGCCTGCAGAGGAGCCAGACTGGAAGATGCGTGCACAAGATGTTTTTGGATCAGGTCTCTCACAAGAACAGCTGTGGGAGGAAATGGGCCCAGTAGTCAGACCACATTCACCATTAATATTCATTTATGCACAAATACTAACACAATCATAGATAACTTCTAAAGGAATGAGCCTAAATATTTCCAGGAAGAGACAGCTCTGTGTTCTGGACAAATGATTTAGAGGCCAATGAAAGGAAACTCAAACCTTCTTCCTCTATTTCGTGAGAAGGGCCTCTCTTGCAGTTCCTGCCTGTGCATCCTGATGAGGAGGAGATACCTCCTTGTAAAAGAGGATGAAGCACCTGGCTGGCTTCAAGGGACCACAGCTGTGTCTTCAACCTCTCCAATTTGCCAGGGTTTGGCAGCTCCTTGCCCACAGCTGACCAGCTCCTAGGGATCCATTACTCACCCTCACAAATGTAGCAGCATGGAAGTGGTCCTGAGAACCCCTAGAACTGGCAGCTCCCTTAGGCTGCAGGAAAACCACATCCTTGCATAGATTCCCATCTCCAGTTGCTCTGTAGCTCCTGTTGGAGAGGATGATCCTCCCCTCCTGTAGCACCAAAGCACTAAGCAGGGGTTGGATAAAAGTGTGTGTTGCAGGAAGGCTCAGATACAGAAGTGAGTCAGCCTGTAACTGTACTTAGGTGGATATGTTTGAGGGGATATCTTTGGCTATAAAAGGAGCAAAGAGGAGTAAAACAGAAGAGGGACAAGAGATGACAAGGAACAGAGGGAAAGAAGGCGATGAGATGGATGCCACTGGCTTACTAACCATAGTAACACAGTCAAGACACTTGTTGGCCCTTGCTGGTGACCATGCAATCAAGCATAGCTCAAGGATGCACTCCAGAGGATGTAGTTTGTCACCCCTTCTTTTGTGTGAGGTGACAACAGACAATGTGCAAATGCTTGGCACTTCTCCCAAAGTTTAGAGTACAGTGGATGCTCATCCCTGGCCAGACCCTTCCTGAAGTTGATAAAATAAGCCTTGAATGAGATCAGAGAGGCACTGAACCAAGCTCTAGGGGTCTAAGGAAAATTTTCACTTGTTCAGCACTGCATCTTTAGTTAAAGTACTTGATGTTTCAATTACTCCCTGCTGGAACCAGCTATGTCACAAGAACACAGTAAAGATGAAAGTTTGGGTTTTCCTCAAGGATGCTGCTCCATTTCAAACAACAAAGCCTAGAAAACAACTGTCCTAGAAAAATGAGGGAGGAGACACAGAAATCTTCCTCTTCAAGATTTGCTTGAGTTCCCTTCTCATGCACACAAGTTATTAAAGAGTAGGGAATGTAAATACAGTGACACCAGAAATACATTTTCTTTCAAACCAAATTCCTCTGTAAATCAATGTGAAGGAGCAAACACACAAGACCAAATCCAAATGCCATGTCATTGCCTCATATAGGCAGTTAAGCATCACCTCCCTCTGACTTGCAATATCTGCAAGCACAGGGCAATGCTTGCCAACTTCAAGGGAGATGTTCATGTGCACAAGGAGCAGGATGAAGCTTTAAAACCACTGGTAGTTACTCTTTTACTGCCAGAAGCAACATTTTAATCTAAGTATTGGCTCCTTACTAAGGCTGTATTCTGAAGTGCTCCAACATCTTTGCTCCATCTGAGTAATTGCTAATGCCTGTCTTTAATCTATTTTCAAGAATTGTTGGGTTTTTGTTTTTTTTTTTTTT
>CM031859.1:100239879-100314538 GCA_018697195.1 Certhia americana
CAAGAAGCAGCTAATTTAGCAAGCTGAATTCAAGGATATTTCCCAGATCTTCCAAACAATGAATAGCAGTGTTGTTTAAGATTACCATTATGCCTTACATCCTCCTTTGACTGGAAGCAGGGGGAGGAAGCCCCTATCTGTGCTTCTGGGGAAGAAGTACATGATTAGTGCCTAGCTATCATACAAAGTCCCAGGGGAGCAAGGAGGTCTGGACTCAAAGAAAGGAAGGAAATTGTGTAGGATAAACAAAAAAGAGCCTCAGGAAAGCAGTTGAGATGGGCAAGACTTGGTGGAAATAGAAAAGAGAAATTCAGAAGGAAATATTGAAGGGATTGACTTGAGTTCTAACTAATACTGAACTTTAAAACAAACACACTGACTTTAGAAATCAGAAATTAGAAAAAGCATTAGAAATTTAGCAGGTTTGTATTTATATATTTAGGTTTGCTCTCAGGCAAGGTATTACTCATTTCAAATATACAAATGGAAGTTTTAAGGCTTGATTGCCCTTAGATTTCACTTTCCCAGGGATTTTACCTACCCTTCCCCCTATTAAAAAAAAGGAAGATAAAGACAACTTGGATGGAGTCACAGCTCCATTTCGCTGTTCACTGAGCAGATGGGGCTGGTATGCTGCACCTTCTCTGGCGGCCAGTTTGTCAGCAGCCCAGGTTGCCTGCAGCCACCCCAGAGAGTCACAAAGAGACCCACAGCATAGCCTGCTAGATCCAGCTGCCCTCAATGCCCACTGCAGCTGGAGCCAAGTGCTTCATATTGAAAAGGGAGAAACACCAGTGGACCCACTCTAGGCTCTGCTTATTCACATATTAAAACAAGTTATACACGATGCTTAAGAAAAAAAAAAAAAAAAAGAAGAAAGAAGTAAGAAAAGAAAAAAAGGAAAAATTAAAATTGGAGCTACTTGAAGTTCGGGCTCCCTACAAGACCTTTATATTTGTGGGGAAGGTCTCTGCAGTGACAGTGTCAATGGCAGTTTGAGGCCAGCCTTCTTCAGCCAGGAGACAGAGAGGGAGGATAGGGACTTGCTAATCTGGAATAATTTGTGGGAGGATTTACACATATAAATAAAAGTGACCAGGTCTTCCCCAAAGTAAGAATTTACCTGAGTGAAAAGACTTTCTAAAGGATTTTCAGATATAGTAACTTGGCAGTAGTAAACTGCAAAGGACATTGTTGCATTAAGATATATTGCATTTATCTCTTTCCTGGATCTGATATTAGAATTTCCTCTTGCTGTACTATTGAGATAACCGAAACCTCTGCCTCTCTATAAAAGAAAAATGCTTGATTTCCGAACAAATGCGATGAGCTTACACAACAGAATACGAGGAAAACCCACTTCTCCTGGCCAGGCTCATATCTCTGCCCCACTGGTGGAAGTCAGGACTAAATGCCTAAAGCTCCAAAACCTGATGTGAACTCCTGGGGGTAGAGCAGAGCAGAGGCTCATGCTTTACTGTTGGAGTCATTCTCACAAGCCCAGCTTTAGAAATTCATTATGGCAACAGGCTCAAGCCAAACCTTTTGCTTAGTTACACACAGAGAAGGGATTGCTCCTGGTGAAATGAATGTTAAAACCACTGAGTGGTTTATGGAATGTAGCATTGGGCCTCCAAAGTTTTATGGCAAAGGAGCACATCTGGAGTCAGCAAAAGGCTATCTTGGGCTAAGGACTTTGCTCTTTGACATATAAGAGTTACATGTGCAAGTCTGGGTGTAATTCTGCTTCAAGAACCACAGCTGAAGTAAGATGACACAGCTAAAAGTTTGGGAACTACCTGAAATAAACACATTTTTAAGCAGACATTCTTTTTTAAAAGTTTTTGAGCAGACCTTTTATATTTAGTGATACACAAACACCACTGCTCTCATATCAGAATGCGATTCCCAGAGCAGTTCATTCCTTTGCACAAGGACAAAAGCCCAGCCCATCAGCAACAGGAGCTGGAGTTTATTCAGGAGTCCATAGGAAACAGCTGTTGCTTTCAACCCAGCTCTCCTTTATCTCCTTTATTGTTTATTCATGTCTCAGCTCATACTAGCCACTGAGAGCGGGTCAGGACTCTGCACTCCAAAAAGCTCCTCAGAAGCTGATGGAACTCAGCCCAATGTCAGTAGGATGGAGGAGCTGGGTTTTATATTATTCAATTCCCAGGTGGTGACAGAGGTAAATTCCTGAACTTCATTAGTTAAAAGTGCAGACAACAGCCAGGCCTTTGCCCTGGATTTTTGCAGAGGGGGGGCAAACATTCAGTGAGCAGCATGAAAGAAACCAAATGCAACAAGCCGAAAATGGAAGGTGCCTTTGGATGTTTCTCCCCTTCTCTCTGAGTTTGTTGACAATTCCTTTGTACTGCAAAGGATGTTTACTCCCCTTCTCTCCTGTAATGATGCAGTGAGTAGGACTGTGCTTACAAACCTGCAAATGTTTATCGGTAAAGATTGTGCTGTGGTGTGATGGCATGCAGAAGTGGTCCAGAGCCCAAATAGACCAGACTTATTTTCTACAGAGAAGCAGGGAGTGGTGACCCCAATACATTTGCTGGAATTTTGCTACCAGGCAGGGGGAAAGAGGGCAGTAATGAGCCCAGTGTGAAAAACAGGAAAATAGAAGGCAAGGCTCCCACGTCCTCCTTCTAACTACCTTCATTTGTCTCTGTTTCCCAGTCAAAACGTGGGTGTAATTGTTCAGGCATAGCATGAAACTTTAAAGACTCACAGTAGATATGGAATAGCGGGAGGACAACATGATGTCAACAAGAAGTGAGTTATTCTTCTCAGCAATGAAAGAATTAGTGAGCTAGAAGTCCAGGGACTTTAGTTCAAACCGGAAAGAACATTTCAGCTCACCAGACTGGCAAGAGACAGAGGGACAACCCTACATCTCCTGTTGCAGAGAAGCTTTCCTGAGTTACAAACCATCCAGAGATGTATGTATCATTCACACCCTTGAAAGCTTTGCAAAACCCAAAGCAGTGTCCCCATGGTAAAAGAAACAAGAGTTTGCCACTTGGAAGGGGAGAGGGGAGGTGAATTCCTGCTTGGGAGCAGGCCTCTTTTCATTTAACAGTGTCACTTATTTTCACAAACAGCTATTTAACATAAGGAATAGAGAAAATAGAGAATAGAGAAAGGCAGAGAAGGCATAAATTATACAGCTAACTCAAGAATATGGCTCCTACTCTACTTTAAAAGGCAGGCCAGATGTCTTCAGACGCTGTCGGCTGTGAGTTGGTGTCGCAAAACCTTTCAAGCTTAGCTAACTCAAGTCACAATGTGCACTTGATTTGCTTGGCTGAACGGGGAACTTCCCGAGCTGTGAGCAGGATCTATGCACAGCTGAAAATACGGCGGGAATGAGTCAGTTCCTTGGAGCTTGCGTGGGAGGCAAAGACAGAACTGTAGGTGGCTTCAAAGTGTTAAACAGCCTTTTAAATTCAGGCCCAGTTTCTCAGAGGAATAAGGAAAGAGAGATATTTGCCCAGTCTGTGTTTAGTTCTGTGTCTTGGGTCAGCCTTGAGAAAATTGCTCTCTGGTAGTAACAGCCACTTCCCTGGGACACAGATCCACTTGCTCTCAAGCCAGTTCAGCTTCAGATGTAGTTCTGTGGAGTTTAACAGCAATCCACTTAGTCCTTCACCCATAGCAAGGCAGCAGCAGCTCACCATTCTCTCTTAATATCTGCAAGCTGCCTCCAAGGCAAGGCAGAGCCCCACCAGCTCCAGGTCAGGCATTTCTCTGTCCATCTCTGTTCCCTGCATTTCAACCCTTTTGCCTGAGCTGCCTGGAATGATAGCTCTTCCAACACAGGCATCTCAGGTACCCAGTCCCTGTGATGGCAGAAAGCTACTTCAATCTTTCCAGTTCTGTATTGGCAGGGAGTTTCCCCATCCTGCAGTCTATCATTCCACCTCGGATGCCAAGAACTTTGGGATGTGGTCCTACCCAAAACTGGTTTGCACATACAAGAGAAAGGGATTGCTGTGAGTTAAATTACCTGGTGCATTGGAAATTCAGGCCCCATCCAGTTACCTCCTGCCAACTGTTTGCCATTCAGCCTGGTTCTCCTATAGCGCAACTGGAGTCTGGTCAGCTCTAAAGAGGATTTATTGCTTTTACTGGATCAGGCTCACCCTTCCATTTAAGTGGATTAATGTGGGTTAGCTCCACACCGCATTAGCCAAGTCAACAGAAAGTTCCCTACTACTGGCAATGTTGTTGTTTTTTCTCTGTCATTATGAATTTTTAATGGTCTTTTTGTGCAAGAGCAGCTTTGCGAAATTTTAGAACTCCTGCTTTCCAACTTAGATGATTTGGCATGTGAAGAATGCAATGAATATTTAAACCTGTAGTTTGGCATAACCTCCACAGAGCAGCTAGAAACCTAGTCCTGGTCTTTTGGGGACTAGCCAGCAATGATGCAAAACCCCAAGCCAGGAGGAACAGCATGGGGAGCTCGTGAAGTTACATCAATCTTTGGTGCTCAACCAAAATCGCTCTAACCCTACCATTCTTTAGATTCTTTTAATCAACCTCAGGATTCATATGGAGGAGCTGCACATGGGTGGAGCTATTTGATAGATGACTCAGATCACTCCACTGGTCATATTTGATTCATGTGAGAGTAACTGCTGAGGGCTGTTATTTACCACTGGAACCAGGGACCCCAGCGCAGCAGACAATGTGCAACCAGGTGGTAACAATCTCTGTCTGGAAGATCTTACAATCAAACCAGATTAGACAAAAGGGTCAAAAAGAAAGGCACCCCTCTTTTGCCCTCCTTGTGCACATGGGTGAACTAGGGGCTCACACACACATATTCAAGCAGCCACCAATTAAGAGTTTACTGTAACCCCTTTGTACCCAACCCAGCCTAGGCAAAATCAAGGAAAATTGACTCAGCTTTATTGGCTATAAAAAGGTGCCCAGTTCAAGAGCCACCACCAGAAATCCTCCATCATCCGTTCGAACACACAAGGATAGAGGCTGGAATTCAGCCAAGACAACGTGGCTTTCATCTTTTACATAAAAGTGGACTCCCTTTGACATTTTGAGGCCCACTTTTTTAAGAGCTGTTGAGCAAACTTCAGCTCACATGAGCTCAAACAACACGGCGGCACATACGACTGAAACTTTCAAGGCGAGCAAAGTTTCCATGTGCTCTGCGAGGATGTATGTGGGAACAACCCCATTGGCTAAACAACTCCAACAGGTATCAGTTTGCAACCACCAGCCATGAAGGATGGCAGTGGAAATACATTTCTGATCTCAGTGTCCCCTGAGCCATGGTTTCAGTAGACATACTAGCATGGAAAGAAGCACATTTCAGAAGTCGCTGTTGCTCTCTGTCTCTGTGTGGCCTTCTGGGAAATCCCAGAACTAAATATTGGCAGTTCTGTGATATTTAACTTGTGAAACCATCCTGTAGGCTGTGGCCTTCTTCACACATGATTATATTTAGAAGGCTCCATAAGCTGGTATGTCATTATCTCAGTGTGTTAATTGATTAAGTCTGGCCTACATAGAGTCAGCTGGACTATTCCCTTTTGGGTTGTTATTATTAGCAATACCCAGACATTTTAAGCCTTTTGGAGCACAGGAATTTCTCTCATCGTGCAAGCAGAAGCCCACAGAAACCTCTTGGAATCACTGGTTTTCCAGCTACAATAATTTAGCTTCATAGATGGAAAAATACTCATATTGATCCACAAGAAAGTGGTAAAAAAAGGTGAAAGCAGACTTCACTGTGACAATAACAAAAAAAACCCAAAACAAACAAACAAAAAAACCCAAAACAAAACAAAACAAAACAAACAAACAAAAAAAACCCCAAAAAATCACCCACTTACAGTCCTTCAAAGATGCAGCCAACACTCACAGCTGAATTAACAAATTGTGAAGCAGACCCTCTAGCAGCTAGAATCAGACTGAAAAACCCAGGGCATTACTTGACACATTTCTTTGCTCTGATTGGGAAGACATGTCATTTCCCTCCTAGATATCACTGGTATATGTTAAAACAAGTATTCCACAAGTGATGAAATAAACAGGGCTTGATTTCTAAAGAATGTGTCTGAGCATGACTGGCTGTTTAAGTGAGAGGTAGAGTGTGAAAGCAAAGCTGCTCTTGTAGGGTGGCTGTTTAGTGTCCAGCAGGGCATAACTGCCAGCTGAGTTTATCCACAGGTAAGGCACTCATAACAAGGGTTTTCCCACATTGTTTGCCCAGTGTCTAATCAGGGATGAGCTTAGCAAGAGTACTTAGAGCTCTCTGTTTTACCCAGCTGCCTATTTTTATGAAGCCTGTAGGAAATTAATGTCTTTGAGACCTCAGTTTGGTTTTCCCTGGACATGCGGCTCAAGAAGCATTACTGGAGCAATGGAGAGGACAAGCAGAAGATTAATGGTGCAAATACAAATCTGTAAGTAACCAAGCCAAAGATGAATTTGTGTGTGTCTTTTTACTCCAAGCTGTAATTAAATTCAATGAGGCGCAGGACCCACATCTTAGAGAGCCCTATACCTACTATTTTCAGTGATCTGTGGCTTGGTTTTCAGAGACGCTGCTCATCTCTACTTCATGTTGAAGCAATTAAAATTCACTAAAAACCAAATTAGAAGTCTCACATTAGGATCCAAACATGAACCAGTGAGCTTCTGTAGCAGAACCAACAAATTTCTCTTATTTGGCTGAACTGCTCAGCTGGCCAGGTCTTGTATTAAACAAAGCAGGTCTTTGTGTTGTTTGTGACTAAGACTGAATAAATGACCCTTACATGGATTGTGATGGCAACTTAGGCTGCAGAATTTTCCTGCATTTCATTATAGGTTTTGGGAAAATGCATAGACCTTTGCACAAAGAAATAACGCCACAGAGGCATTCTGGTATTGTTCTATGCATTAACCAGGCTCTTAGAAAAATAGCTGCCAATAATTAGTGTCCTAACCCTGTATTTTGGGGGTGATTATACTTTACTGAAGTCAGTGGGAAGTTTGCCATTGACCTCAGCAGGGCCAATGCTCATGGGTTTCAGAAAAAAATAAGACATTCAACACCTCTCAGAGCAAAGCCCATTGAGCCTAAATACAGACTTTACACCTTCCTGTCAGACAGCCCGTTCATCCTAGTTTACATTCACAGCTACAGCACAGCTGTTTTGGAAAGTATCTGAGCTCTAGAACACAAATATTATAAATCCAGCTCAATGTCAGCAATCTGACAAACAAACAAACCAACAAATTGCTGTGTTTTCACTACCTGCATCATACCCTCAATCTGTTTGGGGTCTTTGACATACAGGAGGCTCCAGAGAAACTGTACAACAATAAGAACACAGTATCATCCTAACAATAAGGAAATGATGGTTATAGGATCCATAAAAGAGGATTAAATCTCTTGCCAGGAGAAGGATTTGGAGGAGGAGACACTGTCATTTGCAAAATAGGTACCATAGGCCTGCAGCTCTGGAACATCCTTAGATTACATTTCAAAGGCAATCTGTATAAAAAAAAGTGGCTGGAAAAAACCCTCAAACTGTCAAAACCACCAGAGAAAATGGTAGAAGAGTTGTTATTTTAGTTATTATTATGTTTAGTTGTTATTAGAGAAATCAAATATATTTCAAATAAAAATTTGTTAGGGTTAATGAATAAATGCACACCACTGCTAAATTCAACTGGATTTTTGTTTTAAAGAGGCACATAAACTTTCCTGTTTGAGGGGATAAATCAATGACAAATTGTCTGGTGTTGGGAAGAATTTTCCTCTGCTAGCAGATGATTCCAATACAGAGTTTCTTGTACTCTTTCCCTTTGAAGTATCTGGTACAGGCTGTGGTTAGAGACAGGATATCAGCCTGACGAACCCCAAAGACATTTTCTTGTAGCTCAAAGTTCAGATGGTCACAAACAGCAGTTGTTCTGGTTAGAAAAAAGTATCACACATTTGCTCTAAGTTCAAAAGCTCTCTGCTCAGCACCTGGATTTGCTGCTCTTCATGCCACATCTTAACAACCACTTCCTTCAGGAACTGGCTGTAAAAAGTGCTCTGATGGTGACAGCTCTTAAAATGTTATGTATGTGAGTGGGTTTGAAAACACAGTCCTTTCAGAGGTGCTTCTTTGTTGCAGGACCTTTTGATCATGAATATTAGTACCTTTCAGTCTTTTAAAAAAATCTTTGATTGTAATTTCAACCTAATATCAGAAACAATTGCTGCCAGCTGGAAATCCTACGAACTGCCGCAAATGAGTGAAAGGTGGCTGAGGGAAATCTCCTGCCAGTCTGTTACTTTTAAGTCAAAAATGTTTACTCCTCCTACCTGTATTTCTTTTGTGAAGGTCCAAGTAAATGAAATGTCCTGGTAATTGGGCACAGAAAAAAAACCAGGCAATGAGCTTAGGTGCTAAGTTTAAAATCAGTGATCCTAGGATCCTACAAAACACTCACCCGTCACTAGGACACTTGTTCCTTTGCAGGAGCAGAAAGTGGCTCCTATTTCAAACAGCTCTTTTAAGACAGAATTGGGGAGTTGGTGCACTGTGTAGTAGAAGAAATCCCCTTTTAGAGACGTAGACTGTCATTGTACCCAGTGTCTCTGAGGACGATGGGGGAAAGAGAATGATGGAATATCCTCAGCTGGAAGGGACCCACAGGGATCACCAAAGTCCAGCTCCTGGTCCTGTACAGGACACCACAACAATCATATCATGTGCCTGAAAATGTTGTCCAAATACTTCTTGAACTGTCAGTCTTGGTGCTGTGGTCACTTTTCTGAGGAGCCTGTTCCAGTGCCAAACCTCCCCCTGGATGAAGAAACTTTTCTGAATATCCAACCTAAACCTTCCCTAATACAGCTTCAGGCTGTTCCCCTGGGTCCTGTCACTGGTCACCAGAGAGAAGAGATCAGTGCCTGCCCCTCCTCTTCCCCTCCCAAGGAAGTTGTAGCTGCGGTGAGGTCTCCCCTCAGTCTCCTCCAGGCTGAACAAGAAGAGCATGGGAAAGTTCACCTCAGAGACCTGCCAGTTGAGAAGGTACTTTGGGTGCCAAACCTTAAAATACTGGCATCCAAACCCTTCAAATCCCAGGAGAGAAACCCTGGCTTAACTTTAGTGTATGGGTCTTTTGCCACTGACTTAAGTGGAATTAGGATTTTACCTCAGAGACTGGAGAATGGACTCCAGTTGCCTCCTACCAGTTGCTAGAAAGAGCCCATTTATTCAAAGTCTAGAGAAACATGAATGCAGCAAATAGCACTGCATTGGTGCTGGCTGCTAGTGCTTTGAAATTAAATGTATCTGCTATTTTTGCTGCCTCTGTGGCACGTTGCAGCCCTTCAAATCTCTCTGCAATGACAGGGGTAAATGTGAGGGCTACGCTCACCCTGCAGCCTGCTCCAGGCCTGTGGCATTTCTGCCTACATGTGGAAGTACAACCGTTTCCGCCCTACGGCAGAAACTGTATTTAAATGTGGAACTGGCACTGTTGCAAAGGCTGTCTTGCTCTGGCCAAATGGCTTAACACAACCCCCTCCATTTCAGACACATGAATGAATGCACTGGCTTTCCTGCTTGCCAAAATGCTCATGATTTCCCCAGAGCCCAGTCAATGGCCCCCGAAAAACAGTGTCACTGACTATCCAGCACGTGACCCTTGAGCCACAGCAAAGCAGAAAACTCCTCTGAGCAGAATATATCTCTCTGCTTCATCCTGTTGCTATTTTGCTTGCTATTTGGAAGCCTTCTCATTTCTGTGGCTGGCTCAACCACTTAATAAGGTTCTGGGGTTTTGCTCTAGGTGAGGATGTTCACTGAGATCTATTCACTAAGTGAACAGAGAAATCCTGCAGCCATCCCCAAGACTTGGGGTCACTGCACAAAAAACCCCATTAATTGTTGCCAAGCCACCAGGGTCAGGCATACAAGTTGCAATTTTACCTGTTTAGTTATTTAAAGGGTAGCTATCACTTAGGCCTTTAGATCACGTTGGTAATTTCAGATTTCTGTTCGAAAAGGGTATGTATATACATATCCATATACACATTTCCAGTTAGGCAGCCTGAGTGAAGGTGTTGTTCTGAACACTCCTCTCAGAGGCACAGACCATCCGCCCTTCCTGGCAGGAATATATGGAAACTGCTGGGGGCATTCCAGCTTGAACATCAGGTCCCATACCCATGCATTACTGTGACAATGGAAGCTTCCTTTCAGGTGTCCCTCAAAAGAAAAGAAAGAAAAAAAGAAGACTGTATTTCTTCTTATGTTTCGTACGTAGGATGAACCATATTTCTGCATTCAGTCCTAGCTTCTATTTCCTTTTTTATTTTAGCTGCTCAGTTTTCTGAAACAAATTCATTGAGGTTTGAATTTTTGCAATGTTCCGACTCCTGAACAAAACCAGCAGAGTACTGCTTCTTTTGGCTGCCCACACCAAAATACTCTCTGCTGTAAGTTGTGGCCAGCACTTTTTGCAAAATGTGGCTGAAAGTTATACTTTGTAATGTGGCTTTTATCGTTCTCAGGAAGTTGTAAAGAGTAAGCACTTTCAAAGTGAAATCACTTGTGTTCAGTTCTTCTGGAATTGGGTTTTTACAGTTGGAAATAACTCTCTGGGGCACAAGGATGATAATGCTTCAAACTTTAGAAGTGCCTGAGCTTTGAGTTTCTGAATGAGGTCGGAGCTAAATGCAATCTGCACACTGGAAATCTCAGATTTGAAGATAGGGCACATTTGGAAAGGTATCAGACTTGACACTTCAAGGGTCTCACTGTATTGACAAGTTCCCTATCCCTGTTCTTCTTTTTTAAGAATGAAGTGTCACATCAAGAGCTCTATCAGTTATTGAGATAACACTGGCGCAACACTGAAGTGGGGAAATTAAGAGTGTGAAAATCAGCAAAGTGCTTGCTCAAATCAGTAAGCCTGATAGCAGTCCTGTCAGTTGCCTTAAAACAGATGTTGGCCAATTCAGTAGCTCATCATGACACAAGCTCAGAAAATGCAAAAAAAAGGAATGCCAGTTCATGTGACATTTTCTATATAATAATAATTAAGTAATCTAGATAAGAATAAAGCTTAAGGCTGTGTATGACCTGGCAATGTCTTATCCATCCTGAAGTATCCTTTAATTCTCACTCCCCGAGGCAGTGATACTTACTCCTAACATCAGTGACTCCTTAGGTGATTACATGAATTACATTAAGTCTGAAAATCACTTTGTACTTTCCTTGCCACCTGGGAGCAGGGAGCTGTGATGGCTCACCCAGAGAGATGGGATGTGTTAAAGAGTCCTCACAAACCCTTCTCCTTACAACCACCAGAGTGCTGCTGTGAGATCCCATCTCATGTGACATTAGGCAGCAGGCTTGGAATCTAACAGAAGCCAAACCAAAGTCTGTCAACTCTTCCTAAATGAATTTACAAGCAGGGAGCAAGGGAATGAGATGAATGGCATGGGATGGTTGTGCATTACTGCAGGAAAGCAACTAAAAATATTTGTGGGGATCTAAGTACACAACCCCGAAAATACACACATACTTTCCACCATTTAAATATCTTGTCTCTGGATGGAAGCCAAACATTTTTCTATTTATTTTCATATATGTCATCAAGATTCTAAGGAATTTAACTGCTAAACACATCCTGGAAAAGAACAAGGTGTTAGGAGGATGTTAACTCACCTAACATCAGGTGCTGAAGAAAGTAAACACCTTGTTGCTCTCACAGAAAAGGCTGCACTTCTTTTATTACAAGACAAGTTCTGAGAACACATGCAATGATACCTCTTGTTTCAAGGCATCCTGACAGCTACTTCAAATTTGCATTTTTAAGTGGAATTAGCAAAGAAAGGAGATTTACACATCCCTTGCTGGCAGCTTGGTTTGTGCTCCATACAGTGAGGCTCCTGAGAAAGCCCAAACTTCCTGAATAATCTCCAGGATGATAGGAGAAATGACCTTTGGATGGAGGTGGTGAACTTATGCTCAGGATACTCCAGGTCAGACTGTGACACAAAACCCCATATGACTTTATGAAAGTCATTCAAACTCTTGAATGTTTCCTGAGTTTGGGAAATCCATCCGCTGTTTCTCAAAGCAGAGTGAGAAAAGCTTTCTAGCCAGTGATTAAAGGAGACCAGGTGAACTCTTCTCATGTGTCCTGCCTCTGAAGGCAATGCCAGACAGCTGCACTCCTAGAAATGCTCGTTTACCTTGGTCCCTTAGAGAAGAACTGGAGGGACTCACACTGGTTATCCCTTGTAGTTGCCCTGTGCTCACTCTGCCATTCCTGACCTGATGCTGCTTCTATGAGAGGCTTCTTAAATCCATTTGTAGGCTTCCTTAGGGAGCAGTCAAAAGAATTATCGCCTTACGCTCTGACTCTTTAGTTTCACAGGCTACAAGGAGAACGATTCACACAGGTGGAACTGTGCTTGTCTGAAACCAAGGATGCCTCCCCCAAGGGAAAAGCCTGGGTGTGAACTGGGTCAGCACAGCTGCTGCCTAAGTTGAGAAAAGAGATGCCTGGAGAGCCACTTTGACCCAGGCTGCATGGTAGCTGCACATTTGGTGTCAAGTCCCTGCTAGAAAATGCCAAGCTGCGTTTGTCAGACCCTAAAACTCAGCCTGGGTGAAGACCGTTATTCTAAAATATATTTTGTATTGCATTTACTAGTGAACTAGACTTCTTTTAAAACCATAAAATATTCAACATATGGTTTCGTATGGTTGCAAGTTTACAGTATCTGTGTCCTCTCTAATCTCAGTGTCCTCTTCAATCCTACGAAGAGGACAGTACCTGTCCCAAACAGACAACAGGAGTAAATTATGCTGCAGAAAATTGGTTGATTGTTCATGGTGCCTCCTATCTTGATGACACTTGAATTTTCCACAGATTCAGTGCCCAAATATAATATTTTCTGGTACAGTTCAGAAATCTCCAGGCATAACCAACACCTTTGATTCATAGATGAAAGGAAGAGGACATTGCAGGCTGCAAGAAACATGGTTTAGCCAGGCAGTTTGTGGGATGAGCTAAATCCAAATAGCCAGGGAATAGGGTTGGAGATCCTCTCCATTAGTTAAGAGTGGGATGGACTGTGAGCAATATTTTGCAGCTTTGCTGTGTATGAAGCCAAACACCAACACAAACTGAATAATTTTGTGTGCAGCGAGTCCTGAACACAGCACCTGACTCTCACTTCTCATGAGGTCTGCAAGTCTTTTTAAAAAACATGTAATATATATACACACCATTAGTTGTATAATAAATGTAGACAGAAACCTTTTGTTCATAAGAGCATATCATGTTTCCAGGAATATGTAAACAAATATAAATGAATAAGAAGTGTGCTCTTTGCCTCCTCTCTTCCGTACTGTTTGAGACAGCTTTGTTGTTCAGCAGCAAAACAACCAGTAGCACATTAAGGAGCAACAGCTTGGTTACCACTTACCTAAGGAAAAATAAACCTGGGTTCTGCAGATGTGGTTGGTGTTGGACCTGACCAAGCCGTTGGAAGTAATTATAAAAATTCAGATATACTCACTGGTTTCTCTCTGTTTTTTCCCATTGATTGGTGGCAGTCTGGTATCCATTTAAACTGGGTTATTCCCTTTCCATGCTAAACCTCTCCGAGCAGGGATAGCAGTGCCAGGCACCTGAGACATCTCTCCTTCTCAGTGGCTGCAAACCCGCTCTGTGCGTCCTCAGCAACCGGCCGTGCCTGGCAGCCACATCTGCGGCCTTTCCCTGCTCCCCCCTTCTCCTCCGAGCCCTGCTGAGATGAAACAAGGCAGAAGAGCAATAGCCCCGCAGCATTTCTAACTCAGCCCAAAGCCCTGTGTGGGGTGAGGCCTCAGGGGAGAAGAGCAGAGAGAGCAAGAGGCCGCTGCCATGGCTGCCATGGCTGCCAGGGCCTGGTGCCACCAGCCACAGCCTCCTGCCAAATATCTGAAAAACACCTAAAAACCACCTGAAAAAAACCCACCCGTCCTCATCCTCCCTTGCTGTGTCTGGATGAGAATGGTCTGTGCCCAAGACTTTGCAGCCTTTGCCACCCAGAATTGGAAAACAAAGCAGTTTTGATCCTTAGAAACCCTGAGCTCTGGAGATGCTCCCAATTCTGTTTCCCCTTTGCTCCCCAGCCACTTCAATTACAATAAACAGCATAATTTTAACAATAAACGACATCATTTTGATATGATGTATTTGTATTTACATGGTACATTTTAAAGCAATAGCTACACTGATCATACATATTAGAAACAATAAAAAAAGAAGTTAAGAACTAAAATGTACATCATACACTTGTATATATATTTTTTTTTACACAGAGGTAAAAAGGCTTATAAAAATCAATACAACAGGGCTTTAACTTTTAGTATATAGATACATAATGATGAGGCTTCAGGCACTTTAATTTGTTAACGTGAGCAATAGCTTGGAAAAAAAAAAAATCAAACAAAACCCCAAAACCTTTCCACAACAGGAAAAAAAAAATCAGTTAATGTTTTTGTTACCACAGATACAAAAATAAAATCTGAATAATTTCTCTCAAATGATTGATGTCAGTATTGCAAAGCTGACTGGGAGAATGCTACACACTGTTCAGCAGCAGTGTGGAAATTAAGGAGAAATATTTACAAAAAACCACCCATTTCTATCCTTGTGCCCTTACACCACTTCCATCACGAACCAAATAACATACGCAGCAAAATCTACAAGTATTACAAAAACACAAGAGAAGAGGGAGGAAGGAGAAGGGAAAGAAAAAAAATAAAAAAGAGGGACTTTTTTTTAATAACTTTTATTTTCAGACATACAGAAAGGCTTGGAGTATGTCTACTTTACTTAAATAAATAGGGGCACTTCAAGACCGGACAAAAAACTGTAAGATCTTTTTGTAGTGTTGTGCTTTATAGAGAGAAGATCTTACAGATGCTTGTTTACATGAAACAACTTTTGAGAACAGAAATAAAAGGAAAAGGTTGTTTCATTCATTATTTTTTTACGAGGCTGGCTTGATGTTTACTAGACACCATTGAGAGATTTGTCAACTGCTATTAGGCACAAAATATTTGTCTTTCATTCAGCAAACCCAGACACATCACCCAGAGTGTAACACTCCATTCCTTTTCCACTATCATTCAATTTTTCTCCAACTGAAAAAATCCCCAGTAACTGCTATGAATTAAACCTACCCAACTCTATAGTGTATAATAAGCACATTGCATACTTAATTCACGGTTGACTAAAAAGCGGTGATTAACTCTCAGAGGAACCGTTGGGACATTCCACCAAGAAAGAATGGCAAGTGTTCCTTTTACATTTATTTGGCAAATTAATTCTTTAAAAAAAAATCCTCTCTTTTAAGACTGATGTCAATGTGCAATAGAGGGAGGGAAAGGACATGCGCCCACTGGCAATTTACTGCAGAAAGAAATTATGGCAGGAACAGCAGTGCCAGCTTTGACAAGCCAATCCCTAGCTGCCTCAAAGTATTCGGATTGTACTATGCTAGTTAGAGCTCACTGCGCTAAATCATTTTTTTTTTTATTTTTTAATAAAAATTATTTGGCTATTCCTTGTAATATATTAGAAAAATACTCTTTTTCCAAGCTAATTACAAGCCTTGTACACAAGACAACATGACATTAAAAAAAAAATTAAAGTAATATTATCCTGCTGTATGCACCTTATGCATCCACTTGATAAAACCTGGGTGGTGAACCGGGGAGGGGGAAAGCCAGGCAGACGCCTCAGTCTGGCTCCTGCAAAGACTCACATGCTCCATCCCACACACAGGCTCTCAGCAACCCGCTGAGACGTGTGGAAGTATCTGGTGGACTGGGACCGCAGGTCACAGACTGGAAGTGGTAGCTAACATCCTGGCTTTGGATTTTTAAATACCTGCTTAGATTGCTAAATGTTCTTACTACAGTGGACGCGAATGTTCTCATGCTCATGTATACAGAAAACAAACACACACAATTTTCCATATAATCCACCACTTAATGCAGCATTTCCCTAGAATTGCCATAATAGTGCTTTTGACATTGCATTGTTAGTAATTCTTTGCATATCAACAATTTTCCTCATCTGGAACTTTAGTGTTTTACTCACAGATCTCTACATTGCTGGCTAATGAAGAAGTTCCCTTTCTTTTTGGGCAGAGCTCTGAAAACACATTTTTCCAATGTTATTTAGGGAAAAGAGAAAAGCCTAGAACTTAAGTTTCCCTTTCAAGTAGTGGTCTGAAATGATTACAGGTAAGGAGGACCATCAGATTCTCAATGGTTGTATGACTATGGTAACTGAGCCTTGCTTTCTGTTCACAGAGCTTTACGAACAGAGAAATCATTTAAAGATGTTTGCTGAAGGAAATGACGATGGACCCTAGAAGAGAAACTGCAGCTTAGATGGCTATTTTAGCTTTGGAAAACAGAACAAAAAGCCCAAAGAAAACCAGTGACAGAAATACTGTGTTGTGGTACAAGTTTGTTACTAGCACACCTTCTATACACACACAATAGTTGATGGTAAGTAAAAATATCTTCCAAGTGAGATCTCATTCACTACACCGCCCCTTTCCTAGAAATGCCAAAGCTTGCTAACACGTTGATGGTACCACACAAGCGGAGGCAAGACAGACACAACCTGGAGATGTTCTACAATCCACCACCATTTAAAGCAGTTCTTCTCTCAAACTCAATTTTAAATGAAAAAAAAAAAAAAAACCATGTACAAGACAGTCTGTTTTGATTACAGGTTAATAATACAAAAGTCTATGCTGTAGGTTAGTTAGTTAGAACAGTTGATGAGCAAATCAATGCAGTGTGAGCCCCAGATGACCCAATGTAAAGTGATCCAAACTGGTGGTTTCCAGATGCTGTCGGGCACAGTGGCTGCATTAAAGTGAGTAACCTCAGTGCTCCAAAACCAACGTGTTCCTTGAACTACAGGAAAAACTAACACTTTGAATGCATCTGTAGTCATCCAGCAGCTTTGTGTTTTCCACCACAGCACCTGCACATGACCCCACAGTGGTAACAAGCCCGAAGCGGCAAGTAACAGCACATACATGGAGCAATGAAAGACAAGGCGATAAGGGCCATCCACCGGAGGCAAAACATTTCATCACTGGTGTCACATGAGCAAGGATCTGTATAGTCTCCTTCTGGGTCGGACATACAGTGATAGAGCATAGTGTCCGCGCACCACATACAGCTCACTCGATGGATGCAAGTCTTGACGCGGTCTGGAGCATCCTGGCATTGACCCCGCTTGTTCTCCTCGTGGTTGAACATGTCCCTGCAGTACACACACCGTGACCTCTCACCATCTTCCTTCCGCCTGGGCTTGAATTTGACAGGTTGAGTCTTTATCACAGCACCCTTGGTATCTTCACCCAGGTCAAAGTCTGAGTTGTCTACGTAAGGATAAGTGTATTCGTGTTTCGAGGCCTCGCTTTTGGCAAAACGTACATAGGAATCCATGTCATCGGGATCAAAGTTCTTTCCTCGTGCTGGGGCATGGCGATAATCCTCATATCCAGTCATCCAAATCTTTTCCCGAGGATTGATGCGCACTATCTCCTCATCATCGTCTGGAAAGTTAACGTGCCGGTAGGATCGTGGTACTGACTGTGGAAGTAGGAAGGAGATGAAGAGAGAGAAAAGATAAATAAGCTCATTTTGCTACTGGCAATCATTGTCTCCTTGCTTCCTGAAGAGCCAATATTCAACAACTGTGTCTTTCCTTCTTTATATGCCCGTCACTGTGACCCATGACAGACTTTCAGCCCTTGGCTCAGGAGGATGTACAACTGTCACAGTCCTACACTGGTCTGTGTGCATGTGGTACAATGTAACATGCTAAATCGTGGTTACCCCTCCTCCTACCCCTTTCTTAATAACAGGAAGCCATTTCAAGCTAATTGAGAAGGAAACGGGGAGAGCAGAAAGAGGGAGCTGATTCTCAGGCATATGGAGGAAAACCAAACACTGTCACACACTGGCAGACATAGAGGTAGAAACACTGGGAAGAAACCTTACTTCTAGATGGTAGTGGTCAGAGCTGTAATGGTCGTGAAGGTGTCCACGAGTGCAAATTCTTCGATGTTCGCAGGATGCAGGAGAAGCCAGAGCTCTCACAGGCTGTTCCCTTTTCTGAGAGGAGTTGGAGGAGCTATCTGTAGCATTCTGTTTTAAATGAAAAGGGGGGAAAAAAATGCATCATATGTTCAGCTCTTACCACACAGGGCATTGAAAGATGTTTTGCCACTCACTGACTTTGTGACCCTTTTGACATTGACCTGCAATATTGGCAACACCTGACTGCTGGAGGCTTCATGAAGTCTCACATAAAATACTTGAGAGAGGCAGACCTGTTGCCAGGCCATAAAAGCTGTCACCACACACATAGAAAAATAATATGCAATAGCCTGCCCGTGACTTACTCACCAACACCACTTGCATTCACTTGGCATGTTATTTGTTATCCTGGGCATGCAGGATGATGAGTGTTCACCAGGAGCTACCTCTGAAGAGTGAAGTTAAACCCTGGCAAATGACGCAACCCCGTAGGTCCTGAGGGCTCAGACAGAGCAACTTTGTGCCCTGGCTGTACCCCCACCAGTTACCCAGGCTACAAAAATACTGGCAATTTTGTTAACCTATACACATTCTTCAAACACCCACTGAATTCCAGTTCATCACTAGCTACTTGAACAATCAGGTTTCCTTTAAAAACGTCAGGATTCTTTTTTTTGTTTTGTCACTTTTTTGCCACTCACAACTAGTGTGCAATGCATGTTACTTGTGTTTTTATACATTCCTGGCTCCCTGTGAGCACTTTCACCTAACTTTAGGTTAATTAGTTACATCATTATGCAACAATGATCATGAAAGGGTGAAATATCACACAGTAACATGCTGTTGCCAATACCTACTGCTTCTTAACAATATTATTTCTCTTCCTGCAGAAACACAGAGCGAGGTAATAATGTCAGCCATCATATTTCCATGGCCCTTCCTGGGTTAAAACAGTTGCTATACAATATTCAGGATTTTGCCCATTATTCTATTAATAGGTTTTGGGCTTTTTCATATTACCAGGAATATCAATGGACAGTTGTTAAATGCACCAGTAAACCAAGAGCAGGAAAAAGAGAGCCTCCATGCACAAAAAACAGAACAGCTGTGCTTGAAACACTGGTGCCTGAAATAAATCTCCACCCCACTCCTTCTCAACTAACAAGATGTGCTGCAGCTACAAGTCCATGGAAAAGGTTCCTGATTGCCACCGCAGTCAGCTGAGACCCAACCTCAAGAGCAAAGAAGAATCCTATCAGTAGTAGCAGGAGACTGGTTTTACCTGAAAAACCTTCTCTCCTTGTCAAGAATGCACTCTCTAAATACTGTTTTCCAATGAATAGCACCAGACACATTTCTTGCTGCAAGAATACAAGAACCCTCATTGTGAATATTTGTTTATTCTGAAAACAACACTCCGAAAGACTCTGTCCGAAGGTGAGAACACCTTGAAGCATTACAACACAAAAATAGATGCTGGTTCTCTTTAACTCTTACAGTACTTTAAAAGCACGGAACTCTCAACCTATTTTGTTGAAAGCAAATACAGAGTTGTTTGCAGTGTGATGTAAAGCCAGGCTGGGTTATCTGAGAGGTACAACAAGCAGAATGAGTTGTGAATGGCCGACTCCCATTATGAAAAGACTTCTAGTGCGTTTGGTTTAGTTTTTTTTTTTAAAACAAGTACAAAGAAGCAGATCAACTCTTAACATGGTTAACACCTCTAAAGTGGAACTGCACCAATATCCAGGCTCTTTTAAAAAAGAGGTTTCATCAGCCCAGTCTTCAGAACTTATTAGACAAAGGCATTTCAATTCTGGGGTTTAAACCCTCCAAAGCAAATTCTTGTGCACTTAACTTCAGGCCCTACAACATCAAGCACATTCTGGGGACATGTAAAAAACAAAAAAAAAGGAAAAAGAAAAATTAAAAAAAAGAGCAGTTTTTACAAATGTTTTGTAATAACATTAAGCTAGAAACTTGTCTGAAAACCCTGAGAAGAGTCAGGACTTAGTTAGAACAGCCATAGTTAGAACTCACACTAAGTATATTTTCTGCAGAGCTGCATGTGGTGCAGACCAAGATGCTGAGCTGTGATTTAAGCTTCTCAGAAAGCCACACAACACACCCCACAGCCCAGGCAGCCCCAGCCTGCTCTCAAAACTAAACTTTGACTAACATGAAGCAAAAAAGAGGCAGGGCCTTCAAATGATACCATGGCAGCCAGCAGGACCCATCACCTTCAGTGGATCCACAGCTGAGCCCTGCTGGGACAAGCCTTTTGTGGACACACTCTGAAAACATCATGGGTGTTCAAGATCCAAACAATGCAGCCTGGGGAAACAACCCAGTGGGAGGTGATTGCACATACTGTCCTGCAACTGCCTCCCTGTCCTGGATGAAAATAAAATTCCCACCCAAACTGGATATAACTCCTTGATAATCTCAGCAGGGCAGCTGGGAGCTATAACCAGCCCTCCAAGCCCTGTGCTATTTGCTGCTTCTCTGGGAAGCCACCATTTCTGCAATAGGCAACTGGAAAAGAACTTGTAGCGATTTTTATCTTGCCTGATTTGGATCTACCTTTGCCTTCCTCCACACCTTTTTCTCCCTTTAGACCCGTCAGGGCAACTGAGCCTCTCCTCCACATGTGTTGACATGGCTACAAAACCTGTTTGCAGCATACCAGAGACTGCGGCGCTGCTCTCTGCTTTCACCTTATTAAAAATTGCTGCATTTCCACATTCAATGCCCTCAGATTAGACAGGCAGTTTGCCAACACAAATACTTACTCTAAGCACCCAGAAAGGAGAAATCAAGCCATCCAAAACTGGGTCTCAGCTCACTTGTCCATAAAGAAGTTCATGCCAACTCCTGGCAGTAGCTAGGTGACAAATGCAGTGTCTGCACTTACCTTGCTGACCATCAGCTTAAGCACTGGTACTTTCCACCACGGTCCCTCTAACACAGAGGGAGAGTGCTCTCAGCACACATGAATGTGTGCTCTGAGGATTGAAGAAAACGAAAAGAAGTAGAAAATTCCCGCCTCCCAAGCAAAACGTCACCAATGAACCTCACAGGCTCCTCACTTGTGCTGGAGGGCACACTCATCAATGATGAGAGGAGAGAGATGAACAAGATGATGATACAGTTTCCGGATGAATCTTATTATTCACGAGAATAATAAATGAGAGTTGACCCTGAAAACTGAGCTGAGAGAAAATAATGCTGAGAGACTTTTAACATGCTGGATGTTAAAAAACACCCAAACATAATTAAACCTAAAGAGCAACATGACAAACAACTTGATCTAACACACAGAATGATGCCCTCTTAGTTACTGCTGTTCAGGAAGGCGGTCTTGGGATTAAAACAGGCAGCTCTGTGACAGCATTGGTGGCTCAGCAACAGGTTAAAAAAACCCAGCAGCAACAAACCCAACTGTCAAGGCACTGCATGGGTCTGCTGAGCTGCTCCAAGCTGTCTGTGGTGCTGGCCCTCCTCCATCCTGGCCCAGTAAGGGTATTTCCACCATGGCAAGCTCACAGAGCCATGGCCAGGACAACAGAGGACACGAGATGGCTTCTCAACAACAGCTAACTAACAGCCTGAATCTCTCCAGCCTGGGAAAGAGATCATGGAAGGGACCAAGAAGATGAGAAGTCTATTGAATTGTGAATCCCACAGGACTGTAAGCAGGAAGGGATTATTCTTCGAGTATCCTTTAGAAAGGAAGATCACGAGGCATTCACTGGAACAGGCTCAAATAAGCTTCAGGCAGAAGGAGGTACTTCTGATGGTGGCCACAGCTAAAACGCTGTTCAAGAAGCCAGAGGGAAACCCTCAGAAGAAAGTAAGTGACCAAAGATTAGAGGCATGATGATGCCCAGGCCTCTGAAAGTATACTGTTCTCTCCCAATGTCCCTCCACTGGGACTGAACCTGGACTTGGTGACCAGTGAAAATCAGGCATAATCTCAAAGAAAAGGCATTCTCATATTCAGCCAAGTGCCACAAAGAACAAATGACGGCAAGACTTTGTCAGTGAGGGAAGCAGAGAACAACTATCCCCCACAAGAAGCCTGGGACTTGGCTAGGATTATCTATGATCAGCATAGCAGGGAAAATTCTGAGGAGATTGGTGAACAGTGGAGACATGAAGACGTTTGCAGTAAGTCTTCCAAATAAAACATACTCACCTACAAAAATACATCTAGAAAGGACATGGCTTCCAGAGCCAGGCTATTTCACTGATGGAAAATCAGGTCCCAAACCACTGAGCCACTGGTCTCTCAGAGAAACACCATCTTCGTCTCAAACCTGTTAAAACCAATCCAATTCCAGGATTTGGCTTTGAGGGGAAACTATTGAAAACGTGCCTGGTACTCACAAAAGAGAAAAGAACCCAAAATAAAGTTGTTGGAACAGGGAGTCTGATAACAAACTCTGTTTCAACATGCCCTCAAACTCTCAATTACGAGACATTTGTGCTGCTCCTACTAGAATCTTCTGACTGCTATAGCAGTCACAAACTCTTGTGGTTTCCCTGCTTGGATAACAAAATCATTAATCATGACCGTAAGAGTAATTTTATAAAACCTGTGCAACACATTTCCTGTTGCAGGCGAGCTGGACGTATCTGAGCAAGCACATGTACTGCATGTGTGGTACGTCTGCTTAAAGAAACAACACCAGGCTTCTACAGGCAAATGATGGCACTGTGGCAATTTAAAAAAAAGAAAAGCATGTCCTTGTTTCCCCCTCAGACTTTCAGAAGTGACTCATTAAATTAAAAACCCCCAGTCATTAGTAAAGAAGATTATGTTAATCATTTACTGCAGTTTATTTCTCATTGAAATGGATTTGTTACACAAGAAGGCTAATCAGATACCTAAGCAATAATCATAGATAAGCATCTATGAAAAAAAAACAAGAAAAAGAAGCCTCCTCCTGCTTCTGAATTGGACTGATCACCTTGCCTCTAAGGGCTTCACAGAATAGGTTCACTCTATTTGATGCAACATGCAAAGTTGACTACAAAATAGAAGAAAGATTCCTCTCAGAATTATGAAGCAATACAATCTGTGGCAGCTTGTCAGAAATTGGTTGTCAAGAGGGAAATTAGAGAGTTCTGTCACTTAAAATTTCCAGAAGTGCTTTCTGCCAGCTAAAGGATTTGAAAGTTTGCTGTCAAAAATAATTGTGGGTCAAGCAAGACAAGATTCTTTTCTTCCTCTCTAGAATGTTAATGGTTGCATGAAGCAGGGGGGAACAGATATATCATGATGCTGAACACTTAGCTTTGCAAGTAATGGTCCTGAAGGAATAAAAACCCCATGCCAGTTTGGCCTTTGCAAAGCATGAGCCAACCTGCTCTCTATTGCCCTGGTCCACTTTTCCCATCTTCCACTGCTGTGCAAGCCCACACACCACAACATCCACATCCAAGGTGGCCTCTTGACATGCAGCATGGAAAAGCAAAACTTGCTGGGGCTCATGGTCTCATGAGATGAGAAGGCATCCTTCTGCAACAGCCAAGGCTCCTTGCAGCAACTCCTGGGTTCACCTGTGGAAGCCTGAACATGTTGAAGAAGAACCCAGTGCCACCTCACCTTTTGAGAAGGCATCCCCACCATTCCCAGGACAAGAAACCCAGCTCTTCCTGGGTTGAGGATGAGCCTGGAGAAGTGACAGCCAAAGAGCTGCATCCTCCCGTGCCACAGCCCAACCACCTCTGGCCGAGACCTCTGCAATGGGCCCCCACCGGCCCTGGAGCCCTTGGTGTGCTCTGCTCAGGTGCACACCCTCAGCACATTTTCACTTGACCCTTTCCCTTCCCTGGAATACAGGGTGGCACAGCCGTGCTAGCAGTATGGAAAGGAAGAATGACAAAGCCAGCAAAACAGCATGGCAAGCGAGTGATACCGAGCTCTGTGCTGGCCTGGGCCTTATCTATGGAGCTGCTGCTTAGGAACTTCACAAAGAGGAAGTCTCAGAGTTATTGTGGATGCATGGCAGAGAAACTTCCACCTTTCCAAAGAAATTAAGATAAAATATAGTCTCCCAGAACTTCCTCAGCTTAATCTTGCCAGACCAGAACAAGTCCTTCCATTCTCCTCCAGCAGTTTTTTTTTTTTATTTTTAAGGCCTAAAGAGATACAGCACTTCTGAGTTTCACAGACAGTAGAACAGAACAAATCCTAAATTTTATCTCAAAACACATTTTTCACTCTATTCCAGAAATTTAGAAAAGCGAACAGCTGACATTTTCCATCAACCTCTAAGTGTGCCCTGTATACTCAAGACAGCCCATTTCAAAGAGAGCTTATATTATCCAAGTATTAAGAAAAAGATTCAGTGTGAAAAATCTTTCAAGATTTGAGACTCCTGTCTCCTAAGCACAAGCTTTTAATTTGTCACGGCAAGACAAAGCCATGGAAGAAAATGCTTTTGTCAAATTTCTGCTTGTTTCCCATCACTGAAGACAAGATAGAAATTGTATTGCAGAAAATTACTTCCACACATTTCTGAAACATTTTGCCATCCTCATCCACTGGGGATTGCTGGAGCTGAACATAGTTCTACTCTGCTGAAACTCTGAAGGAAAAGCGTCATGTTAGATCACATTCCAGATCAGTTCAAAGACAAATTGGCTGTACACAACCATTACAATAAGCATGGACTCAGACTTGTCCAATAACAGAATAAAAGTAGAATTTCTCAAATGTTTGGACTGTTTTCTAGTGATCCCTGAAATAAATACCAACACAAAGTGCAGAAGGCAATGTGTTTTTCACTGCTACCTTTTCTTATTTTAAGTTTTTGTGGTTATCGCTTTTAGTGCCAGAAAGATGCTGGTGGCTGTGCTGGCTGAAGTCAGCAAAACTTAAGGAACATTTACAAGAATTCAGTGCACAAGATCATCTCCATTAAACTCCTGCTAAGCCCAACTCTGGCATCATCAGGCAGCTCTTCATGGGCCACAGATGTGGCTTAACAGCTCACTTCAAGAAGTGAAAAGAATATATGAGACTCAAACACGATTAAATGACATGACAAACACTCAGATGTGGTAAGGGGGAAACCTCAGGGAGATTTTCCTGTTTCACTACTTGCCTCACACAGGGCATCAGTCATGTCTGCAAAAGCAGGCACTTGAAGAGATACAAAGAGAAACTTTGTCTGCAGAAGTCAGCGGACTGAAGAAAGTCAATACCACATTTTGCTCGGACTCAGACCCGGACCAGAGGCTCTGGCCAGGTCTATTTAGCACTTCCTTCCCGGGACACCCCTCCCCCTTTCTGCACTACTGGGCAAGAGCACCGCTTCAATTGGAAGTCTTGGCATCAGGTACTCATAAGGGGAAACCAGAATGGGGGAAAAACCCAAACCACAATCCCAGCTTCTAGGGCTGCTCCCCCAGGCAGCACAGCAATCCCACAGCACAGTGGTGAGAGCAGGGTGGCTCTGTCTACCCACAAGGCACTTGTGTCCTCATCCATGCAGAGAGCTTCTCCTTACCACGACTCCCACGCTTTCTTCTTCATTCCTGCAACTCCTCCGTGCTGTGGCCTGATTGGATTTCTCCATGCTGAGACAAGCTACACTGCTTCAACAAGATCTTTTTACTCAAACCTGGGAACTGTTTTAAACTAACCAGTTAATTAAAACCATCTAGGGATAGAGGCTGGCCTTTCCATTCTGCAGAGGCTCTGTTAATCTGTTTATACCTTGAAAATGACATCCTGGTGTGGACTACAGCATTGTTGGATGCTCCAGCATCCAACTTTTGTGCTTTTACAGCTCTGCAAGATTATCAGAGCCTCCTTCTCTAACAATATTATCCAAATTATCACAGCTGTCCTCTGCTAAGGTCAAGAGAGAGAATGGCCACCATGGTCTGAACTGCTGAGGGGAGGTGATGGCCACTGCTTATCCCCTCACCAGACACATCACCTGCTCTGTGGGCATGCATGGGTGCAGGACCACAGGAATGCAGCCCAAAATCACTTCTCTGTATCAGCTCCCTGACCTCAGCTGACCATCCATGTAGTGGAAGAGAGTTACAGAGAGCAGAGATGGGGGAGGCTGGAAGGGGAGCTCCTAATTTTCAGGTGCTGACAGGGAACTCAGCACATCCAACACTGCCAAAAAACATTCCTTTTGCAAGCTGGGTAAGGACGCTAGGAAATGAAGGAGGAAAGTTCATAAGAGGGTGCTAAATGCTGGGCAGCTGAGTGCAGCTGGGAACAGATGGCTCCACAAAACTCACCATGAATCTCAGATCTTCTGTACAAACTTTCAAGGAGGGGGGGGAAGGAAATAATATTAAAAGGGGGGAAGAAAAACACTAAATAAAATAAAATTAGTCAAGCTAAAAGAATTGATGCACCTAAACCATCATTAATGTCTTTGATGCACCTAATCCATCATTAATGTCTTTGCTAGGTAGGCTGCAGCCCCTAAATTTGGCAGTGCTCTATAATACAAGAGGTTACAAACAGAGAGAGAAAAAGCTAAGTTAAATGCAAACTTCCCACAGCAGACTGATATGATATTTTAGGAAGTCAGTTAAGGGTCATTTATTCACACAGTTATGAATATTGATGATATTTTAGCTGTAATTTATCACCAAAATAAAATCCAACAACTGATGCGAACTTCCAAAATACCCTCTTCATAAGCACTGCAAATACATCAGGCTCTGCTTAAAAATGCAATGGTACTTATTTACTTCTGTCTTTCCTTCTCCTTTTGCAGAAAGAGACAGAGACATATGAACTGCTTCCTATAATCACTTCTGATTTAATTTTCATGAAGTATTTACAAGATACAGGGCAAGCAGACCATTAACTAAACATATTAGACAGGTGAGGGAAGGAAACAGGCCTATTTAGATGCAATTCTTTATAAAGCATTTCTGTACTGGGCAGAGGTCCACTCTAGCGCCTCAGACTCTTGTATTCTGTTGTTCACCCTCAGTTACTACTACTCTTTTTCTTTTCCATATTCTCCAAAATAAGGAAGTCCAAGTAAACAAAAAAACAAACACCCCACCCCTCCCAACTCCAATCGTTTGAGAGGATCCAAAATTCAAGGATGCACTCCAGGCAGCCTCAGTTCTCTGTTTTGGGTTTTTCTTTCCTACCTGTTACACAAGACGACAGATTCAACTCAGATTTGCCAGTGTTAACACAGCAGGTGGGAATTACAGGCTCCCTCCTTGTAATTCCTTACAGGAAGAGGAGAGCAACGCACTCACTTATCCCACAGTTCCCACTCAGCTCCCTTCCTATCACTGCCCAGACAGGTGCTCCAGCTCAGCCCCAGGAGTCAAATACTTTAGCTCTCTGAGTCTGCCGAGGCCACGGCCAAGCTTTGCCGGCTCTCCCTGCACCTCTGCGGTGGCACGGGCCCTGCCGGGTTATGTGCCAGGCAGCCATTCCCTAATCCTTTCTGCTGCAGTACAGGAAGTTGTCAATCATCGCTTCGCCCCTGGCCAAGGCTGCCTCCTCCCAACAGTGTTTACACCCCGTGCTGGATCTGCTCTGCCTCCCACCTTCAAAGGCAGTGCCTGGGGCCAGCCAACACACCCCAAATCCAGCTGTCCCTCCTTGCCCTGGGACAAGGCATTTTGTTCCAACACGGCAGCCAGTAAGACTGCAGCTTGCAAATACAGCTGTCTGCTGAAAGCCACTTCCTCAGGTTGGATATGCAAGTAATGGAAAAGGCCATTTTCTGCCTTTGTCAAATTTTCAAGCACCCTGAAGCCAAAAGGCCTATACACTTCAAAGGCTGACTGCACAGCCCAGATTAAAGAGGGAATCTAATGGAAAGCTGCAGTCATATCAACCATGTATTTTTGAGGTAAAAGCACACATTTGGCCATAACACATCCCCATCAACACCGCCTCAGCTATCCTGGCATCTCCTTCTTGTCTCAACTGAGGGATGAACTTCACAGTAGAAACATGGAGGAGGAAAAATGCCATAAATCCTAAACCAGACATGTGCAAGAACCACCTTACTTGTATCAGCAGCACAGCAGAGGTCTTGCAGAAGGCAATGTATCCAGGGCTAGGGGTATGCAATGAATTTCAGTGGCACCATGAATATTGGTCGGGTGGCAGAGGTTTTTTGCCTCCAGCTCAGCCCATCAGTTACAGTTTCCCTTTAGCCAGCACTTCTGCTTTTCCAGCCCTACAGTGAGCTGGCTCCAGGAGCTAAACCACCGGAAAAGTATTCGCTTTCTTTTATAGGGCTAGTTTTTGGTTCACTTGCCTGGGTTGGCTCAGCATAGAGTCAGCTGTGCTAGGATAAGGGGGATGGAGGAGCCCATCTCTGCCCTACTGAGGCTAAAGATGCATCAGCCAAGTTGCATCCCTCAGCTGTGGTTTCATATAGGTGTTAAAATAACTCCTGCAACCCCAAATCCTGCTCCCCCACATCAGCTTCACTCTTGGCATGACTGCTGCAAAAGCAAGGCGGGGGAACTGAGCTGGCTGGAAAATAATTTGCTCTTCACAGGCATCTTGACTCAAATTAGGTCCCCCTTACATAATACTAAAGAAATGCCCTGGGAACCATGGGCAAAAAGAGAAAAAAAAAAAAAAAAAAAAAAAAATCCCCCCCCATTTTACTGTATGTTAATAAAGGGCAATTTACTCCTGGTTGTATTTTGTTTCTGACACATTTTTGCCTTAAATACATAAATGCACTATAGCATTCAGTTCCAGATGAATTAGAGGGAAACATGCTCATAAACAGCTTCACACTTTAACTCATCATATCGTTCAAGTACATTACTACACAGCCAAATTATTTTTTTCACAAGACAAACATGCAGCTAGTTGATTGCAAGTGTGAAATGGTACTACAACACACTGATCACAAATTCACCAGCTAGAAACTACAGCTAGAGAGGCACCAGTCAAGTCACCTTCGTACAAGGAATCCTACAGGCAAGTCTGCTGGCCACCCTTTTTATCTTAAGGGCTCATCCTGCAAGAAAACAAGGCCTTCAGTAATCTGATGATTACTTAAATTAATGCATGTCTGATTATACATAACAAAAATAATAGAGTACAAAATGTGAAGAGCTGGCACACTGAAATATGACACCATATCATCATGCAAGCACAGGGAAAGGGCAAAATGGGTGTTGAGAAGGAGAGAGTTAGGAGAGAATTAGGAGAGAAGGAAATCTCTTTGAATGCTGGGGCACACTGAACAAAACTGAGTACTTAACTGGTGCACAAATTACAACACAAGTTCTGGCAAGATGCAGCTATAAGGAAACTTCCACCACAGCAAAAGATCAAATTTCCGTTTCCTGCAGGATATATCCCAATCTCACTGTACAACCAACTGTGTTTGTATGTGGGAATGGTACAGAGCCAAAAAATACACTACAAAAACTGGTCTTGAGAGGAAGAATTGTGACAAGAGAAATTGCTTACCCTCAGCAAAGTCGCTCAACACATCCCAGTCATTGCTATAATTAGCTACATAAAAACTACAGAGCAGCGAGCCTGAGAATATCTGATAGCAATGCAGATACTTTCTGTTTAATAATTTGTTCTTATTTGTGATTCATCTAGAGTGAAACAGCACCAAAGCAACTGAAATTCAGTCCATTTGGGAATTGTGTTAAAATGCCAATTCCTGATCTGCAGTAAAAAAAGCATGCGTTACCTACCAGAGAGTGACACAAAAGCAAAAAAACCCTCATGATAAATACAACACATAAATCGTGGAAGACCCTTACTCCCCCTCCTTTCTTTTAAAGGAAGCAAACAAACCTCTAAACTTTCTCCTATCTGCTCCCCTTAGCTCTTCACTTACATCTTAAGAATCTGTTATATACACAAGAATAAACAGATTTTATGTTCTGTGTACCTCCACACCACAGCAATTTTTACGTAACATTCTGTTCAAATGATAGGTTATGAGCAAGAGTAAGCAAGGGCAATCTATAGACTGAACTACACATGTAATTGCCCCTACATTTTTGAGGGACTTTAGGAAAAGAGCAGCTGCCTTTCCAGATGATACCACTGTTCCAGTGACAATAGCATTAAATTATCAGTGTGTACAGTCTGCTTGTATTGGCAGAAAGAGCAAGAAAATAAATGGGTTAATTTCCAGCACCATTTGAAAGAAACAAGAGATCCTGAAAGAAAGGGAGAAATACAACACTAGAAAATAAACCTGACAGCCAGAGAAAAAAAACTTTCACTTGACCTTCCCTACTAAAAATCTCTTTCAGCATTGGTATCTGTTCCCATTGAATTATGCGAATTTGTGTGGGCCAAGTTAACCTGAAGGCAGGAAAAAAACCCAAACAGACAAAAAGCAGCTAGCCTTAGAACTGGTGGATAGTCAGGACATTTTCAGGTTTTTCAAGGAAGAATTTGAACCTACTGGCTTTTCTGTGTGTGGATTTCTCTCTCTTGGCAAGTACTTTTTTTTTTGGCCTTTAAAATCTGAATTAGAATAGCTGTGGTTTACAGTGCAAGCCCAAAATCCAGACATCAGAGGATGTGGCTAGCAGCAATAAACCCTTTGGCTGTTCACACACAGCACAGCTGGCTGCTGGGCAGGAAGAAGAACAGAAGTAAGGCTATCATGTCCTGTCACTGTAACAATCCCCCTGTGGGTCTGCTCAGCCTCACAGACCAAACAAGGTGGATTTGCTCGAGGTGACACCCCTATCATTCCCACAGAGAGCTCTGCGCCTCAAAATGCATTTTCCCCTTCTGCTACTTGAGGACAGCTTTAAGAAAAAGAAAATTGCAAGCTCCTCTGGCTCCTCAACCTCTGAGCACAACTTCTGACTGAAACATATCTTGCAACTCACTGTTGTTCTACTCTCAGCAATGTCGTTTTCCATAGAGGTCCAGGATGAGAGATGCTCCAGCATCCCATAGAACTTATGAATGTATTCCAAACTATTTGGACTGGGTTTCTACTGCCTACTTTAAACAGAAAAAAAGCCACAGCTGTTCTTTAAAAGAACCATCTGAATGTGAAATGACCAAGCCAGTAAGAAAAAATAGATTTAGTGTTTATCTAACTAATACAAATCTTATAAATTTTAATAGTGAGGCTGTAACATGCTCGAGGTCCAGATGGGAGATATAAGTAGACAAAAGGTTTCAAGGAAAGGCAGCAGGGATAAATCTATTTTTTTTATTAGGAAAGCAGAAGAGATGTAAGGGGGACTGTTATGCAAACATCTGCCCCAATATGCACCATTCTGGTGGAGAAGAGGTAATTGTATCTGTCTATGAAATGATTGTCAGCAGCATCCAAGCCACATAACAAACTTCCTAACTCAAACATCCTCAAGCACAAGAATCCACATTCTGACAAGGCAAAAGAGGCACAGGATTGCTCCAAACACACGACTTAGTAGTGAAAACATGAGCCTGAAGACTTCTGCTGGAAGTCCAGAAAGAAAAGCAGTGGGAGCAAGATCTGTCCACATCACCTTAGTGAAGTAGGAGAGCATTTCCCCCATCTTGCAGCTGGGGAACCAAGGTAAGTAAGCTTTTAGCCAGGAGTCAACAACAAGAGAAGCAATGGATCTAGTGTGTGCACCTTGAAATGCAACTCTGTTGCTCAGCCATGCACCTCTAAATCACGCCTGCTTGATCTGCCAAACTCTGCGGGTCTCATATTGAACAAAAACTAGGATTTAAAAAAAATAAAATTACTGATTATGTAAAATACCTGCGATTTTAAATGTGCATATCAAACCTAGTAAGGCTGACTTTTGCTCTCCCTTACATTTCCCTTAAAGCAAAAGAAGACTTCAGTCATTTTTAGAGTCACAAACCAGAGCTGCTGCTCTTCCTGCCAGTGGGTGTCTTTTCTTTAGTACTAAAGCAGGCACAAGGCTGCAGATTTATCTGAAAAACACATGAGTGGTGTTTCAGCTGAACTGGTCATAAGGTTTCAGAACAAACACCTCTGCTTTTTCAGATGGGATGCTAAAAGAGGCCATTTCAGACACTCTGCTGACTCTGGAAGACATTGACCTTTTTTCCTTGGAATCAATTCACAATTTTCACTTTGTGGTCATATGGGATTATTATCTGTAATTGAAAGTAGAAGTGTAGATTAGGGAAAAAAATTTACACAAGAACTCAATTATACAGCAAATTCCGTGGCTGAGGAACTACAGAACACATTCAGTCTGTATTAAATCCTAATGTTAATTAAAGGCGGCTGAAGATGCAGGCTGGATGGATGAAGACAAACAGAACAATCTCAGCCTGTTGCAATGGCAGTGTTTCCCCCAATGGAGACAGAACGGATGGCCAGTCTTACTCAGATTGCATCTCTGGAGAGGACGATTTATAATGTATAAGACAGAAGAAATTTATTTGCTAACATATGGAAAACATTTACGGGCTCTTCAGAGGATCTGAAATGCAAGGAACACAACTACATATTGTTAGAAGACCTAAATGGGGATTTCATTTTAGAAATAAGCATTTTTCAACTCGAGGCTGTGACATTTAGTTCTATATACCCTTGTTTCCTATCCTGTCAGCTATGAATTTCAGAACAGGTTGTTTGCTATAAGTCTAAGCCACAGGACAAGAATTAGTTGGCAAAGTCCTGCTTCTAAAGATATAACCCATGCTTCAGAAAGATGGATGGGGTGCATTTGCCATAGGGATGGGGCAGGATATTGCTGCCCAAGTTATCATCTCAGCTCTGCAAATTACATGGGAGGAGACAAAACTACTGACACCAAGTGAATGCTCCCACAGCCACAGCTGCAGATAATTCAAAACCCCAAAAAAGTCCACCTTTGGATACAAGAAAATAATCCTCCACTAAGCCATGCCAGGTCACAGCCTGAGAGAGAGCTCTGCCTCTGAGGCAAACCTTCTCTTCCCCATGGCAGTAACCTGTTGGATGCCTGGAAGGGCTGCATGCTGGCAGAGCAATTAACAGAACGGATGATGCACCAGTTGCACACACAAAACTACACACATCCCACGGAGCCAAACTGGAGCCAACAGGATCAGGGGTTTTAGAGAAGCCCCGTGCCAATCAATAGCCAACAGCCCTATCAGGGCCAGGCCTTGTATGTAATGAGAGGGGTTGTTCTAAAGCTGGGAGTGTTACGTTGGTGGAAGCATCTGAGCACAATGAAGTCGGGGTGGCTGGCCACTAAGCAGCCTCAGAAACGTTAAGTTTTGGACTGCTATGCTTGAGCAGACTGAAACATCTTCAAGAAGAGCAGGACCTCGGGCCAAATATTTGAGGCAGCAGTGCAGCAGCAACGGCTGAGATTTTCAGAGACGGGTAAATGACTGATTAAATGACTCAATCATGCAGATGCTTTTGAAAATTCTGCCGCACGCAGTTAAGTTTATTCATGCATGTGTGGGAGAGGGGGAGGACTGTGAAGATTTTAATAACTACCTTAGGAAATAAAAAAGAACAAATGTACTTTCTCTTTAAAACAGAGAAAAAAACCCAACCAAACCCAAAAAATCCACTGCTGTGGCTGGATAAGAGTTTACAGAAAGCTGTAGAGGAAGTTTTATGTGGAAGGATGACCAAATGGACTATGATACACAAGTCAAAAATATATGCCAGAAAGAATGGAACAGAAGGGTAAAAATAACAACATTTCACAGCCCTATCAATTTCTTTCAGTTTTAAAGTGCTCTATGCTTCAGTATGTTATTTCTGGCTTATGCAGTCTTCATACTTCACCATAACTTACCAGATAAATAGGAAGTTGAGAGCTTTGAAGAGCTTAAGGACTGCAGGAAAAGGAAAGACTTCATCCCAGACAAACAAAGACATATTGGGGAAGGAGACAGACCCAAAGCCTTATTTTTAGAGTATGACAACATATCCGCCCTTGTGTGCCATCTCGACAAACAGCACCATGCGAAGTCCCACCACCACTGAGGTCCTGCTTGCACTCTGGAGATCACAAAACCCTGCAGAGAGTACTGCCAGGCAGGACACAACTCATCTCCCAGGTCCCAACAAGATGCCAACGCTGCTGAGGTTTCCCTCCTTGCTAATTCTATTGAGCAGCTTGTTCCCCATTCTCCATCAGGCATCCTACCCACAAATGTCTGCATGGCAGGGAGTCATCTGTCACCTCCCCAGGATCAAGTAGGTGGGAAAAATCTTCTGCAGTTCTGGCTCTTCATTTTGAACACAGGAGTTTGACTGATTTTGATGCAGCTGGAGCAGGATTCATCCAACTTTTTCAATGTAAAACAACACCTACGTAAAGGCAACAAGTTCTTCCTCCTTGTAAAAATCATTCTTCGAGTTTAAAAATCAACATTCAGCCACAAGACTGAGCTTGTGGAGAAATTCAGGAGCACTCCCAGGTGCCTAAACATCAGCCAGTAGGACTTTAGCAAAAATATACTTACTCCCCTGTTTCCACAGGCCATTTGTCGCTGCTTAAACATTGAGTATTCCAATGTGTAACCCAGTGAGAGCTGGCACACACCCATTCCAAGGCACATTTTGACAGACATCCACTTTCTGATGAGCACAGAGGAGGCATACAAAACTCAAGAGTGACTGTCCACCCCTAGCAGAGCACAGCTCGTCCAGAGAATTGGGAACAAAGCAGCACAAAGCAGTATGTATTGGCAAAAGGCTCTAGCTGCACTGGTGCTCCCCCCGCCTCTCCGGCCTGTCCCAGTGCCTATAAATCACTTCTGGCAGGTAGTTGGGAAGCAGCTGCTAATGATAGTTTTGCTGCTGAGAGCAGGAAGTCACCTTTTAACCCTGCCTGCTGTTGTTTGTCTCCCTGAGCGTGACAAAAGGACAGATGTGGACAACATGCCAGCCATTGTGAAGATCCGGTCAAAACTCAGCAGGGAATATGACCTGGTCCCATGCAAAGCAGTACCTTCAAAAAACACCTTTTGGCTTTGGATGCTTCCTGGGACTCATGTTCAAGCAGCTTGATGCTTGTACTGCTTTTTTTCCTCCTTCACCCTAAAAATCCAGGAAGTATCCCTAGCACAATTTTGTGTTGTTGCTGCACTGAGGATATCCCACCTTCCCCCTTCCTGCCATCCAGGCCCCACAGGACAAAGAAGGTTTTTTTGTAAAATAACTAATATGTGTGCATGGGGGGGTTTGAATTAAGGTGAGCAAGTTACTTTATTAAAAGAAAAAGGAACACAATGTGTAACTTGTTTCCCACCCATGGAATAGCCCCAAGCAGAGTCACATTTTCAGCTGACAAGTTTTTAAACTTTCCTTTTGAAGTTAGTAGGTTTAGTTTCAGCAAAACTCCATAATACATTTTAGACAACACCACAAATCAACCTCCAACAGCTCATTCCTGTTGAAGTTACTGCTGTTTAGACAGATGCCACACTACTGTGCCTTCCTCCACCTGAAGAACACCTGTCTGAACTACGTTCCATGTACAGGTGAAACACCTTTAAAGTTTGCTTGTTTACAGCTGTGATTCAAAACCTTATTTCCTTGAGTATGTACCTGAGCAGCAGTCCCCTTGCTAACTACCTGAGTTTGCAGGAAGCTTCTCAAGGACAGAGAGAAGTATTAGCAGGTGTGTGCACCACCTCAGTCTAAGCCAAAAGAAATTCAAAGGCAATTATTTCTTCACTTCCAGCCCCTGACATCACCTGCTCTGACACGCTTTTCACATTGTGAAAGGAGGCCAACAGGAGGCCTCACATTCTGTAGAGGATATACTTCCATCAAATAAAACACACCCAGTGTCCAAACACGATGGTGGCTGAACACCAACCCTCAGGCATAAAAAGAAAACCCCTTCCTAACCTGACCATGTAAACCTGAACATAAAAGAGGAGGACCTTGGGTGACATGTACTTACAGTGAAGACATCATCATCACCGACCTCGGCCTCGTTGTGAAGGGTGGACGAGGAAGTCGTAGATCCTAGAAAAACCCAAACCAACAGCTTTTAAACACATGACATTTCCATGAAACTTTTTTTTTTGGATGCTGTTGAACATGGGGATTCTCAAAGGTTTGTGTGCTGTAGATGTGAGAAAGAGTGGCTCAAATTAAGGAGAACAACCCATCTGGTGGTAGCTGGGTTGGAGACGCAAAATCTGAAAAAGGGTTTATTGAAACACACCTGTGTGGCTGACAATGCTAATTAACAATGATAAAAATAGCAGTTACCATTTCCAATACAGAAGACTAATTGCTGAAGAATGGTAAAGCCATGTATTAATCAATGCTCCAGGCTGATTCTCAGTTGTCAAAACTGGGTAGTATGAGTTTTTCTTCACTTACTCCCTAAATCTGGGGGAGACATAACCTTTAATTTAAAACAAAATGGACTTCACTTTGACCATGAAGATTGGGTTCTTTCCTTTTAATTTTGAAAGTTGTTATATACTCTGAAGGTCTTGTCTGTTACCACCTACTTCTCAGAGAATCACCTTGCCCCACATAAAGTATTTGAAAGGAGCTGATGTGTAAAACCATAGATGAGAGAAAAATACTAGGGTATAATTTTCATTAGGTAAATTAGGCAATCTCTTGGAAAAAAGCAGGGAAGCATATAAAAAAACCTGTCCTCACCCTGCAGGTGTTCCTGCAGAGATGCTGAAGGCCTGGTAAGCACCCACATCACAGAACAGCCTCAGTGAAGGGGATGCTCACCATTGTTGGACTTGACACCAAATTTATGCTGTACCTAAAAAGGGGTGACTCCTCTCCCTATACCCAGTCAAGATCTCGGACCTCCTTCCTGGCTGGCTTCATCCACCTTAAGGCTGCCAAGGAGGGTGGATGCAGCAAGAGATTCTGTTAGGGGAAGAACCCTCAAGTCAAAAGTCTATTTTTTTGATGGAAGCCCACTGCTAGACTGAATTATGGTCACATCACATCCCTGACCAACACAGTAGAACGGCTTGTACCGCCTTCATTCTGGAAATTTGCTAAAATAACATGTTTTATATAATGCTATTGGCACCAGCCTTGGCTGCTCTCAGTTGCATCATCATGAAGATGTGCAGAGCTAAGTGTGAAAGCCCACTTAAAAGACTGAGTAATGTGGAAACATTTGTGCCATTTGCTACATTAGCTTTAAAATTAAAAAAAGCTGAAGCTCTGTGGAGCTGCATAGGGTTCTTGTACCTGTGCCCCAAACTTCTGATTCTACAGGGAATGAACTATTGGTTAAATATCCACAATAAAGCAGCGATTTCATGAAGTTCTGAATGCACGCTTAGTTGCGCTTAAAATTACCTGCTGAATTTGATCAAGTATGTGAACGAAATATGAATGATAAATGAAATCTGCTGCCCGATGCTGTGTGTGCATGAGCAAGTTATTGTTTTTCATTCAGAGAGCCTTATTTGGAAGTTAATGAGGAACACATTCATGAGGATCAGCCTGTACTGTTAATGGGATAAATATAGATTTGCTGATTTTTAAGTATCCGAGATACAGCAGAATTTGATTTTAAATACCCCCACTGTAAAATGGATCAAGAAGAGCAGAAGAGGAGTTGCCAAGTATTGGCATCTCCAAAACACTATTAAAAATAGCTGAGTTATTATCTCCTTGAAACTTTGCACGATCCCATGCCACTTACATAAAAAATCGCTTTTATGACTCAAAACGCTTCATTTTTAACAAGGAGAAGAAAGGATAAAGTCTACCTGTAACTTCTTGATGTTAATGGCACAGAAAAAAAGCAACTGAGCTGAGAACATCCTTCCTCTAACTTATGAGGTATTTATCAGCAAAGAGCCCTGGGGGATTAATTCTTTCCCAGTAACTAAAATGTTCAAGTTAAAGGAAGACAGGCCATCCAGAACATTAAGCTGTCTTATGGGGCTAATGTCCCCAAAAAGAATACACATTTATACATACATCTGAGTTAGTATCCTCAGAAAATGTACCATCTGTATATAAAAATATTCTGGTCACACTGGAAGAGAAGGCAAAAGGCTTTGGACTACTAATTCCCTACATAAAGTAGTACAATTAAAAAAAAAAATCAAGGAAAAATGCACGAAGAATTAAATTTCATTAAAATAAAGTACAATTGAATTATAGCTGTATTGTGATTGCCCGATTTCAATGAAATGAGAAAAGGAAAAATTTATGACAACTTCAAAGTACAGACAATTCAAATGCATTTTTTACAGAATTAAAAAAACAACAGCCCAAAACACAACAAAGTCTTCAAGAGCTACCATTCAACTAAGAGGATGCAGACAAAACTAATTACTGCAAAAGAAAACCAAAACCAAACCAAAGTTTTATTCAACTCCAGGCACAAATTAAATCCTATGATTTAACAAAGACTCAGTAAGATGATATCTGACTGCAAATAAAGAGCCTGGGCTGTTTGAGTTGCCATCACTAGTGTGAAACTCAAGCCTATCAAAAAAAGCAGTAACAAAGAACTTGATGATAAATAACTGGGAGATGTCTGGACAGACAGGATTGAAAAATGCTTGACTGAAACACCTTATCTCCTTGAAGGGATGAGAGAACTCAATTTGTAATTCTGGGGCTTGCTCACTGTAGGATAAAGGCCCCAGCCGCACTTTGACACATGCACACGAGATCTCCAAGCCCAACAATGATTTTAAACACATTCCTCTTCCCAGCTCCCTGACTCAAACCCCCTGCCCACTCCTCCAAAGGTGGAAGTGTCCACCCCCATGCTACCTTCAATGAGATCCTCGATGGCTTTCCTCACTCCTCTGTCGAAGGCTCGAGCATCAGCGGGGCTTTGAAAAGTGAGCCCAAACTTTCTGTTGTCAACTTTCCAGTGGTGGAAGGTGGGGTTTGCCTTCGTGTACACCAAGTCCTTCTTCACAAAGCACTCCAGCACCACCTGGGAGGGCGTGAGCCCCAAAAGAGGAGCAAAATCAGTTTTCCCACTGCAAGGACTCAGCCAGCACCGTCTCAGGCCGGACCCAAAAAGCAAGCCAAGTCATGCCTCGCATAGGGGAACATCCTTCCCTACCGAATTATGACTAATAAGCACCAGACACTGTAATTGTTCTCAAAACCATTCCACATTAATCTTTAGTTTGTGCTTTGAGTAGGCGCTTGTTCCCTACCCCAGGAGCATGTTTTGGACCCAGTGTGGCACAGGTTAGGCTAGCAGGGGGCTCAGGAGAAAGGAAAACTTCTTCCCTCAATAATTTTGCTCAAGAGAAATTTTATTCACCAGCAGCAGATTTAGAAGGTGCTGCAACACTCCTCTCACTGTTTTAAAGTTGTTCACCCCCAGCCAGACACAAATCTCAAGTTCTGCTGTGCCAAAAACCATCTCTAGAGTGATGCTCAGGAACAACAGGAACGGCATTATTCCACCCTTCAAAACCATAAGCATGGCTCCCAAATAATGTCAAAAAAAGCAAAACAGCTTTGCAAAACATCATTGCAAACCATAATTGAAACAGCTTTGAAACACCGGTCTTTCTGAAAGCAAGATAATTTCTCACTCAAATAATGCATTTTTTTAGCCTGTGGAGGAAGTGCTGCTTTTAAGCTAGCCCGTATCTTCACAGGAGTGCATTTCAGAAGAATCAAATCCATAAAAACCAGAAAACAAACTATAACATTTCAAGTGGCCCCTGGAAATCAGGAAAAGGCTTTATTAATTTGATTTGTACAGGGATAGAAGAGAACTCCTTTTTAGATAAACAGCTACCAGGAGAAACCGAGTGTGTCAATTCATAAGAGACAACTTGTCTTCATATTCTCACTCAGCTTGTTCAAACCTTGAACAGCACGCAGCATAAATAATTCATGGCCCTTTTAAAAGGCTTGCCCTGCATTACTCAGTGCAATGTGACTGGCTTCATGGGCTCTTTACACTTCAATTCACTTCTCACTTACCCCCGCACTAGGACTAAGAAAAAAAAGAAAAAAACACAGGCCCTCTTTCATTCAAAGGGGAGCTTTGCATGTGGATGACAAAAATTTACCTGTTTCTTCCAGGTGATATCACACCAGCCTAGGTAGCAAAAGATGGCAATTCTAGATGAGGATTTTGTTTGTTTTGTCCAATCTGGTACTATTTGCACATGCCTGTTTTTTATATCTTTTTAAAAACACCCAACAAACTTGCACAAGAATACAATAGCAATAGATTTGGGATAATTCTCATTATAAGAACAGTCAAAAGTTGAATTAGGGTCTATTACCAGTTTGTCTTTCTGCCTTTCACCATGGATTAGAAATCCACTTCTTCCATTGCCCTCCGGGTACGTGACCTTGCAGACGCCAACTCTACTGAGACCGCCTCCTTCTTGCGGCAACCATCCCCCACTGGAGTCATCTCGGGTCATAACCACAGCTTTGACTCGCACAATATAACTGTCACTGCAATGGCAACAAAACAAAAACAGAATCTTTTGTGAGCATCACAGTCGCATCACTGCAGTTCTTCTCCAGGGTGGTATTTAGACAGCACCGCGCTGACCTCAGCAGATAGTTTCTGCCCAGGATGGAAGCCCACCACCACCGTAGTAGAGACCCACCAAACCTCAAGGAATGAACTTGCCAGGTTTCCAGACATCAACACACAGATCAAACTACCCATGGTCCCTGGCACTCTTTGCCTCCTGCAGCTAGGGACAGGGACCAAGTGAGTTAGGTGACTAAAGCACCACCTCAAGGCCAACTCCCACATTGGGGCATCACATCTCCAAAGTGCTGGAAGAACACATTGCACTCAAATAACCCATGAACCAAGTGTTTCAAGGTTTCTGTGATCAAATACGTGAAGTGGGCTTTGGAAGATGACACTCAAATTACTCCACATCTAGGACAGTTTTATGGGGAAAACGCCACAAATGTGGCTTCAGCTAGTACCTCAGACGAAAGGAGATGGGAATCAACTCAACTCAGGTCATTAGGACCATACCATGTCCCTAAAATCGTCTCACCAGCATTTCATGGGGCTTTGAAAGGCAGAATGTCCTAACCTCACAAGAAACTATTCTGGAAGCACTAAAACAGGGATTATCCAGACGCCCACAACAAAGTTTCAGAAGAGCCCACACAGTGTGAGACTCCAAGCTTCCTCCTGTACCCTTCCACAAAGCAGTTGCTCCACCGTCTACTGGGGACATCACCTGGGTCATGTGGAAGCAGAGAAACCTCTGCAGAACACAAGCAAAAGCCACACACCTTGCATGGAACATGCAACAGAAACTGCAAGCTAACATAGGCCATCCCCAGCATAGAACTGCTGGGAAATACCCGAATTAGCTTCTCTGTCCTTGTGCTGACGCTGCACTGGTGCTGCCCATCACACTCTGGACATTGATTAACATGGGGATGCTGAGCACAGCACCGATGGCTGTGATGCCCTCGCAGAGAGGTCACCATGCTGTGCTAGGATGGCAGCCACGCACAACCATGGCACTGCCACCCAAAGGTGTCCACAAAGCTGCTGCAGGGCTCTCAAAACTGGGAACATCAACAGGGACAAGAAAAAGGAATGTGTGGAGCAAAGTACCAAGGGACTGCCCATCTCCAGGCCACCCGGTGATCTCACCAGGAGAAGGAAGATCAACACACAGAGGGCTCCAGGAGGCAGCCTTTCAAAATGACAGGTATCATCCTTTATGAAAAGAAATTCTGCCCTGCATCCAGGTAATTTTCCAGCATCCTGTATAGCATGACAAGCAGTAGTAGCTTTCTTCATCGTGCACCAGGTAAAACTGCCTCATTTTCAGACTATTTTTGCAGCAGTTCAGGAGCTAACATTTACATTCCAAGCTTCCCTTTCTCTAACACGACCAGATTTAACATCTAAGCAAGCAGCCTCATGGATCCTACCTGAAGGCAGTTTGAGGACAAACCAAGGGAAGCAGTGGGCACCTTCTGGGACCAGCTTATCTCTTCTGACGTCACAAATTTCAAGCTACATTTTCTCTTCACAGCCTTTATTTTATGGATATGCCAACTTTTTCACTGGACCTACACAATGACAGCAGTGCACAGATGCTAGAGCCCTGCTGCCCTGAGTACTCTGCACTGGCTGATAAAAAGCTTTCCAATCTGATACATGGCCACAGCTGACACACACAAGGTATTCACAGAACTGAGAAACCATGTTTTTAAGAATATTTTTGCTTGAGTCCTTAAAGCAGCTCTCTGGTACAGTAAACAGGGCAAGCGTGTCTATAAATAGATCCAGTTACCTTTTTATTTTTTAATGAAAACCCATTTTTAGATTTTACAGTGGCAACTTTAATCTCCTGACTTCCTGATACTCAGAAATAAGCAAAATATTTCAGCTAATTTCCTACTGTGCAAAAACTGAACTGCTTCCATCCAAGACAGTTTTTGTTTTCTTCTTTGTACCTTTCTCATACGGTCTATAAGGATTAGCAATTAGCAGATAAAGTAAAAAGAAAGCCAACTATACATTTCTGTATCTTTCTACTATTCCCCAAGGATCCTTTCTAGACTAATTTTTAGGTTCTTCTGAAGTCAGAGTCGCTCAATATGACCTTCCCTCCTATCCTCCCACAAAAGTCATCCACAGAGACTGCTGCTTCTCCTTCCACACTTGAAAATTGCCACTGGCATTATAGCTTCCTGCAGGATTTACCATTCACTTTTATGACAGCAGTTGGGAGCCTTTGGCTGTCCCAAAAGTAATGCTGGCCTTCAGTTACTCTGCTGCAGAAATTGTCTACTTAAAGGAAAATTAAGCAAGAAGCATCTACTCAGTACTTTGTGATTACTGACAGTTATTCACACATTTCCATCACCTCTCAGTGAATTCTCTAGGCTTGTAATCACATCTGAGTATTACTGGATACCTACACATTAAATTTAGGTGCCCTGCCCATTATAATGACAATCTGGTGGGGCAAAGAGCCACATGGTTTTCCTCTTCATATCCACATTAACCCATAACATTATGGTCCTTCCAAACTGCTACCACACGCCGAGAGAAGACCATTTAAACTGTTTTCTTCCCATCCTGAAGACCAATCTCCTTAAATACATTAAGCCAGAAAATCTAGTTTCCACCCCCCTACCCCCACAAGATGACCTCTGTTCCCCTATTAGACAAGAGCCTTGTCCAGCAGAAGGGTTCACCTTTGGCAGGGCAGGCAGAGCTCTGGCTCCATTAATGTAATCCCTTGGCAGGCTTTCCTGCACGATCAAAAGTCACCAGTGACGCTGGGCTCCCTGCAGAGCCCTGTCCCCACTCCCGCTCTGCTCCAGCCACAGGCACATTCCCCAAAGTGCAACCTGTGCCAAGGGACTTGGAAAAAAGAAAGAAAGATAAAAGGAAAGAAGGTGGTTAAGGGTTCTGAGGGCTTGACATCTTGGTTTAATGACTAGATTAGGGCTCAAAGCTGCACACTGAATTTTCAAGGCTACACAACAGCTTCCTCCAGTCTTCTACGTCTAAATCCTGCCTGCTGTTTCCATCCACAAGCCTAGAATAGGCAATGCTTCTTTCCCTCATGCCAGTGTTGATAAATACTTGGGAGGTACTCAAATATTTCAGTTCCATATAAGGATCTTGCTTCCTTAGTGTAAAAGCTGTTTATTTTCTTTGCTATTTAATTTTACGCGACTGCATCAAGGCTCTGGCTGGTTCCAAGTATTCCAAATCCTGAGGAGCAAAGGAGCGAGCAATCTGCAAATCCCACATGTGTGACAATGATGAAACCTTGTTACACTGGAGTAGCAGAACAAGCACATTCAAGCCATCCATGTACATTTTTATCACGGTAACTGCAATTTGACTCTCTCACAAGAAATGGTTAATGAGGTACATGAAAATATTTGGTCCATTACAATTAATGAGGTAGTGATAGCTAAAAATGAAACAATTAGAGAAAACCCCACAGTAGCCTTAGTTCACCTTGTTTTATTGGACCCTTGCAACTTTTAAGACTGCTCTAATTGTTTGGTTTATGGCCTACGTGCTATATGTTTCATGCAAACTATTCTTAATTATGCTCTTAAATGCTATCTTAACCCCACAGATTTGCCTCCAACAGCCTTAAAAGCTTGGGAAGAAAGTATCTGAAGGGATTACCCAGCTGCATGGCAGCCAGCCAGCATGTTCCAGAGCTGCTCCAGGTTGTCTGCCTGCCCCACCCAGAGTGAAAAAAAAGAAACAGAATGAACTTGGGGAGTAAAGGTAGAGTCAAAAGGCATGCGTTGTTTTTATTGGAAGGGAAAGAGAACTCCTTAAAAATTATAGCTCGTGGGTATGCATATATATCTATAAAAGTAAAATGGAGTGTGTGCATGTATAATTGCTCTTCTGGAGGACACAGAATTTTCCTAAACGAGAAGTGACTGAATATTACCTCTGTCATCACTGAACCCCGGTTTTGGTATCTACAGTCCAACTCACAAAGCATTTGTGTATTGAAGAGACAGGTGACATTTGAGGCTGATAGAAATGCTGCCATGTACACATGGGGCTGCCATCATCCTTTGCTCTCAGACATGAACCACAAACCTCCAGCAACACTAATGGGGGACAAAATCATGAGCCCCTTGTACAGCTGGTGAGGGCTTATGGCTGCACTCCAGAATTCCGGAATAAACACCACACAATCCAGTCCTTAGTTAAGGCTTTAATTTCACCACTCTCTTCATGAAAGGAGGGTCAAAGCAGACAACTCCCTTCTACCAGCTGCTCTTCTTTCCACTTTGCTTCCAAAGCAGTAACTGCAAATACCATCCGAGAAATCTAAAATTCCCAAGGGGGAAAAAAAGGTAGTCCAAACCACCACATTTACTAATTTTTTTTTTTTTTTTTAGTCACATTTAGCATCTAAAACACTTCCCAGACACCTTCCATAACTCAGTAATATTCTTCTCTCTAGCGAAGCTGCTTCACCAAATTGAAGCTTATAAACTTCCACACTATTGCTGCCATAAGGCACTTAGATATTTTCCTCCCTTCCCAGCTCTACAGCTTACAAGGCCAGGAGAGACCCAGATCTCAGAAAAAATAGTATTTGAATATAATGTTTCAACATTATGGACTTATCTTTTAATCCATGCATTGACATTCCCAGATCCCAGGTTTCAGGGAAGAGCTGAAAGGACAGCAGGAGACTGCTAATGCAACATAATTTAAACTATTTGGGTCCAAATAAATGTAACTTTATGATTACTGGGACATAACCTGTCTCTGGCTGACCTGGATGTATTTCACAGGTGTTTTCCCTGCCTCAGCAGCTCCAACAGCTGGAGTTAAAGCCATCACATTCTGCACAGGTGATTGCTGTAAGTTGTACTGTGAGGCTCCTCTCCACAGTTCATCCCACAGCCAGAAAGCAGGGACATTTTAGTGGAAGACATTAAAAGCTGCTATTTTGGGAGTCCCACTTCCTTGATCTGTTGGCCAGTTTGTGAACCCTCTAGCAAGGGTGACATATCTGCAGATTATAACTGGCATTTTCTTCTTCAAATCCTGATTTAGTAATTTGTTTGAAAGAAAACTTCTGAGTGTGTATGCAGCTATAGCAAATTAAGTTGGTATTTCCATACCATTTAGATTTCCAGCAGGTTTGAAATTTTCATTAAGTATCACCAAGAAAAAAAGACAACTGTGTCTCTCTGGCCAGATCAACTGTTAGAACAGAATACGAAGAAAACCATGGAAAACCACCCAAAAGTTTTCTTTGCCCTCACCTCTGCATCACACCAGGAACAAAGAACCTCTATACCTGTATCCCAACTCTTGTATAACCAATTTGCAACCTGTATTTTTCTGTTTTTCCAATCAAATATCACCAGAATAAAAGGGCACTTGGGAAATTTTAGTTTCCATACACAGTCAGAGTAAACACAGACAATTCAGTCTCTACATTCCTTGCTCCAGAGATGCTGGTAGAGCCTAGCGCAGGCCCAAAGGCAAAATGATGAGGGGTCAGGTCACCACAGCCAGTGCTCAGCAAGCCTGGGTTTCCTTCCAGCACTGCAGCACATACAAAAATCATCCATAGGAAAAACTAATAGCAGTTTTGTTTGGTTTGTTGGTTTTGTTGGGGTTTTTTTTTGAGAAGAAAAAAGACTTCTCAAAAAACCAAGACACCTGCAACAACCCAGCCGCCCGCCTCCACATCTCCCTTAAATGCCGAGGCAGTGAGGAACAAAGGAACCCTTTCACCAAAACGTTTGTTCAACATTTAAGGCTGATTTTATTGAGTTTACGAGAAACAGCTCTATCCTAACTAGCTCAAATGGGATTTCATAATCCCGTAATTAGTTCAGATCCTTCCAGGAAGTACATGAAAATTAATTCCTGAAATATTTTATATATATATATATATGTATATATATATATATATGTGTGTATATATATATGTGTATGTATGTATGTATGTATGTATACATGTGTATTTTCAAGAATATACTTATTATATAGTCCTGCATGGACTAAATCCATTTCTTTGGGCCAGCATAACATCCTTTCCTGTGCCAGACTTGCCCAGTGACCCCCACAAAGTACTGTACACATGGGCAAAGCCTCAAATGAACTGGAAGCAGCTTTTTAGAGAAAAAAGCTGGCTTACAAGCATGCTGATAGGCAAGCAAAGATCCAGTGATGCAGCTCAAGTGCATGGAATTTAAGGTCTCTCCCCAGAAATTAGCTTACACAAACAATATTGAATTAAAACGACATTTTAATGGCATTGGGGCAGATTAACTTATGACTTGTGTCTGTATTAAAGCATTTATGTAACATTGTTGAAATTGTGTTAGAGCTATCAAAAGTCACAGCAAATCTTGTTACAAAAATACCCTAAACAATGTTTGATTATTTTTTTTCCCTAATACCCAGCCATGACATCACTGGGACACACATACTAATGATAAAATTTTTAATAAGCAACCATTCAATGAAATCTCTTAAAAATGACTTTCCTTCAAATTTGTTGAATGGATCAATTATGCAATAAATGGGTATAGATGCAAACTGTGTTATGTCTTGAAAAGGTAAAGGGGCAGCATAATACATTTGAAAAATTTGCCCTGCACCTCATGCAGTACAGGCCAGAGTTGCAGCCTCAAGTCCTCCTATTTTTGTGCAAGAGTACAGAATATTAATAAATTACAAGGAAGCTAATTAGCACTATCATTTACGGTAATGAGTAATAAATTGTTGTTGCATGACAGATGGTATTTGTTTTATATCACGTGTAAGATAAGCAAAAATCACATAAAAGTTTAGCTAGCCAAACAGGTAGATTCATAAGATCTGCATCCTGAATTGATTCCCCCTGCCTCAAAAAAAAAAATCAAAACCAAGTTCTACCCTATTTTGTTCCCTAACATAAACTGACCATAAACAGTCCATTACTGCTATCCTATGTTAGCTAAAGAACAGCAATACTTAGCAAAAAAACCCCAACTGACAACCACAGAAACTGCATTCCATAAAAATGATTATGTCTGTAGACAAACATATACAGAGTATTCCTGTAAACTCAAAGTTTACAAAGAAAAGAACAAAATCGTTCACCCAGAGGAAGTTGAATTTTGCACCATTCTCCTCCATTTTCATCACTGGAGACTACAACTATATTTATCCCTCTGTAAACATCCTCAATGGCACGTATGCTATAACTACGAAGACTAGATAATATTTTGCAAATATTAAAAAAATATAATAATTCTGTGACTCAGTTCCAGCTGGGTCTGTATCAGAGGAGGGGTGAGGGAGTAAGCAGAGTAATTGCCATCTAAATCTAAAGGATTTTGCCATATAAATCAACATAAAAAAGAAAAGACATTCTTGGCTGTATCAAAACCAGCATACACATTGTTTTTGCCTTCAACCATTTTTATAAATCCCCTACTTCATCAAATGTCCATGGAGAGGGACATCAAGGGAAGCAGCACCTCTTTTTCCTACTGGAATTTAAAGAAAGGGTGAATGTTTCATTAGTTCTGAAAAAAAAATTTGATATGTAACCATAAATGAAAGGCTGTGTTTCACAGAAGAATTCATACATATTCACTGATAAATTATATGCTGATTTAGACAACATTCAGAAGGGCTGTGGGGGCAGGTGGGGGAAGGTGGAGGAAAAAGAAACCCAAGAATAAAAAATATGGGATTACACGCAGCCAGAGCATGCTTACCTGCTGGGGGATGCCATTTCCTCTGCATTTTAAACCTTTACTGCTCCGTGTTAACACCAGTGCCACCAGCAGCCTCCCTGTCTGTGCTGGCTACCCCGTGCCCCAGCTGGCTGCTGGGCAGGCGGCTTCCCCCCATGCGTGATTCAGTCTCCTTGAGGGATGTGCTGCATTGTGCAGGGTGAGTCATCCCAGAGGTATTCTGCACATTACAGCCCCAGCCGGACCATTACTCACTCGCAATATCCTCCCAGCTCGGAAGAGAACATCGACCAAAGATCCTTGCTTCCCCACCCCGGTTACAGGTTGGGAAAAAAATAAAACGATTACAATACAACTATCATAAACTCGTGGTGAGGGTGTTTAACATCAGCTGATGGGGCAAACGTGCTGCTGAGAGGCTGCCCCAGCCCAGCAGGAGCGTCACCCATGCACCCAGGGCTGCAAACAGGTCCAAAGTTGAATGGAGGTGTCATTTCCTCTGGTAGCCTGTCAGCACTTTATTCCCAAAAGCTGCCAACACAGCGCTGGGACCAAGGGTCCAAACAACTCAGAAGGTTTGGAGGAAGCACTCAGCCTTCCAATGTGTCTGCCTCCATGTGAAATTTTAATGGGGTTTTAAATCCTTCCAGTGGACAATGAGTTGGTATCTCCAAGTATAAGCTATAATCGTTACGTACCCCATCTCTGCTGCCAGCCCATGCAACTGAAGTGCCAACAGTGACATCCCTGCACACGAGCTTTGTTTCAGACACCGCTGAAACTGCTCAGAAACTTTCACAACTGCTGGAACCTCTCGCTCAACCAGGGTGTCGTGTATGTCCCCACAAATTCTACAATGATGCCTAACGCCCTCTCATTAAAGTAGAAGTGTTGCTCAAGAAATGCCTCAGCACCGACAAGAAGAATAAAAATTGTGACACTAGGGCTCTGAAAGCAGCTTCTAAAAATACCTGCCCAGTTTCTGAATTAATCTATGCTGATGATTAGGCAGAAGGGGAGAAGAAAGCTAACTGAATGTTTCCAGGCTCAGCTGCTTCTATCTGCCTTAAATCCAAACAGTTTTAATCCTGATTTGGGACAAAAACCCCTTTTTCCCCAAGGTGGAGAACAGCAATCCAGGCGATGCTGCCTGCAAGCATCCTTCAGAGGAAAGCTGCATCCCCCCCTTTACAGACACCGACAACCTAAAATCACAGGTGGCCCTGAAAAACTTCATGCTTGGACCATGGAAATGTTGAGCTAAGGACCAATGAGGCTTGAACGCAGCTTCAGTGAGCAGACACCAGGCTGCATGAAGAATGCTGGGACATCAGAGGGGGTTGGACTGGATGGCCTTTAGAGGTCACTTCCCATCCAAACCATTTTGATTCTATGACATTCCAACATTTGTTCACTGCTTCTGTCCCGCACCCAGTGAGCACGTGTGCAGGTGCAGCTGTAGGCACCTACTTGCAGCTTGGCTGGATTTTGTCATGACAATGGAATCAAGCTACAGTTGAAAGCCATGATGAAGACAACAGGCAGCATACGAAATTTGTCACAGTGGTATCAATGGACAGCTGCATTTACTGAATTTTGATATACAGCATAAAAAGATCTTTAGTTTAAAGGCCAAAGAATAGTCTGTATTGGAAGAAATGCATTTGCAACCAATGGGTTAACTTATTAGTCAGAGTATCATGCTGTACAAGTAATTAAAAACAATAGGTGTTTTTTTGTTTTTTTTTAGATTTTAATTGCACATCCCCAGTCCACATCTCCTCCTATCCAGATGTGCCAGAATCTGCCACCTCATTTTCCTCTTAGAGCTCTGCAGCACTGCTGCTTTTACCTTCAAATGCTTAATGTAGCACCCACCAGCTCAATCCTCATCTGTCTCCAGCAAGAACTCGGCACACAAGTCCAAAGCAATGTCAGCCAGAAAAATTCAATAAAGCTGCCTGGCACTTTTTGCTTCAAGTCCCTAAAAAGGTTTCTAAAGCTTTTCTCCCAAGGGACGGGGGAAGATGAAATTAGTCTCCCTGTGTAAGACAAAACTATCCTTGAATAAGCTGTGTTGTAATCATGTTTTTGAAACAACATCTCAAGCAGTTACGTTTCCCCAAAGCTTTCCTATTTTCTTGCCTTCCTACTGATCTGCCAATCTGTCACTGGTCCTCCTAAAAACTCAAGGCTCAGTACACAGAGAGACTTGGGACCATCAGAAGGTTTTAAAGATGAGCAACATTAACAAACAGTTCCAGTACGACAAATTAGCTAGGAAACCCATCACACTGTACAGCTACCACAATCTCACAGCTGCTGTGGGGCAGCTCTCAGTTTACGGGGCAGGGCTGAGCCACCACCCGGGTCATCTCTGCAAAGTAGCTGCTCTGCCCAGGGTCAGGAGCCAGTGGGGACAAACATCGTGTGTGAAAACGCAAGACAGAAAAAAGCTCTCCGTTAGAAATGTTACAGCATGCTCAATCCATACGGACAGAAATAATGCCTTTCCTTGCCTTTTGTCTACATCCAGAAGCTGTTGCATCAGTCAAGAAGAACCACCAACTCATTCAGCTGGCTTCAAGCCCTGCTCCCAAGGGTTTTCTCTAAAGGGAAGCAGCTATCAAGTCACTGGATCAGTATCAACTGAATCACTCACTGGTGGAGTTCTCACCTTTGCACAAGTTCTTTAACCTTAAGGTTAAGTTAACAAACCTCAGTTCCAAGACTGGCAATGCTGCTGCCCTTTTAGAAAAATTATTAATAAAATAAAAATAACTTTCCCCTTAAAAGAATGCCCAGTCCAGTAGACTGCACACCCAACCCTAGTAGCTCGGTGCTACAGTGAAATATCCTCCAAAGTTTTCTTGCAATTCCTAGCGTGGACTGGTGACTGGCCGTGCCAACACATGAACATTTTCCCCATTTCCCAGCAGAATTCATGCTGCTACAGGGCTCTGCTGTTCAAAATCTAAGGTAAACGCTACATCTGGAGAGCCAGCAAGGTGGTGGACCTGCCTTTTGCTGCCTGCCAGCCAACTGCAAGCAGAGTTCAAAGAGCTGAGACAGTGGCTGGAGCAAGAAGAACCCATTTTCACTGTAGCTGCTGGAGTACTTGTGGTGAGGAGAGTGAAATTCAGTCACCTTGTTAACAGCAGTCACGTCAATGGGATGAACTTCTGCAGCAATACATTTAACAGAGCACCCAGGACCAGGCCCCCACAACTGTGAACTGGGCACAAAGATGTCTCAGCACACAATTCCAGAGCAGTGTGAGGTGTCTGAGTATCTGCAGAACCAGGTCCATTTCACGAATACTGAAACTTATTATGCCTCATCCTCTGGGAACACCAGGTAACCAACCTGAAGTGTAGCATCCAAGATTAACCACAGCAATATTGCTTGAACACCGCTTGCTGTGCCTTGTAAGAGGCAAAGAGGGTCACTTTTCAGCATTTTCGTTTAGATTAAAAAAAATAATGAAACCCAAAATAGAACAACAAAAAAAGCCCCAAATAATCAAACACCCTTCAAACAAACAACAAACCCTAACAAAAGATTTTATAGACACGGTCAGTGAAGTTTTATGCCCACCACTTGAGAGACACCCACTGCACATATGCTGTCCCTGTTGTCCACAAAGCTTTCTTGAATACCGGGTTCATTTAAGCTGAGTCGTAGGGAAGAGCAGGAAGTACGGCAAAAATAGGAAAAAGGGAACAAAAGTAGATCCTTAGGAAGGACTTCAGACATTTTATGATATGCTTTAGGCTGCTGAACATTCCAGGAGCTCCAAAATGCTCCTCCCTACATATCATTACCATGTTTTTCCCTATTTTGAATGTCATTCTCATAGATGAATGGACCTTTGTACATATGTATGACAACAAAAAATGACCCCAGTATAGATGGGTATTTCCAGCCAGGATCTGGGTGGAGGCCATATGGATTTCATTTTCCTGCAGACAGATCAAAGGAAAGCACTAAGAGCGTCTTACTTGACTCCAAATAAACATCCATGACCAGAAAAGAGGTTACACAAATGACACACACTGAGCTCCTCCACGCTGGAAAAGCCTCATGTGCTTTTCTTCTAATTAAACCCTTCCTCCATGGCTCCTAATTGATACCTGGACAAACAGCTGTTAGACACTCCAGGAAATCTAACCCTGTACTTTGCCTTACTTGTGTGACATGGCCTGTCATCACAGGGCACACTGCAAACTTTCATTTTCTTGATAGGAAACTGGTTTAAAAAACAAACTATTGAAAAACCAAGGCCTTGCTCCTCCCTTTTCATTTCACACTTTAATACTCAGCTCAAGGTAGAAGTAGTTAAGTGTGAGCCTTTTAACCACTGCATCTTTGCTTTCCTTTTCTTTAGGATAGAATTTTTTTACCATGTGAGTACTCTCAGACTAATTATGCACATCCTAAACCCTATATATATTTTTTATATATATATAATTTTGTGTCTTCTCCAGTTTCTTCTCTCTAGATTTCAAATCATCTTTACTGTACTCTGAGGGCTGGCACTACCTCCTGGAAAGTGAGACTATCTCCACACCACAACTTGATATTCCACAGTAAAACGACCTGCAGACCAAGAGGCAGACACCAGGATACAATAACCTTTATCCACCTAATTCCTAAAATCACTGAAAACTCCCATAAAATCGTGCTGACCAGCTTGAGCTTCATACTCTCCAATCTGATGTTGACTGTGCTTCCAGTCAGCCAGCTCCCTGTTTTGCCAGAGACTGACTTGAACCAACCAGCTTAAGTTTTCAGGATCACTCTGCTTCTCTGTCAGTGTTAGTAAAACATTATCTTGCCCTTAAAATGTACCTTGTCCAGCTCTTCTTCTCAGTGCTCTTGGGAACGAGCTGCTGTTTTATAGACTTAAAGGAAGGTGGTTAACATGCATGATTCCACTTTCATTTTTAGTAATGTGGGAATTATTTTATTGCTCATTTATGACAGTGATCCTCACATTCTGCCTCCTTCAGAGCACAGAAAAAACACAAGGCAGGCTTCCCCTCCTGTAAAGGGTTACTGCAAGTGTCACCAGGCCTAACTATTTTCATAAGGGTGTGCAATGGTAGGACAAGGGGGAATGGCTTTAAAATGAAAGAAGGCAAGTTTAGGTTAAATAGTAAAAAAAATTTTCTTTATTCAGAGCATGGTGAGGCATTTCTCTGGCACAAGTTGCCCAGAAAAGCTGTAGATGCTCTGTTCCTGAAGTGTTCAAGATCAGGTTGGATAAGGCTTTGAATAATCTGGTCTAGTGGGATATGTTCCCCTGCCAATGGCAGGGGCTTTGGAGCAAGATGAGCTTTGAAGTCCCTTCCAACCCAAACCATTCTATGATTCTATTTCTTAGCTTACAGATTTTATTATTTAAGTCCTATAGCAGGCAGAGATTTCTCACCAGTACCTTTGGTTCCCTCTGGCTGACTGTATGCATCTCCTAACCCCTACTTTGTTCTCCCTGCAGCCAGCTTTCCTGTTTACATCTCTGCTATCGCTTCCCTTGCACAGCCGAAGGGCTTTGGAAAAAGGACAAACAAACACGCATTTCCTCAAGATGCTGGCAGTTGCGTGCCTGTGCCTCTCTCCCTACCACTGTCCTTTGCCTGGTCACAACACTGTCACATACATTTAATGGCTTGTATTTCCTGTGCTCTGCTTTAACAGGCAGAATCTCTTAAACGCTGAAAGCTACAGCAGTGCCAAGTGCCTGCTAGATGTGTCCCTGGCAAGAGGGATTTCACTTGCACACAGCAGAGTTTCTCACTCTGGCAGGTAAGGGTGAGTTGTTCAACACACTGCATGTTCATGCTGTCACACCAATTCCTTCCAAAAAGGTTCTGCATAGGGACAGCTGGAGTCCCCTGGTACACATGAAGGAGATCAAAGACTCCCATGGTCTTTCCTTTTAGCAGCAGAGACAGTGAAGCAGCTTCTCATCCTGTACCCACCAGGACTTTTGGTACACTCACTATTAGCTAGGAGCTGCCATCTCAGATCTTCTGGATTCACTGGACAATACCACAACAACAGACCAAAAAACCTGCTAACACTTTATGCAAGTCTATTAATTTAAGTGGCCATAGCACTGTTTAAAATATCAAAAAATGAACCCTGAACAGAAGTAACATTATCTCCTTTAAGAAGATCTGTGGGAAGAAAGCATCTACCTTTTATGTTTGGGCAAAGCCCCATCTATACCATATACTGTCCATTTCCAATAAATTATTACAAGGGAGGAAGAAGATACACCCTGAGTTTTTTTTCCTAATTTCACACTATTTTTTCTCTGTCTCAAGCTGTGTAACAACCACTCTACGTGGTTGACACCATACATGGTCTACATCAATCTATATGTTCAGCAGATGAAATTGAAACCACAAGCATTTATCTCAATCCAAAATGGCTTCATTTTTTTCCCCCCCTCCCCTTAAACTCAGATTTAACTAAGGTTTTAATTCCAAGGACAAAAGGTGCATGCTTATCCTTTTATGCTCCACCTACAAACTTGGTTTTTTTTTTTCCTTATGGCAGTTTCATCCAGCTACAAGTCTGACTTTAGGCTTTATGTGCCTCTGCTGCTATGTCCACTAGTATCTAGGAGCAAGAGAATTTGTAGCAAGGAAGAGCCTTGGTCTGAAGATGGGTCTCTGATATATTTATGCAAAGGGAGGGCAGCTCTATGCCCAGCACTCTACTGTGATGTTTTGGCTCCCACACAACTCGGCAGCAGAAGACGTGTCAAGACTGCCCTGCAAGGCCTTCTTTTCCACTAGAAATTAAGATTCAAAGAAAACAGCAATGGCTTCCCGGCCTCCTAAGGGAGAGACTCATTGCCCAGAAGCAAGACGAGTACGAACTTCACTAATCAGTTTGCATGATGGGAAATCACAAGTTGACAAGACATCTCAAAGAACCCCAAACTCAAACCAAACTCCCCCATGCCTCTCTGAGTGTGAAAAAGGGATATTTCCAGTATTAATCTGCAAGGTGGGGCTAAGGCCTACAAGCTGCTCCTTTGTCTAGGGATGACTTTTTATTAACGTTAGCACCATGAGGAGGCTGCTGTCCAATCTGTGCTTCCTCCAGCATGGGGCCAGCCCTGGGAGCCACCAAACCAATGCCGAGAAGATGCTGTGGATATCAAGAACCCAGTGCATTCTGCCACGGAAACCCAAGGCAGTGCCAGAATGAGCTCTGACTTACAGGACCAGCTCCAGCAGATTCAGTGCCGGAGTCGGGTGACAAGAGCTTCTTTCGAAATAGAAAGCTGAGGGGGAAAGTCAGCTACTCATCCAAATCCAGTGTTCTCCTTTGGAAATGCATGGATGATGCATACCGCCAATTCTGAGAGGGGAGATATCACATTTCTCCTGTCTTCACCCTGTCCAGATGTGCTTGGGCTGCAATGCCAGCGAGGACTTGGGAGTTAAGTCCCCATCCAACACATACACCCCCCGCCACGCTTCAGGAAGAATATATTTACGCATTTATTGCATATGCTTATAAACTGTGTTGAGATTAGCTAAAAGTAACAAAAATTAGTAATGTAGCAGCTGAAAAGATTGTTCCCATCCCACTATAACAAGGCAATGCAACATCTGGATGTGGAGAACAGGCACTTTCCCTGGTGATTAATGGCCAATGCTTACCTTGCTAAAGGATTAGGCGGAAATCTGTGGCTGTCTCAAGAGAAAGCCTAGGATGCAGCAGCATCCCTCTTCTGGAATTCTAGCTAACACTCAGACAGGAGTCCTCCAGATGCATTCACAACCAAGTAAATGAAGTTTATCTGAAACAATGCTTTGCCAAAGCTGACACAATGACAGTGACCTCTGGAATTTGGTGCTACTTGCAGATGTCCTAAAGGATGCCATCACCGAAGTCATAAAAAGGTACTTTAACCCTTGGCAGTGATTCATCTAGACAATTTTTCTAGCAAAAAGCCTTATTACTGAGGGGAGATTTTCCTATTATTTGCAGGAAAATTCAGAGGAGAACAAGTAGATACTAATTTGTTAAAAAGACAGATAAACATGTACAGGAAATACTTCTATGAAGGTCCTGATCCTCTGAAGATTAACAATCTACAGTACTGGGGACAAAACCATGACACTGAGGAAACAAGCAAACTATAAAAACAGGAAGAAGTGGAAGCTTATTTTTTTTATGTTATTTTGAGGGAATATTTGTTTTTCTGAAGCTTAAGATACCAGCAAAAGCCTCCATCTGCAAGTCATACTACTCTCTACACAAAAGCAGCTGCAGCAGGTTTCCCCACCTAGGTCCCCAGAGCTGTCAGATGGGGAGGCCATCCTGCACATTTCAGATCTGCTGTTTCCCTAACCAACACCGTTGCTCAGTTTTCACCTCATCTAAAGCCATTATGAATTGATACGTGGACAATACTCTGTAGCTGACACCAATAAATCAAGTTATTTTGACACTGCATTTCCCCCACAGCCGCAGGACTAGGCGTTCCCTCCAGATATGTATTTTGGAATATTTACTGTAACAATATTAAGGTAGTACTTGTTGGAAATGAAGGGCTTTGCCACAGAGAAACTGTTCTGGACTTTCCTGCCTTAAGTTTTCGTTCCAATGAAAATAAAGCCATCACCTCTGTGAATGACAAGGATGTAGCTGGGATGTGCTGGAGCCAACCACCATTTCTGATTTCTGCAGCAACCTGGTGGCACTACTATTTTCAGACCACCACGAGTCACCAAAAGCGAACAAACCCCATCACTTTTTCTGGAGGCACCAAACTTTGCCTCTGTCTCAGAAACATATTGTGTTCGCTCATGGTGGCATCACAAGGAGCCCTCAGACTCCTGCTGTATCATACATGACTTATCTTCCTTAAGTGAGTCAGGATGAGGCACAGCACTGTCCAAGAGTCTTCTGCCATTAAAGGAGGTAGGGCAAGTAGGAGACAGGGACACCCACATAAATTTGTCTTCACTCAGGATCTTTTTGAAGCTACTTCTCCATCTTTTTCCCACAAAAGCCTGCATGAAATTTAGATAATTACCACTGCAACCAATGCCATGCCCATGTACTCAATGCCAACCTAAGAACAGAATTCTAATCTGTCTGCAGAATTCCCAGAGCACAGAAGGCCATCAATGCAGAAAAAAAGTTTCACTTAATCTGAAAAAAAAAGGTGTAAAGATTTATGCTTCTAATATGTCCTCACCACTTCACTCTTCAATGCCATTTATAGTTGAATTATTTTTGTTCACTGAAAGTCATCCCTTTGAATAGGGCATTCACTGTTAAATTTCCATGTTCATTAGTGGATGTTAGTTCACTATTGGGGGAAAATGACCTATGTTAAGGAAATGCAAGTGCAATACCATTAGCCCTGCTTTCCACTTGGATTTGACTTCTACCACAACTGCAATAATGATGCAGATGTTATTTGTACAGTTACTGCACACAAATATGTAAGTATCTCTACACTGGATCAAATATTAAGCAGTTGTTATTTGTCTGACAAATAACACTACACCAAGCCACATGCCTTCTGCTTTTGTATTAAGAAGAACAGTGACTGACTGTAACAGTATGGTCATCAATGGGTACCTGCCTTTTACCAATTCACATTTCCTTTTCAATTAGATTCAAATCCTGCTGAACTGCTGCGAATTCAATAGACCAGTTTTTACCTTTGCTCCCTTCTGGGTTCCTCTGCCCCACATGTGCTTGTGTACCAGGGTTTTATGGGAACAAATGTTCTATACCACCTTGTAGCTCCTCCTGTTAAGTACTGGTATTGGCAATTAAACAACTCATATCAGTTACGAGCAGAAATTGGAATAAATAATAATAATAATAATAATAATAATAATAATAATAATAATAATAATAATAATAATAACAACAACAACAACAACAACAACAGATAGAGCCCATGAGCACAAGCTTCTAGGAAATCACTATCAGAAGCACTGAAGTTCATGCTCTCTGGCTAATTAAGTAATTGATGTGGTAGTAAGGAGCTGCACCCATGTACAGTGCTTACCAAGGTTTCCTGTGCTTTCCACCCTGATACATCAACCAGAAAAGTAATTTCAACTCTGAAATGAGACCCAGATATCCCTTCTTTGCTCCAGATAAAGGAAGAAGCCACCAAAATCCCCTGTGCAATGCTGCCACCAAAGTATCAAACTTTGACTCCTGCCATTGAGGCAGATCATCAGTAGAGAGCCAACCAGCAAAATACAACAGTGTCTGCCAATACCCAAGAGATACTTGCAGAAGTCATGGACTGGCTCTTCAAGTCCTTTACTTCAAAGCACATAAAAATAGTATGAAGTAACAGCAAAGTACAATAAAATGGTGGGTGCCTCGTCTGGCTTCTGAGCTCTGGCGACAGAAGAGTGTCCAGGACAGTTTTAAGCCTGCTAATGATGAAAGTGCTGGACTTTTGTTCTGGGACATCTCATGGCTCCTTCACTTTGCAGAGTCCTGGCTGTATGGGGCATTTTTACCTTATCCATTAATCAACCAGTGCTTGAGGTCCATCAGTACTTGGCACACCAATGATATGAGAAATAAAATCACAACAACAGTAATAAAATTTAAGCAGCTTCAAAGATCTCCATTTGCACTTAAAGACAGACTCTGGACTCTCCTGCCAACCAAGGTAGCAATGGGGAAGGCTGAGCTCTGGTGCCAGGGACCCCAGATACCCATCATGCCTATATGGACCAGCTGTTGCCAGTATGGAGGATGGCTATTTCAAAAATCCCACTCCTGGATAGCGACTTCCTCTGCCAAGCACATGGCATTGCAAGCTCCAAGAGGCTCCTCACTCGCTTTCCTGAAATGCTGCTGTGGAATGGGCACAGAGGGCTTTGATGAGCCCAGAGGTGCTCACAGTGTCTCCAAATAGCTTGGTTTTATTAACTTTAACCAGCACCCATGCGCTGCTGAAGGTGCTACATCCCATTTAGATTTGTAGGCATAAAATTAAGCTTTTCCTTTGATAGAGAGTAGCTTTTGCACGGTGCCACAATGCTTGTTTGGGCAAGCTTTCTATTCACCTGGGACAGGCATGCTCTTCAAGCTTAATTAGATCATATCCCTAGCTAAAAAAACTTAACAGTTAATTGAAACTTCATGCCAACCTATGATCTGCTCTGCATGTTTCTCATGCCTTGTGTAATAGAAGTCCAAGGGTGGGAGAGCAGCGTGGGGTGGGGAGAAAGTTTAATTTTAGCCAAAAGGAAGAACAGAGTCACCACACTGCCAAGCTAAAGAATTAAACAAACAAAAAAAAATCCACTCTGCCACAACCCTGCTCCATGACATGAGCTGACTAGTATATGCTTATGACCCATAAGGCAGAGGAGCACTGAATGTTGAAGTGTTCACAAAACTAGAGGGACAACACAAGCCAAGACTGCTGTGCTACACAACCTGGGGGACAGCCTGCACAAACCTTGGAGATGCCAACAAGCACTCTTGACAAAACTAAGGCTTATTCTGCAGAGGGCAAGTTACCACATACAGAAGCAAGTATCTTTTTTAAGCACAGAAGAGGTCAGTATATTTAATCTCTTATTTAGCTCATGAATGACAAAGTCACAGTACTGCAAAAGAAGTTCCTGTATTTAAAATGTTCCAAAATAAAATAAATATACAGGGACTTAAAATACAGGATTTTAGCATTTCAAGTATTTCCCCGCCCCCATATTTAAAGTCTCTTTTCAGAATAAGTTACATATAAAATAGCAAGAAGATATACAGGCTGTAAACAAGCACAAACCTTTCAACTTTTCTTTATTCAATTAACTGAAGAAACACGTTTCCTGTAACCCAGCACCTTCCAACAAGCCACACTTTGCCCTCTCTCCAGTCATATGCTTCTTCCTGGGATTCAAAGTGGGATTCAAAGCCTTCCCTTTGGTGTCAAGGGAGTTTCTAAATCCCCTTTATGAATTATACAGCAAGAGATGCCTGAAACAGGTGCTCAGCTAAGGACTATCCCATTGAAACTTTCCAAGGAAACCCTCCTTGGTCTGCTGCCATCTCACTAACCTAGCTCTAAGGACAGCTCTGGCAATTTACAGGTAAGACTGCCCTGGACCTTATATAAAACATATTTGAGAAAAAGATTATAAACTTTCAAGTTTTCCTGCTTGAAGCAACACATCAAACCAGCGAAACACCCCAAAGGGGTTACTTCTTTCGTAGATCAATAATTACCGTTTTCAAGTGTCTTGAAATTCACGACATAACAGGAAAACTACATAAGGAGTAAAAAATTCAACAGGCTCTTCTGCATTTTCTGTACTTGCTGCATGAGATCTTGAGAGGTTTAGGTGCTAGACAGTTTTGGCCTAACCCAACATCATTTCTGTAAAACACAGCACAGCTTCCCTATACTGTTTGCTTTGTGCCATGGACTTCCACGCCTCATGCCCCTGTTCTCCACCGTCATGCTCCAGCTGCCTCTCCCTGGCTATTTACTTAGGGCTGGGTACAGCAAGGAATTCCTTCGTGTAACAAAATGTACAAGCGTGCTTTTATGGGGGACATTTCGATGCTGGAGAGTGCTCTCAAGGAGTTTCCCTTTTCTGTCCTGAGGAGCTGGCTTTACTCAGAAGTTCAGGGAGCAGCAGAAGTTTCTTGCTGACAAAAGGAACATGCGGAACTACAGGCAAGGGGCTCAACATTTACTCCACCCACCTAAGGATATGAGAGCTTAGGAGTGCAGAATCCAGAACACAAGCTCTGATAAGGCTGAGCAGGTAAGGAAATAGCCAGGTGCTCTGTATCTGGTGAGGAATGCACCCCTCAACAATAAGCTAAGGAAGACTCTCACTGTCTAACACTGGAAGACACCACCTGCAGACACAAAGATTCACTTGTGCTGGCATAAGAACAAAAACAGTCACCACCTCCTTATGCCCTCTCTAGCAAAGGGTGACCCAATTGGTCATCCTAATTTCATATCATGGCAGTTAATAAAACCATGAGCTGAAATTTATCAGTACAAAAAAAAAAATATTTTTTTCTGCTGCCCCATCACCAAGTAAGATAAATTCCTCTGCCATTCCATTCTTGCCTCCTCTCCCCACTACTCTCATTACACACAGGGATGTTTTACTTCAGTATCCTGCAAAATAAATCAAGTGCTAACCACACTCAGAAGTAACATCAGTAGCTACCTACCAAGTATTTTTTAATGCATGCTAGGATTTGGTGAGTCACTTTCATGTAAAATAAGAGGATGTGAAGAATCTGCCTTTGATGCTCAGTTCTCAACTGAAGGAGAGTTAATGTTGACCATTTGAAGAAACAATTTCTTCCAAATGCAGGCATGTTCTCCGCAGCAACCCAGCAGCAGCAGCTTTCAGCTAGCTCCCCAGAGCCCATTACTGAGTTCTTTACAGCATTATTCACAACAAATAGCTTATGTTACATATTGTGTCTAACTATTCCACAGACAACTGGTCAGAGACAACAGATCCAAGAGGCCTCCTGCAAAGCAGTTGGGTTTTCCAACCCTGGCTTACAGGGTTCTCTTATACTTATAGGGGTCTCTTTATACTGGACAAAGGCAGCACCTGGCTGTTTTAAACACCCATACTGTGAGCAGGTATACCCACACCTCACTACTTGTGACCCAAGGTGAATGATGATCTGAAGAATGCCCAACCAGAGATGCTCATTTTCAGTCCCACCTCTGCCATTTGTACCCCAAGCACAGAAATCAGAGCAATTTTTTCTTTCTTAAAATAAGTAAAAGCAAACCCTACTTGCAGTTGACTATGTTCAGGAAGGTACCACTCTCATGCAGAACCACAAAACCTGGTAAATGATCTTGTCATGGGAGAAATTAGTCCTCCCATTCTTACAGCAGAGAGCAAGCAAAAGAGTGAAATAATATTTAATTGCTTTTTTTAGTTTATATGAAATTTGCACTAAAGGTATGCTTTTTAAAGTCTCAACACTTAAGTGCTGGAAAAAAGGATGCATTTTCTTCTCTGTATCACCTTACCCCAAGTCACCAGAGAAACCTTAGTTACATTCATAATCCAACCAGAACAGATTAGCAAAATCACTCTGTGATTTTATTGCTTCAATCACTGCAGAACATGGAGTGTATTTGGCTAATAGAGGCAAACCCAAAGCAGCAAAGGGCTCTCCTGCTCACTGCTATTCCCCTTCATTTTTGTTTAAGTCAGTGCTGAGAAAGCAAATTAAGCTTCCAACTCTCAACTCCTGTAATGGCATGAGATATGCAGCAATGACTCCAGAAGTTTATATATTTTCTCTTTAAAACATGAATGGGAAAGTGTACACAAACACCCTTCTTTCCCCATCCTTTCCTTCCCATAAGAAGGGCTGTTTATTTTTTTATTTGACTTTATGAAAGGTTGGGGAAGCTATTTTACCAATACTCTAATAGAGGTAGCCCACGCTTCCTTAGGGATATAGCAAAGGGAAGGAGGAAAAAAGAAAAAAAACACCAAAACACCCCCACCAGCAACAAAGCTGCTAGATGTATTATTTAATAACTTTTGGACAGAATACCAAATTTTATCAACTAATTAACCCTGTCTACAGCTTGCCCAGAGCTCTCCTGAACAAGAAAATGGACATTGAAGCACTAAGCACTGCAGAATTTCAGTGCTCCATAGACAAACTAAGATAAAACTGCCTCAGACAGGGGCTTTTTCTGTTTCAATTTATGGATTTTCAGGACCACCATTTCTAAAATAGTCCATGTGGCTACTAACTCTAGGGAACAATAACTTTTGTTGATTATGGGGATTTGGAATAAAGAGGGGGCTTTTCTGCATGTGCTGGAAATTTATTTCTGGACTCTTGTTTAAAGGCACACATGCAGATCCAAACCAAATGAATGGTTGGTGGCAGACTTTGTTAAGCTGTAATTTTTTTCATTCATAGGCTGTGATTTTAAAGGGCTCCTCAGCTGCTCACTGGGGGAGGATCAGTACAGCTGAGGTCACTGGCACGCCAACTACTATCTCCACACCCAAAAACTGGGAGGCCCTGGCCAGATCCTGGCTTCTGGGCACACAGTTATTCCTAGGACACAGTAAAAAGCCTGGGAGAGAAGCAAGATTTTAATGTGCAAGCACAAGAGAAAAGCTGGGTAAAAGTGTCACAGTAAGGCAAGCACACATATTTAAACATCATCCAGCTCAGCACCACGCAAGACGGCCATAGCAATCCCAGGATCAACAAACTCTTTCAGAGCTCAATCCAAGGCATCAAAATGAGCCTATTTCTGTCTCCCCTTTATCTGCTGTCTGCTAAGCATTTCTACACATACCACATTCCTATAATCATAACTTTGAGGTGGTGGAAGATCATCCTCCCCCATGTACACATCAAGTCGAACAGATAAAATCCCTCACCTTCCTCCTGACTCTGCCCATCCACACAACTCCGTGTTTGCAAGGAAACTAACCAAAAATGGTAACTTATCCAGACAGACTGACCTGGGAAGTTTTAGGACTTCTGGGTAAGGGTTAGGGAGACACAGACTTTAGTGACTGATAAAAGCACAAACAAACCTGATTAACAGCTGAAAAAACCCAAAAGTTTATATTTATCATGTAACTAGTTTAGGAACTACTGTAAAAAGGCACATTACTGACCTGATAAGATCTTCCAAATCAGTGGAGTTTATGTATACATAGGCACAAGGGGAAAAGGTTTATTTGGACTTTAAGGTTCTTCCTGTAGGATGCAGTGTTTATAAAGGGTATTTCTAGAACTTCCTGACTGTATTTGTGAGATTGTGCTCTCTGTGTGCCTCCAGTTCCCTCTCCACACCAGCCTACCCCTCTCCTATCAATACCCCTTTAATTTTTTTCATTTTATTTATTGTTTTTAACCGATCTGGTTAACTTTGCATTTCACTTCCTTCAAATAACAAGCAGAAGTTCATCTCCAGCACTGCTTAGTAATTTTCCAGCCATTCAATACACTCAAGAAGCACTACTACAACAAAATGCCAAATACTTGCACAGACAAGAAAGGAGGAAATTTTTCCCTTAAGCAGCTCTAATGGCTTAACTGTACTGCAGCCTTTTATTCTTGCTTTTAAACACAGAAAACAAGCTCTGCACATTCTTCTCATTCAACTAAACACCAAGTGCCTTTTTAAAAATACAAGGTCATTCAAGCAATGAAAGTAGGAGAATTACTATTTTATAAAACTCTATACCATTTCCTAACCCTTTTTATCTTTACAGCCACCAAACTGCATACATACAGTAACAACATGTAAAGCAACGATGGGCTGCAACCAGCTTAACACCTCCCATGCCAAGTTTCAGTCAAGGATGAATTACACTGGCAGCATTATAACTCTCTAGTGATAAAGGTTTTGCTGTAATTTCACCAGTATTTAAAATAAAAATGCCCACCACTGAAGTATCACTGGCTTTTCCATAATTTATAAACACATGCACTTTAAATACATGGAGCATAGCAAGCTCCTGAAATAGAGATTTACACAGAGGTCTAAAAGAGGCGTCTGTACCCCAACCCTCATTGCTACCAAGGTAAGCAGGGCTTTCAATACGACTTCAAAAATGAAAATAAAAGCTTTTAAAAAAAATCAGCGCTAAGGAATCAGACACCTTTGTTTTTAGGAAATGAGATCATGTAAGGTAGCTGCATTGTCGAAATTGTGGAGAGAATTGGAGAAGGCAGGTCTAGGTCTGGCCCCCACCTTCAGCAACGTACTCTCCCATGCAGCTCTTTCACATCCAATCTGCCAGCAGAGGAGGGTGAATTTCTCAGCTTGTCAACATCATCAAGACCCACTGCATGAAGCATCTAAGGCAAAACTAGGCATTCATCACCCCACTGAACCATTGGACTTCTGACCTCAAACCCTCACCCACACAGTACAGACGAATGATGGAGAGGTGCAGATTAAAGCGCCGCAGTAATCACACAAATAAATGAAACAACAGTAAGCAACTGACCAAAACTAAGCTACACATCTGTAAACTTCCAAGCATGCTTTGAATTAACCCAGGTTAATTTAAAGATCACATCTCTCAGATCTCTACATAATTTTTAACAACCAGTCAGTTTGTAAATAATTGCAACCCCAGAGCCAGATCCCCACAGCAGCAGCTGATTGTACTCGCCAGGTCTGCTGATGCCTTCCAGCAGCTCTTTTATGGCATCCCTTGGATCACTGGAAAACAAAAGAAATAGCTCTCCAGCGTTAGAACCAGGATACTTTTCCCTTCACAGCCCTCAAAGTTTTACAAAGATGGATAGGGTGATGAGCCGCCCAGAACACCGATCATTATAAGGTATAATCCCAGCTATTCACCCGCCCCTCACCTCGTTCCTGTCCCAGCCTGAGGCAAAGTACACGCTTCCCTCTGTGCTGCAACTTGAAGCATTAGTTAACAACCTTCTCTCAGCTCCAGGGCATACCTTTCCACTTGTAAAACCAGGTAAACAGCCAGCATGCCTTCCAAGCACTTGGAAGCCTAGGTGGGAGTGTTTGGACATGTCAGCAAAGAAATGCAGCACGCAGAGGTAAGCTGAGCTCTCTGCTTTTAGTGAGGAGGGTGAACATGATGGGTATCTCTTTGGGCAGCATCCCCCTGGAAACAGTAACCTGTTCAAGGTGCTATGGGTTAGGAGTTAGTACAACTGCAGAAAAAGAGGTGCTGCCAATATTTAAAGAGAAAAATCCAGATAGAAAGGAGACCCTTCTTTCAGCTCATGTATGTCCCCCAGAAAAACGCTTTACACCACCAGGATGGGAATTAATACATAAAAAGCATAAATGGTCTAGAGACTCAAACAAAAACGGTAAATTACACAGGTGTGCTTCAGCTCAGATACTAATTGATGCTAGTGGCATCAACTAATCCTAAACATATGCTTAATTCTTATAAAAGCAGATCATTTAAGGAATATCTTTCTGTAGGTGAAAGGAAGACCAACAAGGAGCTGGTAGGCAAACTATGGTGCTGCAATGGCCTCCAGTATTTAGGGAACAAGCTTTGTGATTTCCCAAAGTGTTTTGGAGCTCTGACTGCTGCATGAATGCCTTCAGTGTATTTCAAGTATTGCAATGGAAACTAATCTTGCTCTCAACTACTCAAACAGGCAAGTGATGTTCTACATTTTAATGTACAGGAGGGAAGCGGCCACTTACTGCTAGCAAGAACAGAAGTAATGGGACTATCCAAACAGGATGTATGTATAAAGCAGTAAAAAACCCCAACAACCTAAGTGTTTCCAGACCTCCTCGGGACTTGAGTGCATGTGCAGAACATGCTCCTGTCCTTGCACGGCAGCGCAGGTCCCTACAAGCCGGAAGATGTGTTTCCCATACGCAGGATCAAAAGACACTATCAGGTTTTACAACACATCTCCCAGAGCCAGTCTGGCAAAGAGAAGCAGCAGAGGTGCAAAAGTGACCCACTCAACCTTCCTATTATAAAGGAGGGGGAAATGGTTACTCTCAACGAGGGACAAACACTTTTGTTCCTAGGGAGAGATGTACATAGGCAGGAGTCCTAACATTACTTCTGAAAGCCCATTTATCGTTCAAGTAGTTCACTAATGACACTAATTCTGGCTTGCATTTTTCCTCCTTTCTGTAGCACCTCAGACAAAAAGCTCTAGTTAGCAAAGAATAAGCTTCAACAACACTGCAGTCATGGAATGCTTTTCTCCTTGCCAGACACTGCTGTCAAAGTCCAAGCACTTTGGGCAACTCTGCAATCCCACTTTTGGAAACACCACAGATGGGGAAATCAACTTCTGTTGTTAGAAAGTCCTGTAAAACCTCCTCCCCACGACTGCCAATAAGAAGTTTCCTTCCTAGCTGGAATAGCCATCAGCAACACTCAGCTGAGAGATTCAAGATCTCTCCTCTGATTACACTTAGGAGTTGAGAACAAAGCGGGGTGGGGGGGAACACAACAAATCTCCAAAACATTATCCTTGAAGTGCAAGTTGCAAGCAAAGAAAGTTAAAGAATAAAGTTATTCAAGGACTGTAAGAACAAGCAGGCTAGAGACAGAAACAGTAATTTGGATTAAAACTCACTTTAGACTACCGCAACAGGTAGAACCTGCTGGCTGTTGGCAGAAAGATCTCCAATGGCCTTGAAAGCAGGCTTTGTAAATAGTGTTTTTGATAGAACACCTTACTTTAAGGTGAAGAATCTACTTCTACTGCAGAGAGTAGACAGCGTTTTACTCCACTGGCTACATTGGGTGCATGTTACAGGGATCACCTTCCCCTGATGTGAGGGGAAAATACAGCCACGAGGGTTGCAGAAGTCCTGCTTTCAGACAAGCATGACGTGTGAAGGAATAGAAATAAAATAGGCAAGAAGCAAAAGAATACCTCAAGAGTGCAGAGAAAAGGAATTGGAGAAGAAAATGAGATGGAGTGAAGACAACCTCCTGGACTTCGAGATGATGTCCACCTACCCACACAACATTTGTCTGACATCAAGCTGGGGCAGAAAAAAGAGGTTGGGAGCACTTGTGGGTACCAAAACTGATGGTGAAAAACTTCCCAGAACCGCTGTGCTGGGGGGCAGAAGTGCAGTAGTAGTGCATTGCTTTGCTCTCCTTGCTGCATCAGCAGGGCTTGCCCCTCATCCCAGCTCCATCCTGCAGCCCCAGGGCCTCCACTCATCCAGCAGTGGGGGTCAGCAGATCGTTTTCCTTGCCTTGCAAGGAACCAAATCCTGAGAAATCATGTGGGCAAACCCAGCCTTTGCTTCCCAAGGGCTGATGCAAAACCCAAGGGGAGGGTCAGATGCAGAGAGAAGGTGGCCAGCACAGCCCAGCTGCATTTCTCTGCAGCTTGAGAAGGTCAGGTTTACAGCACTGAGCAAGCACCAGAAAAATAAACGATTAAAGGAAATTTGACAAGGAAAGGGGGTGGACGTGGGTAGAGAAACGGGAAGGAAGAAAAACTCAGAAGATCTTGGCAGAAAACCAATAGGTAAGAAAAGAAACAAAACAAAACAAAACCCAAAAACCCCCAAACAAAAAACAAACAAAAAAAAGTCATTAGAAACCACCAGCTGAGTTACCCATGGCCAAAGTGGAAAGAAATGACCAGTGCAAGCAAGATTTTGGGAGATGCTGCTCTTCTTGCTGGTAGGCTTGGAGCAGACCTTTCTTTCCAGTGCTGGGATTTTATGCGACAACAGCTTCTTGCTTGCTTTTGGTAGTCCACAGAAATAGGGACCTGCTGCAGTTTCTATCTCCTGTCAATCAACTCCACAGTCTATCTGTGCCTTTTTTAGTCAACTGACCTTTTCCATTTTACTTCTTTTTTAAATTCTACACTGCTTTAGAAGCCTAAGCCCTCCAAAAATCAAATGTTCCACTTAGCAAACAGGGCATGTATCAAAAACAGTCTCCAGAACTGTACTTTTAGTTTCACTGATCTCTGTGCCCTCTCCACCTCTGCACAGCTCTTGCAAGAAAGATCACCTTGTGCTGTTAAAAAGGGGGAAAAAAAAAGAAAAAACAAAAAAGCCACATTTTTCAATGAATTTGTTGTAGGGAGCAGTTCCTATGGCATTCTGCTGAAGGGAAGGAAATTGAATTTATCAATTCCTCAAGCACGCCAGAACATGTAAGAAAGGAAAATGAGGGATTGAAACCAATAGTTAAGTTGTGTCTCATTTCTGAGCTCCTATTTTCCAGACTGGTTCAGAAGAAGGAGAACAACTACCATCATCTCACTGTAATTTGGTGGCCGACAGGAAGCAATTTTGTGGTTTAAATCCGGCTAACAGCAAACCAAGCCCATGTTAAGAGTGAGCCCTGCCACACAACACACTTTTGTTTGCAGCCTCAGGATTTAATTAAACAGGTAGATAAAACCTACCTTTTAACCCACGCTCCAGGGTGTGCCTCAGTGAGATAAAAAACAGGCTGCAAAAACAGGTCAAAGATGATTCCATTGCTGGTGCAGCGTCTGCGCCGCACTCAAACACCATCCCACCGCACTCCTCAAGGAGGGAAGCTGCACTAAAAAACCTCACTTTCTGGCGCAAAGGCAGGTTGGTTTGGTGTCTTCTCCTTTACAGCGCTGCATCTGGGTTATCCATGGGCTGTATGGGGCCATGACATGGTCTAATGTACTGAGAAATTAAAAATCCAGATGCCTTCTGCTCATGGCAACCCTTTCCGATACGTTTCCCTTCCAGTTGTCTGACTGAACACCCTCTCCATACATCTTCCACCTACAACTTCTTTTCAAGGCCATTTCCAGAACAGAAGTAGAAAGAGTAGAAAGGGTAAATCCCTTCTTTTTTCCCCCCTCTCCTTCATCTGACAGAACTATTATTCCCTTATAAACAACAACTTCTCCCAGAGACTGAACAAAGCAGCTACTTAGATGTCATATTTTAAACAAGCATGTTTTCAGGCCAAGAAATAAACAGTTACATTTTGGCAATCCTTCATTTCCTGTCCTATTTGTGAGCGATAATGTCATAACACACAGTGTGTCCCATTCCTTTCTCCATGGCTGAAACTTGCAGCAAAATAATTTAGCTGAACGAGCTGCTTTTGATACCTACAGAAAAATCAGCAGAATGGGGTAAAAACATAGTGAAAATGAAGGGGGGGGAAATAATTTTTTTCAGCACAAAGGGCAAACTGCAATACTGATGGACTCAGGATTCACAGCAAACATTGCTGGTGTCTGCTCAGCGGTGGAGGGAAGTGAGATTTTTGGGATCGGCAAACGAACCAGCAAGAACAAGTCAAGTATAATTTTCTTTCCTTAGACTGGAAAAATACATGTGTGTGATCTCACACCACATTTTGCTGTCCCACACACCACCACAGCAACCCAACACATGCCACTTAACCCAGCTCGTTAAAAACCTCCGGGGGACAAGTCCCACTTGCAAACACTTGGCAGGAGTGCTCCCAGCTCACTGGAATAAATAAATCAGGCATGAGTTGGAGCGGCGGGGACACTCCCGGGACACAGCCCGGCCACAGGGCATCACGGCTCCATCACAAGCAGCCAAAGACTGCGGACCAACACTTCCTCGTTCTCTGACCTTTTCCATTTAATTACTTCCTGTGACTTTCTTGGAACCATGCATCGGAACGAGCAAGCTGCAGCCTCCGGGCATAACCAAATCACTTCAAGGGTTCAGCTCCATTCTCCTCCTCACAGGCGGAAAAGCCACGGGCAGCCCATCCAGGATGGTTTCGGAGAAGGTCGCCCACAGCTGCCCATCTTCTGGGTGCAGCCCAAAATCCCCCCACCGCTTAGGTCCAGCAGGGCAGCTTGGAGCCTCTGATTTATTACCTGGCATTACCCTTCTGCCCCCACCCTGCAACGTGCGAGGCAGCACGGGCTGAGCCAGGGGCAAGGAGGGAAGCAGAAATAAAGGCTGAGATGCAGAAAGTCATCCACTTGGCAATGACAAATTGACCTCTGAGTATCGATCCGAAATGGTGCAGCTCAGAAGGGACCAATGAGTTTCCAGCATCCTAAGCCCTGTTTGTTTCCCTCCTCCGTTTTATAAATTACCTCAAAACTTGAAGACTAATCAAGTTGTTCTCAAGAAACTACTAAAAAAAAAAAAAAAAAAAAGGAAAAAAAAAAGGTGGGAAAACCCTTGTTATTTACTTGAAGAGAGTTATTTTAAAAGGCATCCTGACAGTGGTCCTTTTTTTTGTAATCTGGCTGTTAACATTTGCTCACAGTGCACTCAGTGAAACAAGAATAGCTATGCAAATTAAAGCCAGATATCTAGGGCAAATAGCACGCTATACTACCATTGTTCTGACAGCTTGGGAAAACTTATCAGGAGAGCCTGTCCTTATTTCTTTTAACACCATATATATTGGAGAAAAAAAAAAAATCAAATCACTTCACCCACCACTGAAATGAAAAAACAACCCATGAGTCACCGACTTCAGCAACGCTATCAATCAATGCAAGGCTGGAAGTGAGGAGCTTACAGAGGAAACCATGGCTTACCTAAAACACCTTGCCTTGCCCTACAAACCCAAGGCCTGCACTAAACTGACAAGCCCACCTATGGCCTATAGGACAGCCACTTGGGATGTGCACTGAGGTAAAGGACCATGAGGCATCACTGACCCTGAAAGTCAACACATCCAGACCCCAACAAAAAAGCTTTCAGTGGCCCAGGAATGGGTCGGGTACCAGCTCCCTGTGGCCACCAGCACGCTGCACCTCCAAGGGAACAAAGCACAGTGCTGCTGGCCTGTCAGGTGACCCCAGGAGAGGTGGCATGACCCAAGAGCTTCAACACACACGAAAATCATTAGCTGAAGCCTCTGCCAGCATGGCAGTGCAGCAGCACGTGGAAGAAAGAACTCCAAAACAAACTGCAGCCTACAGTTAGGGGGGAAAAAAAAAAAATCCTCCAGCCAACCATCTGAGCCAAATGCTTGGTGTTTTACACCAACACTCACCTCTGCACTGAGCCCTGCAGGAAAACCCATTTGGAGCAGTATCTTGCCTCAAGATGAAGGCTGGTGAGCGCCAGATTTTTGTCCACTGAATTGGGCTAGGCTTGGCCTCTCAAACCCAGAGACAGAGACCCACTTCTCTTCCTCTTGTCCAAAGGTAAAAAAAAACCCCAAAACAAACCAAATGAATAACCAGGTTTTTGTTGGAAATGAGTTGGCCACATTTTTCCAGCCTGTTAGGTCATGGCAATCTGCATGCAACTACCTCTTGTTTGGTTTGGTTTTATTTTGCTTGTTTGTTTCAGGGCTTTTTTCTGTTGTTGCAAGAACCTTACTAACTTCAAAATAACCACGATTTTAGAAGCTACGTATAAACACATATTTATAGTCTCTTCGTTAGGAGCTGCCAAAACAACAATTCCTCTCAACACACACACATTGGGGGCAGAAGCCATTCCCTTCGCCACTCATATTCCTCCAGTAAATCGCTCTAAAATAAGTTCACCACGATGAAGGTGCAAGTGTGGCACATGCCACCAATTATGAGTTTCTCGGACCTCAAAACCGAGCCAAAAAGTTGCACAATTTTGACGCTGCTTCATAAGCCCTGCAAGGAGTCGTTTTAAAGCACGGTACATCCTATGGCGCTTGGCACCAGCCCAGTCCTGCACGCCAGTGAGTCATTCCTCTCGACTGTCAAAACCCCGAAGGAGATAGCCAGGAACAGCCTCAGGGCCAGCACGGCGTGAAAAAGCCCTTCCTGCCATTCCGCTGCAGCAGGTTTAGGTTTTATTTTGGGGAAGAAAGCATTAAAAAAGGGAAAAAGGACACCGTCGGGCATTTTGAAAGCCTCGGAGCGGCCTCTCGGGGGGGGTTCATTGGCGGGGAGGCGGCGGGAGGGCTGCGGAGCGGGGGTGGGCGGCGGGGGGTGGCAGTGAATGGGGAGGCCGCCCGTGACCGGGTTTATGAATGCGGCGTCATGTGACGGCGGCGGCGGCCGCCCTCCTATTCACAAAACGGCGGCGGCCGGGGCGGGGATCCGCGACGTCGTGTGTCCCCTCACCTCCCCCTCTCCGACTCCGCTTCCCGAGCCCCCCAGGCCCGGGGCTGCGGGGCGGGGGCGCGCACCCTTCCCCCCTGCCTTCCCCACCGCTTCCGCCTCCGACCGCCCCCGCCGGACTCCCCGAGCCCCCGGGCCGGGGCGGGGAGCGGCGGCGGCGCAGGGCTGCGCCCCCTTCCTGCGGTGCCCCGGGGCCCCGCACCCCGGCGGAGCCGCGCCGCTCCCCCCCGGGGGTTTTTATGAATGAAAGGGCCGTATGCAAATGAGCGCGGCCCGGGGGGAGCGCGAAATGGCGGATGCGCGGGCGGGCGGCGCGCACACGAACGCGCGTGTCCGCGTCCCTCTGTCCGCCCGCGGACAGTCCGTCTGTCCCTCCGCGCACGGGGTGCGGGGGTGAGCGACTCGCACCGGTTCCCGCCGGGGCAACAAAGACTGCCCCCTGTCCCGTGCCCCCCACCCGCCCGCCGCCCCCGGCCCCGCTCACTCGTCAGGGTAGGCTTCCTCGGTCATCTTCTCCCCGTCTAGGCTCATCCCTCGCCGCGGGCGGCCGGGCTGCGCCTCCGCATCTTCCCGAGCTTCACATGGCGAGGGAGGCCGCGGCGCGGCGGGCCGGGGCTGGCGGCCGCGCCGGGCCCGACGGTGCGGGAGCGGGCGGCGGCGCGGGGGAAGAAGGGGGGGACTACGAGGCCGCGTTCTCGTCGGCCGGGGACGGGCGTCGGCCGGGGCGGAGGAGGTAGGCGGCGGTCCAGCGCGCCGCGGGGCGCGGGGGCGCGGCGGCGGCCGGCGGCGGCGCGTGGTCCGGGCCCGGGAGCGGCGCAGCGCCCGGGGGCAGGGCGTCGGGCGCCGGCCACCCCATGGCCGCGATCAATTTCCATGGCGGGCGTCCGCGCGGGGGCGGCGGAGCGGGCAGGCAGGGAGGGAGCGGGAACGCCCCAGCAGAACGGCGGCGCTGGCCGCGGCCGTGCCCGGTGAGCGGGCAGGAGGGCAACGCCGATCCCGGGCGGGGGCGGAGGACAGGAGGAGGGCGTGGGAGCCGCAGCGGCGGCGGGGCGGGGAGGGTAGGAGACGCGGTGGCCGCGGCAGTGTCGCCCAGGGCCCGGCCCGGCCCCAAGCGATGCCCCGCGCGCAGCCCCGGGATGCGGGTCCCTGCCGCGTTTCGCCTCCCACCTTTGCTGTCGCCGCCCCCCCCCCCGCGCCGCAGCCGCCGCTTCCCCCGCTGCTGCCCGTGCGCTGCTCTGGGCCGGGCCGGATCTGGCTGTGGTGCACTGCCCTCTCTAGCGCCTTGTGCGTACAGCCCCGGCCCGACCCGAGGCCGGCCTCGGCCGTTCCCATCCTCTACCCGGCTCCCGCAGACCTGGCTCAGCCCTGCCAGGCCGCCTGGTCAAAAATTCAGAACGTCATGTTGGGAACGTCTCCGGGATCTGTTGACGATCCTAATAACCTGGCTTTTGAGCCAACCCCACGGTGTCATCAACCACGGCACTGGTCGCGTCCAGTCTTTTTCCCTGACACCAGACCTCCAGGGAAGTGACTCCACCACATCTCCCTGGCAGCCCGTTCCAATGTCCTAACGACCCAGTCTGTGAAGAAATTCCACGCTAATGTCTGTCCAACCTTAACCTCTCCTGGCACAAAGCATAAGATGGTGGTCCTCATTGTCCTCCATGGGTTGACTGGAGAAGAGGACGACCCCACCCCATGGCCACACCGCTCCTTTTCGGTAGTTTGAGAAATAGTAAGTCACCCCTGAGACCCGCCTTTCTCAAGCTAAACAATCCCAGTCTCACCTCAGGCCAACTCTTCATTCACACCAGACTTGTGGCTCCGAGACCCTTCCTCAACTTTGTTGCACCTTCTCTGGGCAATCTTGGCTTG
>CM031859.1:100316556-100439269 GCA_018697195.1 Certhia americana
CAATATGAGTCTTGCGGACCTCCAAAACCGAGCCCAAAAAGTTGCCCAATTTTGAACGCTGCTTCATAAGCAACTGCACAGGTAGTCGTTTTAAAGCACTGGTACAGTCCTAGGCGCTTAGTGCACAGAGACCAGTCTGCCGCCAGTGAGTCACTCCTCTAGACTGCGACAAAACCCGAAGGAGATAGCCGGAGGAACAGCTCATGGGCAGACGGCGTGGAAAAAAGCCCTCTGCCATCCGGCTGCAGCGGTTTGAGGTTTTATTTTTGGGAAGAACCGCATTAAAAAAGGGAGAAAGGACACCGTCGGGAATTTTGAAAGCTCGGCGGGCTCTCGGGGGTTAATTTGGCGGGGAGGTGGCGGGAGGGCTGCGGAGCGGGGGGGCGGCTGGGGGTGGCAGTGAATGGGGAGTCGACACCGTGACCGGGTAGAAGCTGGGGTCATGTGAAGGCGGCCGCGCGGCCGAACCTCTCATATTAACACACAACGGCGGGCGGACGGGGCGGGGATCGTCAGACCGTAGTGTGTACCCTCAACTCCCTCTCCGAATCCGCTTACCGGCAGACCCTCCAGGCAAGGGAGATGCTGCGGGCGGAGGGTGCGTCGACAACTTCCCCCTGCCTTCCCCACGCGATTCGCCTCGACCGCCCGCCGGGAATCCCCGGGCGCCCGGGCCGGGGGTTTGCGCGCGGCGGCGCGGCGCTGTCGCCCCGCTTCCTGCGGTGGCCGGGGCCACGCATCCTCGGAGGAATGCCGCGCCGCTCCAGGACGGGGGTTTTTATGGAATGCATAGGGATATGCAAATGAGTCGCCCCACGGCCCGGGGGGAGCGCGAAATGGGCTGGAGTCGCGGGCTGGGCGGCGCGCACACGAACGAGGTGTCAAGCGTCCCTATGCTCCGCCAGCGCGACAGTGTCTGTCCATCACGCGCACCGGGCGTGGGGGTGAGCGGGACTCGCACGTTTCCTGCCGGGTTGCAAACAAAAGACTTGAAACCTGTCCCGTTTGCCCCCACCCGACCGCGACCCCGGCCCGATCAACGTCATGGGTAGGCTTCCTAGTTATATCTCCTCCCGTTCTAGGCTCCTCAGCATTCGACGCGGGCGGCAGGGGCCTGCGCTCGCATATTCCGAGTTCGACATGGAGAGGGGAGGACGCGGCAGAGGACGGGACGGATGGCGCCCGCGGCGCGGGCACCCCGCCGGTGCGGAGGCGGGGCGGCGGCAGCGCGGGAGAAGGGGGGATACGGCCGCGCTAGGAGCAGGGCGGCGGCGGCCGGGGGCGGAGGAGAGGCGTGAGGTCTAGCGCGCAGACGGGGGCGCGCGTGGGCGCGGCGGCGCGCGCTAGGGACGGCCGGCGCGGGGTCCGGTGCCTGGGGGCGCGCGCAGCGAAGGGGGGGCAGGAGGCGTGGCGACGGGCAGACCATGGCGCGATGTCACGCCATGCGGGTCGCCGCGGGGTGCGCGGAGCGCAGGAGACAGGAATGGGAGGGAGATGGTGAAGCCCCAGCAGGAAGCGAGCGGCGCTGCCGCGGACGCGGAGGAGGGCAAGGGCGTCGCGGACCGGCGCGGCAGGAGGTAGGGAGTGAGTGCGGGAGGGCGGAGCCGCAGCGGGAGGGCGGCGGGGAATGGGAGGAGAGCGGCGGCAGGTGCGCACGCCGGCCGTGCCCCCACCGAGCTCCCGCAGCGCAGCGACCGGGGTGCGGTGTCAGCCGCGTTCGACTCCGCCCGCTGTTCGCGCCCCCTCCGCGCGCTAGCCGCCCGACCCCGCACCGCCTGACGCTCTGCTCTGGGACGGGTCCGCAAGCGGGCGGGGCTAATGCCCGGCTGCGGCTTGTGCCGTACAGCCCGGCCCGACCCGGGGCGGCTCGCCGGGTTCAGCCTCACCCGGCCCCAGCAAGACCTGGCTCAGCCCTGCCAGGCCGCGCTCAAAAATCCCAGAATCGGTCAGGTTGGGAAAGTCCTCCGGGATCGTTGAGTCCAAACTGTGAGCCAACCCCACGGTGTCAGTCAGACCACGGCACTGAGTGCCGCGTCCAGTCTTCCCTGACACACCTCCAGGGACAGTGACTCCACCACCTCCCTGGGCAGCCCGTTCCAATGTCTAACGACCCAGTCTGTGAAGAAATTCCACCTAATGTCTGTCCAACCTTAACCTCTCCTGGCACAGCATAAGAGTGTGTCCTCTTGTCCTGCCATTGGTTGACTTGGAGAAGAGGACGACCCCACACCTGGCCACACGCTCCTTTCAGGTAGTTGTAGAGAGAGATAAGGTCACCCCTGAGCCTCCTTTTCTCAGGCTAAACAATCCCAGCTCCCTCAGCCACTCTTCACCAGACTTGTGCTCCAGACCCTTCCTCAACTTTGTTGCCCTTCTCTGGGCATCTTGGCTCACCTCAACCTGCTGCTTCCAGCCAGGCTGGCTTCAGCCCAGCCTGGCTCAGCTTGGTTCTGTTTGACCCAGCGCAGCCTGGCTCGGTGCAGCTTCAGTGGCTGATGACACCCGTAGAAGTTTTTCCCTGCTGTGATGCCATGTGCCCAGTGAGTGGTCTGATGTGGCAGCTGATGAATAGAAGCACAGGGAGCCAATGTTGCCCCCACAGCAGCATGTCCCGAAGTTCAGGTGCTGTTTTCTCACCACCCTTGCGTTCTTCTCACCCCTCACTTGCCCTCTACGAGGGCTCAAATCGCCCCTTAGAGCCACCTTCAGAGTTGCTGTGGGGTGCATGCTGGTAACATTGTACAGCTTTTCTGGTAGGTCAGCTCAAATGGTTTTTGCTGCAATGGACAGTGTCATAACTGTAAACACTCTACCAACTTGTGTTGTGTTCATAGCTACACCATGACATCTGCCCTCAGAACTTGCTTGTTCCACAGAGGAGAGGTAACAGGAGCTGACTATTGAAAAGACAGTTTGGCTCATGAAGTTGAGTAGCCGTGAGTTTTCGTTTTGCTTCCTCCATCAGGTTCTCTGTGATCAGGCAATCCTGGGAGAAGAAATGTATCTGTACCACCCAAGCACATCACCTTGCCCTGGAGCTTTTGCAGGCCCCTCTACTGCAGCATCCCTTTCCCACTGCAGGTAGGGAGATGTGCCATTTTTGTTCTCACTGCTTTGGGATATTCAGTCTCGATATGGCTGCAGTTCCTAAGGGAGTGACTTGCTGATTTAACTTTCAAGTCTAGTCTATGGGATTTAGTCTTGCAGGGGCCTTCAGATTTTGGTGTGGAAATTGTGTTTCTGCTCTGCTGGATTTCAGTTTCTAAGTACTGTAAATTTTTTTTTCAGGAGCAGAAGTGGAAACTCGGAGAGAAATCTGTGGACTGCTGGTAATGAGATGGAGGCAAGAGCTGATGAAAGCTTTGAGGTCTTCTCCTCAGGGAGGAGCAGCATGCCCTTCGGAGGTGGTACCAGTATCTGCAGCTTTGTGGCACAATATTATAGTAACACTCCTGCCGCTGCTAGAGGTTTGGCCATAACGCCAGATAATGTGTGAGAGTTTAAGTCTGCTGCCCTCCCTTTGGGAGACTGGGTGCTCTTTTGTGTGGCAATTGTGCCTATCTCCCCACCCCCTTCCCACCCATTCCTTTGCAAAGCAGTTTGTCACCCCCTTGGCTGCGCTAATGCATCCCCTACTGAGGAGTGACACTGCTGGATCTGCTAAATGGTCCCAGCTAATAATACCCCTCAATACCTCTTTCTTTTGGAAAGTTATTCAAAGATCCAGCTTGCAGAATGGCATGATAAACATCTTGGCAAAGCTGAGCTGGCAGCAAAAGGAAGTGTCAGGGTAGGAGTAAGCGGTTGGGGGCAAGGAAATGGCAGGAACGTCTTCAGCTGCTGTATAATAAAAAAACAGATGTAATGATTTGACATGTTTCCACCCATCCTGTGTCTTTTTTTTCTCCAAGGGATGCTGAGATTGCACAGACCTCTTAAAATCCTCAAAATCTTTCATGCCAAAAATTTCTGTGATTAGCAGAAACATTGATGTGCCTGAAGTGGAGAGTGTGACATTAGCCGTTGGTCACTACAGAAACAGAATATGGGGAGAGTTATAGCTATATGAAAAACCCAGGGCACAATCATGTAATTAAAAGGCCATTATAATGATTATACCTCTGAGGAGGACTGGGTATTAATCACTGTCTGATTAATACTTGAGAGCTTCCCTGTGTGATCTGGATGTATTTTTATGTGCTTACGTTGTGTGTGCACATATTTACCCCAATGCTGAGAAGCAAATGTGTCTGAGACTTGGAAGCTGAAGTTTTACTTGATCTCACTTCTTGAGTCATTTCCTGTGGATTTGCAAGATCTCTTATTTGATCTCTGCTTTCACTGTCCTGCCAATTTGCAAGCTGCTAAGTGATTTATTCTCTTAATGATTTCTCTCACTCACTGCACAACTGTCTTACTATTGCTTTCACTGAAGTATTGAATTTTACTTTTCTAATATTCAGGTTACTGTGTCAGTTCTTATAAGTAGTGTGTTTGAGTTGACTGACTTTTGTGAATGAAATGCTTTCTCTCTGAGGTGTGATATCTCTTTGTGCGTTGTGCTGTTTGTACACAGAGCTTCTGCTCTGACACAGAATAGCGCTTCCCTGTGATGCGATCGTTAAGGTACCTAGAATTAATTAGCCTTTGGTGGCAGAGCTTCAAGGCAGCAGCTCCTGCATACTAATGATTTGCCTTCTATGACTGTCCTGTGTTTTATATTCAAAAGAAACATTTATTTTGCAGAGTAATACTTCAGCTGTTGCAGAGAACCTCATTTCTGCTTGGATTGGAATAAACTCCCCTGAGTGCTGTTACACCTTTAGCTAGCACTTAGGGTGAGAACCACTGGAATTTGAAGTGTCAAAGTTTAGGATGGCATTTACTGCAGGCTTGCAATGTAGCCTCCTGCCTTCACCTACTGTCACTAGTAAAACCTTTCAGCCTTTGAGCTGAAATCTTCCACACTGTTGATATTAGGAAACTAAATATGAATGTTGGTACCCTGTTGACTGTGCTGAATTCAATGATTTTTCCCACTGACTCACTTAGTGACTTTGAGTGAGTGAGGAGTGGAAGTCAGCAGTCCTGAATCATGCCATCCTCCAGACAATTACCCCTCTCCCCAATAATTCTTTTGAGCAGCAATCATATTTTAAAACCAATGATTACATCTGTGTTTTTCCCCATTATAATTGCTCAGAACTTAAGAACTACAGAAACAATCTGCAACATTTGCAGTCAGAGTAAAGTCTTTTAGGGCTGACACTTCTTGGGAGGTCACAGTCTAGAAATACAGAGGTTTTTTTTCCAGCAGGAGTGGGATTTTAGCATGTGGTTTGGAGAATTGTCGGGATCCTTTTGGGCACCTGCCAGGGGAAGAGGATGTGGAGACCTCCTTGCAGTCTTCCCAGAATGTCCTTTTGGAGATTGGTAAGACCTGAGCAGGCAAGGGGAAGGGATATTTGCTGCCAGACGAGCTGACTATCCCACTTCTCCGTTTTTTGGTTTCTGTAAACCCGCTTTTTACTAGGACAGAAAGTGGGGATCAACTTGGGCAACAGCAACAAATGTGCCGATGGCTAGGAAGGCATTGACTAGTGCACGCAATCAGGCATGAGTCATGCCTATGGGACAAATCTGGTGTCATTTGTAGCTGTGTTCCTCAAACCTCATGCTTTCCTTCATCCTCTCCCAAAATAAAAGCAAAATTTATTGAAATGGGGAGATGGTGAGGAAAAGCAGTATTTTCAAAACCCTTGCTTTCCTACTGGCCACTCTGTTGCCCTCTTAATATTCAGCGGTAAGTGATTTATAGCCCCCCTGACATGGTGGTTTGGTGTTTCCTTTGTGTGCATAACTTCCTTTTGATATAAAGGGATGATAACAAACCTAAATTGTAGTCTCACAAGCACATGACACATTGTCTTTGTGGTGCAGATAGCAGGAAAATGCTCTAATCTTGAGTTCAACACTTCAGCCTTCCCACCCCCAAATTCCACCCTAGTGAGAGGGTGGCATTAGCAGGTTTAGTGAGACAGCACTGTTGGTGGGGGTAATTCCTTCACACATAGTGGTGCAGGATGATGGTTTTGGGTGTGCCACTAGAATTAAGTCCCTGGCATGGACTCAACAAGAGATGGGTGCACAGCTGCTTCTTGAACTTTTTTGCATACCTTTTTGTCCTGAATGCTTGGAAGGAAAAACTGCTACAAAACCTTCACCTAGTGCTGCCAGTTCTGCAGCAGTGCTTTGCTTCTGCACGTTCCAAACTCAGCAAGTGTCACTGCTGCCTCAGAATTAGTCCTAAAGCCAGGCTACTTTTGGCATGAGGGAAAGGCTGCTCTTCTCTCGAGATGCCTTTCCACTCTTGAGAGGTTTCTGCATTTTTGATACAGCTGTTTCCAGGGCCTCATGGGAACTGAACAAACAGATGCCAAATAATCTGGTTTTACTTCTGGGAGGACAAAAGTGGATGGATCTTGGAAAAACACTGGAGTTGCGCACACCTTTTCCTCCCCTCCTTGGTGGTTATTTGAATTAGGTTTGAACCTTTAAGTGTATTTCAGACAGCTGCCTTCTGATAGCCAAATTTCACTTGGGTGTTCCTCTCTTTCTCTCACAGATATTGTGACACCATCCCCTCTGAACACCTACATCCCCTTTATTGCAAAGCTCTTTGATCAGCCTCAACAGGTGACACGATGAACAGTTGACTGACTACTTTGGCAAAACCAGTTTTTGTGGCTTGACCTCCTTTTTGCAGCCAGTGTCTTGCTGTGAGAATAGGGTCCTATTCAGTGTCTGAGTGGTTATAATTGCAGGTTTACCCAGACTAGACCTGGCTGTGGGAGAAACCCCTGCACAAGTATCAATCAGGAAAGGCTTCTGGAGTTAAATAAAACATTTGAAATATGGAAATGCTGACATGGCTGGGTCAGATGTTTGATGGTATATGGTACACAGGGAAAATGAGTTGTATGTACACTGCCTGTATCCTCATTTACCCAGTCCTTGGCTTCAGGGCTGCTCAGGGACACTGACCCACTCAGTCCTTTGCAGATGCTTGGCCATGTTTAATTTCAAAGGGTGCCAGTCCACCCTCTTCTCCAGGCAGATATTTTCCCTTGTGTCAACATCCTCATAACAACTCCAGCTAGGCAAATACAGCACATGGCTTATGAGTGTCCTGGAAGGACTCAGAGGTGGAGAGTTAGAGCTAAAGAAGGCTCATGGTTAACCTCATACACCACTGAAGAGCTTTGGGATAAGCTGTAGCACATGATGAAGAAGCTGGGAGGAGAGTTTAATGATCCTGAAGAGAGCACCTCCTTAGATAGCCACCTTCCAAGATGTTCCCAAGGATTCCCATGGAAAATAATCCTATGCTCCTTTTATGTTCTGGCAATCACACACATATTATGCTTCCCTGCCCAGTTCTAAGGAGGAAAGTAATTAGTCACTCCACACAAAACCTTTGTGGACTGTACATATACTCCAGTATGGATGCCAGCTCCATCTAGAAGGGAGCACTCACAGCTCTGCTTTGTGTGTGGTTGTTAACAGAAACTGCTACTGGCAGCAAGGATTACGGGATGCAAGGCCTTCCAGGTGCCCACAGCCAGCTGCATCCCCAGCAGTGTTTTCTGACAGGCTTGAGAAAGCCCAGAAATGCAAACCCAGGTTATGAGAGCTTCACACCTACAAGACCAAAAGCACCAGCTTGATCCTGCTCACAGAACTCAAGACAGTAGACTCTCCAGTCTCTTGGGGGGGGGGGGGGGGGGGGGAGGGCTGGTTATTGCTGAATGCATGTTCTGACCTTAAAAGATGAAAGTAAAAACAATCCAAGATATGGGGCATGCTGAAGTGGCAGCTGAAGGGCTTTTTTTGTTCCTTCTGCAGTTAATGCCATCGTGCTAAAATTGCAAGTGGGTAGGAGTGGGGGTTAATTTAAGGTTTAGTGTGAGCAAGAATTATTTAGAAAATAGCAAATGGACAACATTCTGAAAAACAAGTTTCACTTTCTTAACCAAGAGTACTTGACTTAAGTTGAAGAGACTGTGAAGGAAACCTCCTTATCTGTAGCAGGTAAACATTTGCCTTTGATTCTGTTTTTCTCTTCAAGTCTAGAAACCCCAGCATTTACACTAAATGGATGTGCTGAAAGCTATGTTTAGGAAGAGAATTTCACCCCCTCCTGCACAAACTTTTACACATGATAATTATTTGACTGCAGCTTTACAAAGTATGGTGGGAGGGATGGTTTGAAAGGGAGGAGTTACATGGCACTGATAACTCCCTGATTCAGCCCCACTGAAGGCAGTGGCAGCAGGATCAGATGATCCAGAAGAGATACTTTATTTTAAATAGCCATTATGGATCTTCAGTGACTTATTGTAAATTCCTGCCTTCTGATTTCACACTCTGGAGAACACACATGTATGCTGGAACCATGCATGTCTTCAGGGTCATGAATCTCTGCATATTGCCACCATTTAAAAGAACAACCTAAAAGAGAGCTAGAGAGCTTATGAAGATGACATTTTGGTGACTTACATTTTTTTTTAATACCATATTTTTTAATACAAAGTTTTGTCTTCATCAAACATATTCTTCCTTTATTTTTTGTGTTCTGCTTCTTCTCTCCCACCTGATCTGTTCCTTCTATACAGTGGGACTTGTAGACCAAAACTCATCGAGGGGTGAAAGAACTGCTCTATAACCACACGGTCTGGATGCAATACCTTGCTTCTCCTTGTGCCAAAGACATTGCCACACTACCTGTATTTAATTTGTTGCCACATGAAGTGTTCTGGATAGCTGTGACATTGAAACACTTCCCATAAATTGGTTCCTGCTCAGTTCTAAAGAGATTTGGGTCTTCTCTTTGACCATTTTCAGTCTAAGAAAGTAACAAATGTGAAAGCTCTCCCACAAGACTTGATCAAAATCTTGCGAGATGGCAATCTAAATTCTGGCCTCTCTCTGGCTTGCAGGCAAAGGGGGACAAGTGTTTGTTTTCTTGAAAGAAACAGGGATGGGTGTCTTCTTCAAAATCCTGAAAGGGCAGAAAGCAGAGATGATTTCCACCTTCCTGTGGCAAGGCCAATTCTATCCCCTCTGCAGATGAACCTACCCTAGTAACAGGATGAGCAAGGCACTTTTTGAGAAAGGTCACCAGAGCCTGTTGCCCTATTGTCTAAGTTTTGGTTTGCCAATTTGAAATTTCCTAATCAAGAGCAAAGCAGGCTTAAACTTAAAATGTAATAAAACTTTACTAACAGAGGGAAAAGGAACATAATAAAGAAGGAAATGTTATATAAAAAACTAATCAACCAACCAACCAAACAAACAACCCCTGCCCCCCCTCCAAAAAAAAAAAAACCTTTAGAACACTTTTTCTTTCTTGCTTTTTAAAATAATTTTCTTACCAACAACATAGAGACAAAAACTTGTAGCTTTTAGTCAGTTTACTACTTTTAAAATAGTTTCTTTACTTTGCTTAGGGAGAAGAGTTTTTCTTGCCGTACTATTGACACTTCTCTACAAGAAAAAAGGTTTTTCTTGTGGCTTCAATGCCTCTGTGAACAGCTGCCTGGAACAGGAAAATTCTGTTTGCAGTGTGAAAGTCCTTCCTATGTCTTGCAGCCATTCTTACAGCTGCTTTCATAGGTTATTTCAATTTATTGGGGTGCTATTTTAAGGATGAGCTGTTTTACCACTGAGCAAAGTTCTCTTTGTCTATTTCTGGGACTAGAAGTTTTCTACTACTATCTCCAAGGTAAAGTTTCTTATTTCTTTATGCTCAAGTTTCTCACTAAATTCTCAACATGCATCTGCTTCAGCCACTGGTGCCCTAAAGCTCACAACCGTGCTAGAATGCTACATCCTCCCAATGCATCTCCATGTGTTACAAGGAATCAAAAAACCCCAGTTAGATATAGCTTTACCATAGCTTTACAAGATTTTAAAGTCAAGCGCAAAACATCTCTTCAATCCCTTCTGTCTAAAATTAACTCTTTCTTTACTGACCTCAAAATCCCATGTTACTATCTCTATGTGTTCACTTTTTTTTCATTTTCTTAATTTAGGAGAGAAATAGTATTTGTAAAGGCATTTGTTTTTTAAGCTTCACCACTAACCAAAACAGTTTACAAAGTCTTGCAATGCCGAAAGAAAAAAACAACTGATCTGATCCAAGCTCTGTCCTAAGAACATGGCTCACTGTGCTTCCCTGCCGGGCACGTGGTTCCCGCCGGCACCATGAGCCAGCTCGAAGCTGTTAAGGTTGAAAAACAAGGGAAAACCCAAACTGTCACTGACGCTTCTATTTCCCCATCTGCAGTAAAGCTGGCTTAAAGTGGCTGGGCACACCAAGTTCATTCCCAGCCATGGTGAAGTGTCCGTGTGGGATCGCCCCGGCCCCTCCAATTTCACCACGTGGCTGCTCCTGGTCTGTAATGGCAGTGGCTGCATGGCTGCTCCTGGCCTCTGGGCTGTTTTTCTTTAAGCTGCTCTCGGTGCTAACACAGTCTGTCTAGCACAGTCCGGCAAGCTCTGCTAAAAAATAAAGACTTGTCCTCGCTAGCAAAGAGTCCTAGCTGTTTGTCAGGACAAAAGCCGGTAAGCTCTTCAATGAAAGCCCAGCAGCTCCTCAATGAAAAGTTCAGCAGCTCTGCTCACCACCCCTCCAGACACAGGAAAATTTCAGCCGAGCTCCCCCCGGGAGCCAGCCTAAACCCAGCCATGCGGGCCGAGATAAGACTGGCTCCTGGGCCCAACCCATCCTCACCAAAGCCAGAAATAAACAGAGCATTCCTGGGCTTTTTTTTTTTTTTTGTTTAAGATGTGTATTTACAATAGGTGTATCCACTCTTTTCATTGGCCTAATCAGGCGTCAATATTAAAAAATTGTCCAATTAGAGCCAACCTAAGACACCTATGCTTTCTGAAGAATGCAAGCAGTGGTAAGGACTTTGTGCCACTACCATTTAGCTGTCCCCAAAATCACAGCCAGAGATTTCTTTGATCATAATGTCTCCTATTACAGGAAGCTGTGGAAACTCTGCAGTAACTTTGCTGCACACAACTACCTGAAAAGGGGCTTTGACCTTTTAGCAATGGTACTTCATTATGAAGTATTTCCTTAGATTGATTTTTTTACATATTGGGGTGGAGATGATCACTGAGAAATATGAGATCTTGCAAAGAATTAAAAATATAATAAAATATATATTGTGACTATTGATTTAGTTAGAGTATCTGTGTAATCATGTCTGATCTTATATGCTGATTTTCATTTGTATCCTTCACAGTCATTTGTAGGGGTGGAGGAGAGTGTTGGTCTTCCATTACAGCAGAAGGATGTACCACCCAAGGAGATCCTGGGTGTCAGGAGGAGGACTTGAACTCAGCAACATTTGGGAGTCATTTAAGACAGGAGGACAACATCCACTCGAGTTTAATTCCCTGTGCTTGTTCATGTGTGTCTAGTTGCTTGGCTATGAGTGGTGCATAAATCACCTGAGACCCTCCATTCCTCTATAATTTACTGTTCAAAAGGACAGAAATAAATTCTAACGTATTTGTGAGACATACCGGAATTAATCTAAACTTAGAAGAATTTTGGAGCAAATGCTTCAAGCCTAGATAGCACACTGCTAACTCTCTTCTTATAGTTTATATCATCGTGGATTAAAATGAAATGCTGCTGTGAAGGTGTCCCATCAAACAGGAAATGGTTGTAGTTGTTTGCCTTGTGTGTTACTCCTTGTGTGGAATAAAAGTGCTCCAGCGTCCATTTCCGCCCTAGGAAAATCCTTTATGCCCTGATTTCCAAGCTCAAAAATAACTCTCTATAGATGAAACATATTTTTCAACCTTTAAAGCAGTGCTTTCACCTACGAATATTTGCTGCATAAACAAGAGCCCTTTCCTTTGCACTTGTGCCAACATGCAACTTGGATAAAGAACTAAACTTAGAATTAAACTTAGCTTCCACTGACATTTTTGGTTTTGTTTTTTTAATAATGACTGTAAGACATGTGCTGTCTCTCTTCTGAATTTTAATCTTTCTAATGAAGGTGTGTTTGAAGAAGACACACCCTTCAGAAGATGTTTTGTGGTATCATCTTTGTGCCTTTAGTGTTGAGGACCAGCTGCCTTTTCAATTTTAAATGCACTTTTCAGGGTCTTGCATCACAGAAGCCTAAATTAAAACACACCATAAAGGGGTGCAGTACATGCATTCATCCTGGAAATTGCACTGCGACATGAAAGATATCCAAACACTCCGTGTAATTTTGAGGATGAGCAAGCCTTGGCCTTTCAGATGTCCCACGTGAGGGAAGCGCACCCACATCCCGCAAAATTGTAAGCTTCTGAATCATGGAAGTCGGATCTTACAGCCTCTAATTCCCACTGAATTAGAGATGTTTGAGCGACGTGTATGACTGTGAAAATTAAGCCCAGTGCTGGATCGAGGGTTGCCAGCTGCCTGGTGGATGAGTTTGTGCAGGAACCCCTGTGGTCCAACACCCAGCATGACCCAGGGAGATGTAGAACTCAGGGATGGGCAGCTCTCACTTTCTGCCTCCCAGCTCCTCGTCCACATGTTATTCAGGCTCAGGGATCAGGATCTGGTGGCTTCCCATGACATGAAAATTTTGCTTAGTGGTTTGCAGGCTGAAAGGGGCTGGTCATGCCTTGCATAAAGAATTATTTAGGTCATGCCTTGCATAGAGATTAGCTCTAGATGGCTTTCTCCTAATTAAGGTTATTGGAGAAAATTTTTTCCTCTCTGGTATAGTGGTGTACACCAGGAGTCAGACCAATGCATCTTTATTTTGGATGTACATACCATGGTGAGATCAGCAGTGAGCCTTTAACTTCACTTCCTGCAGCTATGGAAACCTTGCCACAGGCTGTGCACTCCTGAAGAACCAGAGACCTCCTTTTGGGGTTCATGGGTTTAATGCCAAATTCTTTCTCCACATCCATGGCTCCCAGGAACCCAACAGTAGTTTCAGAGAGCCGTCAGCTTCATTAGCATGTGGGTATACAGAGGGAACCCCCAAACTTCAGCCTGAGTGAGACTTACCTTCCTGCCTCTATTCAATGTCAGTTTCACTTGTAACTGTTCATGGGAAAGATTTTTTTGCAATCTGTTTCAGGTATCAGATATTGGCAATCCCTCTCCTGCAGTGCTGTGGTTGGAGAGTATCCTGGGCTAACTTGGGAGGCACAAGGTATGTGCTGTCTCCCGATATATCTCCCATATCTAGACATTGCAGTAAATGTTTTTCAGGCTGCTGTGGGGTTAGTGGGCTCAAGACAAATGTCCTAGCCAAGCTCATGAGGAAGAGGAAATATGGGAATATATGCCACCAGAAGACACTGTCTCCCTTGACATTTTTGTCTGAAAACAATGGCTTACAGAGAATTTTTAACTGAAAGGTGTTGTTTGCCTCTTTCCTTTTCATTTTTTGACTTTTTTTCCTATAGGAAGTTCTCTGGAATTCCTTAATTTTGTCACCGAGTTCTAGGGATGTCCCTTTTTAAGTTGTGCTACATCTCCCAGGTTGCCAGCAATGCAAAATTGCTGAGGGAAGACATTTCTGTTTAAACTGGAAGCCATGAATACAAGAGCTTCTCCTCCCAAAGGAAATGTTGTATTTACTTCCATGTCCCCAGTCTTACATCTTTGCTTTGTACTCAGGTATTTTCACTTGAGACTTCCCAGTTTCCTAGAAATTCTGATTTACTCTCTTGCTGAGTCTGTGGAACAAGTTACTAAATCCATCTTACTTGGAAAAAAAAATTAAAGAAAGAACAATAAATGTTCCTAATTGGAACATTTTGTTGAAAAATGTCACAGCATAGTGATTTTTGAAACAAAAACTAAAGAAATACTTTTTGCTTTTGTAAACTAGGAAAAGAAATGCACAAGTATACCCATTCAGTTGGAGTGGAATTAGAAAGTCTTTGTCTCATATGCAGTGCCAGCTTCAGGAAAAGGAGAACCTGGCTTTGTCTTTTCATGTGTATTTGTGCATCTTTGTTATCAGTATTTAGGAGTCAGTCTTGGGAAGTTTTACTCTAATGTTGAGGAGTAGGCTGGAATTCCAGGCACTAAGGTGGCTTCTTTGGAAAGGCTGAAATGTGGCTGCCTGCTCTTTGGTGCCCATGAACTCCTCTAAAACCACAGCGACTCTGCCACCCCACTTCTTTCTAATTCCAGACAATGAGATGTTCAAGGCCTGGGTCCATTCTGAAGTCATAACAAGCATCTTTGGGATATTGTTTTGTCCCAATTTCTTTTTCTGAATATGTTTTTTCTCCCAGCAAGCCCTTCTTCATCTGCAGTGATCTGAATTTCTTCCACATCAAGAAGACAGGAGTCTCCCATGCAGGAGACTTGTGCTTCACCCACCTCACCCTCCTCCCTGACTTGTTCTCCTTTCACTGCTCCTTTCTCTCTTCAGAGTCACCATCCAACAAAGAGCTTTGTAACTTCAGTGCATTTATACCCCTGTTCTCCCAGATCTCAAGGGGTAAGTTCCCTGTCATTTCCACCCAGAGGGATCATTCGTGTGTGTGTGCAGTGACTTTAGGGTACATCATGCAGAAGCTCAGTCCAGGATTCCCTGGCCAAAACCCAGACATCATATTCCCCTCCACCATGTGAAAATGAAAGTAAGCTTGGCCACTGCAAAACCACAGAGCAGTGGTGAAGCCTCCAGTATTTGTGGAGATGGTGCAAAGCCCCCAAATCTTTACTTCAGATTTTCAAAGGCTGCAAAATACATGGATGTGTCTGTCAGCAAGACTTCCAGAAGGACAAAATGTCACTGGGGATCCCCACTACGAAAAGCTGCCATAAGGTCAGTGACACAGGATTTCCACAAGCTGGTGCTTATCTTGTAGACAAATCCCCTGGGAAGTGAGAAGTCAGACACACACACACACAGAGACACACACACAGACACAGACACACACACACACACAGGTACAGTAAGCACAGCTGTCAGCTGTGGGACTGTTAGGAACTGCCAGAAATCCACAGAGGAAGATGAAGAAAAAGCCCAAAAATGAAAAGGGGAAAGGCAGGGAGGGAAGAAGCTGTTTTTCTCAAAGCTTGGCTGCCCTTGCAAGCAGAATAACATCACAAAAGAGACATATGGTTAGGCAGGTTTAAACCCTTAAATCCTTTTGGAGTTCTGTAGATGGTGAAGTAGAGGGAAAGAAACTTCGCTGCACACCAGTGCAGTGGTTAACGTGATGTTTTCAGGAGAGTTCACCCATGAGTAGGCACAGCAGCCTGCATGCTGATAAAGCTCGTTTCTGCTCTGAAGTTAGGTAAACTGAGCCATGGGAGCAAATCAACTTGCCAAAGCCACACAGTAAATGTGACAGAGGTAGAAAGATTAAATATGGACAGATTGGCCTTACCCTGCTTGCTTCACACAGCCATGCAAAGACAGAATCTGCATTAAGCGTTTTAGAAGCTCTTGAAATTGTGAAGTCAGATGGCCTGGATAATACTGACTCACTTCTTATGTAGAAGTTAAGGACGGAGTAAAATGGGGTACTTGAGGGCTCAGTTTGGCCCAAAGTAGTAAAAGTTTGTTGCTTGCTCTGTGACTGCCCATGCATTGCATGTCAGGAAGGCACAAAGCAGAGAATATAACATCTGAAAGGCCTGGGGAAATAACAGCTGCCTCAGTTCAGGGACTGAGCTGGAAAATGGAGAGTAAAAGAACTAGATTGCATCAAAGCAAAAGAAATGGTAATTTTTCCTTTTTTACTTGTTTTGCTTGGGGGAAATAGGAAAAAAACCCAATGTGTTATTTTTGGTCAGCCCAAATTGCATTTTGAATGTAACATTTTGTTTTGAGGTTAGTTACCCCTCTTATTTCTCACACTTTCTTTTATTTCATGTCTCTTTTGAGTGGAAAATGCCACTTCAAAATTGCAAATCAGAGGGTTGTGTTTAGGAGGCAGTGAAATAGAATGCTGTGGCATTTCAAAACAATTTCTTTCAAGAAATGTAGATATGATGTATTTCCTCCATAGATTTTTGGGTACAGTTGAAAATGTTTGCCATGTTTCATTCATTTTGGAAACTCCAAAATTGCATAGTTTGGGTTTGTCCTTTTTTACCCTTGATATTTTAGGGTTTGGGTTTTTTGGCCATATTCAATTCCTGCTGAAGGAATTGCTTCTGCAGAAACAACAAAAGGGAGATGTGTAACCTGAGGAATGGGAGATTTCAGGGAGCAGGACAGGGCTCACAACAGCACCTGGGGCACAGGCCAGTGTATGGCTGAAAGCAAATGTATGAACAGCACTCTCTAATTTCCCAGCAAAGCTACTGAAGAAACAGCAGTGAGGAAAGAGTTGAGGTAACAGGGGATGGATTTAAGGGTGCAGCTTTAAGGTGTTCAGTTTTAAGTGGCTGTGCCACTGGGGGGGCTGATTTTCCATCAGCCAGATCACCATCACAGTTTTGAAGCCTTGAATCCCAGGTTTTCTCAGTTTTCTGGCAGACTCTAGAGAGGCAGATGTCATTCCAGGGATGTTGGGGGCTGGTTTTATTCTTATGCACCCCAACCCCTGTGGGGAATCTGTAGGGCTCTCTCCATTGGTGGGTTTTCCTGTTAGGGCTATTGGAGAGAGGGAGGTACCCTTGGAGCTGCTACCTCTATACTTGGGTTTGGTTGCTCTCCAGGCAGGCTCAGGGTGTATGGTGGAGCAAAATGCCTTGTGCTCATTCTAGATAAGAGAGGTGATGTTGATAGGCATGAGGGAAACAACCCAGGCAACTGACTGAAGCAGAATGTGGTTTGCAGTGCAAGTGTTTGCCTGAATTCTGGCACTGTGAGGCAGGGCAGGTGAGATCTGATCCAGGGGTACTGCACTGCACTATGATGTCCAGTGGACAGTGAAGTCCTAGAGCTTCTCTTTCCAGCCATAATATCCACTGTGGAGGCAGTAGCCCTTTAAAACCAGATGTAGGCTAACTGGAAGCTTAGATGACAGGCCTTTCCTTCCCAACCAATAAATAATACTGTGTACTTTGACTAGCAGGGGACAGACATTCTGAATTCAAGCCATTTTAAGTTAGAAACCCCCTTTTCTGATTTTCCCAGAGCTGGCCAGCTGTGGCCTTCTGTGTTTGCTCCATCATGAGATGCTTTGTAATGAAGTGGTGGGGTCTCAGCAGGCCTTATTCTGTCACTGGAACAATGGAGCACAGACTTTCTTTATATCCTGAAGGGCATCAAATAATAAGAACAAGAAAAGTTGTCCAGCTGTGCTTCAGCTTTTTCTCTTTTCATTTTTTCAGTCAGTCTTAGTAGACAGCCTGACTCACTTGTCTTCTGAGGAGAATACTTAAAATGTAAATAGAAAACTTGTTTTAAGAAATGGCATGTGCCTAGCATGAAGAAGTAAGAATTACCCCTGCTGGAATAACCTTCCTTTCATTTGGATTATATTAGGGAGGAATTTGGTCTGTTCCTTGGCAGCTCCGTGCACAAACTGGCCGTTGTTATTAAAATCTAGAAACTCATTCCTAACCTTAGTCACCTCAGGTGATTTGCACTTGAAAAGATCACAGACTGGTGAATTCGGGAATGATACATAAAGGACTAGCAACACACACTGCCTTCTGGCTGGCGAGGGCTGGGGTTACTCAGATTTCTTGGCAGTGCTGGGTTATTCACTAATTCAGTTTAACCCCCTACAAAGTCCATGTGGAAGTGAAGAATTGCAGGCAAAATCCACTGCCTGGTCCCCCAGCTCAGAAGACTGCCTAGAGGTGGCTGTCATAGCTCAAGCTGTCCTGGAGAAGGAAGCCAAAGCATCTGGCTCCCTTGGTCAGTGGGATACGTGCCTGTTATGGTGCAGGTGGGTGTTTGCTGCTCACAGCCTCTCTCCAGTTCCTTGTCACAGTAAGGTGAAAATGGACAAGACAAGTGGCTTAAAGAGCAGATTTTGAAGAGAGCAGGTCAAGGGACCTGCAGGTCCTGATGGTGGGAGCGACTCAAGCAGCATAGCTGCAGCTGAAGGAGGATGTGCAGCTCCACCCCTATCCTCCTGCTGGGAAAGGGCTGCATAGGAGGCAAAGCCCAGCTCAGCAGGGACCTGGGAAAAAAGGGGCTGTGAAACAATTTGCCTGCATCTATTGAAGCAAAGCAAGCAGGCAGCATGGAGAACGACTCATATGCTAAGCCCATCATACTTGCTGTCATATTTTTTGTTGTCGAAACCACTACAGAGAGCAGCACATTTCCAGGAGCCTGGCTCCAGCAAGCAAACTTCCCTGTGGCTTTCTGCCGGCTTGGGGAGGATTCGAGGCTGGGATGCTTTACCTTTCCTGTGCCAACTCAACTGGAGCCATGTCTCAAGATGGTTCTTTGATACGCTGTACAAAGGATTGTTCCTTATGGTGTTTTTGTAAGGAAATAATATGTTTCTGCAAAGTTTAATCTGATTAAAATACAAAGAATTAGGATGGGGGACTGGATATGTGCAAAGTAGTATTTATGTATCTGTTTCTTTTATTAATAGATAGGCCTGCCAGTCCCACAAAAACTTAAGCATGCACTTTGTGTTCCCAGTGGTTAATCCCATAAAAGTCTACTCCCAGTGTGTATTCAAACACACAAGTACATCTGCATAAGGCACAGACTGCACGGCCCTAACACTGATGTGCTGACTTAGAGCTGTCAGTTACAAATGTTCCCATGTCTGGAGCATATCCTCAGACTCAGGGATGCCTGAACCCTCACTGTCTGCATCTACAAGGTGTTAAGTAGGACTTGGAAAATGGAGGGCTGGAATGGATAGGCAAGAAGTTACATTTAACGATGTGAAATAATGGTAGAAGCTAGGCACAGGATCATTAAATTACAGATTTGGTTGTTCATTATTTACTTCAGCCTTCCTTCTGCCTCTGTGAAATGCTGACTCCTGTGCTGTCCATCTAAAAATGGCACAATTGCCATCAATTTTTCCAAATGGACATTTTTGTTTAATATTTTGAAAGCAGATCTGACAAATCCACAAATATCAGTGTTAGGCAGAAGAAGAGAAAACTCAGAGATAATGCAGTATGTGCAGGTAAGTAATGCATGCACCTTATTGCTGAGTAAAATTGGTGAATTACTATCAATGCCACAATAGTGTCCTCAATTACTGCAAAGTGTCCTCAATTACAGCAACATCTTTCCATCTTTGGTACCAGACCACCAGAATTTTGGTTTGCAATCTGATAAAAAGGGAACTGTACCAAAGGAGCAAAGAGATTAAAAGCAAAACAAACAATTAAAGGAAACAGAGTGGGAAAAACTCCAACAAATTAAAAATTACAAACTAGAATTTGAACTGTATAACACATTTTATTCTAAACCCCCTTGTCATATATTCCAGTATTGTTTTCATGGCAGATCCATTGCTCATGTGAGACTGGACTGATACCAGTCTGTAGGTACTACTGTGCAATTATGGGATCTCTAGAGCACTGGTGATTGTGAGTGGTTCCTTCTTATAAGGACCCTATGGGCTTGGATACTTGGGAAGATGTGCTGGGTTTGATTTTCAGTGTAACCTGAAGCAAAAGTCAGCTTGAGACTGCCAGATTGTTCCTGGTTTCAGATCAAACCTCTGTGAAAGTAGTGAATTGAGTAGGGTTTCCATTCAAAACCATAAATTGGTCTTGATATGCTTGAAACTTTGCCCGGATTTTTTCTTTTTTTTTTTTTCCCCCAAACTTGGCCTGTGTTCTAGCTTTGTAACAAAACCTAAAACAAACATCTCTGGGTTTTGGGTTTAGTTGTGAAAGTTTAACACAGAAACCATTTTCCTCTAGGGGGAAGGGGATGCTGGCCTGTGTGCTAAGGTTGAGCTTTGTTTTTTATACTTTTGAGAGTGACAGTGTCAGCTTGTATTTTCTGTCTTGAAAGCAGCTGGAGAAGAAGCTTTGGCTCAATATCTGATCTGAAGGACAGAACAGAGAAGGGTGACCATCACATCCCTGCTTGGATTTCCAGCCTGGTTTTCCCATCCTTGTTAGCAACAGGGAGTACATTAATGGAGAGAAGCCCTGCTGTCTGGCTGTGGTGCTACTTAACTCACACCAGAGCAGCTCTGAATCAAGGTCAGCATTTGATAGCATGGGGGCCAAAGAGACAGGAGGATAGAGTTTTGCACACAGTAAGATCAGCAACTGGGAACCATGCCACCACAAGAGGAGCTGTCAGGAATTGCACCTTCTAGCTCACGCTGAATTCCTGTCTCACTGGGAGTGAGGCTTGTTGTGTAAGAAAGCAAGATACCACCCATTAATTGCTGGCAGCATCTTGTCTTTTTGAGAGATAGAAGCTTCTGATTCCTCTTGTGTTTCTCCCAGCAAGCTGTGCCTCACATTTTGTAAAGGAAGACCAAGCTGGCATTGCCCCCCTTGCTCAGGTCTGCATGAGGGAATCCAGGACTCCAGTGTTTTCCCATTAGCCTAGAGCATCATGTGGTGTGAAACAGGGATTTTTAAAATTGTTTTTTAGTCCAGATTACTAATGTCTACAAGGTCAAAGAGTACAGGGGTTTCCATTCACCATGCTAAGAAGTTGCTGCTGTCTCTGATGAGCACAGATGCTCAGTGTGGTCCTCACAGCTTTTGATCAGTGGCGTGAATGCCAACATCAGAGTCCTCTCGGTGTGCCTGGCTATAATCACAGGAAGCTCATTCATTACGCATGTCCTGAAGATATGGAAGTCTTGCTAATCAGTTTGGATGGGAGGGGTAAATTAATCATTTCCTTTTACACTTGTTGATAGAGCAATTCGTTCTGTCATGAGAAAATTTGGAAGTGGGGGAAAGTTTCAGTAAAGTCTGAGTAAAACCTGAGATTTCAATCAGATGTTGTGGTCCAGCTTTGCTGCTGCTTTTCCCTTTAATCTTACTTTCCCTGTCTCCTCACAGGGCCTTTTCCAGGGTTAAGCCACACTTCTCAGAGCTGTTCTTTTAAGTTAATGGAGTCAGTAGGTAACTTTTTGTCCAGGGAATGGACTGAAACTTAGGAAAGTGCATCTACTGTCCCCACCCAAGGGAGCAGAGGAGATCCTGGAGAAAAATGCCTAAGGCAGTACAGCCACTGTTATCTCCAGCCATTAGCAGCAAGAGCAGATTAGGGACGCCCCATGCTTTCCTCAGAAAGTAGGATAGGAGTGTCCAGAGCAGTAGGGACAAATTTTTTCTGCCTCTGCCTGTGCCTATTGGGCACTGCTGAACCTTCTTGCTGCTACAGAAGAATCCAAAACAACACACCTTTGGCTGCTGCCCTGGACCTTGTAATGAAATGGGGGAAGTAGTATGCATCTTCTGTACTCTGTCCTTCTGTCAGTGCCTGACTCCTGCAGTGATATTTTAGCCTCTCCAGAGGCAGCTGCTGAAATACTGTTGAGCATAGCAATGGAAAATAAGGAGAACTGAAGCTAGGGGGGGTGTGTGTTATTGTTTGTTTTGGTTTATTGTGGTTTGTGTTTTTTGCTACATCAGGATTTAAGCTGTTCTAACAATAACATTTCAAATCATAGTTCAATAATACCACTATTGAACACTATATGTGTTTTAGGGATATTGATGACATGGTGGCTTTAGATGCCTGTCTAGGTCCAACCAATTTTGTAATTGTATTAGAAGAACTTGCTGCTTATTTTACCTGATTGCTTACCTGTCTGCTATAATCTCCTTGAGCTAAGTACAGACCTCTGTAAAGCTCCTTACGCTGGCTCTTTGGTGGGGTGGGACTGGATTTTATTTAAATTAAGGCAAGGGGGGAAAAAAGAGCAATTAATGTTTTGTGTGATTACAGAAACACCTTTCAGTTGCACCAGAGGGAGATAAAACTTGTTAGTTAATTGGAAAGGCTGAAACCCCAAGGCAACCAGATGCCATTGGATTTAGAGGCTGCAAAAGAACAGGGAACTGTGTACTACAGGAGTTTTTAGTTTGCCAGGCTTGCATGAGTGTGGCTGCACTTTCTATTTACAAAACACAGCTATTTTTGCGTTTATGAAGTTAGTACAGACGTGAAATGGTCTCTTTCAGACTTTTTCTCCTCAAAGAAGCAGTGCTGCTTTATCTCTGTTGAGGCAGTGAAAATGTTACATGCTACTAACCCAGCTGTGCACCATGTTAGTTTATAGAGCTGACAAAAGAGTTTTAAGTTAATGCAACTGATTTCAGAGTGCTCTGTTACAGAGCTAGTCTCTAGTTTCATGTTGATGACAGGCAGCAGACACTGGCACCCTCAAAGGAGCTTGGTACTTGGGTGTCTTTAAGCTGATGTAAGTGTTCCTTCTCACTCAGGTTGTACTGGTATGGTGCTTTGGGTATTTACGGTTAAAGCTATCATTGGTCAAAACATCACCCTGGGCTTGCAAAGACCTTGCCAAATCAGGTAGTACCAGCTGGGCTGAGCCTGAAGTGAAATGATGAAATGCTGGCTAAATGCAAATACCTGTGGGCTGGGTGTTGGTAGCTCTGCTGCTGGAACCTGCTTCTGGAAGGCAGTAGCCACAGCTGCTCCTCTGACACTCAGTAGCCCAAACCTGTATTGATCCTGACAAGTTTGTTGGTTTCTGCTCTTGCAGGTTCCTCAATGCAGCTTCTGCTATTCAGCTCACTCTCTTCCTGAGAAGCTCATGTCATAAAGACAGACCATGCTCTGGCTTTTAGCTATGCAATTTTGGCCCCAAAACGAAGGGATTCTTTGCTGCTGTAACTGTACCTATGCAACATTATTACTGACAAAATGTTGTAGTTCAGCCTTCCCTACCTCCTCATAGGATTGCCACCCAAATCACTGTGTTAGTAGAACAAATGGCAAAGTTATGGAAGAGAGCTTGAGTTGATGTAATGGCAAATTGCTGGTAGAAGAGGGGAGCATATCCCATCTTGCTCTGTGCACCCCCTTTCTGCCCTAAACTGTGACTATTCAGCTCCCCCCTTTGTGCCAGTCTTCAGCCTGCTTGGGATCCTTCAGCTGAAAGCACCAAACCACGGGCTTGATAAAAATGAAATCTAAGGTGAAAAAAAAAACACCACAACTAAATACGCACACACACACACACACACTCAAAAAGAAAGATTTCTGGACACTGGTCAGAAGAGAGAAGAATCTAGTACAAGAGATGGGACAGAATGCAAACTGAAAATGGGATGTTCACTGAGAATGGAAATGGGATAAGGGGAAAAAACAAGAGGAAGGAGGAAGAAGAGAGCAATGAGCTGTTATTTATGCCCATCCATTGCATGTAACCTCACTTTCTTCCTGTAGCCCCAGTCTCAAAGCAGGAGACCTATCCTCTGCCTTGTATCTTTGGCAGAAACCTTGCCCATTTTTTTGTAAATGGGTTTAGTAGCAGCAGCAACAGCCACAGCATGCACCAACACAGAACATGGGATGCACATGGCAATTCAGGACCCCCTGCTCTGGATACTGGGATGAAGCTGTTGGCCTTAGCTTACTAAGCACTGCTGCTGGATACATGCATGTACAATGGCCTGGGAAGAAGCAAGGAGTAAGCTCTGAGGCATGGAGGAAGTGAGTTGAAAGGAATGCAAGAAGCACTGTTTTCAGGCTGCAAGACATGTAATGACTAATCTGAACAAAAGCTCTCTATCCCAGTAAGGTGTTAATTATACGTCTTTTCTTTCTGGATATGTGTGAATAGGGTCTCTTTGCCCACTGGGAACAATAGGTGTAATTATTATTTAGTGTGAGAGAGGGGAAGCCCAGCTGCCCTTAATGCACAGGATCAAATGAAGGCCAATAAAGTGTATGTACACGTGGCCTGCACTTTGTGGCTTAGTGTAACCTACTGAGTTTGCCAGTGTAATTCTAGGGTGTGGAAAGAAATGAACTCCCCCACTGCTGGCAAGGTGCTGGTGTAGACAGAGCTGTGCTGACAGATGAGTGTTTCTGACAGTTTAGCATGTCTGTGTACGTTGGTGGTGTTGCCATAGGCTGAAATTCCCTTTGGTGGCACAGGCCGTGTCTGTTAGGGCATTTAGCCCATGCCCCTCCACAGCAGTACTACAGGTAAAGACAGTTTCACTTATTTTATTGTTGTTGTTAGTGCAAGGTACCTCCTAGCCCAGGACAACGTTTTTCATGCATTGGTTTGCTGATGTTCTAGATGTATTATGGGGTACAGCACATGTTTTTAACAGTAGAGCTCTGTGTTTCAGGCTCTGGCGAGGGAATGAAGTCTCTGAGGCCGAAGCAAGAAAGTATTTATGCCAGAAAGTGGTGCAGAACTTCTCAGGAGGGGGGCAGGGGGCTGCATCATGGGACAGCTCACTTGAGTCTGTGTATAAGCCTCTGTCCTATCACTCCAGAGCCAGACTAGAAAATAAGTCTCAAAAGTCACCAGAAGACTGTCCAGGTAGGGTCTGATACTGCTCCGTTTCAAGCAATATCTGTTCAATTCCCCAATACAGGACGTCTCCTCTGCAGAATAATCCTGTGCACAAAGCTGCCCAGCTGTGCTCCCTGCCACAAATCTGGCATGCTGCTCATTACCTCTTCAGCAGGCTCTTGCTATAGTGAATTTCTCTGGCTTGCTCATTTGCTCCTTCACTTTGGGGAACAGATGATTTTCCCCCTCCTGGCTGAGCATACAAAGTGTGGACCCTTTTGTCAACAGCCATGCTGGCTCTGATTTCAAGAGTTGACTGTCATCAAGAATCAGTGTCACCATGGAGCTTTCTGCTAGGTATGGTCCAGAAAACTGCTTGGACCAATCTTGCTTATGACTTATGTGCACCTGTAGAAGAACATGGATACCTTCTCTGCCAGAATGCTGCAGGCATTTCTAGATTTAACCCTCCATGGCGTATCCTGAGCTTTGAATGTGGATAAAAAGCGTCTTCTGGTAAATGTGATTAATTTTATTAGGAGGGAAAAGGTAAGAAAGTTAAATTTATTCAATAGTACAGTAAGTGTTGGTTGGAAAAAATCAGAGACCTCCTTATAGATAACTTAAACAACCATAGATAACCAAAATGTGAGAGAGCAAACATAAAGCACAGATCTTTCTGGTACCTTCTCAAAGTGTAAGGACTGAGAAAAAAGATGCTTTAATTAAAGTTTCTTTCACTCTGTTAAAAGCATGCTTTTCCTGAAGAGGTGCCATGCATAAAGAAGAAATCACGCTAAAGGCATAATTTTGTTTTCCAAGTCAGTGTTTCATTTGCCTCCTCTTAGAATATACTTTTCTTTGCTTATGGTCTTGGCATGGCTGTACATATTTTCTATTCTCTTCAGGGGTGGTTTGCTTTGTTGTCATAGCAATGCCTTCTAACTCCTGCACTCACCAGTTTCTTTTCAGGTTCCTGCAGGCTGCAACCAGTGCCTCATTGTGATGATCACATTTCCTAATAGCTTTAACGCCTCTTTTTTTTTAGTCTCCTAACTATAGGCACATTCAGAAGCACAATTCCAAAGAATTCTGTCCCAAACAGATTTTCAGCTTGAAGTTGAAAAAAAAAAAAAAGAAAAAAGGCAATAATATTGTTTGTATATGTTTGGCGTTTTCATTGTTATGATGATGATGATCTAATATTTCAACATTTTCATTCATTCATCTTCTTAGTTTTTCTTGGATGTGATATAATTGCCTTGGTAGTCTGGCTATTGGAGATGAGATGTACCAGGCTGGAGAGGCCCTGGTTGACTGGAAGCTGGCTAATATTGTCCCAGTTTTCAAAAAGTGCAATTAAGATGACCTTGGAAACTGCACACCTGTCAAACTCACTTCAGTGACTGGTAAATTACGGAGAAGGATATTGAGGGAGGTATTGAAAAGCACCTGAAGGACAAGACAGTCACTGGTCACAGCCTTCAAGTCCTGCTTATCAAACCTGGTTTCCACCCAGCTGATCAAGGGAAGCCAGTTGATGTTATGCTTTTGGATTTCAATAAAGCTTTTGATCCTGTCTCTCACGGGATCCTTCTGGACAAAATGTCCATCCCCCAGCTGGATAAACACATCCTGTGATGGGTGAGCTCATGGCTGGGGCACAAAGGGTTTCAATGAACAGGGTGACATCAGACTGGGGACCTGTCACTACTGGGGCTCTGCAGGGCTCCATCCTCAGCCCTCTGCTCTTCAAAATCTCCATAAATGACTTGGATGCAGGACTGGGAGGAACACTGAACAAGTTCACAGACAATACACAAAGGGGAGGAGCTGTTGACTCCTCCAGGGCAGGGAGACACTGCAGAGCGACCTCAACAAATGAGAGGACCAGACAATCCCCAAGCACAGGAAGTTTAACAAGGGCAAGTGCCAAACTCTGTACCTGGGGTGATGCAACTCTGGATGTACAGATTGGGGAATGAGAGGCTGGAGAGCAGTGCCATGGAAAGGGACCCGGGGATCCTGGTCAATGGCAAGTTGAACATGAGCCAGCAGTGCCCTGGCAGCCAGGAGAGCCACCCATGTCCTGGGGAGCATCAGGGACAGCATCACCAGTTGGGCAAGGGAGGGGATTGTCCCACCCTGCTCTGCACTGGAGCAGCCTCACCTTGAGTGCTGGGGCCAGTTTTGGGCACTGCAATATAAGAAAGAGGGTCCAAAGGAGGGATACAAAAATAGTAAAGGGTCTGGAAGGGGATCCATATGAGGAGTGGTTGATGTCACTTGGTCTGTTCAGCCTGGAGAAAAGGAGACTGAAAGGCGATCTCATTGCAACCTTCAAATTCCTTGTGAGGGGCAGCAGAGGGACAGTGCCAATGACAGGACCCTAGGGAACAGCATGAAACTGAGTTGGGCAAAGTCTAGGTTAGATATTAGGTAAAGGTTCTTCACCCAAAGGGTTGAGCATTGGAACAGGCTCCCTAGGGAAGTGGTCACAGCACTGACCCTGTCTGAGTTCAAGAAGTGTTTGGATGATTCTCTCAGCACATCGTGTGATTCTTGGGACTGTCCTGTGCAGGGCAAGGAGTTGAAATTTGACCCTTGTCCCTTCCTACTCAGGATATTCTGTAGTTCTGTGATTTTGTGATCAGTGTGGCTTTAGGACTATTTTTCCCTAGATTGTGATCATAGTGGCAATGTAAAGCTGGGACCAGGCCAGCTTAAAAAATTGTCCCCTTTTCTTGTGCAGTCTTGCTCAACATCTTTCTTTATGCAGAGCTCCACTTTTAAAGACTCATCTCCTCCTCTTGTGTCCAGCTCCACCATGATCAGTGAGTGAGGCAAAGCTCTGCAGTCAATCACTGCTGAGCCAGGCAAGAAAGAGTTAAAGCTACAGGAACAAGGGAGGCTGGATGAATTCCTTAAACTCCCTCCCACCATCCAGAACATTCATTTACTATGAAACAGATATTGGGATGCTGCTGGACATGGGCAAAGTGGGATGGGATAAGAAGACAAATCTGCATTCAATCTTTGGGCTTCTCTGTCCTTGAACAAGTCAGTCCCCCCATCCTGCACTTCAGCACACCCCCGGCAAAAGAGGAAATGTGTACTACATGTTCAGGTGGGATGGAAAAATTTTTACAAGACCATCTAGGCTTAGGTGCCCCATAGAAGGGATGATAACTGATACTATGTACAGAGAGCACTTTCCTTGTCATTTCTGCCATTAATGGGAGACCAGAGCAGGAATGTCTGTGGGTTTGAAGGTACTGCTCAGCAGCTGAACTAAGGCAGGGCTGCTACTGTGAGCAGCATACCTAGATTTAAGTTGAAGTCTGACCTCCTTGTGTTACACCTCCAGTGTGCTGTGCAGCTGCTGGTTTTATATATATATGGGAAACACTTTCAACAGGATGGGATAATTCCACTGTCTTCCACTGCACAGTTCTCCCTCACTTTCTTGATGTGTATCTGCAAGGATACATGAGGATTCAAAGTAGCCGTCCAAAGGAACCATAGCATATATGCTCACCCCCAAATATGTTCTTGAGACAGATTATTACAGGCTTGCATTTCCACCCTCACCACACAAAATACAAATCACAGAACAGAGATGTCTCCTGCTCCAAAGAGCTTTGTTCATTGCACAGTGGCTGTGTGAGGTTGCTGGCTAATACTTTGTTGCTGTTGGAATTAGTTTCAATATGAATCAATACCATTTTTTTAGCACAGTAGGCACATATGCTATACAATCGAAAGCAATTTTAAAGGAACTTGTGCTTTAATGAAACTCCTCTTGGGTTTTGGTTCCAGAGAGTATCAGGAAGGATCATTCGTTTTTTGCTGTCTTTGTAAACATTACATTCAGTTTGGACTGTTGTTGTTGTTGTTGTTTTTAAAGCAAAGATGTTAGGTTTTTTATTTTTTAATTTTTTCCCAAAGTAGGAATATTTGAATCCTCCAACAGCTTTGGAATGCAGCCTCCACACAGACTTTAATAGCAAAACCCACTTCTTCTGACTCAGGGACCATTTGATGAAATGTCTAGAGAAGCAAAATGCAGCAACAAAAAAAGCTTTACACAGATGATTCCCTGTGACTAACAGAATGTCCACCCAAAGCAGAGAGAATATAAGTACGTTTGTCATACGTGGGTGTATTTTTCCCATACATTCATTTTTAAAGCTATGCAGTAGAGCAGTATAAAATTATAGTTATACAAATAAGCATTATTTGACCGTCACTGGGCTGAGCCGATGACTCACTCTGTGACCTCCATGCAAGTCATTTGATTTTCTTGTTCCTCAGTAAAACTATGTGGGAAACAGGCTGAAAAAAGAAAAAAAAAAAGACAAACCCAGAAGGCATTCCTGACAATATGTACCTTACCTAAGCTTTGTGTGTTGACTGGAAACACAACATTTGAAATAAGAACTTTACAGCTGCTGGCTTGGTGTCTGTGCCCAGCCCTGCAGGAATTGTGGGTGGCCAATGTCTCTGAAAAGCATGCTCTAAATATGGGTTGTGATGTCTGACCTATCCTAAAGCATTAGCAGTAGAAAACTTGCAGGCAGCTGCCAATATCATTATTGTGTCTCACCAATCTCATTATAGTGCCCCATTGTCATTGTGGTGTGAGCTGGGTCTTTTAGCAAAGAAGTAAGTGTAGCAAAACACAGTAAGTGTACTGTCTCCAGAAGTACTGGGAAACGCTAGACTTAACAATACAGAGCTTACAGGCTTTGGTGTGTCTGTCCTCATCTCAGTCCTCGTGGTTTACCTGAAAGCTACATGTTTGTACATAAACACCTTCTATAAACACTTAAAAAAAAATTGTAATAGTCTCATTATGTCTAGAAAGCAGCATAAATGTTTCGTGTTTCCAAGGTCCAAACTATTAATTAATCCAATTTGTGCAGTCTTACCAGCATTTTGAATGCTTCCTTGCTGTTTGAAAGTTGTGGGGTGAATCTCAAAGAATTACAAGATCTACCTGCTTTAAAGACCTCATGCTTGCTGGCCAACTCTGGGTACCTTGTCTGGATTTTTCTTTAAAGCATATCTACAGAAGGTTTTTGATGTCTTATTTGGAGAGGATGGCAAGAAGAAGAAAATAACTTTCTTTAATGACACTGGGTGCATGCAATCTCCTGGTTCTGAGACCTGGGGCCTAAAGTGTAAGGCTTGGAAAGGCCTGTGGGTTTTGCCTCTGTCTTTGTTTTACGTATGTTTCTAGTTTATTTTCCTATTGCTATTCATTGCCTTTTCTGTTTGCTTTCATTTTGATTTTCCTCAGTTTCCACCCAAGGGGCCTTGATCTATTTTAAAGAGGACACAGCAGTTACCTTAAAAATAAATCTCTTTAATTTTATTTTGACTCCTTCTTTCTGGTTGCCAGTTATGTGAACCCCTCCTCCCAGCCTGCTGTCTAGTGTAATTGCTACCTTGGAACTGCAGTGCTAAGCTCTCTATACATAGAGAGAGACTTGTGAGGTGTCAGCTCTGAAGCATCTACACCATGCCTTGAAGGCACAAGATTACTTCAGAGCTGACTCATGACTGACAAACCAAATCTACTGGATTTAAGTGCCACAGCCAAAGAAATAATTGCCCTTGCTAATTTGGATTGCCTTTCCATCAGGTGCTGGCAGGGTTGGAGAGTTGGTCTTGCTCCTCTCTGTCTTCAGGCCAAATTCAAGTTCCGTCATTCAGATGATGTATCTGCTGAGGACAATGATACCAAGTGAGAAAAGCCAGCATTTCCCTATGCAGCAGGATTATCTTGCTGGCCCCTGGTGCTGTAGCTGTCCTTATCCTTGCTCCTTGTGGTTAGCCTCCTGGGACAAGACAGGGATGTGGGATGTGTGAGATCTGCAAAAGGATCTGTGTGATGGACAAACCTGCCAAGCAATGGAGCCATGAAGCAACAGTGAAATCAGCCCCAGGAGGGTGACTCCTCTCTCTTCTGAGGATGTAAGTGGCTGAAGCTGAGTCACAGTCCCAACCGTTTGAAAGGATGTGGGGCTGAAATGAAATACAGCAACAATTAACAAAAACAAAACCTACTCAATATGAGCTTCCTCCATTTCATTTTCCTTATGGATGTTACTGATTCATCTCTCTAGCAGTCCTGGCTCCCATTCAGAATGCAAAGGGCATAATATAGGTTGTCTGGAGGCAGTGGCTTTGAATGATAAAGAATACTCTGTTCAGTATTTTATACAGGAAGGCTTCTTGTATGTATCCTACCCAAGCTTACTTATGTAGATTATGTAGAACAGCAAAATGTATCATGGGGGAAGAATCATGCCTGTTTGGATTGCTGTGCTATTTGAAGGTGGCTATTATCAAGTGGGTAGTATCAGTCACTGTGAGTAGCTGTTCTGGGAGCAGATGATGCAGTGAAAGCTGCTTCCTATGCATCTTTATCCCATGCCTCTGTACACACAACCCTTTAAATACAGCTTCTCGCAGTGACTTGCACAGCCCCACAGCACCTTCTGTTCCCTCATCATATGAGTCCCACCTGCTTTCCTGTGCCACAGTGCCAGCTGGCCAGGCAGCAGATACTGGCAGTGGGAAAGCTCCAGTAACCAGTGAGGAGGCTGGCTGATGTGTGCTTGCTACTGGGTCACCCCATCAGCCAAATAGGACCCTGGAGTTACAGAGTCTTTCCTAAAACAAGAGAAATCATCTGGGTATCTCTCCTCAGCTCAGTTCTGATTCTCATTAGGCTTGGTGAGGTTGCAAAGATATTTTCCTCCCTCTCTGCCAAATTTAGCTGAAATTGGCCAACAGGTTTAAAAGCATTTGAATGGAGGAGGAGGCTGGGAAAGGAGAAGAAAACAGACAGAAGGATCACATAAGCCTCATTTCAGCAGGCTAAAAAAAAAAGAGTTTAGCTTCTAGTTTTTACATGTCTTTGATTTGTTTTCAATACTTGAATACAAATAGAGATGTTTTTTATCCAAACCAGTAAATAAACAGGTGTCATCACTGCTTGAGAGATGTTTTTTTTCTGGTTACCTGTGAGTGAAAGGAGGGAGGGAAAAAATCTTGATGCTTATATATTTGGAAGGGCAAAATGGAGGAGTAGAAGAGATTATGACCAAACAGAGGGGGCAATGGTGATCACATACAGTGAAAATAATTTTCACCATAGTAACAAAAAATAAGCTCCCCTAAGGATGCACTTGGACCTACAGAACCCAATGTAAGCAAAGATAGCATTGAAGTATGTCTTGTTTAGAACATAATTCATGGCAACTCCAATGAAATTCTTAGTGAAGTATGATATTTTCCCCTTAAAAATCACCTTCTCAAGATGGAAGCTGTTAAACTCTTTTAATCTTCACTTCCAATGTTTGCCAGCAAAATCTGATCCAGGAAGTTAATTAGAAAAAATTCTCCTGTGAGCCAGATTTAATTATCTCATTGTGCATTGAATCACTATGTAACTCTACTCTTTAACTTCCTGCACAGAGTTTAGGATTGTTAAACTTTATTTTACAGAGGTGTCAAACAAATATTGGAACATACAAAACTACCATCATTGCATCTGTTTTGTAAAGGAAGGGGGTTCATGTATTTAAACAGATCCTTAGAGAAAACTTTCCCCCTCAGCAGTTATGATTTGCTGGTGAATACAATCATGTGTAAGCAGAATCTTTGCTTGTATCTTGTGTGGAAGAAGCTACTTATGAATAAAAGAGTGAATCTAAACCCTAGAGTCTGTGTCTCTCTATTCTAAGCCAGCTGTCTAAAAGGAAATGGTCAAAGTCTTGACAACCATTAAGAAAGAATTTGTTTAACAGATGTTCATAATAATCCTGTGAGAAAAAAAAAAAAAAAAAAAAAAAAAAAAAAAAAATTGGGAAATCTGACTCCTTGCTGAGGACCAGGGCTTGCCACTCCTGTTTCATTGACATCAGCAGGATTCCACATGTCACAGAGGGCAAATATTTTCGTGAGAGCAGATTCTTGCTCTGAACCCTCCTATGTAATTTACATACATGCCATCATTTTAGGATTGCTCAGAGGTTGCTGTGGGTGACCTCTTTATTCCCATCTCCCGCACACTTATGATCATGTGTGCGTAAGCTCTCAGTGTCAGAACCTGAATAGCAGTGTGTGTGTGGTCTGGGCTGGATGTAGATGTTATGTGTGGCTGGGTTGGGAGATGTCCTCCAGGATCACTAAAACATCTTTAGAGAAAGGTTAGAGGTACATTTGAAAAGGGTCATTCAGTTTGGGAAGCCACCAAAAAGTGACAGCCTAGAAGGACACTCATTCTTTTCTCTACCCAGTTGGATCTATGGAAAGATAATACTGCTGTTACTTTAATGGAGTTGTCCATTAAGGGACTTCAAGGAACATCCACTGACTGAGCTGAGCCCACTAATTCAGACTGCCTGGGCTGGGCTGTCTGACTGCTCCTGAAGTGGAGTAGGCAGCACTTAGATAGGGTAATCCCACCTACAGAGTCGGGAAGCTGATAACCCTCTAGCAGATGGGAGCTGACAAGTAAGTGGGAGGTGGACACATCTCCCAGCAGAGCAGCTGTTGCCTTCCCAGCCAGGTCTTTTAGTCCTGAGATGAAACTGTCATCCAAGGGTCAATTTAAAAGGAGCAGGGGCTGCTGAGCCTTGCAAGGGACCTGTTTTAGGATGAAATGTTTGCATTCTCAGTTGGTTTGAGCATGGTGTCAACAATGCCAAGGTCACGGGTTTGATGGCCACATGAACCATTCACTTAAGAGTCGGACTTGGTGATCCTTCTGGGTCCTTTCCAACTCAAAATATTTTGTGATTCTGTGATTTAGTCACTTTTGGAGGATTGCTTGGCCCATATCGGGGATTCAGTAGAGATAGTAACTTTACCTGGAGTCACCATAAGATGCTGCTGCACTTTCCTCGCAACAAGAAATATTAGGGATCCTCTTAGGCTGCTGGATTTGGGAGTTTTTCACTGCACCAAAGACAAAATAAGGATAAGGCATACTCTACTAAAATAAAGGCAAAATAAGTTGGGCGAAAGGACACTGGTATCACAGGAACAGAGCAGAATGGCCTGGCTGTGGAGGTGGCGAAGTGTTTCCCACGGCTCAGTTCTGGGGCCAGTCCTGTTTAGTTAGTATCTTTATTGACAACCTGGATGGAAGCTCTAGCAAGGTGGGGGTTGGTCTCTTCTCCTAGGTAACAAGTAACAGGATGACAGGAGAGGGCCTCAAGTTGCACCAATGGAGATTTACACTAGATGTTAGGAAAAATTTCTTCACCAAAAAGGTTGTCGAACACCTCTACAGTCCGCCCAAGGAAGTGGCAGAGTCGCCATCCCCGGGAGTATTGTAGATGTGACACCTGGGGACATGCTTTAGTGGTGGAGTTGACACTATTAATGGTTCGACCTGATGACCTTTAGAGGTCTTTTCTAACTTAAACGACTCCATGAATCTATGAGGTCGTGGATGTCCGGGCGGAGAAGCGGCCGCCGCTTCCGCCTCGGCCGCGGCCCTCGAGCTGCTCCGCGACATGGCGGTCGCGGCCCTGCGGCGCCTTCTCGCGTCAGCCGCCGGCAGGCGGGACTCAGCAGCTCCCGGGCAACCTCGGAGAGCCGCCCCCCGCCGCTCTCGGTTCTGCCCGCTCTCCACTCTCTGCTCTCGGCCCCCTCGGTTCTCGGCTCGAGGTGACGGCCGCGGGGGTCTCCGGTGGGCCCGGCCCGGCCCTGCCTGAGGGGAGGGCGACATCTTGTGGCGCGTGGCGCGGCCGTCGGGGCGGCCCCGGGTCGGGCTGAGGGCCCGCCCGCCATCCCGGCTCCCACTCCGCCTTTGACTGTGGGATTTCGGCCGGGATTTTACCACACAGGTACCTGAGCCGCTGGTGGAGATCACAGAGTCGCAAGGTTGGAAGAGACCTTCAAGATCGTCAAGTCCATCCATCAACGCAGCGGCACCACCACCACCGCCATAATCACCTCTAAACTGTATCCCCAAGTATCACATCACATACAAAGGCATCCACCTTTTGAACATTTCCAGAGATGGTGACTCCACCACCTCCCCAGGCAACTTATTCCAATGCCAAATCACTCTTTCAGTGATTTTTTTTTTTTTCCCCAGCTCCTCAATCTCCTTCCTGTATTGAGGGGCATAGAACTGGACGCAGAGCTCGACGCGTGATCTCACTAGTGCCAAATACAGCAGGGCAATCACTGCCCTGGTACTGCTGGCCGCACTATTCCTGATACAAGTCAGGATGCTATTGGCCTTTTTGGCTACCTGAGCACGTTTCTGGCTCATATTCAGCCACCTGTCAAAAAGCACCTCCAAGTCCCTTTCTCCAGAACAGCTCTCAAACACCTCTTTCCCCAGCCTGGGTGGGGTTGTTGCAACCCAAATGAAGGGCCCAGCTTTTGGCCTTGTTGGACCTCACCCAGCTGTTCTCAACCCATCTATCCAGCCTCTGCAGAGCCTTCCTGCCCTCCAGCTGATCAACGCTCCCAACCAATGTGTGTCCTCTGCAAACTTACTGAGGGTGCACTCAATCCAAATCATCAACAAAGATGTTAAACATCTGCAGTACTGAGCACTGAGAAACAGCAATACTGAATTCTGTGTCATTTCACTCAAGGTTAATATAAAATCACCCTAGCTTTTCAGGAGTTGGGCCCCTGTTGCATCTTACTGCCTTTAGTTGCATAAGGGAGAGTGATTTGTGGCTGAGCGTTGTTAACTGTTGTTGCATGTGACCAGGTTTCCACGTGGATTCTCACAAAACCACAATGTGAGGGCCCATGAGCAAACAGATTAGTTATCAACTGCTGTTCCAGTTGTGTGTGTGATAGACACAAGGCTAAGGGAAACTGGCGGTGGTCTGAGGATTAAGAAATTTTGTTTATATTCCTCTCTCCACTACTTGGTTGCAAAATGACCTTGGATAAATCCTACCACCTTATAAGGCCTTGGCTTTCCTATCTATAACTTTAATAGCACTCACTTAAAAAGCACTTGAAGACCTTTCAAAGAAAGTAATAGGATTTCTTTTTACTAAATTTTTCCATGGCCTAAGAAGCCTTATTTGAAAACAACTGTTTCCTATTAGTTCTTTAAGAATTTCAATCAATTAATTAATTTGCAAAGATGGTTGTTTTTCTTCTTGTTTCAATGGTGAGATAGTAGCATCTATTTTCTTTTAAAGGAGGTGGTTTGCTGTTTTGTATGTTTTCTGTTTACTAAGATGGATAAATAGGAAGATGGCTTATTCTGATACAGGACTGCAGACAGAGTTTTACTGCCTAGGAATGAATCCTTTAATATTTTAAATGTTTCTGGGGGTTTTTTTGTGTATGTAGAAATAGTTGCTTTATGAAGTCTTTTGTATCAGAGTCCATCCCCATTCCAAACAGCACTGCTTCCTGTGAAGTATTATCACTTGCTTTTCTCATCTATATATTTTTATATAATAAAATGAATGTCTAAAGCCAGAGATATGTCCTGCAAGGTGCTTTAGGCACCAGTCCTTCCCACCAAAACCAGTGAGAGCAAGGCTGCTGGTCATGGGCAGCCTGCTCTAGATGACCCTACTTGAGCAGAGGGGTTGGACAACCTGACCTCCATAGATCCCTTGCCACCTCAACCATTGTGTGATTCTGTGACACTTCTGACAGTCAGGCCATGGATTTGTTGCCTTTTCCACTCTGGGGCTTGAGAGTGTTAATCTGGGAGAACATGACTGTCTTTGTGCTCTCCCCAGGCATGTGACCCTCAGGGGAATTTGAGAATACCTGTGGCTGACAGGATGCAAATCGCAAGCTTTGCTCCTGTCTCATCCTCAAAGAGCCACAGAGGCACACGAGGACTTGACAAAAGAGCTGATGTAAGGCGTTCATCTTGTCCAGGCCCCGTGGACCACAAGGGAGTCACCGACATAGAATGGATTAATTTGCCTGACGAGGATCAAGGAGATGGCATGTGATAAAGTTCTCCAAAGAAGGAACAGTGTAGGAATACTGACAGGAATTTTCTCGTTCCGTCATCTGTGGAATACAACTTGCTGGCACATCCTTTGCAGCTTCAGTGGGATTCATACCTTTGAGTCTGTGCACATCCCACCCTCCTTTCACATATCTCTGCCTCACACTCCCATGACTCAGCCTCCCATTCACCCCTGTTGTGTGAGAGAGAGTGCTGATGAGACAGATCTGTAAACCTGCCATCATTCCATTTCCTCTTGCCTTTTGGTTTTCTAAGCGATACAAAAGTTCCATTGCCAAGAGGAACAAGAAAGATGAGGCTTATTTTTCCAGTGTGGGTCCGGTTGGGTCTCTGATCTTTAAGGAGACTTGTTCCTTCCCTGATTAGTTTTAAACAATAGATTTACAAGGGGGCTATTTTTGTTGGGATTGTCACCCTGTGACAGTCCTGGAACATGGTCCAGCCAGGAACATGTCCATGCCCTCTGAGGTCACACAGAAGAAAGAAAGAAAGAAGCATAGAAGTGCACAGAGGTGATGCTCAATATAACAAAAAAGTTCAAAGCTGCTGATTCATAGAAAGGATCACAGCTGCCCTGTGGGAATGCATCTCCCCATACTGTGGAATTAGTCGATGAAACTCATTTCTGCTCGACTGCATTGGGACCAAAATTGGGACCAAACTGGGACCAAGACACAGAGAGAATAAATCCTCATCATCTATTTATTTAGGATAACCAGTTTCATAATAGATTATGCACAATACGTTTTTTTGAATAAGATGCAAAACCTGATGGAATGATGGTCAAGTCCAAATACAGGGATGGGGAACTTTTTATTTCTAGCATCCTGTATCTTTCTTTCTCCAAGATGACTACTATTGTATGCTTCCCTAGCTGGAATTATGTAAGATTTGGTAATAAAGTTCTTAGGTGGGACTGAGGTTTGGTCATTCCAGTGTCTACATAAAAGGAGCTGGTATTGTCAGTCAGTCCACCAGTTCAATCCTAAACCTCTTAACAGTTACTGCTAATCATCAACTGCAATCAGTCAGTAATCAAAGGACTAATGGGCTTGGGGATGGACTCTTTTGCCTTTTGAATGGCTTTCTCTAGCAGCATGGTGCAGCTTCTGGTCAGGTAAGGGTTTGTGTGGAGAAAGTGGGCTTTGGAGCATTCTGCTCTGCTCTGTGAAACATTGTGTAGCCAGGTAATAATGTGTGACTGACCCCAAAACAAGCAGCCAGCAGCTGCATGGTTTGCACTGGGATGAAAACTGCTCTAAAAGCAGTGCTGCCACCATTAGTGTGTTTGATAGGGAGATAATGCCAAGCAAGACTTCCCACTCTTCTCATGAGAGGTTTTACTGGTATCCACCAAGAGGTTATGAGTGGTGCAGTCTGTTGGTCTTTCACTCCCTTCGGCATCCTGTGTTAATGGGAATTTCCAGGGACTCCACAGCTTCAGAAAGTTGCTCTGTTCTCTCCTTCATAGAGAATGACAGGATTTTCCTTAATTGCTCCCAGTCAGTCTGTCTCATTCTTCTTGGGGGTTCTGGATCTATTCCCTTGACAGCTTCTTGCCAGACTGCTGTTTCTGAGAATGCTCCGCCTTCCTTGGGCTATAGTCTTTTATTCCAACCACTGCTAATCAGTGCATACGTATCTGCAGAACATGAAGTAGCTGCTCAACACATTAACTCCTTGGTGACTGGGTGAGTGTGGGGCTGGAACTCAACATTCTGCTCCTTAAAGAATATGAAACTATGGGACTTCCTGTTTTCTTCTGGGTGGTCTCTCTGAAAAGGAAGCACTTTGCTAAAGACTAAAAGAAAACCTAGTTTCAAAGAATTGCCTGAGGAATATAAGTTCCCATAGGAAAGAACAGAATAAAATTTCAGTCTCTAGTCCCAGCTAGTGAGTTATTTTGGGGAAAATTAATTGACTATGTGAATAGTCATATATAGCCTAACAAAACAAAAATAGGAGTCCTGCACATGGCTATTCTTCATTCTGCCTTACAGGCTTTTTTTCTTTTTGCTTAACAGGAAATCTTGAGCAAATGGAACAGGAGCGGCAGAGCTTAGCTTCATCGCTGAGTGCATTTTAAGAAATATGATTCCCTTAATTCCCAGAGAGGGATGTATGGGGCTGCATTCTGTCGTCCATTTTCTGTAGAAACTATCCCATCCAAAATCCTATGGCATTGTCAAAGTGCAGGAAGATCTTCAGCTATTTCACACTGGTGTTGCCTCACCAAGTTTCTTTTATGGCTGTTGACGATAAGGGCCACTGTGCTTGGTAATCAGCATCTGACTTGGTTTATTCATTTAATTATTATGATAGCTTTTGGAAGCTGTCCTTAGATCCCTTAGGTATTTCAGTGTGATCATGTTTTTCTTCCCAGTGCAATTGTATATCCTCATGGTTTTTTTTTCCTCTTGCCTTTTGGTTTTCTAAGTGATACAAAAGTTCTATTGCCAAGAGGAACAAGAAAGATGAGGCTTATTTTTCCAGTTCTTTGATCTCTAATAAATTTAAGCCAGTAAATAATATCTGCTAGCAATTCTTGTGTGTATCACATCTCTCAGGAAATCATACTGAAACCAAATTTAAGGAGAAAAGTATGCTGAAATTAGCCTTTCATTGTCTATATTTGACCAGGAATTACAACCTAAAATTTATTTATATTTTAGCAAAAATAAATTGGTGGCTTTTCAGATCCTAAAGAAAAAAAAATAGATAATACACAGAATAATAGGAAGAAGATACTTGAGCTATTTTTGTGGCTCTGTGTGTGTTTATAGAGAGAACCATCCAGATGATACTGATCCATATTGATGTGTGACTCAATTAAGGTAGAAACAGAATGTCTTCTTTCAACAGGGGGAAAAACAAGAATAAATTCCACAAACCCTGATACTGTGGGGAGAAGAAATTTTCAGGATCCAGAGACTCTGTGGTTGTATAGTGATTAGGCAGGGTGAAAAACTATCAAAAGATACTGCAGAAAGTCTCATATAAGGGCATCTCAATATCTTTGTTCAGTTGTTTACAACTGATTTTGTAGCAATGTGTGTATAGGGAAAAGAATAAAAAGACTGGGCACTGGGCCCTGGGGAAGGTGCTCTGTGTGTATAAATATATTTATATATATAGACACACAAGTGGACACACACATCCGTACACTTACTGCCATCTGAATGGACATGTTTATGAAAGAAAGCTGGCATCCTCAAACTGCCAAGAAAGAAGTTTGTCACCATAATTGATGGAAATTAAATGTCTTGGGCCAGGATTGGTAAAAAGTGCCTAAAGAGCATGTGAGAGTTGGATTTCAGAAGTGCCTGTGTGTGCAATATCAAGATTTTAATTTGCCTACATATTTTGGTAGAAGAATGCTGGGTACCTACATCCTTTGGGCTGTAGTAAATAACTATTTTCCCCTATCCCAGAAAATTTGCCATTGAATCCAGGTGCAAGAGCAGTAGAGGAGGCCTTGCACTCTTAATACCCAGTCTGGGATGTTTTGTTCTTCTCTGCCTTTAACAGGGTAAGTTGAGTAAATCTCACAGGAATGGCAGAGACCAGCTGGCCGCGACTGATTGTTGTGTCTTGCCAACTCTCAGTGTGAATTCAGGAAAGGGAACTGCCCTGTTGGCTCTGGAGCTCAAGGGTGGCACAAAAATGATCCAACAACCTCTATGAGCTTTTAGTTCCTTATCACGCTAGTCAAGGAACTTGCTGTTTCTGCCTGGAGTGAGACTTGCAGCTTTGGGAGAAATAATCCTGTATGTCTTGGCAACAGCTCCGACTTCCCCCGAGGTCTCAGTTATACAAGACCCTGTTGCTTCACACACAGCATTGTCTGTGCTTGTGGAACAGTGTCAGGGCTTGAACAGCCTCTGGGCTGCGGTCACTAGATGGCAACACGATCACACACAGAGGCACGTTTCATGTTTTCTCCCTTGGAAGACACACTCTCCTGTGGAAGGACCGAGGACCGGAAGATTGCATTCAACTTCCTTGATGCCTCAAATCTATATAAGATGGCAGTCAGTGAGTACAGTCTTAGAGGAGATGTGCTGTGTCAGACATAGCATCTGCCATAAATTCTCAGTGTCTTCAAAGGGTGTCATCATCTGCCTTTAGAGAGTTGTAGTGAAAAACCCCATCATTTTTAATTTTCTGGGTGATTTTTAACACAATATAGTCAAAACATAATTTTCAACTTTCTGTTTAAGTATATGCATGTCTGTTTGCACAGGAGTGCATCTGGGAAACAGTTTTAACTTGTGCCTAGATACTTAGAAGAACAACCCCTCTGGGTATCAAGGATTCAAGTTTTCTTGTAGGCTGTTAGTGCATTGCCAAATTCTAGCTTAGCTCAGTGGAAAGGGGGACAGCAGCCCTGGCACATCTCATTTTCACTTGCAGGTTTGCTTTTCTCTCAGAGTTGGAGCATTTTGTTTGCTGGAAGAGCTGCAGTCTCAAGTCCTGCTGAGGGAACATTATGAGTTAGCAATGGCCATTGCTGGTGGTGGAAGTATGAAATCCACAGATTGACACAAAACAGCCATCACAATTATGTGCAGGTGTTGGGGGTTGGAGGTTTCCACAACAGCTAACAATTTCCATCTGCATCAATCTTCTTCCTGTTCTTTTCCAAGCTATGGGGTCAGCATATTTAACAACTGCAATATTCAGAGGTAATGAAATTGATTCATTGAGGCTACTGATAGCTCTTGTCTTTATACATGATTAGTATTACTTCTTTGGCTGAAGGCATTGGTGCCTCTGTTTTAAGACATGTCAGAATATTTATTAATTTTTTTTGAGGACCACATACCTTGTAAATACTCTTAGACACGTCTCCACTTTCCAAAATAATCATCAAGGGAATGGACATTCATTAGATATGTGTTTACAGTAAGTGGATCACAAAATATTGGCAGGGCCTAGACATTTGTGTGCCAGCTGACTTGGAAACTTTTGGTGGCTGAACCTTTCAAAGTGATTGAAGTTAATGGGAAATGATTTCAGGGGCAGGACTCCTGTCTGCATCTGTTATCAGCCAGAGAAGCAGTATCTTGCAAAGGTGAATTAGTCACCAAGTACAGATAACTTCTCTGTGCCAATACACTGCCATCAATCTGAAGTATTTTGTAAAGAATATGTCATCTTTATTGTGCAATGAACGCAGTGTTTTCTCTCTGCTAAGCTGTTTACCTGAGACTTTTCTGCTCCTTCTGTGTCCACAAAAGGCAAACTTATCTACCTGGCCTTCAGTGGGTACTGTAGGTACAAAACAGTTACTGCTTTCAAACTTAAGCAGGTGCATTATTCCAGCTATGTGAGAAATCTCGCAATATTTCCTGGTGCACTGGCCTCAGTCAAAGGCATCATCTTCATGTGCGGCCTTACAGAAAGGCTCTTTGCTGGGGACAGACCCCCACAGACCCCCAGCTATCTCACTCGCTCTCTTCCAGCAATGCATTCATACTCAACTGAGACTTCTGCCACAGCTACTGAGAAACACAGGTGTATGTGAAATGCCAGGTCTACCTTCCTCCTTCCAGAAGGAATTCTTACTTCAGTGTTGCTGCAGTGGTGGATTCATTTAAAGACTGTAGTTCTCTTGCTCTCTTGACCAGCGTCCTCCATTTCGCCTTAAAAATTGTTTCCTATGCCAGCCATTCTTTGGGAGGAAAAACTACCGCCTGTAAGCTAGCTGCTATACCTAGTCAATATACTATTATTGCCTGTTCAAGTTATTTGATCTTTTTTTCTTCTGACATCTTCACTCTGATCCACCTTATTTTTCAGTCCAGTTAACAATAATAGGAATTAGTAATGGAGAAATGAGCTCTTTACCCATTATACTTTCTTGTGCCTCCCAGGCACAATACGAACTTGGTAATTCAGTTGGAACCTTGTGCAGGAGGGCAGAGTTAAAACCTGATTCAGAAGTCTCCAATTTTATTTTACTTTATTTTTTAACATTTCATTATAGCCTCATATGAGTATATGCCTGATAGAAAGCGTAAATGCACAGACCCAGATTTTCCTTGGAGGGTTCTATTCTGCATGAGGTGTTAAACAGCTGCACAACCACAATATCTGCCTGGAGAAGTCCCACTGCAATAAATGGAATTACCTGGATGGTGTAAATAAGAGCAGATTCTAGCCCCAAGGCTACTTGGAGTTATTTTGATTTTTATTCCTGGCCAACAGATGAATACTCTTTCCTACTACAGCCTGCCAAAAAAATAGCACTGTTGTTATGATTTTGGTGTTTTCCTGTCTTAATTAATTGAAATTGTTATTAAAATTATTAAATTATTAAAGTGGTCATCCAGACAGTGCCAAAGTATTTGGGAAGCTTTTTTTTACCTCATTTTTACCAATTCTTGTCAGCACTGTCCAAGGTATATGCTGTAAATGGAAAAAAGTGTGATACCTTTTGTTTAAATCTCAAACTGAGAAATGCCTGATGCTCTAAATAATAATTTTTAAAAATCATGGCTATTTATTCATATGGGTCTCAGAATTCATCATATGTACTGGTGAGGCCTTTTAAAGGAAATGGTAACATGTCATCTGTATTTGCTAGTTCACCCCTTTTTAGCTGGATTCAAAGCCTGATGATTCTCAGCTCTAAGGAAGTATGTCTGTGACACAAACTCAATGTTTCTGGGTGTTGCATTTACTAGAGGAAGAACTCACTAGACACAAAAAATGACTGTAGGAGTTTTTCCAAAATATCTTAGGGGAAAATCTTCAGTATTTAGTGTATTTATTCAGAAGAACACAAGTGAGCACAAAACACCATTGATTTTTGTTTTTCTCTTTTGGTATCAGGTACATGCAGTGTACAGTGTGAAGGAGGGATACACATATTTTAAAGCTGAATGTCCAGGGATAGTTTAGATTGTGCTGATTTTGGTGATATGAGAGCAGAGGAACATCCTGGCCCCAAATGGGCTTATTTCAGAAATGTGAGCAGGAAGAAAATTGGGCCAGAGGTTTCAGCTGGCTTTTCTTAACCTGTACTTCAGTGTTTGCATGCTTAGGTGTCCTTCCATTAAAATAGCAGGGATGCTCCAAGGTAAGCTAATTTCAAAATGCTGGGGGCTTTGTATTTTTTTGGCAAGTCTGCATTTCATGGATTATAAGCTTTCCTTAGGCTTTCACTTTTTGGCTGTGGAGGTGATTCATCCAAAAAGAGAGCACTGCTAGTACTGTGTGGAAATCCGCTTCAGAGCTCATTGGCACTGGGCACTTCAGACAAGCTTTTCATGTGTGAGGAGCTGATCTGCTTATGGCCTGCACAGCTGCTCCTGACTCCCTGTGCTAACATAAGAAAGGCACAGGTTTGGTGCTGACAGGCAGCAAGGGATGATGCTGAAGCTGCTGCCTTCGTTTCCCTGACTGGGAACACAACAGTTTCTCTGTCTTTGCAGAGACTATTCGAAGTTGTTCAGTATTTGTAAAGCCATGTGGGAAGGCACGTTCCCACCCTCTACCAGGCAGATGAGCATTTAGAGGCTCTCAGTCAGCCTAGGAGTTCTATGCAGTGTGAGCAGGCTGGGCTATAAAAAGATGTTCAGTTGGAGTGGAGTGGGAGAGCAGTGAGGGTTCTGGAGAGTGGGCCCTGTGTTTGAGGTGCAGTCCTGAGACTACCAGAGAGCAGAAGCTGTTCTTGGAAGGGTGAGCAAACTGTTGTTAATTCCACTGGTTGTGTGGGAGCTTGTTAATTCTACTGGTTGGTGGAGGTGTACTTGGTGGTGGGCAGTGATAGGGCTGAGGAGGACATGGTGGATTTTATACCCTCAGGTATTCCAGGTGAAGCTATGGTGCTTCTTGGGCAGATGAGACTATTTGCAGGATGTTGTTGGAATTCTGTGAGTGGCTGTCTGGACATGGGGCAAACTGAGCAGAGACATGAAGTGTGTTGGCTCAGATGTAGGAGTGAGAACACTTATGTATCTTTCAAGAGTAGCCCAATGCCAGAAGTGGTGGTATTGCTGTTAAATAGCTCTTGAGCAGTTAGCACAAGAGCTAACACAAGCTGAAAGAGCTTGTGCCTCTAGAAGTGGGACCACAGGCAGAGACAACCTGATCCTGTGTCACTGGGGCTGAAAAGTCTTATTCTGACTGTACTGGACCTGATCTATGTCTATGTACTGTTGCTTTACTTGAGATATCAATGATTCCAGTAGCTGTCTTGGTATGGGTGTTGTTGCAAGGATTAGGAGGCCTGATGGATCTGAGCTGAATCTGAGTGGTCACTTTGCTTGCTGTGTGCTCCTTGCTGTATCCCTTATTTTTCATGTTATTGGGAGTTTGCCATTGCAGGATTTTTGTTTGGGGAGATATCCCTGTCCTTTGTTACTCTTGCTATAAATTATACTGTTTATTGCAATATGAAACTATGAAGATATACAATTACACAATCTGTCTTCCTACTTTAAAATAGTAACTCTCCACCCTGAAGCTGCTTACAGAAAAACGAACTTTGCATGGCAGATCTTTTCCTAAAGAAAGCTCAGTTATTTCTAAGATGTGTGTTCTTGTAAAGCTGTCAAGAGCTAGAGTAATATTAAATACATACAAACAAATGTGTACTCAATCTGATACTTGTGTGTCTGGTTGTATACTGAAGTAATTCTATGAAATATATGTGTGGAAAGGCTAATTGACTTTGACATGTTAAACATGTTGGATAAAAGCTGATTGGGGCTGTAGAGAGTTCTGGTAATAGCAGAGGGTAGTATTATGAATAATCAGTCTTGTTTCTAGATAGCAGCTTCATTGTTAGGCAGAATAAATGATTTTGCTCTCAAATATACTGTTGCTGCACTTTTCTTCATTGCTTTCTCTCTCACACTGATTGGAAGATGTGGTGAATTTTACTTGATTCCCCCACGTGGTAAAAATTTGCAATGGTATGAAAGTTATGAGAGAACACTTCTGCTTAAAGGAAAGGTTGAAATGATAGATGAATTAATTGACAGGCAGATGAAAATAAGTCTTATGGTCATCTGAAAAAATGATCTGCTACAAATACAGCTTTAGTGGCTTTTAGCAAATGCCAGACTAATGTGAAAAAAATGTGTTTGGACTAACTTCTTGCAGCTTTACGAACACACAATGCAGGCTCCAGCACATGGCTTCCTCTTAGCTGAAGGGTAGAGTGCATTATATTCAGAAAGAGGTTGCCAGAGTTTGCGGTCCTTTTAGTTTTCATTGCAAGTTTAGGCCTTTGTCCTTCAATTGCATAGGATTTTTCCATGTTCTTGTGAATGCCTTCAAAGTCATACATACTTGTAGGAGACTCTAAAACCCTGGGATGCTTTTGTGTCATCCACTTCTTCCACTGCCTGTTGGTGGCAGTCACGTCCTCAGGTCTCAGACTGATTACTTGAGCAAGGATGGAATTTCCCAGATGTCATGACCAAGCCAAGAAAATAAATTAATCTTGCTTCTGCAACAAGTCCCAACCTGTAAAAGGAGCTGGAATGACTGAAGTCTGTAGTCCATAGAGCTGGAGATGGCAAATGTGGAGCAGCCTCAGGGAAGAATGGTTGGCAGACAGAGGGGAGGCAGGAAGGGGGTTTATACTGGTGCCATTCCTACTGCTGGAGTTGTTTTAGAAGACATGGTAGTTTTACAGAACCTTTCTCCCTGGAGAGAGTAAGCCAGTCTTACTGATCTGTATGATATTGGGATACTGTCTCTACTACAGGTCTGTGCATACTTTGGATAATCCTTGGAGTTTTTTAACTCTTTGGGAAGAAGGTGTTGAGGATATTGTCTCTGTTCCAGCTGAGAAGAAGAAGAAAACAGAAATTTTTTACTTCCTTTCCATTACAACTCTTTCTTTCTTTTTTCCTGTTCACCAAATTTCAAACATTTCTGGGTCTGTTTTTGTGGCTGTTCTCATGTCTGTTTTCTAATGTCTATAAAGTCTGGCTTGTTTATAATTCTATTTTCCTTATTGTTTGAGAACAAGACTGGACACAACCAAAATTCCCTGTGGCATCCCCCAAGACACATCCTCCGTGCTCTGTGCTTGTAATCCTTTGTTTATGATATTTCAGCCAATTCTCAATTAAGGATCATGTGACAGTGTTTATATTCAAACTGAGTGCAATTAATAAGTGTCAAGATATCATGAAATGCTGTGTGAGTTGTGTGCTAAAAGACAAATGTTCTATATCTAGGTCTTTCCCTTCAGGCTCTAATTAGATAATATATGTTTGAAAGGGTTGAGTCTGTCAGTCAAGCCATAGATCTGTAAATCCATGTTGAAATTCATATGGCAACACTCATCAAAACACTTAAATGTGTGCTTAAGTTTTTTCTGTGTTCAATCAAGTACATAAGCATGTGCTTAAGATTTGGGTCTCTAGGCAGACCTGTACAGATTAGTGAGGGAAATGTTTCTCATCTCTATGCACCAGACCTCCATCTTGCTACCAGGAAAACTGAAGCCTTCATTTACCAAGAGCAGAGTCATTCTGAATTTGAAATTTTTATAGATATTTAGTGTTCTTACTTAAAGCATTGTAGTTTTAAAAAACAGTGCTTAGGAATGCAGTTGCTTTCGTGTCTTCTAGATGTAGTTAAGGTCCTTTATGGTAAGTAATAGAACTCATCAACAAAACCTTATCAGTGGCTCTGTTTCACGTCCACGGCTATTTGTGGCAGTCTTTTCCATTGGCCCCTTCATAGTTCATCTTGAAGTCAGTGTGGCCTTTACTAAATTTTAGTACATGACCTTTTCAGTCTTGTGAGCTGGAAAATAAGAAGCCCTAAGACATAGCATGGCCTGTGTCACTCAAACTTCTGACATTGCAAATTTACAGAGGACTTCTCAGTTCCCAGAAGAATTTGGGCATTTACTTGGGAGCAAAGTGTCAAAGAACCTTTGATTATTGCCTGTATAGCAAGGACAGGATAGCCTTGAGGCACTTAAGAGTAAACCTGTCTATTCTAGGGGTAGCTAGGCCTTCTGGTGCTCCTGGCTGGCTTAGATAGGCAGTGTCTGACACAGCTCTGTAGATGGTGGGCAGTTTGGTAGGGATGCCCAGAACATCCTGCTCTTTTGCAGAGGCTGCCCTTTCATTGTTCACAGAACAATGACTTCCTGGCTATAGCTGCCACTTATATGGGTTTTTTTTGGCCTGAAACCTCTTTTCCTCCAAAAAACTGCAGGTTATAAACAACCAACATATTTCAGGAAGGAAAGAGTAAGAAGTAAGAAGTGAAATAGGTTCAAATAGGTCGAGATAAATTTAGCTGTTCTAGAGGACCAAAATGGAAGTAAGAGCTTGACTGGGACAAAAACGAAGATTTCCACTGGAGTCTACCAGCCACAACTCTCAAAGAAAATTAAGCTCCAAGTCCTGAGCAGTTCTGGGAACTGGTATTAAGAATATCAGTTTGAACATGGTAACCCACATCTGGAACAGCTGTAATACTATAGGCTAAGCTTATAGAATTATAACACAACCAGTCTGAAATCTTACCACCTGTTCTGCCAGGATTCACATGTTTCTCTAAAAAGCAGAATTAATACATTTAAAGGCAGTGGCCACTACTTGGCCTGACAACACAGCCTAGGCTACTGTGAGAATGAAGCTATAGGAATTTGCTTCTGCTTTCCAGTAGTTAGTGTTTCTCCCAAATGGTATTGGGGACCAAAAATGTGTAATGCGTAGAACTGAAAATATGTTTCAGATCTTCTTGCTAGTTCTTTCCAGGGACTGTCCGTACTGTCCCAGGGTGCTGGCATTATAGTCCTGAAAGAATGGATGGTTTAAAGCCTGAGGGAGAGCAGACCTGCATCCTCCAGAAGTCTTACTAAAAACTCCAAGAGGAAAATGTATTCATGTGATACAGTACTATGCTGTGACCAAATCAAAGTGCTGCATGAGAGTTCAAGAAGCCATCAAGTGAGTCCAAAATGTAGTTATGCAACAGGATCAAGTCCATAGCCAGCATTTCAGAATGAGATGAGAGGGAAGGCTGAGTTAGATTTCAGTGTCCTCCAACGCAAATTTAGGGTAAATCAATGGTGACTGGTGGTGTAAAATCTAGTGGGTGATATCACTTCCTCAGCTGGCTGTTGTATCCTGTTGATATGATATGATATGGTATGATATGGTATGATATGTTGTATCATATGAGGCAGTGCGATTTGACCCAAGGTGTATTTCAGTCAAGGTAAGCCTTTCTGAGAGCTTAGAGCAAGTCCTCAGGGGCATACTTGGCTTTGTGGTGTCTGCTAGTGCCCCAGCATGATTGAAAGAAGTGTTGTTTTGTTCAGTTGAGTGCTGTTAGCAACAGGGCTGGAAGCCAAACTACCAAAACCCTTATGGCTGGGAAATAGGCAGTCAATTGGCAAAGGCCTGTGAATACGTGCAATTTTTAGCATTGGTTGAATCTGCTCAGTTTGGAGGCAGGCCCATCTCATGTGATGGTGAGTAAACCAATATAATTTTCCTGGCAAGTGGTGACTTGATGCCAGCATTGTGAATAATCCAGGGCAAAGCAAGGTCAGGTGTTCAGGTAACATAGGTGTTCTTAAATAATCTGTGGACCATGAGTAGTTTTTATGATTTCTCCCCTTCTTCCTCTCCCCATTTTTCTGTTGTGTTCATACAAGATTTCCCAGCTTCCAGGCCTAAATCCTGGAAACTGAAAGCAGCCTTCTTTGATCATGCACAAATGGACTGTCAAAATGGATTGGAGGCCAGCATTCTGTCAAAAAACACACAGGGAAGGATCATGGGTTCAGGGCCTAATACTTGATCTGAAAAGGTAGACTGACTGTTGAGGTGATGCATGCAAGGAAAAAACCCTTATTTTATATCCCCCACACTGAATTTCAAGATCAGTTTTTAGAGGGATTTATGTTTTCCTACTGCAAAACCCCTAGTCTGTGGTGATCTTCCGTGGTCTCCTGAGCTTTCCCATGTCTTCACATTCTTCTCTCAACATACGTTTGGGCTAATTCCATCATTAAGCAAAAATCAGGATTTGGGCAAAGTGGGAGACTGTAAAGTCATCTGTGGGAACATGGGTTGAAATGACTACCAGAGAGATGTTTCTACTTCTGTCTTGTTTTTTTTTAATGTGCTCAGCCTTTATAGAGTCCATCAGACCCAAAAGAAGTTATTGAGTTCTGAGAAGGAAGTGTTGATTTGGGCTGAATTGCATTGGGAAATGGAGCTGCTCCAGCTGAAGAGGAGCTGAGACAGAAAAAGAGAGGATGGTTCTTGATGTGAACAAATTCTTGGAATCCAAAATTTGCAGAATTTTTCTGTTCCATAGGGAAAAGTGGAAAGTGTGAAACTTCCATTTGTTCCTTAGGTGAGTTGTGGGCTTACTGTGCTTACTCTTCCTTTTTCTCCTCCTCTTCTTCCCCTTCCTCCATCCTTTACTTCTATGCTATCTCATGAGTCAGAGTGGGTGTATCACATGTAATTAGTCTACATTGCTGTTCATGTTGGGGCAGCTACCTTAAGAAAAATCTGCCAACTGAATGACCTGTAGCACATTGCCAGGTGACCTATTCCACTTCAGAGGCTGCTGTGCAGTTTGATGCTTGTTGGATTAGGAAGTGTGACCACAGTAATTAGCAGGAAGTCTCTGGATCTGGATGCAGCACATTAAATACAGTCTAGCCCTTGGAAAAGTCTGACCTTGCTAAATGAGAGTGGGCAGGCTGGGTTGGGGTGCAGAGATGAGATGGGCAGGAGAGGATGTGAGAGAGATGAATTTAATGTCACAGAGCTTGTCACAGGCTAAGGCTGGACATGCTTTTTTCAGAGGCTGCAAAAAGAATTGCTTGTAGCTATGTAACAAAGAAAGGTATGAGTTAAAACACATTGACTTTCCTCCTCCAGCACACACGTGCTTCTTAAATACCAGGGGACTACAAAGGGAGCAAGTCTTTAAAAAAAGATTTGTTCTATAGACTGCAAAGATGTGTGATTACTAGCAGTCATACAATTTATGGCAGGTAAATGTGCATGTGGGGCTTTTATGATGTGTAAGTAAAGCAAAAAGATAGATGGAAGGAAGAGGCAAACTCTCCAAATGCCCATCTTTTCTATCAACAAATGTTGCCTTAGAGGCAAAAGCTTGGGTGTTTCTTTTTCCCTTGGTTTTCTCTGTGCTTGTATTAGTCACACCCATTTATTTTTGGCATAATTCATGCACTATTTGAAACTTGGCAAGAGTAGGGATGTTATGGCCAACAGTCAGTCTTGCTTCAGGAGTTTCTATGAATATGAATGCCTGAAGTTCACATAAGCTTTCTCTGTTGCTATAGCAACAGATTTGTTGTGAAATCCTTGTATTTTAAAGGCTAGATCCTGTAAATTAACTTCATCTTCACTAGGATGTGTGATGCTAGTGATTTGTACATGTATTGTTTTCAGTGAAGTTGCAAATATTAGGGAAATTCAAGGATTTAATGAAATTAGATTTAATCACAAACAATTCCAGCACTTATGATCAAAGTAAACTAGTTTTGTGTGCCATCCAGAGAGGGGCTGAGTGCCCCCAGCTCAAGCAAAGTTCAGAAAGAGTTGAAGGTGCTGAATAACACAGCTCACGGTGCTGCAGAATGGTGCCTTACATATAAATAGTGCAGTCCCTGCTGAGCATCTGACACCTACAGGGATGTGTTCAGTTGTAAAATAACACAATAGGAAGTGCCTCATTGAAGCAAAAGAGTAAAAACTTGCTGGGCTCTTTTTTTAAAATTTTTTTTTTTAAAGGGGAATATTAAAATATGCTTTAGCTTTTCTGCTTGCTCAGGGATGTTTGAGTCTCAGTTGACAATAAGCCCTGTTCAGGCAAAACCCTGCACTGAAGTCCATATGTTCTGTGTGGAAACAGGGGTCATTGCAGGTTCAGGGTCTTACTGTGTCTTCATGAAGGGCCATCAAATACACATAACAAACTAACTTGGGAGTGGAGAGGAAGTAGGAGTTGTTTTTTTTTTTTTTTTTTTTTTTTTAAATTCCTGGTGTTTTCTTGCAGTGAACTAATCATGGTGTAATATAACTGTAATAATCTAAAACCCCAGCACCCACCCCTCTCCCCATGCCCCCTCCCCCCACAAATGGGCTTTCCAGATAGGTGGGATCCTTTTTGAAGAGATAGTACAGTCCAGTTTTCAGTTTGTAAGCCACTAAGCCTCCCAGCATTTGCAATTGTTGAAGTAAATGGAACCCCATGCAGTGTGTAAAGGTTAAACCTGTATTTGAGCCTCTTCAGGATCCAGGTCCAGGGACGACTTACACCAAGCACCTAAAAAGGGAAAGGAATGCCAAATTAATGGCTTTTCTTACTCTCTGACTTGTGTGCCTCTGGTATTTCAGGGGCTTAGAGTTTTATGAGATGCTGGGTCATTCCCATTCTGCTAACAGGAGTGTGCTAGGGAAGGGGCAAGACTGTGCAGGCCAAATGACCTTATAGCAGTAGTGTAAGGGGATAGTTCTCATTATGGAAGTGAACTGACTTGCAAAACTGTATTTTTATACAAAGCTTGGTTTGGCTAGACCAGTACATAAAAGTATCTGAAACACAAAACTTTGATTTTGTGGTTGCAGTCTTTAAATATTTAAAAATTACCAAAATACTTTTAAGACTTGTTTCATCTTTACTTTAAAACTGCTCCCCCAATTCATGTCAAGTTTCCCTTTTTATGCTGATTTTGCAGTCAAGGATAAAATAAAGCTGTGAGATTTTGGAGTGGGAAAAGGAGGGTGGCAAGAGCATAGGCTTAAGAGTTTCTGAAAACTTTTTAAAATACATTTTTGCTGAAGGTTGTGCAATAACCATGTGCAATAAGCAATGTGCAGTCTTGCCAAAGCAATTATCTGATTTCCCTTTTAGAGTACAAAATGAACCTATTGGCAAATTCAACAGCAGTCCAAATTACCAATGACATTTTTTCAATGACAGGATGGTGGGTTGAAATAATTTGTCTTTTGTAAGAATTGCAGCTTTTCTTATAATGAAGGATGGATATGAACTATATTTTAAGGACAATCAGAAGCTTTCTAAGAACAAGATGGACACCTGATAATTAAAGAAATATATGAATGAAGCAAAGTATGTGCAATTCTTAATTCATACAAAGAAGGACTCAAAAGCAGTTTCTCAGGGCACTTTTGGAGCTAGAAAGGGAAATTACAGATGAATCACAGTCACTGATAGTTTTTCTTGTCATCTCTGAGATCAGTGAATATGTATCTCTGCATTGCAGAGCTAGAGTGTACTGCAGAGCTCAGAGGTGTATACATCCTGCTGGAGTCACCCTGGGACTCTCCTCCCTTTGGTGACCTGTCACCTGACACAGTTATGCTTCCTGGGATTAGCAAGCACCACTTCCCACTTGGCCACTGCCTGTGGGGATTGTTCTACTGTACAAGCTCCATACTGCTTTTTTACATCTTTCCCATGGAAAAAAATCATAGAATTATGGAATCATAATCATGGAATGGTTAGGTTTGGGAGGGACCTTAAAAATCATCTCATTCCAATCCAACTGCCATGGACAGTGTCACCTTCCACCAGACCAGGTAGTTCAGAACTCTGTCCAGCCTGGCCTTGAACATTTCCAGGAAGGGTCATCCATAACTTCTCTGGGCTACTTGTTCCAGTGAAACCACTCTCATAATAAAGAATTTCTTCCTACTATCTAAACCTACTCTCATTTTTATGCCATTTTGCCTGGTTCTGCCACTACATGATCTTTTAAATAGTCTCTCTCTATTTTTCTTGTAGACTTCTTTCAGGTATTGGAAGGCCACACTTTGATCACTCAAAAGCCTTCTCTTTTCCAGTCTGTACAATCTCCATCCCAATCCAAATCCCAATCCCAATCCTAATTCTCTCAGCCTTGCTTCATAGCAGAGTTGCTCCATCCCTGTAATCATCTTGGTGTCCTGCTCTGGACTGGTTCCAACAGCTCTGTGTCCTTCCTGTGCTGGGGACCCCAGATGTGGATGCAGGTGGGGTCTTTCCAGAGTGAAGCAGAGCAGCAGGATCTCCCCTCACCTGCCTTGGATCAGCCCAGGGCACATTTGGCTTTCTGGGCTGCCATTGCACAGGGCTGGAGCATATCCAGTCTGCTATCCACCAGCACCCCCAAGTCCTTTTTCCTAAGGCTTCTTTCCATCTGACCAGCCCCCAGTCTGGACTGATACTGGGGGTTGCCCTGACCCAGGTATAGCACCTTGCACTTGGTCTTACTGGATCTCACGAGATTTCAGTGGGCCAAATTCTCAAGCTTGGCCAGGTCCCTCAGAGCCACACCACTCGTCTTGGTGTCATCTGCTGAGGGTGCACATGATCCCTTTGTCCATGTTACTAATGAAGATATTGGTCCCAATATGGACCCCTGAGGGACATCACTTGTCATTGATATCTATCAGTACTCTGAGACGTGGATCCTCTGTATACAAACATCCAACTTCCTTATCCATCCGACAGTTCACTCATCAAATCCACCTCTCTCTGATTTAGAGAGAAGGATGCTGTGGGAGACCGTGTCAAGGGCTTTACAGAAGTCCAGATAAATGACACCTGTAATGCTTCCCTTGTCCATTTATGTAGTCACTTCATCAAAGAAGGTTGTTAGGTTGGTCAAGCAAGACTTGCCCTTGGTAAAACCGTTCTGAATCACCTCCGTGTTCTCCATATGCCTTAGCTGGGTTTCTCAGAGGATCTGTTCCATGATCTTCCCATGCACAGAGGTGAGGCTTACAGGTTGGTATTTCCCAGGGTCCTCCAGTTTACTCTTTTTAAAGATAGGTACAATTTTCCCCTTTTCCAGTCACCAGGGATTTCACCTGTCTGCTATGGCTTTTCAAGTATCATGGAGAGTGGCTTGGCAATTACACCAGTCAATTCCTTCAGGACTCTGGAACACATCTCTTGGGGTTCCATAGGCCCAATGATGTTTCCCTCCTTTTCTGTTTATGTGCAGTGACTCTGTGCAGGAGACAGTTCCGAGCCAGAAACATCCTATAGAGTGCCAGAAAGATGAACAAAATGAGAGGAATTCAGCGTTGCTCTTTTGTAGGTTGTGTCCAATTGCTGTGTTACTGGTGCACAAATGAAACTGGAGCTCAAGAGGAGTATAACATAGAAGGTCTTACACAAGCCTGTCTTTAGTCTGCCTGGTGTGTAGCTACCTGCCTCTGGGTTCAGGAAGAAGGCAGATACTGAAGTTTGGAGAAGCATCCCAAGGCATCCTTTGCAATGTTTACTGCTTGTGAGAGCTGTCTGAGAGCTTCCCTTGCTGAGCTTCCAGAGCAGGAACATTTGCTGCTTTGAGTGAGTACCAGAGAGGATTAGTAGTTGAGCCCTTTTCTGGGGCAGACTGTTCCACATCATGGTGTGTTGGTTAGGTTTTCACACACACAGAGAAACTGTGGGCTCCCCAAGGTGGGGATAATGGCCTTTCCTTGAAATTTCCTGTTGGGCAGCCCGACCACACTCCCTCAAAGATGGCATTTGAGACTTCAGTCTCCCTTAAAGGAAACAAACACAATGAGGCTTCAGTACAATGATAAATTACTATCGAGATCAGGAGGCAGGCAATGCTCTGCATGTTATAATATGGTGTAAGTAGTTCTACTGGCTCCTATCTCCGGCTTATTTTGACATTTTCTGGCAAAGCAACAGGGTGTTGCTCCTCCTTCCTCCCCTTTCGCATTATTTGTTTTGTATGTTTAATTGGCAAATTGGAGCAAGTGTGGAAGCTTGGATGGTTGTTTTGCCCAGAGCTTGGCTTTTTAACAAACATCTGGCTCCAGCTCCAGACCCAGATAGTTTGTTCTGGACTCTTGAAGGAAATGCATACTTTGCAAGTGGTCCATTGAATGTCACTATGATGCTCTGCAGAAATTCAACTCTAATGAGGTTTGTCTGGATGCAAACAACATGAACAGAAAGCAGACAGAAAGAAGAAGACAGAATTGTCTTTTTTTTTTTTTTTTTTGTCTTTCCAGTTTGAGGTGCTGAGCTCGTCTCTTATTCTAACTTAATTTCTTAAGCATAGAGGTATCTTGTCTTCATTCACTCCTTTGGATGACCAGGAAATAATATCTGTTTAAAGTGCCTGTTAGATTTAGCTTATTTATTTATTTTTATTTCGGGAGGAGAAGACTCCATGGGAAGTGGACTGTAGTACTTTACTGCTGGCTCACCTGTTTATAATGCTATGTTTGTAAAGAATAATATACAGGACTTGCTGTTACTGGACTTCTGGTATTAACCCTCACTGTACCTAATTATCCTCTGAGAGAGAGGGATGAAAAGGCCTCCCTAAGTCTGCAAAAATGAAGAATTTGAGCAGTAAGAGGAACTATATTCCCCTTGTGCTGCTGTCTTACCAAGCAAGACGAAGCAGAGAACAAGGAGTAAATGAAAAGAAGTGATCAAGGGCAAATGGACAGCGAACACAATGCCCATAATTAGTGAGACAAGTTGTTTTTTCTTTTCACATGACTCTTATTGCTAATGAGAAGAGTTATTTTCTGCAATTTTTGAATTGCAGGTTTTCAGGGGAATAGAAGCAGTTAAAAAGTACTAATCAGTGAGCAAAGGGAGAGCAATTTTCTCTCTCTTAGATGATATAAGCTTGTTTTCTTTCTTAATTCAGACTTCCTGAATTGAATTCTGGGCTTATGGTGCTGGGGCAAAAGAGGTGTGCAAGGAAACAGAGTCAGCAGCTGAAGTTGCATAGCCAGGAGTCAGCTCCTTGTACCTGGCCTCTAAACACTGAGAGAACTTGGGCGCAGGAGTCATGGAGATGTGTGACCTGTGCTGATTCCAGGTAGACCCACTGACATTCCCAGTTAAGAGATGTGCTATCCCACGTGTCCCTTTGCAAGATATGTAGTTGTGCTGCCTGAAGGAGTCTCCCCTCTCAGCTTTCTGTCAGTTTGATACCTGAGGGCACAATGATAGGGGCCTAACACCTTTCCTTTCCTTCCCATGCCATCTGCAGCCTGAAGCCTGTGTATGTTCACTGCCTGAACTGGTGTGAACCCAAGAAAGCCCACTTAGATTTAGTCCTCACTGTTCAGTTAAGCAACTGTTAATTTTAATTATATATATATATATAAATATATATATATATAAATATATTTTTAATAAAATAAATAACTGTTAATAAGGCTCATCCCTCTGACTTGGGTCATCTTTCTCTGGGGTTTGCTGTTGGATTATTTTGCCTGACTTGTTTACTATTGAACTTAACCGTGGCATGACCTGCTCACTCTTCCTGTCTTCAATCAGAGGTAGAAGGGTGGGCAGTAACTGAGGTTGTCCTTCTGTGATCAGAAGAGGGTATATGAAAGCAGAAGCAGTTATACCCATTGCTTCTCTATAAAAGTGTCAGCATTAAGGGTGTGTGTAGATTTTACTTTTGTGAGTTTATGAAATAAAGCCAACATCTAAAGAAATTAAGACAAAGGGTGTCAACCAGGTTCGGGAATAATACATTAAATCATGTTGTCTGACCTGTGGTAAATATGCATTTACAAGCACTTAGTCCCTGAGCTGTACTTAGAACATAGCTAATTTCTGTTGTTGATAGTGAATCAGATGGGTTGAAGTCCTGCCTCAGACCCTGTATCTGTGTATGGGTCATTACCACAGCCAAGCTGATGCTCAAGGTCTGCAAAGTGTGTCTGGTGTCTGAGACTCACTCATCATAAAAAAATTGGGAAAAATCTGTGGCAGACAAGCTAGCTTTTTGCTGTACTTAATAGCAAATATTAAGTCCTCAGTCCTAATGCATACCAATTGGTATCACTGGAGCAAGGAGACAGCATTTTGTAATTCCGGTTACTGTTCTCCTGGAAGCATAGAGAACCATGACCATCAAAGCCATCTAGTCCCTGGTGCATTTTGCAGAAGGATATACTTCTGATCGTTGTGGAACATTTCACTGTGCAAGGAGACAAGTCCTGGTAACAACTCTCCCCCAGCCTATCCAATAATGCAGAAACTTGTTTCTATTCTGGAAGGACTGCTGGAAGAGTTCCTCTCATGGGATTTCAAATTTCCTATTTGCCTAAGAGCAGAATCCCTTCAAATTCTTCACTGGTGAAACCTTAGCCACTGTATGAGTAGTGAACTATATCACTTGTAAATATGATGTTGGAGAAATCCATCTTGACCAGGTAAGGAGTGGCCTGTGCTGTCATGTTCTGCACACTTTACAAAATAGCGTTTAAAATTCTTTACAACCTCAAGAGCACTTTGCAAGCATCAACTACACCTGGAAGTGCTCCCACCTGCTGTGAGATACTAAAGTATAATTCCACATGTGGAACAAGGAAGATGAACTTTATGTAGTTAAGTGAGTTAACTCCAGGCCACACAATGCAGGTAACAAACCTTGGTTCTTGCTTCCGTGTTTAACCACACCCTTAAAACTGGTATTTCAGCTTGCAGTTTGAAGCATGTCAGGACTTCAGGTGAGAGAGAATGGCTGCAGAGAAAGTTCTGCAGGGGCCAGTTTGTAAAAAAAACCCTAGTCACTGTCCCATTAAATACCATCATGTCCTGGTTAGATCACAGGAATCCAGGTTCTTTGGCCAAGCCTGATTTGAAGAAGTAAAAGCCTACTGTATCCTGCTATATAATAAGCCTCCAGCTGGACTCTAGTTAGGCAAACACTGTTACATATCAGCCCAGAAATTTGGGATCACTGTGGATTCAGTTCTTTTCCCATAGATGCCGAATGAAGTGACATCTTTGGTTTCAGGTTGGCTCAATGTCTATGTCTTTTGGGGCTGAATCACAATATCAGTCATTAGAAAAACCCTTTTTGACAGAATTTTTTTGTTGACTTCATTTTTTTCTGTTATCAGTGTAAAATATAAGAGAAAACAAAACAACTTTGGCTCCTGATTGTTTTCCCCCCAGAGAATGGAGGAATCTGGGCACATCAGCTGTCTGGCCTGGAAGCAGCTGGCGAGTTTTCAAATACATGGATGTCTTTCCAGTTTTCGAAGAAGCTGTGTGTGGGTTGGAAGGAGAGCAGACTGCCTCCGACTGATAGATGAGCTTCGGAAATTCTGCCCTTGTTTTTAGATATTTTCAAATATTTGGAGAACAGTATTAAAATAAATGACTGACAAAATGATGATTACTCTTTTCAGTATTTCCATGGTTGCACAATAAGGACAGCACATGAAGAAAGAGCTGAAAGTTACATTATCATTGTAGGAGCAGCAGAAGTGTCAACATTGATTTAAGAACAAAGTCATACAGACATTTTTATTTGTTCCTGATCTTCCTCTGCGATACTTCAGTCTGTTTACACAGTGTTACCCAGACTGACATTTCCTATGTGTGTCCAAATTAGTTTAATTTAAAATTGCAATGCATATTGAAGACAGAGAATTACAGCTCATGTGCAGTAATCTTCCAGAAATTCACTATTGCTACTGATTAGCTTTTATTAACACCACTAACTACTGAATTCAGACAGAATGTTATTTCAGATCACATTAAACTGATGATGAGTGCAACATTTCTATTGTTCGGAGCTGACACAGATCCAGTGGAAAAATTATTCCCTGAGAGGTACAGATGGATTTTTCAGCAAATCAGAACACAAAATGCATTTGTTTTACACTTGATATTCTAGACCAAGAAAATACTCTGAATTGTGTCACATTGTCTTTTAAAAAGGTATGTTTCCAAAATCAGGGGGGAAAAGTATTCTGAATGATAAATAAATCCTATCAGCTTCAAAGAGTCCACTGTGGTAAGGATGAATGAAAACACAGAGTTTAGGAATATGAGGAAAGTGGTTTAAGTAACAAGACTGAATAGCAAAGCCCATCAAAGCCATTAAGGCATAAACCAACAGATTTTAAGAAGTGAGAGTTGAAGATTATTTAGCATGGTGTGGAGGCTTTGCAGAACCCATTTCAAATGAGGATGGAACAAAAGAATGAGCAATTGCAGCTTTAAGGGAGATTTATTTCAGTGGAAGGGAAAACACTTGCTCTCTGATACCAATTAACCAACAAGAGGACAGTGTCACAAGCCCCTGATATTAAAAATGTAAATCCCAAGCCCAAGGGTGCCTGAAATGCAGGTCATACAATTTGAGGAGAGAATGCATAAAGAGATAATGAGACTCATATTCAGACCACATCGGCTGCCTGATTATCTCCTTGCCTTCTGCCTATTCTGCTGGTTTCCAATAGGAGAGTGTCAGCAGAGAGGCACAGGAGGCTCCATGGATCAACAGGATTGCCTTGGGAAGTGGGCTGAGGTTGATCAACTTCTGTGTCACAAAGGTTAGGAAAAAAGAAGATTAAAACCTGATAAGGTACTGGGAGGCAAACACGTGAGGGAGAAGCAACATAAAGGAACTATGGCACAGGTTTTGCACTCTGAGACCCTAGGGCTTTGTGTGGGGCTTTAAATCAGTGGTTCTGAACAGAGGACATGCCAGGAGTTTCTTGGATGCATTTACTTACTCTCACAAGGGGTCATGAACTCAGCTGAGACCATGACATCCAGAAGAAGGGTTTTAGGATGTCAAGAGCAGCATGGGACTCTTGCTGCAGATGTGCAGTTTGTAACTCAAAGGTCAGCATGAGCCAGATGGAGCACAAGGATTCTGGCTGGGAAGCTTTGGACCTGCTGCTTGCCAGGTTCAAGGGGACTGTAGACTCGAGTGGGGCAGCTAAGAAACAAATATCTTTATTAGTACTGATGCAATAAAAGGGCCAGGCTGTCCCCTGAAGGTCTGCCTGAACTGAAAACCTGGGTCCGGATTTTCACAGGCCTTAGGCTTGATCCCAAGAGTCAGAACAGGCTATTTTGATAATACCAACTCATTTCCATGCTGTCAGGGCAAGAAGTTGGTGCTGATAGGTAGATCAGCTGAGGTTCTAGCACTAGGAGAATCATATCCTTATTGCTCCAGGTCACCTGGGTTTAGTATTAAAGGCTTTTATAAAAGGCTTTAAATGTAGTTTCTGTTGTTGATAATGACAATCTGATGGTAGAGAAGAAGAGACAATACTGCAGACTCCAGAATATGGCATCAGATGCAAGACTCTACTGCTATGAAAGAACCTTAGATCGTGGAAATGCTATTTTTAATGACTGTAGGTGTTTCTTCAGTATATTAAGTAGACATGTTGCCACAAGACCAGGCTGGCTTTGATTTATCGTAAAGAGATTGTGATAGGAATTAAATGAAAACTCATAGGAAAATGAATCTAAATAAGAATAATTGAAGAGATTCATGGTTCATTTGCACTTATATTCATCATACCTATTGTCTGAAGAAACGCACTTATTTGAAGCCAAGTGACAGATTGTAATTTACTAACTTTGTATTCATGACATCACTGTATTGTCTATTCCATAGTCAGAAATGTTAAGCCTGAGCAGTTATTTTTGCAAAATACTATTATAGAGTTATAAATGTCATTAAACAATAGACTGAGGTAGTACCTTGTAACTTCAATCTCTGGATTAAGAAAATTACATGGAATGAAAGTATTCTATTTAAAACCAAAGCCTTGGCACTGTCTTTTTCATAACTGTTATGCAGTAAGTCATTTAATTTGCATCTATTTTCCACTTGTTTTAAATTCTAATCTATAAATTCAGTGTTTTCTTTACACTTAAAATGTCTTTTTCTCCAGTTCTGGAGGAATATAATCCAAAGGCCTACACAGCCCTTCCCTGGGAAATGCTAGAAGTGGATTCACAGTGCTGCTGGGCAATCTGAAAAAATTTTTAAGAGCAGAAGCTGTAGTGGAAGAGGAAGATTCTTTGTATCAGAAAGCCTGGCTGAAAAGACTGTGTTGGGTTATAATAATTACCTTCATCTTTCATCTTCATCTTTTTTTTTAAAAAAAAGTACATTTTTACATTTTTGCAGAGCCTATTGCAATTTAAATTATAGGAGCAATATTTTTGCTGCTCTTGGGCTTCAAGCAGATTCCATTCTAAGAAACCATGTAGAAGCTCACCAGAGCTGGGATCTCTCCTGTATGCATCACACCTCTCTCCCATCGAAAGTCATTCTTTGCATATGCATTAGCAGTGTGTTTCAAGGACACCTTGACCATGTCAGAAACAGAAGCAGGTAGTTCAGTTAGCAGTTCAAGAAAGTTTGTTTGAATAAAATCGGCCCTGTTTCCTACATTTTCCCCAGCGTGATGGTGAGATTACAAAGGTTTGAGTGGCAGATCAAGTGTTTAATGCTCTCTTTTTAAAGCCAGTAGTTTGCCTTTCTTTTCTGGAAGTGCTTCTCCTTCAGGAACATTTGAAGCTCTGTACATGCTGCTGGCGGCTCAGGTTATTCTCCACTGTGGCCACTAGAGAGAGCGAGTGGCCAAGGTAATGCTTTGCTTAAGTACTGCAAAATGTTTCTGAGTTGAAAAGAACGCAGGCATCCTCCGGAGCAGCCTATCAAGCGCCGTTAGATAGCCTGTCCATTTTTACGTCTTTTCTCTTTCTTAGTACAGAGGTGTGGCTTGGAGTCTTTGTCCTAAATAACTAAATCTTCCTATTTCAATGATGGAAGTTAAGCTGTTGATATCAATACATACTTTTCCCAATGTTGGAGCCATAAATTTCAGTTGTTGCAATGCTCTTAGTACAGTCCATTGTTCCTGCGGGCAGAGTTCACAATAGCTCTTAGCAGTCTTGCTGGAGAGATGTGACAATTTTGCTAGTAGTCTGCAGTTTTTCCCAAAATGCGGTGAAAGGAATATCCATATTTCTGCCTGTGCTGAAGTAACATGCATAAGTTTTTTAAGATTTCTGTAGTAGTTGCTTTTGCTTGTGCTGTTACATACGTTATAAGCTATTTTTGTTAACACTCAACACTGGACGAGGTTTAAAGGTGACTCCTTTCAGGAGGGCTGATATGGTTCAGAGGTAGATGCCCTTGTTCTTACTGACAGGCCCCTAACTGAGAAGCTGAAGAAATGGGGTGAGAAGTTTAAGGGAAACCATCACTCACTGAGATCTTAACCCACACTTTAATACCCAGCTGGGATCTCTTCTTATCACAGAAACCACATTTTACAAATTATTTACCCTAGCAAATAGCCAGGCAGGCATGTTAAGAATGACTGTAGCATCACACAGGAGTGAGCTGTGAAACAAAGGAACTTGCCAGTGCCCGAGATCCTGTCTCAAAATTGTAATTGCTTAGGGAAAGTGATTCTCTACTTCATAAAATGTTATGTACTGAAAAGTGAGTGACTCATCAATATGGGGATATTACTAACTCTTAATGCCATTCTCCCCTCTAAAGGGCAGAAAAGCTGGGGCCTGATTCTGTTTCCATAGAAATTATGAGAGTTTTGTAGATGATTTCAATGAAGACTGAATCAGACCTTTGTTATTTTTATGGCCTAAATGTCCTATGCATTCAGTTCTTATGCTATTACAAAGACTTATGTTTGTAATAAGAGACATATTGCTTTGGATATAAATACAGCCATGAGTATCAAATACAAAAAAAATATTTAAGTACACTGAGCCAAATTTGTCCCTGTTGCCACTCCAAAAACTTCACAGAATTACACCAGGGATAGCACAGAAGAACAATAGCAATAGAAGGAATTGGTAACAAAATAAGCTTTTAATTGCACTAATCTGACTCCTTGTCCCTCACTCCCAAATTTACTGATAGCAAACAGGAGTGTTCAGCAAACCAGCCAACCCTATTGCTGTGAAGGGAATACACTGCTATGTCTAATATGATGTGACATGACAGAAGATTCCTTATGGATCTTGATGCACAGGGAACCTAAAAATTATATACGTATATGTGCATATGTTTTAGAAGATTTTCCTGTCATATGTTTTGCGGTGTCCCGCTTCCATTCCTACAGACTCTGGGCAGCCCAGACTTATTTGTTTTCCCTCACAAATAACCCCTTACAGTCCTGTGGCTTGTATCATGCAAGTGAGAAATTTAAGCATAATGAAATATGAAGATGAGGGCCTCACCTTGAAGACGCTAAGTCCAGGGAGGGAAAGTCCCAAAGCTTACATGAACTGCTGAACAGAAATCTCTTAGAGCCCACGTGCAGGAAAAGCAGGGCATGGAGATGTGGTAGAATCCATGTCAGCTGAATGTGGTTTGTGTGAGTCCTGGCAGAGAGTTGAGGGAACAGGAAAACTGAACTTGCCTGTTGCTTGTCAGACTCTAGAGCACATCTCTCTCCAGTCCAGAAATGTTCTCAGATCTGTTGTCCCTAAACCTGAGCAGCCTATGGAATTGAGAATCGGGTGTGTCTGTTCATCTGCTTTAATTTTGAATAGACCTCACCATTGTTTGTGCAGAGGAATTGTTTTTAAAGCAAGTTGCCTGTTTTTTGATGATCTCTGAAGAAAGTGCGTGCCAGGAATTTAAAGCTGTATATGCAGAAAAGGTAAATCCTCATATGGCTCATGAAAGTTAAGGTGTAGAGGGCAGTTTTGAAATTAAAAAAAAGCACAGTCTATCTTATTTTGAGGGCTCAGTGGAGTTTGGGTATGGCATCAATTCAGTTAAACTGCTGTCTGCACTCCCTGGGAGGAGAATGTTATGTCTCCATCCAGATACTGGCATATCCCTATTTTTATGCCAGCTATGCCAGAGTTACAAAGTTTTAGTCAAGCTTGATGAGACATGACAGGGCACACTTTATTGAATAATAATGCCTGCCTGAGTGCATTTTCCATCTTAATTTAAATGCAATGCATTTGAAGTAAAGCAGCAATTCCAAAACATGGGTTTGTGTGTCTACAGCAATGGGTACATCATTACTGTTTACATTAGGCAAATGAAGGAACAAGAAACAAAAGTATTAATATTACAAAAATCCCTAACTACTGTGGAAATTAGTCCCCAGCAAAAACCATGATAAATTTTTATTTGGATGGAATTTTTTTCTTAGTGTTTTTCCTCCATACTGTATTTTTAAAGCATTTATATTACTTAAAATGGATCTTTATACACTAGAGGTCTTTAGGAACCTGCAAGAAACGAAAGCCCATTGCAGCCCTTCCAATGCTGACAGTTTAAACCTAAGAAGCTCTGACATTACTGGGAATCCTTTTGAAGTGCCTGCAGCTTGAGGAAAATCCATCTGTTCCAGAAAAGGAGACTTTTCAATTAAACAACATCTTCTTTTCGATCAAAGATAGATTTTTAAAGACTTTTAAATTGGCTTTACACTGTTCGTATTAAGCAAGGACTGGATTTCACCTCTTGCCTTTCAGGGCCGGAGAGCTGATCTCCACTTGGGCTTTATGCCAGCTGGTTAGCAGACTGGAACCAGAGGGATGGGTTATTTCTTTTAATGGAGGAAAAAGAATTGGCAGCAGGAGTGAGCTTATTAAATTGTCTCGGCCTGCTTTTATTAATACGTTTGTGGAGTCGCAGGTAGACTCACAACTGCGAGAATTTCACCAGGAAAGCAGCCTTTTTCTAGCGTGGGCTCTTGAGGTGACTCCAGGCTCTTGGCTGAGTTCAAGGCACCCCTCTTCCTCCCAGGTACAAAGGCCCTTTGGTTTTGTGACCCCAAATTTCATTTCTGTCTTCCAATTCACTTTCATCTCTGTTTGTGTTACTGTGTTGCAAAACCATTAATGTCTCTAGTGTAGGCAGCAGAGCCAACTCCTATCTTACACATCCACTGTCTATTAAGGCACTGATTGAAACAAGACACCACACTATGAGCTACCTTTCTGATATTTCCATATCTGCCTTGAAGGTATCTATGTAAATATTGCTGTAGAAAAACATTGAAACTGAACTTCTTCTTCCTTGAATCTGAGGGACAGAAAGATTCTTCTGTGCATTTTCTCCCCAGTCCTTACCCCCTATTTTGCTTGTGCCCATTTGTCTCCCCCTTCTCTGCTGTTATACTTGGTAATTTATTTCCCACCAAGCCTCTTACAGAGATGGTACCAGAAGACCTTTTCTTCAGACCTTTTCTTTCTCTGTTCTGAAAGACTGAGTTCATGCATCATGTGCAGCCAGAAACAGAGAGAATAGGAGAAAGATAGGTTCTCCATGAGTTTAGGGCACTAGAATTAATGAAAATCTTTTTTCTTAGCTATTGTCCCTCTCTGCAGTAGTTTGAGGGTATTTGACTGTGGATGTGCTATGCATTGTTTTAGTGGTTAGTTGTTGAACTGGATGTAGTGAGATTTAGTAGTGAGTGAGTGAGTGGTAGTGACTGAATGATCCATTGAGCCTGAGCACTGATGTAGGTTACCCAGAAGGTCAGCTTGTTGTCTTCAGACTCTGCTAACAACACCTCACAACAGGATTTTCTGGGAAGATCAGATTCTGTTTGTTCTGTTCTTTGTGCTTGGCTTTGTATCTCAGTGTCTTCTCAGGGAGAGCTCATCCCACAAATGCTCTACATCTAAAGAATTACTCCTGAACCAAATGTGGAAGGCTGTCTCCTGCCATGTTTTCTGTTGTGATCCAAGATGGTGTAAGTGGCTCCTTCAGCATTTGGGATAGTTTTGTAGTCTCATGGATAGTTTTGTGAGCCTTGTATCAGACAATAAATGATCTTGGGGATCTTTCACTACCATATACACACACCATATTTTCTCAATTCTCCTTTATGTTTTGCCTTGCTTCTTATTGAATGTCTGTTTTCCTAGCCCTTGGCTACAAGCACCTCACCCTCACAAGTTTTGGTTCACACACAGGAGCAGGCAGAGAAGAAAAAATCCTGGGGAAATTCTAGGAAGTCACCTGTTCAGAACTGAGTCAGGATATTTTTGATTTCAGAAAGACCTTTTCCCTCCTGTTAGAGGGATATCAGGAGATCTCAGTTTGCACAAATGGAAGGATCTGGTAGCACTGATGTATGCCCAGAGTACATCAGCAGGACAGGACAGGAACAGGACAGGCCACAGTGCTCTTTCAGGAATTAAGAATACGCTGAATTATGAACATTATCCTGGTTTCATCTTAGCTGCAGACCTTAGTAGGATGGTTTGTCAATGCACAGTTTCTGATATTTATTGCATCTGACTACACTTCAATGAGCAGAGAACTTCCTGCTGTCCCCCTACCCTCACATGCTTCTCCTTATCCCCTGACTTGATGATCCTATGAGTTTGAAGCTCATCTGTGGAAGTAATTTTTTCTAGTGGGATGCTTGTCAGATCCTGTCAGCTACAAATTGCTCTAGTGAAGGTGCAGAAATAGAAATCCTTACCTGTTACTTGTGGTGGTGTTTTTTTTTTCCCTTTCTGAATCTCAGGACAATAATCTGCAGCAATTCTCCCAACAATTCCCAGTGCAATTTAACATACTTGGTGTTTTTTATCTGCACCATCAGCTGGCATCAGCTGATTTAGAAGGTGTGTTCCTGCCTAGTGCATTGATAGCAATGGAATGTGCTCTTTAAAGTGGAAGACATAAGAGTGAAGTGAGGAGAAAGACACAGAAGCTTCATTATCATTGTAAGTGGGTTAATATTTTAAACAGGTTTTCACTCAATTTTTTTTTTTTTTTTTTTTTTTTTGTGCATATTCTGTGTCCCAAGTGTATCTGGTCTAAGGATAAAAGAACAGAAAGAACTGTGATATCTGCTTATTTACTTTTCCCTGGTGTGACTTTCAGCAGAGATATAACCTGATGCAGCATATGCATAAAGCCAGTTTGGTCAGCCTGCATGGGGACACGAGTGACACAAGGTCCCTGTGAGCAGAGGAGTCCACCAGAAATGTGTTTGCTTATGGCCAATATACACAAACTCATAGCCTATACTGAGGGTTTTGAGCACTCCATACAGTGTCTGATGCACCAAATGCATGTGCTAGAAATTCCCAGCCTTTTGTTCCTGCACACAGTCCTGTCAGGATAGCTGTCAATGCTGCTGGTATTTGTCTTACACTTGTAGGTCCATAGCATTGGAAAAAAAGTTACAAACATCCTTGAGATAGATATTAAAAAGGCAAAAATGTCTTGAGTTAGACTCACTCACAAGGGCATATTCCTTTTCGTAGGCTTTTATGGTAAGTAAAAAATACAAAGAAAATTATTTTAATACAATTCCAAACACTTAAATTACTTTCAGGTACTTCTGTTGATCTTCCTCCAAACTGGTTTACTCTGGATTTGGCTTTGCTTCTCTCCAGTTCTCAGGTAACAGAGGCACATCTGATTCAGATTTTAAGGCCTGGAAACCCATTCATAGGTAAAAATGCATCCCTATTGACAAGGGACCAACTCCAGCTCTTGTAGTGACTGTTGCTCACTTAATATTGCTGCTGTTGCATCCAAAGCCTTGTAAGCAGCTGGGGGAGCTGAAAATAGTCCAGATTTTTTTTCCTGTGTTAGAACTCTGCCTGCAAAAGGGATCATATACATTGTCCCTAAACCAGTAAAGGCAAAGCCAGATGAGTTTGTCAACCAATGACCAGTTTATTGGGTTAGCAAATGACAGCTGAAAATCAACCAGACTTCTCAGAAAGCTTCCTAGAGGAACAAATAATAAACTTCCAATTTACTTTGGCAGCAATAGCTTTGTTGTTTTGGTGTAGAGGTTTTGAAGGTACTACTACAAGTTTAAAGCCCAAACGAGCAGAGTCTGTTGTTCTTGTGCAACACTTACTGTGGGGAGCCAGGGTACATAGAAGTCTTCTGGTCTGCCAAGGGAAGGACAGAGTTGTTTCTGTTTCACCTTGAGAAATAAGAAATCAGATGCATAAATAAAGGATGAAAAATTTGGCTTTCGATGGGCTTGTTTGCAGAAGTAAGGAGTGCAGATCAGTGCATCTGTTAATCAAATGACTGGACACCTCTGCTTTGCGGGCAGAATGAGAGATTTGGGGCTGTTCACCCTGGGAAGAGAAAGCTCTGGGGACACCTTATTGTGGTCTTTCAATACTTAGAGGGGGGCTTATGAGAAAGATGGAGACAAATTTCTCAGTGGGGCCTGTTATGATAGGACAAATGGTAATGGTTTTAAAGAGTATAGATTTAGACTAGATATAAGGAAGAAATTTTTTATGATGAGAGTAGTGGAACACTGAAGCAGGTTGTCAAGGGAGTTCATAGATGCCTTAACCCTGGAAACATTCAAACAAGTACTAGAATGTTTACAGCAGAGTCAATGGAAATGTGACGAATTAGGCTCTTTAAAATTCATTGCATTCTAACTAAATTGCACTCTAACACACATTTCAGATCACCTACAAACCTGACAAATGCAAAAATCCCCCCTCAAGAGTATGAAGAGGAAAGTCTAAGTTCTCAAGTCTTGTTGTTACTTGGTACAGGTGACCACATCACCTGGTGCAGTGTACTTCTGCTGTTCCTGCAGGAAGTGTTGCAGCTGCCGCTTACTGAAGCTGGGGACCAGCTCTGCGTCTTCTTGATAGGCTGAGTCTGAAGGTTTCTTTTTAATAGATCTTTCTGGTCTCCCCTCAGCCAAGCCAGCTGAGGTAAAATGTGCCAGACCCCCAGCACCTCTACCCTTCACTTTTTGCATCTATAAAACCATACCAGAGGACACTTTGGACCATTATCCTAAAATAGTTAAATCAGCTAGAGAGAAGTTAATGGTGGAGGTGGAGCCTGGGAATTTTTGTGCACACAACTTTGTCACTGTTTTCAGATGCATATTCACAGAGGATAACCCTACTGTAGGGGACCCAAATTCTGGAAACAGGGATAGATCCTCATTCCAGGCACCAGACTCCAGAATGTAACAATTTTCACCAGTTCCTTGTAGGAATCAGTCTCCCTGTACTGGCATTAGAAGTTGGCCAGAGAACTTCTTCCTGAATGTGAAACTGGTCTTTGCACAGGCTCCAGCACACCGCCTCCCTCCCCTTTTTCTGGAATCAGCGTAGGTAGATAGACTGCCAGGTAGACAGACTGTAAGCTAAGCAGAGATTTATAGGGCAAAACCAGCTCCATTACACCTCCCCCTCGTGGAAACCTACTGGCAGTCAGTGCAAACTGTAGGAGAGGAAAAATTTTCTTGTGAATTTGCACCTAGTGATGGCGTGTTGCATCCCTCTCCCAATTTCCAAGTGAGTTGAAATGTAGCCTGGGGTTAGTGCGTGCTCCATACACAAAAAGCAGGCTTATAGTAGAGGTGGCAGTGGCAGGAATAAGGGCAGTGGGGCTCATAGCTGGTGAAACAGTTACAAATTTTCAGCCATATAATGAGGGAGAAAAGAGAATCCTTCTTTGCACTCTTGGAATAGCTGAGAAGCCATAACAGCCCCGAGCTGCAGGGTATGAAGTACAGGAAAGATGAGGATACAGCTCTTGCTGTATTTTCTTAGTTTGCCTTGCTCCAGCTAACCCATGTGTGCTGGGAGAGTTATTTCTCCTGTATGAAATTCACCCTGAATAAGTGGGACAAAGGACAGGATTTTTTGAGAAATGAGAGCTAAGGATGAGGAGGAAGGATTTGCTCTCTACACCCCAGTCAGCCTGAGGGGCTGACCTAGGGCTCAGTCCTAGAGTATGGATTATCTGCACAAGTGGAAGCAGAGGGTTGGACCACAGATTTCTGGGGAAAAAGGACATTTCTGAATTCTTTTCCCCCTTATTTCTTACTATACACTTGTGCTTGTGGAGAAGCTGAAAATGTTTCCCTGCCCATGAACTTTATCTACATAGCCTATATCCTTACCAATGCACATCAGATGGGTCAGGTGTCCAAGGCCCACCTATGAACTGAATTCCTTTAGACTTTATCTGTTCTACTCAGGTAAATATGGAAAGACTAAGAACAGTGAAATGCAATACTCTTAAATGCACTAGTAGTGGATGGAAATAATGCGTGTATATAAAATATTTTTAGAAGGCACAATGTTGTGGCTTTTATCTTTTCCCTTGTTGTATAATGGTGTTTGTGGTTACTTATTTAGCCACTACTGCAGTTTTTTGCTTTGGGAATATAATCACCTACTAATGCAGTTTATTGCCTTGTATATTTCTCTGCCAAGAACATTATCACTTAAATAGAGGCTTTGTAAAAATAACCTCTAATTTCCACAACTTCATTGTTAATTTCCACACTTTCTACTTCACAAGTATTAAAACTCCAAGTTCTCCAGAAGTCCCTACATTGTTGCAGTGTAGTGACAGTAAATCCAGTATTTTCTTCCTGGTGATTTTAGTCCTTTAAAAGGCATAAGTCCTTGTGTCTCTTCTCAGTGCCATTTGAGGTGCACTTCTGGGAACACTGGAGCCCTCTGTGGAGTCGTGATGATTATACTGCGTCCATGTTAGCAGCCTGGGACCAAATCCTTCTCACAATATCCAGTCACTGGGATCTCTGTGAGGTCCTTAAGTGTTTCATGGCAGAACAGGAGCAAGACACCTTAGCAAGTGTTTATGTAGAAACCAGAGGGCTGAAGCAACCTCGGCAGTATTGGATAATGTCACACCTCCCATACTACTTGGGTAAATGGACAGAAACAGCTGCCCACTTGCATTCTGACATGGGCAGAATGTGGGAATGACAAGTTTTCTTTTTGCTGCTTAATTATCTTATTTACTTTTGCAGATGCCATTTGGCAGCCTCATTCTCTCCTGTTTCAGTGGGAGGGCTTCTGACCTTGCTGTATGGTGCAGAGCTTATAAACCATTTGGAGATCCTTCTCAGTGAAAGGCACTTTATGATACAATCCAGGGTTTTCTAAGATGTGGTGTGCACAGTCATTTCTGCAGAGTAGTAGCTGCCATTCCTGAATATGTTACCACTGACACTCATGGTATGCAGCAACCCTTGAAAAGACCTCCCTGAAAAAAATCCCACATCAGAGTATTTTTGTAAGCATTGATGTTTTCTTTGGAGTATAGTTTAGGTAAATACTGTAAAAAAAAAACCCCACAGTGCAATAATTTTCTTTTTAGTGCATCTCTTTAGGATCTGTTCTTTGCAACTGCTCAAAAAACTTGATCTTGTCCCAGTTTTATAGATTGGTTATAACAGTCAAAGTTCTGTCTTTGTTTTAAAGCAGCACAATCTATTTGTTCAGGGCAACTGCATGGATAGAGATGAGGTTAGTCCAGCTCATTTTTCCCCAGTAAGATTATAATTTGTTTCTCCACACCAAGACTTATTAATCTTTCTAAAACATATTCCTTCTACCGTTCAAAAGGAAAAATAAAACGGAGCCAAAATATGCTGGATCAGAGCAAAATTAATTGGAAATAATTTTCTTTTAAATAAGTTGCATATGTGTTTCCCTGTTTAGTATTCACAATGTACAGCAGAGACACTTTCAAAAATGAACTCATTTTAAAAAGAGATAGATTTACACACACCACAATGAAAGCAGTCACTGGCAGCATTGTATACCGTATCAAATCAGCGACTGTTGGTACATATTTGAAGTTAATTTGACACTGAAGTAAACAAATCAAAGTGTGTTTATAGAGTAATTAGACCATATTCTCAGTATTGTGGCTACAAAATTTTGTCACTGCTATTGAAGTAGTCTGTGGTTTTATTTGGTTTGCTTACAGAATTCCTTAGCAACCCAAAGAAAACTGTCAGAATTACCTAATTGTCATGGCAAAACCTGTCTTTGCATAATAGTCACAGACCAGCTATATAAATCATAACCAGTGGTGTTGCTTGACTTCGTACTTATGATTCTGAAGGCATAAGCAGATCTGTTTGTGAGTTAAAAAGACCTAGAAGAAAAATTGCAAATATTTATTTTACCCAACTGGAAATACTAAAAAAATCTAAACCCAGAAATGGGGTCAAACTTTTCACCAATATTCTATGTATTTCTCTATAACATAGAAACATAATACTTTTATATAAATAGTATGTTACCACATACATTTTTTTCATCTGGTGTTTTCCAGTCATCTTATTGTGTGGTTTTGCCTCCTTTAAGATCACGTGACTGGAAAGACAGACTAAACTGATAGTAATATAAAGTTTTGTTTACATTGAACCTCTTCCTGCAAATGTGCATCTAACTGTGCTTGAAGAAATGGTAGAGAGTCTAGACTACCCCAAAGCTGAGAATACATGTTTTTTAGGTTTCTAAGTCAGGCAAAGAGATCATCTGTTATTTTTATTCTTCACTTTTATGGTTCATGTCATTATTTGTCACTTTTGCCACATGTCTTGAGTGTAAGGCTGCTGCTATTGGTTAATTTGGGCCTATTCCTGCCAAATGTATGGGTCAGTTTGGTTCAGCTTGGGGGTGCTTGGCTCGTCTCAGAAACAGTTCTCAGAACTATAGCATTACTTCTTCTCATGAATGCCCAATAAAATAACAGTGCATGAAAATCTGGATCTGAAAGTAGTTGTTCCTTACATGTATGGAAGGAGAAGCTGCTAAGAGAAACAGAAGTAACAAAAAAGAGGCAGAAGAGTAAAGAATTAGAGGTGATTTCTTTTGGAAACCAATGGGAAGTCTGTCACTCACTTCAGTGGAGTCACACCCCACCACAGAGTCTGCTCTGGGAACAGCTGCCTACCTTTACTGTATCCCTTTGATCAGGGCGTATTTCTGCCCTTTACTTTAGTGAAAGTGTTCTCACAGTAAATATGTACTGATGAGAATTCCCCTAAAATGATGTAATTCTCCAGTAAATTACTTCAGAATCACATTCTTGAGTGCCTCAAGTGAAAAAAAATGTTCAGATATTGTTTTGTGGGCACAAGCAGGGAAGCTTTATTTGGAACACAAATTTACTACCACTGAATTTTCCCTCCTGTGCCTGCCTTCTACAGATCTGGGATTCCTATGTCCTGAGAGTCTATTTTGTTCAACACTGGCCTTTCCACTCCAGAAAATGATGCACCCAGCTGTTTTCTCAGGTTGCAGGGCTTAATATGTTGATAGTTCATGGTGCAATCTGGTGTCACTGTGGGACTAAACTTTCTGCAAGTAGCCCAAATCATTCCCATTCCTTCACATGTTATCCTTCTCACAATGGAGCTGAACCCCAGGAAGCATCCCAGAGCACAGCAGTGGATGTAGTGCCACTGTTTATACAATACAGGTCAGATTCTTGTTTACCCCAAAGCTCTTTTCCAGTCGTAGTCAGATGAGGATCCAGGTATCCAGGTGGCTGGTTTTGTGTTGAGTTTCTCCCATCTGGATTCCTAGCAATGTAGCATCTGGAGCATAGCTTTGCTTCACTTCCTCTTGCTAGGAGCTTTGGAAAGCACACGCCAGGTTGTCTTCCTCTAGAGATCTAGGGTTACAGAGTGACAGATAAAGACAGTAATTAACAAATGACTTTAGTGTATTCTAACTCCCCCTTTTTTTTTGGAGAAGACATGCTATAACACCAGAACTGGAATCTCCTGTGTTTTTTACTTTGTTTATCAAGATTATATTAAAAAATCAATATCTAATTTTTCTATTATACTTTAGCACTGCATCTTCCTAGCCCTTCAGAATCATATCCTATTGATTCTACCTTTAATGACTTTGAAATTTTCAGTGATTTGTTTGTGGAGAATGCTGTGCTTGATATAGATTTCCCTGTGTTAGTTTAAACGCTGGTAGTATACTTGGTGAATTAATGAAATAAAAATAGCTTTGTCAATAAGCAAAAGTGAAACCACTTCCAGCGTTTGTTCTGTAACCATTGCTTTCTGCAACTGCTGCCTACACAAAATTAGTTGATGGGATTAAAGAATATATTCCTCTTTTATCCCATGTTTGAGTACTTGATCACAGAGGCATAGTTTAATCCAAACATCAATAGCATCTCATCAGTTCAGTCAGATGCAGCTGTCAAAGTGGACTTTTGGTTTGTTTAGAGCTTTGAGATTTATCCTTTTTTAAGGTCATAGAATATTTTCTTTGATTTTTGATGCTGAAATCTTTCTTAATCTTCTAAACTTGAGAAACATCTGTTAAGATTTAATGGGGTGACTTTTGTCTTAAAATTGGAGTTTTTGTTGCAAATCTTTGGTTTTAAAAACAGGAGAAAAGTACAAGCATATATTTCTTAGCAGTTATAAGCCTGCTTGGTCAGCAAGCGATTAAACTAGTTAAAATGCAGCAGCAGGCAGTGCAGTTACATTTAAGCAGTGTTTCAGTGGATTGTGATTTAAAATTTGTTTTGTTTCACATTGGCATTAGCCATTTCCCTTTACCATGGCACGTAGCTGAGGATCTGAGTAGGAGATTTGTGAGAGCTTTTAAATAATGAGACAGTGATGTAACCAAGTGATACAGGAGCAGAAAGAAATTTAACCTGCATTCTTAAACTTTGTAGATTTGGAGCACTTGGGAAGAATGCAGTAGTTACTATGTTTGGAGATAAATGGCATCTAAAAATACATGCCCCTAAAAACATACAGACAGCTGTCATGTCTAGTGTCTGAATATATTAGTCATTATCCTCATTAGCAGATGCAAAATCATCCCTGTTTTCATAATGCAAGCATTTCATACCAGGTAATTTGTAGTAATTTTTTATGGGACTGAATTCTTCAGCTCCCATGTGAGTTGGCATTTTTAAGCAAGATTCAGCTGAGAACTGGACTATCACGTGCCTTCTTGCACTTTCTTACCTACTCCATAATAAGATCATCTTTGCCAGGAATCTAGCACGTGTTTTTTTTTATTAAAAGCATAATATTACCTTATCAGCTTTTTCTGTAGCTGGTAGACATGTATGTTTAATAAGTTTGATGTGAAGTCTTGTCTGCTGTCTTCTTCACTTCCATTTCAACAACAGTATTACCGGGATGATAAACACAGGAATTGGCTTTCTGAATATAAATGCCCTTTTCTCTTTTTCAGCTCATAGAGAAGAACCTGCTGTTCTATAATTGCAGAGACAGCACTGGCACAACTTGTAAACCTCTGCAAAGTACTGCAGAGCTGCCATTCATAAGTACCAAGAGCTAAGTACAGCATGAAAAGCAGGAGGGCCTGCCAAGTTTCTTGCCACTTCCTCCTACTTCTGACAAGGTTTTCAATTAGCAGCTTGTAGGGGCCCAGCCTGTGGTCCTATTTTCATGCAGTATGCATAACTTAATTCCCCAGAAGAGGCCGGAACTGCAGAGGAAAGGAAAATACACATAGATTTGTAATGTTATATATTGGAAGAAAACCGTTTACTAACAGTGTGATTCTGGGAAGAGGAAAGAAAGAGGGGCATTGGGAAAAGGAAGAAATGACTAGAGTAGATCTTGAAAGTGATGAAGTCTCCCTCAATCTATTTTGTTAAAAAGCATAGGAGCCCAACACATTTCTTCCCTGCAACCCTTCTGTAGTCCTCATGTAAGGTTAACCTTAAACAGCAGCACGTTGAAGATAGTTGCACATTCCAAATGAAGCTCTGTGTCTGCCTGAGTGCCGCGCAGAGTAGAGATGTTAAATTAATATTGCTTTGTTACATTTGGCAATGTTGCCCTGTGTCTCCATTTAGTGCCATCACTGCAAACGGAGGTATCCTCACTTGTTGGGCCAAATAATGAATTGGTGTGAGGCATTGTACAGTCCTGTCACCTGGGTCTCATAACAAGGGAGGTCAGGTGAAAGCAATTATATGAGTACAAATACACTCCTTGAAAACTGAAGCAAAAAAGCCAACCTGCTGCACTCCTGTTTGGGTCCCTTCCAACTCAGCTTATTGTGTGATTCAGTGATTTAGATTTTGCTTTTAGCAATCCATGATGTGTCTATGCATGGAATATGTGGTGTTAAAGAAGGGATTAAAGGCAACCTTGCCCCTGATAAGTCACAGTTGTGCTAATTACCAAAGAAGAGGAACAGCCTTGGTTTTAATGTGTCGCAGCTGTGACTAATAAAGATAGGTGTGATGAAAGGGGTGCATTGGCAGGTCAAGGGAGCCTAGGACCCCTTTGAGGAGGAGAGCCTTGAGGAGGTGGAGGAGCCCTGAGGAAGAAGGAAACCTCCAGGGAGCAGAAAGGAGAATGAAACAAGGAAGAGAGTTACTGGTGGCAAAAAGATATGCTGTGAGGTCAGTCTGGGTCTGATGGAGTTGGAGCCTGTAGTCATGGTTGAGCTAGCTAAGGCCTGTATTCCTGCAAATTTATATTTGCAGACATAATCCAGCAGGAAATATCCATCAGTCAGAGTCTGCAGTTGGACTCTACAGTAGGAGCTTGCTGTGATCAGAGTCAGGATGGCTAAGGTAAAGGAGGAATGAATCGGGACCCTTTTGGTGTTGTTAAATGAGAGTTTGTGTCTTGGCTCGTTTCTACCCCTAACGAGAGGTCTACTGCAACAGGAGTACACTGTATGCTGTACAGCAACCTGGTGAAAGCACAGGTAATGTTAGGGAGGACCCCTAAGGACAGCAGAAGTTTATGGCCAGGTAAGAAGGAAAAAAGCCCTCCTAAGTCCCTGTGGTCACAAGAATATCTTAAAACCGATGTCCATCTGTGAGCTCTCATAAAAACAGAATGAGGGACTGTGGCCATGGCAGGCTGTCCTTTGGGAGCTGCTCCTCAGCATGACTAGAGTGGATTATTTCTTCAAAGCCCAGGGTGGAACCACAAGTGGGTTCCTCTGTGTTACGCCAGGATGATCCCAGTCCCTCACTAGCCAGTGTACACAGAAGTACAAAGGCTTATGGAACACACATTTACCTTTCCCTTGTCTCTTTTCCTCTGCTAAGAGCTTCAGTGGGAACAGATAAGCTGATTTATGGCAAGTGTATACACAGCTGCAGTGGAAGCCTTTAAGCAAAACTGGAATAACACAGCTACAGTGCTGAAAGTGCCAAGAAAGGTATGAACTGTGTGGACAAGGAACTTACATCTGTGACATGCAGGTGTGGCTGCTGTTGTGAAAATCAGCTTAATCCCCAGTGGTGCTGCAACCATACCTAAGCCTTTACCCATTTTACTGGCATGAGACCCACTAGACAACTTCATTTGAGCTGAACTATCCGCAACCTGATTCAGTGAAAGATGGCAGGGAGTTTGGACTAGGTGACCTCTAAAGGTTCCCCTGCAGCTCAAGATATTCCATTCTGTATATTCAATTAGAAAAATAAAATTAAAAAATCAGCCCTGAAGGCTATGAGGAGGATTCTTATTTACTGATTTTAAGGAGCCAACCATATCTGGTTTCCATGCTTCTTGTATAAAGGAGAGGGAAAATGGATTCTCCCCAGGGCACTTCAGAGCATCTTTCCTTGTCTCCTGCCTGAAGCTGGGCTCTGGAGGAGAATGCTTCACACAGATAGCTCAGTGAGGTGCTCAGCAGGTGTCCTTGGGTATGGAAATGGAGTTTGGAATGCTGGGCACTCTGTCCCAGGGACACATGGCCACCCTGCTTATGGAGGGCAGATTTTGGAGAGGTGCTGCTACAGGGAACAGTACGGCTCGTTGATAAGTTTGTGAGTGCTTTCCCTGTAGTCCTCTAGTAAAAGGAAGAGATGAGAATTTCATACATAAAAGGAAAAGTATCACATTTTCCCCAAATTCTTCAGGAAATTAGTCTCATATACAACCCCAGGATTTGGCTGCCTTACAGAGACGGAGTGTCATTTGCATGCCATTACCAGGCTGTAAAAGTCTCATGGTGACTGCCTACTATACATTTGCAATCTTTAGGGATCCTATGAAGGTCACCCCTGAGGTCAGGTTTGTTTAGTCTGTTCCATAATGGTGTAAAGTGGACTTGAATGTGTACTCTGCTCAAATAATACACAATCTGATTGATACTTAAACATCAGTAAGTGTTGTATATATGTTGCAGTTTCTAATGTTCCAGGCAGAGGCAAGCCATGGATTTGCTAACAAATTGTTTCTACAAACAACCTGATGTGGCATTGAAACGTGAGTCAAAATAGGGAATGAAATGTACCCTCAAAATTATAATAAGAAAATCTTCATTATTTTTCTTTCCTTGAGAGAAGTTATGTTATTTTGCTTCCTTTTTTTTTTTTTTTTTTTTTTTTTTTAAATATTCTCTGAGCCTTCCCTGTGTTAGGAATAATTCTTCAACAGCCAGGTTCTTTATGTTTTATTGTTCAAAGATGGCTTAATTAAAAATAGATCATATCTTCTCTTTTGTGCCTAATAAGCATTGTGCTGATTGGCTTCATAGAGGCCTGGATGATATTTCAGCCCTTTACAGATCTTTCAAAAGGAATAATAAAAAGAAAGAGAGGGTAGAAAACCAATGTGAAGTCTTTTTCATCCTTAATATGTCATGATTTAGTAGGTGAGAATTATTACTCAACGTAGGCTTAGGAGAATAAAGAAGGCGTAGAGAAAAGGTGATATATGAGCAACTTTGCTCTATCTCTTAATTTTTAAAATACAGTAAAAGTATCTGTTGAGAAGACTAGGTTCATCCAGTTTTTCTAGTACTTCTCTTTCAACAAGACTTTCATGATGAAAATATAAATAAAAAGTAACATAAAATTATACAGCTCAGTGCAAGATTGGTTGAGGCAAAATGTTCTTATTGCCATTTTCATGGCTACCCTAAAGTTATAACCAATTAGTTATTAAGTTTTCTCCATTTTTAATCCTTTGTCACACACATGGACTCAGAGGTATTCCCTCTCATTCTTTTTTAATTTATGGCAGAGTAATATGTCTATAATGCCATATTTTATTTGATTCTTCTTGCATTGAGAAGTTTAATTGTTTTGCTCTGTTTAGTGAAGAAATTGTAATAAAGAACAAATACAAATGCATGACCCTTCACAAGTAAATTGTAGTTTTGGGTTAAACCTAGTCAGCATCCACTAACACTTCTGGCTTTTAAATTTTTTTTAAGCAGTAGTAATATAAAATTTTCTGTGCTGTAGTCCAGCAAAGCTCCCTGCTGTATTTTTGGAAGGGCTGTTTGCAGGTTTACCAAAAGTGACGCTTCCTCTGCTGTGAGCAGCTCTGCCCGTGGGAGCCAGCTGAGGATTTCCCTTTCTCATGCAAATAGGACTCCAATGCTTTGCTCTCCATCGGCTGCACCTGGCCAGTTGCAGCTGACCAGAGCACCCTGCAGGGCATAACAACGCTTAGGAGGAACAGCCTGTTTTCTGGAAGGTGTCAGGTCCTGCCTTGTTGTGGAGGTTTGTGCCTCTGACCCAGACTCGCTGTGGTGCTGATGGACTGGGTGAGCCCTTCCTGGGACTGGTGCACTGTTGTGGGACTTTCTGTAAAGGTAGCTCATCTGCCTCTGAGCTCTGGCTTGTCCTGCAGTACAGACACATTCCCTGGGAGAGGCTCTAATGGATCCAAAGGTGAGCACAATTTTGGTCAATGGCCTCCTTTGAGATAACCTAAGACAACATGGCAATTTTGTCCTCTTGCATCCACTGGTTGATCTCTTCATCACCTCAAAACTGTCATCTGAAGAGGCAGAGCCCCTTTTACCAGCCCTAGCTAGGTTTAGCTCTGGTTAGCTCCACCCCTGATTTTTGCCTTTCTGTCTGTTTCTGGACACAGCTCTTTGTAGCCTTTATTCTTCTTAGGATCTAGTTCAGGAGGAGGTTTGATTTGACTTGGAGCTGGCAAACTCTGACTTTTCAGTAACTTTCAAAGCATTCCTGCGGAGAGCGATGACATGGGGAGTCCCCTTGCCAAAATGTAATCATGCAGAAAATGCAAAACTGAGATCACCATATAGATTATTTTATAATGTGGTCACATGAGAGCACATGGCGTGGAAGCCAGAAACTGAACAGTCAGTGCAACAAACTCTAGATTGTTGTAATTTGATTCACGTAAGGGAATTGTGTTAGCTTTTTGGCTGTGGTCTTCATGTTCTGTTTAGAAATGTATGATGTCATTGTACCAAGCAAATCACAGCAAAAGGCTGCTTGTATTTATGTTGGCTGAAGGTTTAACCAAGTGTACATTGCAAGCATAATTTATTGCTACTTTAACTTTGTTTAGTCACTGAAGGGCTTTATTTATGCTAGTAAATTCAAATAGTGGCTAACAGTGACCACACAGCTAAAGAAATGGCAAGAGTTACTGTCACTAAATCATTTTGTTGCTGAGTTCCCTTAATTAGGCAGTAGGAAAAAAAAATTGAGTCCCTGGACATTCAATAGTGAATATGGTGGTAAAAGAGTAATTGAGATAGCAGTTGCTTTCCTTAGGAAACCGAATTTCTGTAACCTACTATGGCCAAGCAAGAATGAAAATAAAACTCAAGCATCATCCAAACTGCTGAATTAATTGAAGGCATATTAAAAAGTTTTATAGGTTCTCTATAAAGTAAAATAAATAGCAAGAAAGCTATATTCTTTATGCAAACATTTTTCATTACAGTACGTGTCGGTCCCTTGGTGAGAGCTCATTAACTTTTTAAAAATTACCCTTAATGGGCTACTCATTATCATCCCCATCAAATGCTTCACTTGTCCGACATTCTAGCATTTAGAGCAGATTAAAGCCAAAATTACCTTCTAGATACAGGGCATATTCAACTACACAGGAAAAAAAATAAAGTCATTCTGTAAAGTCATGGCTTATAAGCAGTGAAAATTAGGAATGTTGAAAGCAGCCTTTTTTTTTAAGCTCAGAAATGTGTCTCAGTGTGGTAGCTGTGGTTTTCAGCAATATAAAAAAAAATGAAAAAGTTCCTCATTTCCAAGTCCCTCACTGAAAAGCTATTTGGTTAAACATAATTGTGAAACAGGCACCTTGAAGCCTGGTCTCCAGGGCTTGGGCATATCCCTGTTTGGCTGTTGTTTTGCTAAGAGGCTTGAACAAGTCACTTCTTCCTTTGCCTGAATTAAGCCTGTGGGTATTGAGATCTCCTTTGCCAAGGAATGTAAAGTTCTGCGTGAAAGCTGCTTTAGGAGATCACTGCTTCATTGTTATTCATCCTGCAAGAACATTTCTTGATCTCAATACCACTCTAAGCAGGAGCAGAAACAGCACAAGATCCGAATTTTTAGCTTGTTTAAATTGGCTCAAGCTTCTCAATTTCAGTGGAAATTCACTCATTTTCACCAGTAGGGAAATTGGCATCCGCTCTGTTTTTTTTCCAAGGGTGTTTGAAGAGAGTGTAAATTCAAGAGTGCTGATTAAGAATTACAGACATCCTGGCATGTTTTGATTTATTGTGGACTGCAGCGTTCAAATGTCCTTCTTGTGATGAATAGCAAGGTTCATCAAGGTTGCTTTAGCAAGGCAACCTCGAGAGCATGTCTGTGATGGCAACTTCACTTTCTGCTCTGAAGACGAAAACAGTCTATAAACAGGGCTCAGTCTTAAGCTGGATGGACTCTAGCTCTGAAGGAGCTGGCTGATTCATGTCAGCCATGGGTTTGGACCTTTCTTTGCCTTGCCTTTCCCTGGGTTATCTGAACATAGCAATTTAGCTGTGTCACCAACATTCAGAGGTACCAAGCAGGCTGAGGAAATGGCACTACCCTTATGCAGATAAGGTGAGGTACTTTGGCTTAAGCATGCTGTGGTGCCTTGCTGTAGTCTTCCTGGTTTCGGAGAGATGCCCCAGGAATCCTTCCTCTGTCAGTAATAAGATCTTGTTACTGTAAAAGTCATCTACTGCTGCAACTTTTCATCTATTTCCTCCAAGAATCTTAGTTTATTTTTCAAAGCTATTGAACTAAAAATATGGTGCTGCAATATACAGCCAGGCTTTTTAGTTTAATTTTCTTCCTTGACTGGGTTTTGGTTAGAGTCCTGTATCAACAGTCCTTTGTTTAAAATAAAGACATTCTGAAACTGTCTGGTCTACTCACAATGCTCTTTTCAACCCTTCAGCTGATAAGATTCTCCAGATATCTCTCTTCTGGCACTTTATGTCTGATGGAGGAAGTATCCAAAGATTGGTGAAAAGCTGCAGACACCCTGGTGCAAAATAAAAGAACCTTCGTACCATCTCAATCAATGGAGCTGGAGTGTTCTCCAGATACTCTGGACATATTTCTGGTAAGGTTCATAAACTGAGACTATCCAAAGCTTGCCCCAGAGAATATACCATATCTGCATGCCCCTGTTATTTCTCATCTATTTAGGCCTGTAAGTTATCATTGAACGTGCATTGTTAGGTCCTCATGGCAGATTCAGATGCTCTTCAGAGCTTTGAAGCTTTGTCCAGCCAGGGCTTCTTTTAAGCCTGCTGCTTATTTGGTAATATACAGGCCAACCAGATAATTTTTGAAGAGCAGACAAACATGCAATTTTTATCATGCTAGTACATTCTCTTGCTTCTGTATCTTTGCTTCACTTGGAAATGAAGACAGTGTAATTACCTAACAATTATCTTGTCAGCTTGTAGCAGAATGTGAAATTTGGGAAGGGAATGAGAGCGCATCTAAACACCGGTATCCTGTGATGTGGTGTTCATTTACTTTCCATACTGATTTTGGGACTGGGTAATGAGGTAGATGTGTGTGGTTAAGCTAAATGGCCCAGTGGTTGCCCAGAGCACAGGAGACTTATTGGCCATGTAAAGCCTCCATGTACCTGTGCATTGTTGCAGTGTGGGCACAGACTTCCTCCACTGCATGGAATGGAGTGGCCCCTACCAGCATTTTCTGGTAATTTGACAGCCATGGGAGGTGGGGTGGCATCATGTTTTTGCCTGGTGGAAGAAGGGGCAGTGTCTTCTCCATGGGGCCACTGAGGCAGCATGCCTCTAAGTGTATGCCCAGACTGTCCATCCTTCTTCTCTGTCAGTCCTGGTTATGTTGCAAGGTGAAGAGGATACAATAGTACATGAAGACCAGTTCCCATTTTTCAGCCCTTCATTTTTGTTTCTTGCCTGTAGATATCTTCTGGAGCCTCCCTTAAACACAGGGACACCAGCTGAGCTAAATTATGATTATTTGCCATTGTAGACAGCCATGTTAAACTGATTTGTACATATTTGGACAAGAAGTGGTGCTTGCAAGGATTAAATCTCAGAAAGGAATGACACTTCATATTGTTGAATCAGGAAATTCTTTTTGGCAAACCTTTGACTGGTAGGTATTCTCCTGTCTGTCAGGAAATACTCATCCCTTTCCTGATGGAGAGGGCTCTGGGAGTGTGACAGTCCTAACCTCACACAGAGGTACTTTTATAACCACTGTGGCCACAAATTCCAGCTGTTCTGTGCTGGTAAGACCTAGCCACAAAGCAGACTTAGTTTTCACTCTGATCAGTTTACAGCTTTTTCCCTCCTGACTTTGCATAGCTCGAGAGACATCTTAGCAAGTATACCAGTCAACACAGAGAGGAGCATGAGAAGTGACTTTCAGCTGACAGACTCTGATGGGCCCTCATCTGGTATCAATACTCTTGAAGACTTTTCAAAACAAATGCTGTTTCTGTCAATGCAACTCTTTAACACTTTGGCATTTCAAGGTCTATGCCTCCTGCCTCTAGTCGGTAGTGTGGGATTTTAGAGATTAGAAATCATATTATGAGTTGCTAAGTGGTTTGCTTTTTAAAGTCAGCTGCAAGTTAAGATATATCTTGGCAGAAGCATGCAGTAAATGGGCCAGTCTTTCAAATACAATCCAGGCTGCCTGTTGCTAAGGACTTATCATTCTGGTGTAGGCAGTCAGGTTGCATTGCTGAATGCTTTGTATGGCAGGAGTGGTATAAGGATAGTCTCGGAGGTACTGAAATGTGCTTGACAATTGGTATGGCTTTTTGATTTTTCTTTTGTGTCATGCAATGTGGTGAATATTGCAACAAATTAGATTTGGTTTTGCACTGTTTTTTTAAGAATAGAGCATTATTCTTTACCATTATACATGTTCTTGAGACCTTGACCTTTTACATTGCTGTGAATACTGTGAACATTTGCAAGGCTTTCTGTTTAATTGCTATGAAAAGAGAGTTAAGGATGTTGAGTGCAGGTTTCATAGGTTGAAAGAAAAAATCACTTGTGTCCTTAGAACAGGAATGGTATGTTGCTCTTAATCGAGTCCATGCTAGGGCTGGAAGCCTGGGATTCACAAGGTGTGGGAGAAACCCAGTGAAAGACAGAGATCAATGGCAAAATATTATGCACACAACACAACTCTCCTGCACTGCCCATCACCAGGGAGATTGGGATGGGCTGTGTGTAAACTGTGGTGAAAGCTAAGGAAGCTTAAACTGGGAAGTGAGGAGGAAAGGTTAAGGGTTTAATAGTTTTCTTCTTTCTTATTAAGTCAGTGACTTACGTGCAGTAACTTAAGTAAAAATCCCCCAAGTGAAGGCTAGTTAGCAGCAGGAAGCATGCTATTGGACATTTGGACTGTAAGTGTTTCAACTGTTATATCTTGAAGGGCTAGTGGGTGTGAAAAATGAGTAAGTGTGTCAGAAATAGTTTGAAGGTACCTGAACAAGATCCTTAGAGCTGGGAAGATGAATAGGAAAGAATGTGTGTTAACTTTATTGTGGTCGATGTAGTCTTCACAAATTTCAACCCTCATCCAGTGGGCTAGACTGTATGGATGAATTTTATAATGATATGAATTCATGCTTTTAAAAACCTCATTCCCTGGTCCTGCAACCAATGTAACCAAGCCGCAGCATTTTGAATATATATGTATTATATATGCTACCCCTTGCTCCTGTGGGCTGTGGGGTTATTTGAGTTAACATATGCTGAGTACTTGCTACAAATTTAATACCTTTTTCTTGCAAAACACAAAGCTAAGAATACAATAGATTTTAAGATTTATTTACTATACTCTAGCATACAAAGCAGATGATGACAACAGTAGAAGTAAAGATTATTACCACTGCTGGAGGTACCAATAGGTTCATGACTCAAATAGCTGCAGGGCTTTTTCCACATGTAAAATGTGTGGTGAAGAGCGTTCTTTTGATGCAACACAGGTATTTCTTAACCTGGGCAATAAAATAGTGTACCAAATGGCTTAACTGTTCTGGATGTTTCTCCACATCCTGAACAACATTAACTGAGCCTTCTGTTTTTCCCTGTGTCTGCAATTCCTTATCTCAGTTTTGATAGGTTTTTTGCCCCACTTCATCCTTGTCTTTGTGTTTCTCTCCGTATGACTCCACTGCTACCTCTCCCTCCGCATGTCTCTTGTGTCTGCTGCTTGCTTGTAAATAACTGTGATGGGGCACTGTGTGCTCCTTTTGGGATGTCATGGACAATTACATCAACTTTAGAGGCAGCTGCCACCTGCATAGAGCAGTTCACAGCCCTGCTGAAGTCTGCCACGTGTGTCCACTGTGTCACACATGAGATCATCAGACATTCATGCAAGTGCCAGCTGAGTGCTCATGCAGGAGTAAATTGGGTGCTTGAGCTGTGCCATCATGCATGAATTCAGTGATCATGTGTGACCTGAATGTGCAGTCTTGTGTGAGCAAATGGGGCATCTTGAACCAATTGGATGCCCATGTGTGAGCTAATTGGGTGCTCAAGCATGAATTAATTGTGCCTCCATGCAGGGATTAATTGGGTAATCAAGCATCAATTCACACACAGGACACTCATGCATGAACTAACTGGGCACTCATGCATGAACTACTTGGGTGGTCTGGCATAAATTAATTTGGCACTTGGATGTGAATTAATTGTGCACCCGTGTTTGAGTTCATTGGGCACTTGAAGATGAACCCGTTGGGCCCTCATGCATGAACTGATAGATTGCTCAGGTGTGAATTATTTGAGTGCCCATGCACTCAAACTGTATCAGCACTCATGCACGTATTGATTGGGTGCTCATGCATGAGCTTATTGAACACTCATGCAGGAACTAGCTGGGCATCCCAGTGTGACTTCATGGGATGCTCATGCATGAATGTATTGGTCCCTGCAATGTATACCCTGAGAGGCATAACAATACATGTTCAGGCTGAGAATAATCCCTACGTTCCATAGGGATGAGACTTGAATTTTCTGAAGAGTAGGTGTAGTCGGGCTGTGATAAGCTTGACCCCAGATAATCTAGTCCACCTACTCAAGGGATAGAGCCTGGAATAGCTTCTGAATGAAAATTCCAACTGTGGTGATAACGATGATTACCCCTGTAATTTGGCTCCCTGGAATGGGGCTAGAATTTTACTAAGTGCATATGCACTTGCTTATGATATTAATCCCTTACAGTCTGTTTCACTAGCATAAAAGGTAGGGTTTATGATGGATAAGGTGTTCTGACTGTGCAGGAATGGCACTTAAGGAAGTGGTTTAGTGGTGGACTTGGTAGTGTTAGGTAAATGGTTGGACTCAATGATTTTAAGCATCTTTTTCAACCTAAATGTTTCTATGATATGATTTGTGGGGCAAGGAACAAGATTTTAAAGAGCATTGCTGCAATACTAGTCCCTACTGTCTGTTCCGCAGGGAGGAAGGATGAACTTTATAATTGCTGTACATTATAGTTGTGAAAACGTTGAAAGTAGAGATAGTAATGTTTGTGTATTGAAACATCTCTCAGTATGTGTGTTATGGAGGCAAGGGGTGGAAGATACTGAGATGAAACTCAGTAGGGTTTACTTTGTAGGGTTTACTTTGTTTGTGCATAGGCACCTAACGAGCTCCTGCATGAGTGCCAGTTTAGTCCATGCATGGTATGGACTAATTAACTCATGCATGATCACCCTATTAGTTCATGTCTGATCACACAGTTACTTCACGCATGGGTGCCCAATTAGTGCACACTTTATTGCTCAAATACTTCACGCATGAGCGCCCAATTAGTTCATGCTTGAGAGCCCAATCAAGTTGAACTTGAGAGTCCAATTAGGTATGGATGAGCACACAATTTACTCATGCATGAATGCTTAATTAGTACATGCATGAGTACCCAATGAGTTCATCCCCCAAGTGCACCATGAGTTCTCCCCAGTGCTGCACTGGATGCCCTTGGCAGGGTTTGGCATCCAGGGGTTCCAGCATAGTCAGCATGGAACCCCTGGATGGGTGGCAATGAACTGCTCTTGTACAGGTGGCAGCTGGCTCTGAAACTGAAATGCTGTCCCAAAATGCAAGGCCCTCAGAGGATACCACGGTGCAGACAGCGTGTGGAGATGCTGGAGGAGGCATATGAACACAAAGATTGCAGAGAAGACATATATGAATGAGGATGCTCCATACCCAAGGGATGCACTTCTGGATCACTGCAGCCCAAAGACAACATACAGCAGGGCAAGGAGACTTTGGATGTGGCCATGGGTGACCTATGCCAGCAGAGTGACACTGGGAAGCCAGAGGGGTGGAAGACGCCTAGCAAGACACATGAAGGAGTGGCAGACAGAAGAAACTTTTGTGTACACAACCCCAACTTCCTGAATTGCCCACTAGATCAATGAGATGATTGGTGCAAAGCAAGTGTAACTTGTGGTGCAAATAAGAGTAGCTCAGTTTAGGAAGGTATGTTTAGCTAAAGTGGAGTCTAGGAAAGGGTGAGAAAAGGTGCTTTCTTAAGTGCTTAATTTCTTGTATTTTATTCTTTCTCAATGCTTGAGCCTGATTAGAAAGTAATTTGTGTTAACTTCCTAAAAATTGTTCCCCCGGTAGAGGCAGTTTTGTGCAGTACAGTGATTAGTGGAGAATGAAGGCAGCACACAAATCTGGCATGGCCTGGGGCTTTGAGACCTAGGAAGGAATATTGACTGTGATATTGGAAATTTGGGGTACTGTGGTATATGTCCATGTCTGGAGAGGTAGGTGCAAACAGTCTGTAAGCAGGTAGGAAATGAAGAGTTCAAGGCTAATGGAACAAGGTCCTGAGGGAAGGTGACTGGGACAGGATAGGATGGGGTCAGCTTTGAGGCCCTGCTCCAGTGACTTACAGTCAGGGATTTAGAAGTGCCATCCATGGAAAGTCTGGGTGCCTGGGAAACTCCAGGAAAGCTGCTGGGCTGTGGGATTTGGAGGGACAGACTGTGTCCTCTAAGCAGATCTACAGAGACCCCAGAAACGCACAGCAGACGTAGGAAGTTGAGCTGAAGGTCTCTTTTTGTAAAATAAAAGAAGCCTGCTAAAAGAAGTGTTTACAAGCGCTCAGTGCAGAAGGGAGGTTCTTGTTCATTATGAGCAGCGCTTGTAGTGCTGTGCTGGGCTAAGTGTTCACCACACAGGGCTTATTCCTACTGCCTGGTCCATGAGGCTAAGAGTAGAGTTTGTAATTAGTGTATTTTAAGCTTGTGATGATGTTGAAAGTAGAGTTTAGAATGGACAGATGTTGAAACAGTTCCTATGTGCTTTTCACAGAAGCCAAGGGTAGAATGTATAGGGCAGAAATTGCAAGCTTTTCTGTATTCACACGTGCACGCCCAACTTGTTCACGCATGAGTGCCTGATGAGATCACGCCTGAGTGCCGCATCAGCTCTTGCTTGAGCACACAATTAGCTCCTGCTTGCACGCCCAGTGAATTCATGCATCAGTGCCCAACCGATTCATGCATGAGAACCCAATTTCTTCATGCTTGCATGCCCAATTAATTTTTGCATGAGTGCCCAATTAATTTGATAAGAGTTCAGAGAAGTGCTGCTGCTGGGAACCCTGAAACTGAAGCCAGATGCAAATTAAACCACACCCCTTAAAGGACGCTTGGACAAATTAATCTGAGAAACCAGTCCCGTGGTTTGAATTGAAAAGAAATGAAAACCAGCTCTCATTCTACACCTGGGTATAATTAGTACCACATTAACTTGGATCCTTTTTTAGGACCCAGAAAACATCTGTGTGGGATGCTGGCTTTCTCAATTCAGAGTTCTGGCCTTTCTGTTTCCATATGAGGTTTTTGTTTTGTTTTGTGTACTCATTGTTTAGATATAATTTTGTATCATATAGCTTCCTCAGCCAGCATGAAATATCCATGAAAACAAAGATATTTTAAAGGAAGGAGTGAAGTTAAACCAGCAGAAAAATTCAAGAACACAGGGCAGTTCCCAGCCTATTTCAGTAGGAAGGAGAAGTGATGCATTCTTACTGCCAACGGTTACTGCAAAAGGCTGTGCATTAGCAATGCCTGGGCATAGTCTTTAGAAAACTGAAGTATTTTTGTTAGTGAAGACCTAGAGGAAGAGAATACAAAGATCTTTTCTGTTTTTACTTGGGTGGTGTTATCCTTCTGCTTTTCATTTTTCATGACTTTTGTGATGATGACAGTTCCATCACCTAATTTCTATTTCTTGGTGGGCTCTGTTCTCTCATCATCGTCTTCTCTCTGCTGGGTGGTGTACTTCCTCAGCTAATGTCAGAGCAGCAAAATTGTCTGTGGAGGTCAGCGTAGCAGCTGATAATAGTTCTGTCCCCTCAGCCAGCAGATGTTTGCTTTGGGAGTTTGGAGCACTAAAGAGGGTGTTTCTTTTGTTTTTATACTCACCTGTAGATGCTTCTAATCTGACCTTTCTTATCTTGGCAGTGTCCTTACAGAAGTTTTAACTAGTATCTGCAGTAGCTTGTAGTGGTAAACATGAAAGCGTTTTCACCCAAAAGGCGTTTCACACCTTTTGAATCTATCGTTCCTGAGAATTGGGCCGAACCTTGTTGTGACATATTTAACCAGACTGCAGCTTGGGACCCCAAAAACTGCAAGTCTGGGACAGAAAACAAGCATCTTTCATCTTAATTTGACTGGGAAATGAACAGGAGACCATAAACTTGTCTGTCTGCCACTTTTTTACTTGCTCTTTACATAATACCTGATAATACTTGGATGTACCTGATACGTGCAAGAATTGTGTATTTGGACTCCATAATTCAGTGGCTTTTTTACTGATTTTGAATCATTCTTTCTAAAAGTGGAAGCTACTCTTGTTCCATCTGTGGTACCTGTTCAAGTAAAACGAACTCCCTGACATGGCTCACTTGTCACTGGTTTCAGCATTTGGATCATATAAGATTTTTTTTCCAATCACAGAGAAACTGTTACTGATTTTTTTTTTTTTTTTTTTTTTTTGTTTTAATGGTAGACCAAGGGGAAAAAGAAGGCAGAAATATCAGACATGCTTGGGCATCTCCTGATGTGGTTTAATATTCTGGTTTCTCCACCTTAAGTTGGAAGAATGACAAGATAGAGCTGTTTGGGCTTGAAGATGCAGAGGGTAAATCTCCCTTGGGGCCTAGTTATCCTGTTCCTATTTACCTTGAACTCTCTGGGTGGTGTCCCTGATTTAGAGCATATTTAGCAGGTGCAACACGACTGAAGTGAGGCAACATAACAACAAACTATGTAGGAGTAGAGAAGAGCCAGTGTTTAAAAAGGAGGCATGAAATGGGTTATTGCACACAGAACAAAGTAGAGGCATTTGCAGACTCCAGAAGTCTTTTGGAAAGTGTTTCTGGTATCACTTCTATTTAATTTTAACCTGGAAGCAGAGGGATATATTGGTGCATTTGTGCTTCTTCCCAACAGGAAGGTGCCTACTTAAACTGGCATAGATCTCTTTTGAAGCATTTACTCCCAGTGTCACCTAATGGGAGATTTGGTGATGCAGACTTAGGGACAGAGCTGAATTTAAAGCTTAGCAGCATCAGCTCAGAGAACCGGGAGGAAAAACTCTTCTGCAGGGCCTTGAGGGCTCTGTGCAGTGTTCATGCTGTGTCTGGCAGATAACCAAGAAGCTTCCCATCAGAATGCCAGAGCTGCACTGCCCTCTTGGGCATGAAGTTAGTGCCAACATAAACTAAATGGAAGGAAAATATATTAAGTAAATATGAATGATTCCAAGGCATCTTTTCATCATGGACTGATATGCCTTTGATGCCTGATATTAATTTGCAATGTGGTGACTGGGTGGCAAAATGCTCTGCTGCCCACACATTGAACTGTGAGGTCTAGAGAGTGTGGGAAGAAAAAAAACCAAGAGGGAAAAGTCCATTATAATTTCAGACAGTAAAAATTTTATTGCACCTTTTACACTTTTCAGGGGATGAAAGTAATTTTAAATTGGACTGTGCAAACTGCTGCCTCCTGAAGACAGATGTGGATTCATAGTTAGTTTCCTCCCTGCCCCCTAAAGTTTAACAAGAATGGAGGATGTGAAGGTCTTAGAAGCCTTCCCTCTGCCTTTTGCTCTAGCTCCTCTTCCTGAAGTGACTTAGGATGTAGATGAGCTGGCTTTTGAACACTAAAGAAAATTAGAAAATATTTGCAACCTGTGGTTGCAGAGAAGAGGTTGCATTTCCGAGGTTTGAGAACTTATTTTCCTCAGGTGATATGTGACCTTTAAATTTAGCTGTAACAGACTTTGGTTTTGTCTTCAGCAATTTTTCTTTTCCTCTGGCTCAGTCTTGACGGAGTTTACACTGAATAGCAGAGGAGCAGACAGGCTGGTCCATAACACCCTTCTTTCTATCTCCTGTTCTTTTCTGTGAGTAGCAGTGAGAGACAACTGATGCAGGACCTGAGCCATTGAAGTTGTCAGACCTGGGCACAGGTCTCTTGTAGGAGTTCATCTGGCTAGGTTAGAGTTTACCTGACACAGTCCAAGGCAGCTCCTTCACTTATAAGAGCTCTTGTGAAGAAAGCTGGAAGCGATGGCTCTTTCCTTTGGGAGCTGCTGTAAAGTTGAGGCTTAACTGCTGGCCCTACCCATGCTCCATCACAGACTTGCAGCAGCTATGTCTGCTGTGGTGGGCTCATACTGACTCTGCTCTGACCTGGAGCCAAGCCTGCTGTCTGGCATTCCTGGCTTGACATCAGATGTGCCCCAGCACTGCAGATTTGCTGTGTGATCACTGGTCTGTGTCTGACTGATCACTGCCTCTTGCCCTCATCTTGACCTGGACCTGCCAATTTCTGCCCCAGCTCTGTGTTGGTGAGGGCAGTGCTGGAACCTCCTTTGTTCCCAGCTTCCTGTGCCTTGCAGAGCCCCCTGCCCTCACTGCTCCCTGACAGTTAGCAAAGGTGGGGACCTGTGGTAAAGCTTCAGCTGAGAAATGGTGCCCAAGGAAATGAAGGGCAGGTCCTTGCTTCTGGCTTTCTTCACAGCAGCTCTTATCAGTGACAGAGCTGATCTTGAACTCAGCCAGCTAAATGGTTTGCTTAGCCAGCTAAATCCTAGGAGGGGGATGTGTTCTGGGCCATGAGAATATTCTCATACCTGGCTGAGCACCAGTGTTCCCCTCTGTCTTCTGCAGCACATTGTGGCTGGATGGCTCGGAGGCACTTGCAAGTCTGCATGTTCAATAATCCTGCTCCCCATGTCTTTTGCAGCTGCATATTCCTTGCTCCCTGTCCAGCATTGTATACAGTTCATCCTGTTACTAGGATTTTTGTGGTCCCAGAGCCCCTCTTGCTCTTGTTTCAGTCCTTATTGAAAAGTTTAACAAGCAATATAGCACACTTTTAACTTTATTAACCCAGAGTCATCATGTACTGCCAGAGAGATCCTAGTGAATTCCAAACCCTCAGGCCTGTGACATGCCTCCCAGCCTGTGCCCCACTTGTGTGTAATTTGCTGAGCATGACCCTGCTGAAGTGGAAGTGCAGTGCCCTGTATCTCCCTAGGGCATGAAGCACAATCTCCTGCAGGAGGCTCATGGCTGAAATGTTTATCTTCTGCTTCAGTGCTAAAACTGTTCTGAAGTTAGTTTTGTTCACTGTTTTTTTGGAAAGGGAGAAAAGGGATAAAAGCTGGATAACCAGCAGCTTTTTGATGTAATCTGTGACTGGATTAGGTGCAGCAGGGTCTGGGGATGGGGAGTGCCTCTAATAAATAAGGAGATCACCTCAGCCTGTTTTTCACTTGATATTGCAAACCTGACACTATTCCCTTGAGACCTCCCATCAGTCCAGAAAAATAGCAACTGTCCTTATTTTTTAGTGGATACCCCATCAAATGTGGGTTATGCAGACTGATAGAATTACTTGGTTCCAGTATCAATGATATCTTATTTTTCCTTTCTTGCTTTGTTGATGTATTTATTTGACAGTCAAGTCAAACTTTTTATCTTTTGCACAAGTCCAAATAGGGAAGGGGAGTAAGTCTAAAGAGTATATGTGAGCAAAGTAGATTTATTCTCGCTTATGTGATTGGAAATTGACACAACTTGAATAGGATGCTTTCATCTCTCCTTTCTTCTCTTTCTACCACATGTCCTTAATGCTGCTCCTATTCTAGGTTATATTCCTTAATGCCTCATTTTTCTTAATCAAAACAGCTGTTTTATCATATCCTAATGTATTTTCTGATGCTCTGCAAGACAAGGAGATGACATTTCTCTTCCAAGACTTTTTTTTGTGTTTTATTTCAGCCAGGCATTCAGTACTGGCTGAAAAGGAAATTTGTCAGCCCTGTTAAGGCACAGTTTGAGACAAATCTCAAACTGCAAATGAATTGTTGAATTTGTACCAACAATTCTTTCAGGTTTTGAAGCTTAATTTAGAAGTAGACAAGCCCAGTGAAAAGACTGGTGGTGGAATACTGAGAATTTGGAAGTGAAGAGGACTGGGACATGGTGGTGGGGAATGAGTCTGTCAGATAGGCCTAGTTAAAGTAACTTTAAATGAATTAGGGACAGTGGGGGTAAATTAGTCTGCACTGAACTCCACACAACAACATCTACAGCAGCACCTGAGCTGGGGAGGTCTATAGCTAACTCAGGCACCTCTGCACTACAAGCATACCCTGAGGTAAAGAGAATATAAATAGGGTTGGAAGGCAAGGGACAGAGTGAGCAGCTGATCTGCAGAGGGCGAAGGAGCTGGGATCAAAACTGCTGCTTGTGCTTTGAAAGTCATGAAAAGCCGGAGCCTTAGTTTGCTCACACAGGCACAACTCCTCTGGGCTTCGGGGAGAAAGTGTTTGAGAGGCTCTCAAAGTACATGTGCAGAGCCAGCCTTGTTGTGCTGAAAAACAAGCTCTGATTAACTGTGCACGTGGCAGGAATTTTGCATTGCCACTAAAGCAAGAAAAGTCCTGAAAGATTTCCATGACATTAATTTTAGTTCATTTGAGATAATCCATGTAGAGCTTAAATAATACATGAGATTTATGCCATAGAAGATATGCAGTGTGTCTCAGCCTTAGTGAAAAGAAATTTGCCTTGTTGACACCAACCAGGCAAACCAGCAGACAGGACAGAACTAGTTTTTCATCGGAGTATCGCTGCCTGTTTCTTCTCCTGGCTTTCATCTCTCACTCCTTTTCTTTCCCACTTCCCATTTTTTTTTTGTTGATTGGTGTCACCTCACATGCTTAGGATGTCTGCCTGTCTGCTCAGAGTGTGAACACATTCCTCAGAATGCTGATTTGTTCGTTTCACGCCAGTGTCAAAATGACTTATTAAATTCAGCACCTCCTGATAGTTGGTGCCTGATGTGTTGCTATCCAAACATTAAATGACAATAAGCATATGCAGCCGCTGGGCCTAGCAAACTCATTTACTTTGATAAAAATGTCATGGCAATATGCTTTAAATCACTGTCCTTTTCATCATTGTTAATTGCTAGCTGTAGACCTCTTTCCCCGTGCTTAATGCAAGTGTTAGGATGCTGCTCCTCCTAGTCTGATTAAACATTTTTTTCCTAACTGTAGAAATCTCTTTCAGTGGCAATGTTATTTCATCAAGAGATGGATTTTGCTCTTAATTAGCCAACATGCCACCAGGGATACTTCAGTCATGGGTGTGAAAAAGCCTCCAGCAAAAGATTGTTCCCTGGGATTAAAAAAAACGTGTATCAGTGACTTGGAGATAATTGGCGGCTTTGGTGATGGTACATTGGCTCTAGCAGTGACAATATGTTCTGGTGTAATATCAGTACCTGCTTCTGTCTGCTTTCCAGTTGACTCACTGCAGACTCAACAAGAGCAGTGCTGTGTATAACAATGTATGCCATTGAATGCTGGGGGTGGGGTGCCATTCTCTACATTTTCTGCTGTCACTGGTGAGCTGCACAGCTTTCGCAAGGCACAGGTTTTGTGTTCTCCTCAGCAAAAATGCACCTTCTTCTCTACCCATCCATGATGTCTTGAACCTGATTCTAAGTTTGGACTTGAATGCATCTGTTAATTTCTTGCTACTAGTGATATGTTGAATTTGGACTTTTGCTTCCTTTTTGTCTTTAGGAGCTAGATGCTTCTGTGGCCAAAAAGATTTGATCAACTTAATTCCTGACAATATTTTTCCCAAAATAGTAGGAAAAAAAAGTGTAGAAACAACAACAACAAAAAAAAATAATCCATTGAATCCGTCTGTTTCTAGGGAATATAAGGTTATTTCTTGTGATAAGGTTATTTGCAATGAGAATAGAATTTCAGCCATCTTTGTAAAGATACCCATTTCATACCCAGGGATGACTTTCAAATAAACTGCCTCAGAGCTTGATCAGAAATAATACCTGAAAGATTGATTCAGCCCAGTGCTATTAAAAAAATCTATCCTGAATAGAAATGAGACTTTTATTAATAAAATATTATTATATTTTGTAAACCAGTTCTAAAAAGGGGGGGCAATTGTTTGTGTGTGTGGGAGCAAATCCATGCTGCTTAAGGTGTGGAAGTATGAGAGCATGTCAGTCACATTGCGCTGCTGCTTGAACCTATTTTAACATTTGCAGACTCAACCTAAATTCCTTCAAGAAATCAAACCCAAACAGTCTAATTTGGTATATATGTGCTTGATCCAAAGCTTGCTGAAATCCATGACAAGTTTTGGGATGTGATTCTAATTGTCATGAAGAACTTCCAATTACTTAGTACATTTTCTAAAGAGAGAGAGATACCATTTCATCAGTCAAAGATGTTCTTTTTCAAATGGAATGAGCTCTAATACATCCTTCACGCTGTAAGCCTGTCAAGCTGTAGCAGAAAGATATGTGATCAGGCATTTGGAGGTGCCTGCCTTGTAGCAGCGAAGCAGAGGTCGTTGCTTTGGTGTCAAATGAAGTGAAGAGATGGTTGGACTTTGCAGGGTCTATCTTCTCTGGATAAAAGGCCAGTGACCTTTTCACATCAAGCCTGGATAGAAGGGTCTTGCTAAGGGTGATATGCAAAAGTGTTGGCAAGAAGGCTGGTTCATTGGGGCTGAACCTCCTTTCTCTCACCTTGGGGAAGTAATTTAAGATGTGCCTATAACGTTGCTGTATCTTCACAGGCTGGTGGATCATTCTTTAAAAGCAGAAACACAAAGAGAAGCACTCTGAAATATTGGAGCAATACCTTTCATTTAGAGAAACGCAGACTATTTTTCTTTTGAGCTTTTGGATATTTTGAAGTGTTTTAATTTCAAAATTACCTGTCCATAAGAAGGAGTTAATAAAAAAATGAAACTGAATAGTTTCAGAGTACTACAAAATCTTGTACTGAGCAGAAATACTGAAAGTTTTATTTTGATCTTTGTTTTCCTTTGGTTAGATGCCAAAGAATTAAAAAACAATTGTAATTTTCCTTTCCATCCTCAATCCAGTCACAAAATAAGTATCTTGTTTATGTTATTGCTAGTAGGAAGCCAGTTTTCTATTAACATTATTGAATTATGTCCCACCAGACAATGCTGGCTATAGGCCAATCTTGTAGACCCTTCTGAATGCCTTAGAATAGCTTGAATTACTTCCTTACAAAGAGAAGAAGTTTCATTTGTGTACCTGATACAGTAATTTCCCCTGATGTGGCAGAAAAGAACCACACATGCTTGTGAACTGTTTCAAACACCTTTAACCATTAAAACACCTGTTTTTCTACAGGTAGTTTGTCCATGCCAACAGGTATTCACCACCAAGTCTTTCCACTTGTGTGTGCAAAATTTGGTTTGTAATATGAATAAACCATTGGGTGCTATAATGCAAAGTAATTTTGATCAAGTTTTTACCAGTCAGTGTCAGCCTTGATTACTTCTCTAGATGGACTTGCATTGTGTATGGGCAGGAGATTAGAATTTGCTAAGAGATTGCCTCTGTGTACCTGATATAGTAGTATTACTTACACCTGAAGTGGTAGAAAAGAGCCACTCAGCATCAGTTTCTCTCATGCTCCCCTAATCCATTGTGGATTATTATCAACATCAGTTTGGGAAGGTAATACGATTTTAACACTCTAGCAAAGGGTAGGAAAGGAAAGGAGAAAGCTAGAGACTTCAGGCAGCAGTTGACATCTATCCTGTGTTGTGAACAGTGAGTATTTTTCAAGCTCATGAAAGACCTTATAAAAGGGTAGAACAAGCATGACAAAGGTCTGAAAGACAATAACAAAACAGGATTTTGTGGAAGAGATTCATATTTCTGGAGATAAAGTTGTTTGAGGTTTTTTTTTGTTTTTTGTTTGTATGTCACTCAGGTAGCATAGTAATAGAAACATGCTTTGTTTTCAGTGTTTTGCAGGCCATCCGGGGAAGTAACTGAATATACTTGCTTGGAGAAAGAATAGAAGGCTCAGAGAAGATGTCCAAGTCTGGTAGGATACTGAGATGTGTGTGTGCTTTTGGAAAGTCAACAGTTATCCGACTGCTTGGTTTAAATTGGTGCTGACTGTTGATTAAAAGACCCTGCCTTGTTTGTGGAGAAAATTTAAAATAATCTTGGTTTTGTTTCTTCTCTGGTGTGCAATGGCAAGACAGCAGAATTTTGTGATGATACAGAAATACACAAGGGGCTAATGATCGCTTTTAACCTCCCCTACTACTACCATAGTTTTTAATTTAATTCTTCTCATTCATCAAACTGTTTGGATGTGGCATTTGAGTTGATGGAGGCAAATAGTATAGTGAAATGAAAATACTCATATCAAAGAAGACACTGAAAAGATGTGGAAATTGGGCCGAGTTAGGTTTCCATAGTTAGAATAAGAATCCCTCAAATAAACAGGCAGAAAATTGTTCTCATCTCCGGTGCCTTTGAGTCTGTTAAAGTCAAGTAGAACCGACAGAGCTACTCAGTGTCCCTGTGTCTGAGTTAACAGTGGTACCATTCAGACAACAGACAGAAACTCTTCTGCATACTCTCATGCATGTTTTTAGAAAGAATTCCTCATTATTAGAGCCATAATTAGAGAAATACTCCTAAGAATTTGTTAATGGTGTTGAAAATAACATAATGACACTCCTTTGCACTGTATATTACTTAAGCTGGAAATACTTTTGAATAGAAAGGGATCCCAGGAAAGCTTTCCCAATCAAAGAAAGCAGAGACAGAGATGGTGAGCACTAATAAGAACTATTTGCTGGTTTGATTTTGATGAGTGGTAAAGAGTTAAATGAAACAGGAAAACTGTAAGTTTGTGGCATTGCTGCTGCGTTCTGTATTCTGGTTAAAATCTGTTGTCACAGCTTTATCATCCATGTAATCAGGTGTGATATTGGCTCTGTGTAGCCCCCCCTGCCTGCTTTCTCCCAGTTTACTCTGGGAAGAAGCAGAGAAGTAGGAGAAAGAAAGGGAACAGAAGCGTTTACTTGGTCTGAAGTGCTGTTAAAAGGACATCTATGGGCCACTTATTTCATGTGGTTTCATTCTGTAAATGCCACTTGAACTAAAATATTCCCTTTCATCTTTCTGACAGAAAGATGACACAGTAATTCTTTGTGAAAATGTAGATGATATGCTGCAGTAGTTACAGTGAGTTAGGATTAAGTGGCAAATGCCTACCCTTAAAGGCTTAATTAAAGACACAATAGCTCTGGGAGGTCATTATCCTAATTACAGTGCTGCCTATATTGTTGTAACCGAGTACATGGTTGTAGTGTCATGTTATCTCTACACAGCATCCTGGTTTGATGAGGCAGCTATTGCATACATTCCATGGACTGTGATTTGCATGAGATTTTTGCTAGCCTGTTTAAGCTTGAAAATCTGATTCAGGGCTCAGTTTATTTTTAGGAGTTTTAGATTTTTTTAAATTTTTTTTTTTTTTTACCCCCATGTGCTGGAGGAAAATTGGGCTCTCTGGCTTTGGTTGCAACCTGGAGAAATTAATGAAAGGGCTGAAACATGACATTTGCCTTAATGTTCTCCGTGTTTACAGAGATTAAGAAGAAATAATGGTTTTTATCCAAATTTAATCAACAGATAGTTTGAAGAGTGGATCCACAACAGAGGAAACCTATGGGCCTGTATGAAATTAACTCTTAATGTTATAGAATGCAAGAATAATTTTCAGTAGTGTATTTGAGGCTTGTCTGACATATTTACCTTTCCTAGAGGTGAGATTTTTCCCTACAGTATCTTTCCAGTTTTATATTAAAGCCCTGAAGCAGCATGACTGTGGTTGCTTACCATGAGACAGAACTCCACAATTGACTAATCCCATGCCTGGAAGCATGTTAATCTGACTATTTGGGAAGGGGATTGCAGTGATAGAAAACAAAGCAAGGTTAAAGACAGTGTGGGTACTACTCTGAGTGGAGTTAGGGCAAGAAAGATCTCAGAGAGCACTCTCTTGCAAGATTAGGCTTGTGTGGACAGCCAAAATGATAGCTTAGTTTCCCATGTTTGTGGGATGAAATCCAAGTAAGTTTAGATCAGAGTGGAAAGAAGATGTTATTCTTTTATTGAGACATCTTCTCTGGGAGGACTGAAAAAAAGATGAAACTAAGTACCCAGCCATTCAATTGCCTTCTCTAAATGCTGAAATTTAATTGTTAAATTTTAAAAAAATCTCTGAGTATTCTAGCAGGGCTTGCAAAATGGAATGTAGTCAACAAGAGAGATGGAATTACCCCAGAGGATAGATGCCTTTGCTTTGGGAGGTGGGAGGCTGAACTTCAGATCACCTCATGTGTAAAAGTAGCTATTTGAATGCTTCCAGTATGTGGCAGTATCTTATCTCTGAGGTTATTGTCCAAGAGTTGGTCGCAACTCTAACTTTCCTTGGTTTATATTGCAAGCACCTAACAACAAAAACAAAAGCTCTTTTTACATTCTATCTTAGGGTAGGATTTGCCTCATTTTATCTGTCTTTAAAATGTAGTTTGTTGTTAAGAACAAATCAGGCATAAATTAATTTTTATCCATTTTAATCTATGTGTAGGTTGTGCAGGTTCTAGTCTCGTTATTTTAATTCCTTTGTTCCCTGACCACTTCTCTGTTCCTCTTAATTAATAACTATCCTTATATCACACCAGCAAATGAATGTAATGGTCCTGGACCTGAGCTGTATAGCATGAGGATTATCAGTTTTGTGCTCTCTGCTGGGATATTGTATGCTACAAAATACTGGCTTGACTTTTATGCATTCACTAACATTGCTTTTCCAACTCTCTGCTTTCTATTGCTTAAGCTGAGATGGTCTTATTAGTCTTTCTTGGGTTTCTTCTCTCTAGGATACAGGTAATTTTTTAGATTGTTCCCTCTGAAGTCTTCAGCCTTACCTTGTCAAGGTTTCTAGATCCACAGTAATGTAGACATAAAATAAACATTTGCTTTTTGAAGAGATTCTTTAATTCATTGAACTGTGTTCCTCTACTGGAAATAACTCTTTTGATAATGTCTTTTTTTTTTTTTTTTCCTGTGCTGCTTTATTTCAGGGATAAATCCATTCCTCTGTAAGAGTGGGAAGGTACTAAATTCTTGTGAAAGACAGGTTTGTTAATCTTGAAATAATAGTATCTATCAAAAGATGGGTGCTGAAAGAATTATAAATTCCTCTGATCAGCCCAGCTGAATCTGGTGCTGAGCTCTGTATACCTGAATTCATGAGTAAAATTCTAGCTGTGGTGTCCATTCAGGACATATCCATTTTAATGAGACTGCTGTGCAAGAAATTAAAGTTATGTGCCTCTGCTGGAAGGAAAGCTGCCTGTATGTGCTGCAGTAGGATGCTGGCAGAGAAAATTTAAGTGTCTTTTCCCAGTTGTTTTTTTCTTCCTCTCTCCTTATCTTTTCTCATGTCTGCTATGTGAGAAGTAGCTGAACAAACAGAAACTCTGAGCTTAAACAGAAACTGATGAGGTTGTTCTCATACCACTAGTTTATTATTACCCCTGACTATTACACTATTGATATTATTGGCCTATACTAAAATTAAGGGATGTGCTTAAGAGTACGGTTTGTTCAACCAGGGAACAGAGGGATGCAGTTGCATCCATCTACTAAGTCTCTACTTTTATGTGGAGTGATTGTTTTTAAAAATAATGTTTAAGCTTCTTGGGCTTTCAGCTCACAGCATCTACTGCCAGCACTGTCAGGATCTCTAAGGCTGAGCTGGCTGCACCCTGGCAAGCAGAGCAGTGGGAGAGGAGATCACCACTGGCAATGGTGCTTAGTTTGAGCCTGGGAAGTATTGCTTGCTCTGAAAGTGCTGGAGATTTGAAACTTGGGAAAAAAATCTATTCTGCAAGTTATTTTGATTTTTATTCCCTCCCCCTTCCCCCCACTCCTGATGCTTTTCTTTTTCTTTAATGAAACTCTTTCAAGGCTTTTCAGTTTCTAAAAATTGGGGAGGGTAAGACTCATTTACATTTATTAGTTGTTGGCAGCAAGAGATAAAGGAGGAGAAAAAAAAGAGGAGCACAAGCTAGAAGATGAAAATATTTTTTTTGTATAAGGGAAGTGCTGTCCCAAATCCTCATTAAACATGTGTTTTCCATGGGTAGGTATTTTTTTATGAAAAGAAAAAATTATTTGTTGAAAAGTTGGGAGAGCACTGAATAGCTCTAATTGAGTGCTCCACTTGATTGCTGACATATGTTTGGGAGAATGAAGTACATGCTCCTTGCTGGCCAGGACAGCCTCTTTGATGTTAGCCAAAACCTAACTGGGCTACTGTTGTCCCTTGCTATTTTCATAATCAGAGAACAGGAATAGGCCAAAGGAGCACACATGAGTTCCAAATATGATATCTGTATTTGCTGAGCATTTGCAAACATATGAATCCTCATGGCATAGATATGACTCTCAGGATTGGCATCTGGCAGTTTTTCAAAATATGAGGGGAGCACTGCTAGATGATCTAAAAGCTGTAGCAAAGGATACTTCATTTCTGTTCTTTATAGTGTTTGATAGTTTTAAGTATCTGGTAGGTATTTCTGATGTGTGCCAGGAGTTATTCTGTTGGATATAGTGCATTTATACTCTTACAAAACTCTTAAAAACCCCTCTCTGTTCTTATGCTGGCGCTGTATAAAAGCCAGGGCAGACCTTATCAATTTCTGTTCTCTGTGATGCTTTGTAGGTCACATTGCATCACTCTACTTGGCAGAAAAGGCAAGTTCAGTGGGAAGCAAGAATGAATATTTAGCTGGTAGTACACCCTTGCTGCAATTTTTTTTTTATTGTTCAGGTATTGTCTTGAAATGTAGTTTTTGCACACTGCCTAAGTCTAAATTCTTCTTGTGACTTTTCCACCTATTTGTATTCAGACTTTGCCATTTTCTAGATTGGTTTATGTGTTTCATGACACATAAATCACAGGTTGCATTGAGGAAACCTTCCTCAAAAATATTTCGGTCTTCAATATTTGTAAGGCAAAAAGAATGTCTGGATGTTAGCCATGGAAATATTTTTTTCTCTTTTTAGAAATATGCCCCTTTTTCATAATTCTGAGTAAATAGGCTGGGATTTCACAGTAGCTTGAGTGCATCCAAGACCCAGATTTGTTTGAAGCCATAATGAGCCTGATTAAAAGATTTTTTTGGTGCTAAAAATGTTGCTTGAATTCACTGAACAAAGCCAATTGAGAAGTCAGCTGTTGCTTCAACCTCATATGTGTGTCAGATGCTAGAGGAGAACAAAGTTGACATTCCCACAGAATAGAGCTCCAGGGGGATCTCAAGGAAGTGTTGCCAAGTAAGAGGCTCCTTCACTGAATGCTTCCACTCTGCCTCATGAATCCAGAGCAAAACATTTGGATACAGAAACACTTGTCTCATGACAAAAATCCCAAGTTTCTTCTAGAGTATTTACTCAAGTCAATGGCCTTTGAATTCCAAGTGCAATTGTGTGTTTATATTCATGCCATGTCCTGCAGATCTCCATCTGCTTGTAAACCCTTCCAGAGAGAGTGAGAATTGGAATTTCTGGAGAAATTACTTTTGGAAATAAATCCTGTCCTCCAAATACTTCACCAGTGTCTGCTCCCAGTTAGTGCATCTCAGTTGAGCTCCAATTGCTCAAATCAAATTTTAAAAAAAAGAGTAGGTGAAAACAATCAATATATAGTCTGGTGTAAATGCTATTGCTAATGCCAGTAGTGTGCATTAGAGAACTATGAAATTCCAGATATGCAAAATCAGGAGCTTCCTATGCAAATGAAAGGCTATTGGAGCTGGGCCATATGTTTTCAAAGCCAGAGATGCAAAATAGGTATCATATTAGGTAGCTCTGCACTTTCTTCCATTAGTGGGCCACTTTTTTGTTGTCTTCCTTGTCAGATAACTTTCCCAAACATGTTTACCTGGCCAAACCATTCCACCACCCTGATGGGGCTGTGTCAGCTGCTTTAGCCTCTCATTCAAACTCCTCCTCCTACGCTGCTATTGCTACTGACCTTCCTGTGGCCCAGTGTCACACATCCTCAGTGCTCTGGATGCAAGATGAGCTGCTCTCAGTGTCTGCAGAAGCCACTAGCAGGGCCAGCTTATCCCTTCTTGCCTCTGGCTCCATAGTGTTTTGAGACTTGGGACAAATAATTTTGCTTTTAAGTAGTTTCACTGCTTGTCCTTATATCAGCTCCTTGTCTAATTATTTTTCCAGTGCCTGTCATGCTGTTTTCATCGGAAGGATGTTTCTTCCAGTAAGACTAGCCTTTGGACTCATAATTTTTTAAGTCTGATATCTATCAGCACTCCATCCATTCAAATTCATTGTGATTTCTCTGCAAGTTTTTTTTTTTTTTTTTTTTTTTTTTCCCTTTTCCTAATTTTCCTCTCAGTTAGTCCTATGCAAACACACACTTAAGTTTGTTACACATTCCATGTGATGGCTTCCTAAATTGAACTGCTATTTCTAAGTAGCAAACTCCACAGTACTGCCCTCACCCAGACACTCAGGCTGCCAGTGATATCTCCTGCATGCTTTATAAAACTCATTGTAGATCTAAGCTTCTCTGGTAAAGCTTGAAAAGGGACTAGTGTTTGAAGTGTTTTGTTGGGGTGTGCAGTTGTGGGAAGATGTTAAGTGACTATGCAGGGCTCTGACCCAGTTATATAATTTTTAGTACTATCTTCTTATGGAAACAGAATTTTGACTGTACTTTGGAGAAAAGCTACTTTGTACTTGATATGTCTTCTTACTCCATTGTTACTTGCTGTCAAAATAAGTACAAGGAATATTGGGCAGTCAATTTTTGGAGGATGCTACATAAAATTATTTTATGCAGCAAAATGAAAACTAACCCCCAGATTTTGTTTATCCCACCATTCTGCCTGGATGCTCATTATCAGACTTTTTCAACTATGCCAAAAACCATCCTGTGTGTGAAGAGTCATTTCTGAAAAATCAGGATATCACAATTTACCCGTCAGGACTAAATGAGGGGGTTTAATGAATTCCAACACAAAAATTCCTAGGGTGGTTGTACTAACAGCAAGTTGCTTTAAAAGGACTATTTTCCTCTACAGGGATTTCAGTAAAGAGACTATGTTTATTTTTTCAGTGGAAAATTGATTGTAACTAAGAGGATACTTGGCTTGAAAGTGGGGAATTATCATATCATATGATTAAATGAAAGCTTACCTTGTTATAAGGTAACTAGACATATCCCAATAGAATTGAGACAATGTTTGATTAAGCCAGATTTTCCTACTTTAAATTCAAGGAACAAATTAAAGAATAATTGAGATCCTTTTCAGATCTTTTATACGCTGAATATATAAAGCTGCAGCTCCAGGTGGCAAAGCAATTAGCTGATGAATAAAATCAACCACACTGTCATTCGTCAGATGTTTAAATTCTATAAGCCAGATAAATTAATGTGTTCCTTAAGCCAAATAAACGGTCACGCTCTTCATGTTACCACTGAGTTCCCCTGGGAATGGGCTTGGGAACATGTTGATAGAAAATCTAGGAGCTGTCTCATCAGAAGGGTCATAATTAAGTTGGCTGGTTTTGTATGTCTGAAATAAATGTTCCCTTTCATTGAAAAGACGACTGTAGTGATGTTCTGTGCTTTATCAAATGGGAGGATGAGAGTGGAAGGAGAAGAATTCAAATCTGAAGATTTGTGCCTCTTGCTGAAGATGGGATTTTGACCTCTGAGCTTCTGGTTAAGGACTGGGAATGGCACAATCTGTAGCATAGTTTCATTTGCTTGTGCTAGTGCTCAGTTTGGCTTTAGAGTTACATTGGGGCAATCAAGTGAGACCAATTAATCTAAGAGGACCTATTTGTCTATCAGCAGCTGAACTGGAATTGTGTTTTTTAATTTTAGCTTAATAAAATAAATTATATATTTATATATCAATAAATATTAATTATATTTAATTAATATTTATATTAATTTATATTGCATTTATATTAATTTTAGCTTTATAGCCTTTTAGTTTAGAATGTGGGATTGTACTGTAAAAGTGTTTCCCCTTGTGCTGAGGACATCTGCAACGTTATATGGCTGCTCAGACTGTTTGATAGTCAGTGTCCAGCCAACAGAGGCATAACCTGAGCCCAGTTTAAAGTCTGCAAACTTGAAATTAAAAAGCTGGCAGGCAGAAATCACCTCTTTCTATATAGACCTGCTGTTGCAGGTGATTTTGCAAGTACTTAACTCTAGAGCTTTGGTAATAGGAAGGGGGTAGACTATACAATATATGATGAGCCTATAGACAGAGAAAATGCAAACTCTTGACTGTTTTGATGTTTATCTTCTTGGGTTGGTTCTTCAGGTGATTGATAACACAAGTACCATTGAATGAGTGATAATTGGGTAAAGGCAATCTTGCACTGCAGACTTACTCACCTTTAGTGAAATACTGCTCCTCAGAGTGATAGCTCAGCGTTGGTGTGCCTGTCTGCAACAGTGTCAGGACACTTGATACATGGTTTGAGGCATGAACTGTTGTTTGGGGGTGTATGTGTGCTTTCCCTGCCTATTTTATAACCTGACAACTGGTTTATAACTAACAGCAAGTGCTGCTGTTCCTTAAAACTCTTCCTTATTCTCTTCTTAAGAAAAAAATAATTAAAAACTGTAAAAAATTTGCTCTGAAATGGAATATACATTCTATTCTGCTTGAGTTTTGCTCAAGCAGTGCTTTTATGTAACCTGAGGAAGTTTTTGACTGCTTCTGATTTTCAGACACTTAAAACCAAAAAATAATGGAAGAGTTATTCTCTCCCTAGGATTTAAGAAAACCTGGAAATGCACTACTGAGTGCATAACTGCATGATAAAGCAGCTGTCATAAATAACTTGAGGCAGAATGGGTGGCTGTTTGAAGGCCATTGAGGCCCAGCAGTGGAAACAGATAGAAACGGACATTGATGTGATCTTTCATACCTGTTTGATGGGTTTTGGTTCTTTAAGAGTGAGTGAAGATCATCAATCTGCATTTGAAATTATATTTTAAAAATTCTATTTAAACATCTAGTACTCCAGGCAACTAAAAGTATCTGTAGGAGGTATTTATTTTGAGAATAGTGAAATGCTGGCAATCAGTGTAGAACCGCAAGTGTTGACAGACTTTATTTATGGGTGCATTTCACAGAAATTTGGTAGAAATTTCAGTGAACTTGTCAGTTCAGCATCTGCTTTATGCAGCTCAGAGTGACACTCAAGTCTCAGAACTTGCAGTGGAAACATTTATGTCCTGTGACAGGGAGAAAAGGGAGATTAAAACCATTTGGGCTGGTCGGCAAAGGGAGTGATAAGCAGAAAATCCTGCAGAAAATCTCTTGATGCAGAGGTTACTTGAGTAGTCTACTTTCTTTGTGGGCATTTTATAAAGAAACATTTATTCTGACGTCTTATGCATGCAGCGCTTTATACCCAGTGGGATTTGCTGTGCAGACTTTGGTGTGTACCAGAAGTCTTTCTCTTGAAATTAATTTCTGGAGAGAGGGTTCAATTTCTGCTTTGTCCTTTTTTGTTTTTTTTTTTTGGTTTTTTTTTTTTTTTTTTTTTTTTTTTTTTTTTTTCTTTTCTGGGACTTGGAAACTATAAGGGAAGATGAAGTAGGTTATTGGAGCAACATGCATTTTTTTAAATTTCTGATCAATTGAGAAAGCAGGAAAAGCTCTCAGATCAAGCCATTTTTGTTGCTCAGCCTAGAGCAGTGAGTGTCCTGGGGAAACAGCTTTACCAGCCTGCCCATAACATCTGACAAAACTAAGGAAGAGACTTCTTCTGATCTAAAGCTCTGAAGAATGGGGTCTTCCAACTGCACTTGTGGCAGCAAGTCAACTGTCAATTGTGGCAGCAACTTAATGTGCCTTGTGCTCACCAAGAGGGAGCTGAGGGTGTATAATGCTAATGACATGGATAGATGTTAGTGTCTGAAAATAGAACATACTGACCCGCATTTTTTCATAAACAAACACCCAAAATATCATTTCAGTGACCAAGAGCATTAAAGTAGCTGTATCATGATAAAGGTTTATGACCAGCCAACAGTTCGGTAGATTAGAGCAGCAAGAATTCTGTCTCCTTCTAGTAATGAAAAATGACTGACTGACATCTGAGGGAACTGTTACACTGAATTTTTACACATCTATGCCATAGTTTTACCTGTGTCATGAAGACAGCTGTGGCCATTATAGCCCTGCTACTTCAGGCCACTTCCTTTGAAGTTGAGGGGGCTGCTCACACGCTCACATTTCTGCTCATGCTGAAGTGTCTGCTGCCCTGGTACATTTAGAGGTGCTGGGATAGTTCAGCTCCTGTAGTTAGTACTGTGGTGCTAAGATTAGACCTGGGCATCAGTGTGAATCAGTCTGTGCCCCAGAACCTGAAATAATTAGAAAGGGAAGGGAAGGGAAAAATGGTGTCATGACTCAGTTAGTTTCCCAAGAGGAAAGAGAGGATGGGAGGTATAGAGCAGCCCTTTCTGAGTGTTCTGCCCCTATTGCAATTTCACCAAGTAAAAATGCATCTGAAGTGTTGATCTTTATTGAGCATTCCAAACAGGATGTACCTGGGACTGATGTTCATATTACTTTATGAATAGTGACATAAGCTTGACTGGCCTTTAAATATAAGCTGTTATCTGGTTTCTAGTTTTGCCATCTAGGGTAAATTAAAAACATTTATCATGAATAATGGTAGTCATGGAGGAAGGCCTTTACCAAGAACCTCTATATTCAATTTGGATTGTATGTAAAAGATGTTCTCTTAGTTACAGATTTTAAAGAAAATTTTTTGGTAGAAACGTTAGCTATACTTGTAAGTAGATGAGAATAACACAAAACATGGTCATCATCTCAGCATAATCACTGCAAAGAACAAATCTGTGGTTTTAAAATTGGCACAAATATGAAAACATTTGGCCAAATGTAAGCAATCCCCTCTCACAGGACTTAGTGAATTCAAGATAAAAGCATAAAAGAATTTTCGTCCCATCACAGGAGAGCAGTTACACAAAAAAGATGGCCTTGAATTTCTTGTTCATAACAAGTGAGTAGAAAATCTTTGTTTGCCCAGTGTGGCTGAGTATATTTATGAATTTGTGGATTTGAGGGGAAAATGGGTAATAGCCCCCATATTAGTATTTATTCATTTTTCACATCTGTTCTCAGTCAATTGAGTTATATTTATTAAAAAAATATTTTCAAGGCATGCCTAACTCAAATCTTCTGACTTCTTGCATACATATTAGTTGAGATAATGCTCTTGCTTAATACTTAAGTAGTTTGCTGAATCTGAGCTTCACTGCCTTTACAAAGGCAGCTGGAAATGGAGTTTCTCCACTTAGAGTATTAAGGAGCTGTGAAAAGTTTTGGTGCTGCTATAAAATTTGACTTTACAGGTTGATAGCCTACTTAGAGGTTTGCAGTACTTCTTGCCTTTCCCTTAAGGATATGCAAAACTAAATAAATGTAAAATTTTGTGTGGTGTACACTAAAAGTATTGCCTTCCTATATTTTTCTCTTCATTTGCCTCCCATCTCCCTCACAGTCTCTGTAATATTCAGTTATCTGTGAAGGAAACTATAACTGCTAACTGCTTGGCTTACATGCAATTTGAGGTTGCACCTAGCCAAAATCTGTTTTCCTTCCCCTAAATGGATAACCTAAAGACTGGAGAGTTTTCCCACACTTTACAAACATGCATATTTTAAGCAATATTTTGATGACATTTTTCAGGCCCATTTAAGCCCCAAATGAAGACACTATTTTTTTTATCTTTATCCTGCTCCATGGAAGCTACTGGAAAACAATTTAACAGAATCTGCAGTGCAGCTGTTGCCAACTGAGTATTAAGAATTTGCATGAATATGAGGCCCTGTGTCATCATATTAATAATATATTAGCATATATGTGTATATTCTACAGGACAGAATAATGTACAACATGAGTGGAGGTAACAAATGGCATTGCTGTGGGATGAGGAATTGCAGCTTACAAGTAGCAAAGCAGGAACCTCAGGGTGGCTGTCTGTACTTCTTTACTGCATCTTCAGAGAGATAATGCATTAAATGGTTTATATTTATCTTTGTGTTGTGTGCTATTTTTATATATATATCCTCTTTGCTTATTCCATGATTAAGGAATCTGTATGTCACAGGAATGATGCAGAAGACTCCAGCCGTGATAGATTGGGTTACATGGTGTTATGAGCATATTGTTATGATGTTAAGGGCATCCTTTCCTTTACTACCTCCAATATTTTGCATATTGCATCCAAGGGCAGAGTTCCATGGCTGGTGGACTGTGGGGTTAGGCATAGTTCCCACTTACCTCCACTGAGGTAACTCCACTGCTGCATAGCCCACTTTGTGTCCTCAATTTCAGGAAGAATACCATGGTATTCTTGTTCAGCAAGTTCAGTAGAAAATCATCAGCCCAATGAAGCCTAAATTTGTTTAGCATAGCTTTTCAGGACATTAGTAATCATGGGTAAATTTGAGAGATCTAAACAATAGTTTTAAACTATTTTTATGCATTTCAAGCAATTCTTCCTTGACTATCCTTGCTCTTTGGTTTTCTGGTTGTTTTTTTTTAGGGGGGGATGTTTCCCAGAAAAGGTGAAGATCTCCAATATGGAGATTCAATAAGTCTGAAATAGCTAGTTATGACAATTTTGTCCCCTGGAAGAAAGGAGCTACTTCAGAAATGCTGGTTTATGTGGTCTGTGTCATAGCTACTACACATCAGCATTTTTCTGTCAAAAGATGAAGGCTTGATTTCTTTACTGTTGGTTTTGCTCCTTGAGTTGGAATGACCTGTTTCCTTAAGGTGCTGCATACAAAAGAGGGTGTCTCTTGATGAAAAATGTGCACAAACATTTTGGGATAGGCAGCTGAGATTTGTGTGCTCATCCAAGAGGTCTGAAAAGCATGTGGAAATGTCCTGCAGTTAGATGCTAGCTTTTGTGGATTTGGCTATTTGGCAGTGCTGTACCAAGGGTTGCTCTGTATTCCAGGCAGTACCTTCCCTCAGCTGGTACAGCTCTAGGTTGGTCTCTGCTTAAGCCTCCGCTTGCCACTGGCTTTTGCAGATGTAAAATGATACAAAAACACTTCCTTGCAATCCAGCAGAAAGTTTGGTGACAGTGATTCCCTGTACCAGAGGGAATGAAGGGATACAGCTGTTTCTATGTGCTTTGTGGGCATAGTGCACTTAAAAAGAAAATGTCTCTTCAGTTCTCTGCCAGTCAGCACACAGCTGAACCTGGGGAAGGACAGCAGCTGGGGTGTCCCAAGAGGACATGCTGCCTTCTGGCAGCTTTGTACCTCTCCCTGCTGCCCTGATTTCCTGTTCCACTCCTTGTTGTGTCTTGTCAGTAATGTAAGGCCCTGGGTATCAAGACTGATGAGAGGTATTCTCCAAATGATGAGTGCGTGCTGCAGTTCCCATATAACATCCTCCTTATCCTACTCACTAAAATGTGTAACAAATAATCTGTGCTGGCAGTGGGATTAACACATTTGACCCTTAATGGCTCTGAAGGAATAATTGTGATGTCTCGGGTCAATAACTGTGTGAACTAAGGAGGATTTGCTTGATGCACCATAACATCTTCTTCAGAGCTATTCATCCCTTTTGAGGGATGAACCATTGGAACTTTTAAGTCTGTGTTCATTATGCTCTATTCTCTGTGTGCATGTGGTTAAGGCCTGGTACATGTTAAAAGTAAACACTCCAGAATGCTGACAGATCCTCTGATTCTGTTCTAAGACACCACATTTCTGTCTGATTCACAAATATATTTTTTAATTGAAATGGGGCCTGCAAGCAATCTGAGATGATACAGTAACAGTCTCTGGGATAGCTGTTGCTTCCACAATCCATTAGGAATTTCTGTTCCTTCTTGCCTTCATGCTAAACTCGCCTGCTCTATTTATATAAGATGTCACTCGTCTGATTTTCCATAGAAAGGGGAAAAGGGGAGTTGGGTAGAATTAGCTTTTGGGGTTTCTTTGAGGTTTCTTCTGTAAGGCTTGTTTCTATATGAAATTATTTCTTTTTAGGTCTCTTTCACTCCCCACCTTCCACCACTTCTGTCCGCATGCCCCCAGATAAGGGAAAATAGCTTTTGAGTTTGGCTTTGAGGAAGGCAAACCTTTCTGATGCAATAGGCCTAAAAATGCTCTGAAATGTAACAGCTGTTTTCACTGTCTATTTGCAGATATAGTTTGGGTATGAAGGAGCAATTTAGATCAATGGGAAAAGAATCCACTGAATTAATGTAAAATTAGCTGTGTAATAATTAAAGAAAAATGTCATTTCTTTACAGGAAATGCTACTGGTCTTAACACATATTTGAAGAACAATTTCAAGAGCATTTTCAGCATACAGTTATTTTTCAGAAAATTTTTCTCTTGTGGTTGGTGTTAATGGTTGAAATTCCAGAATACTTGTATCTGACACCCTATTTGATATAACTGTGTATTATAGATTAAATACTTTGCAAATGAATTACCTGATCCTGGCAATGTTTTCTGCTGGGGTGGTATTTGGTCATTAATAGCATTTGATTTCTCAGATGTCTCAGGAGAGGAATATTTGTACTCTTACTAAAAATATTTGCTGTGTTTGGGATTGAATCCTTGCAAGAATCATTCCCACTGATGTGCAAGAATACTATCCAAATGGCAAACAGTACCTGACAGAGACCAATGCCATCCCACAATTCCTGGGGTGATCCTGTGTAGGGCCAGGAGTTGGAACTTGGGTGATTCTTGTGGGTCCCTTCCAACTCTGGGTGCCAGTGTGCGGCATTTTTCTCAGAAACTGGTGCTTCCTCACTGCAGCCGCTGTTACAAGGCCCTCTATCCTGTGGTTAAATCAGCCCAGACCTCTGATTTTAGTATCTGAGAAGATCTTCTCAGCAGCTGCAGAGTTTTTCCTTCCCTTTTGGTGTGAAATATTTAGCCGTGTGGTAATAACCAAGAGCTGAGCTGCTCAAAGGAACTATGTACTGGCACTAATATTACAGTGGACTTCAAAAACCCAGAAACCCTCTGCTTGAAATTTGCCACTGTCATTTTTATTTTGTCAGGTCTCAAGGGTCTTCTAGGAAATATATGAAGGGTTTGATTTATAGAAGCAGGGGACAAAGAGTTTTTCTGTTGAACAGACTCATTTCAGCCTTTTCTGTTTTCCTCAGAAGCCACACGGGAGCAGTGTGGTCCAGCCTTTGAGAAAGGATCTGCTAGTCTTTCCTCTGGCAACTGAACCTATCTGTCAGAGGATGTCTCAGTCTAAGATATAAGAATACAAAACTGATGACAAGTAAAATATTTCACAGAATATCCATCTTTCACTTTGCAAATACTCCTTTGTGAGAAATCAGATTGTCAGTAATGACTACTCAGAATACTTACTATATTGAATGAAATAAAGAATGAATGCTTTATTTTGTACTGTTGAAGTCTGTGATTGGATAATATGAAGTAAAAGAAAGAAAAAATCCTACGATTTTGATGAGTCCATTAACCATAATGAACTCATAAATGGAAGTTACCAATATTCCATTTCATATTTCTAACAAGATGTAGATACCAAGCAAATAAAAATAAATACCTTGGGAAAATCATTCAGGAACGTTTTGGGTGAAGGCATAGGTGCAAATGTTTAAATGGTTTTGTGTATATGTAAAATTTTGAAGTTATTTGAGAATTCCCATGCAGATTTTGCATTAAGATTAATGACTTTGCTTGTCAAAGGTGTGCACTGGATCCTTTCTGAAAGATCAGGTAGGTGTAAGTAAAGGACAGAGGAAAAGGTCTTTGTAGTATATGGTACTCCTAGGAAAAGAGAAGTAAAAGGTTGCTGTTGCTTTTAGCCCCATCCTATGGTGTCATAGGATGGGAGCACCATAATGTTCTTTAGGGAAAGAATCCATTGCTCTGTCCTGAAGAAGTGATTGTTTGCCTGAGGCTTGTTACAGAGAATGAAAGATCTCTCCTGTCCGGCCAGCCCTGGGGCTAATCCTTTTCTGTCTCTGTAGGTGTTAGTCTAGAGAGATGCAATGCTCAAACGCCTGGCAACACCTGCAAAGACCTTTCAGAGGAAACCAGCCTATAAACCAGAAATAAAGTGTAGAAAACAGACTGATGGTTGCTGCTGTTTTCTCCCCAGGTGAGGGAGGACATGTGAGAGCAGTGGTGAAGATGGCTTTCAGTGGCCTCAAATGTCAGGTCTGAGATGCTGTGCAGGCATTTGCTGGTTTAGAGCCTTAGGGAACATTATGGAGAGAACTGTGTAGGCATCAAATTTGATTTCCAACTAGATGAAATTTCAGAGGCTTAGAATATGTTTCTGTTTTTACACTCAGACCCTTTTATCCTGTTGCTTGTTTCTCAAAGCCCGAAACAACAGCACAGAGAGCCTGGGGGGCATCAGGCACAGCACTGTCGGCTGCTCAGGGGAGGGGGTTGTCCTGCTCTGCTCTGCTCAATGGCAGCCTCACCTCGAGTCCTGGGGGAAGTTTTGGGCACCACAATATAAGAGAGATATAAAGTTGTTAGTAACAACCCAAATGAGAGATATGAAGATGGTGAAGGGCCTTGAGGGGAAGCTGTGTGAGGGGTAGCTGAGGTCACTTGATCTGTTCAGCCTGGAGGAGACTGAGGGGATACCTCTTTGCAGTTACAACTTCCTCATGAGGGGAAGAGGAGGGGCAGGCACTGGTCTCTTTTCTGTGGTGACCATTAATGGGATCCCAGGGAACAGCACAAAAGAGTTAGAGGAGGATTAGGTTGAATATGACAACTTTCTTCATCCAGAGGGTGGTTGGGCACCGAACAGGACCCCAAGGAAGTGGTTACAGCGCTGAGCCCGCCTGAGTTCAAGAAGTGTTTGGACAATGCTCTCAAGCACAGGGTGTGACTCTTGGGACTGTCCTTTGTAGGGCCAGGAGTTGGAGGGATGATCCTGATGGGTCCTTTCTAACGGGGTATATTCTGTGATTATATGAGTGAAATTCATGTTTAGCTACTCCAGTCAGTGCCTTATCTGATTCACGTGATCCCAAGTGCTTGGCAAATACCAGAACTGATGTAACTTTATTCTTGCTGTATTTGCCTCCTCCCAAAAGCAGTGAACAAGGTCAATGATTCTTTACTGACATAAGTGATTTTATTTCAATGGTCCTTAGTCCCTCTTTGTTTATGTATAGAAAAGAAGTCCTCCTATTGTTTAGATATGACTGTTACAGTCACTTTTTGGGTTGGTTATATTTCGCTAATGATAAAAAGGGCTAAGAAATCTGATGTTTGGTCTTTTCAATAAAGCTCCAGCTCCTGGAGTCAGGTACTGAGATGTTTTGTTTTGGATATCCCCTTTATTCCAAAAAAGGGTGAAGATTTTGGCTTCCATTGGTTTAGGGGTGAGGTGCAGAGAACTTGAAGAAAAATATTTCAGAACTAGAAGAAAAATTATTCCATTAAAAAATGGAAATCAAATTAAGAACTCTCAGTCCTCTAAGAACCTGACTCCCTCCAGGATAACATTGCAAACATCATGTCCTCAGACCACAGCATTAAATAACACTTGTCAAAGCACAATTCAGCATTTTCATTGGAGGCTGGTTAAATTCTGACATGCAAAGTACATTAGGGACTTGCCATATCTCTACCCATTTCCAAAACTTGAAAGAAATACCAATATATTTCTGAAACAAGCAACCAAATACAATAATTGTGTTTGTTAAAGCAGAAATAGTGGCATACAGAAGAATTACAATGTTGACAATTCTAAATCAGGAGATTCTGAACAGATATCTAAATAAGGTGATGAAGAATTCAGCATTCTCCTGATGTTGGAGAATCTTGAAAGAAGGTGGCTCTGGGATATCCTGATGCTGTCCCTACTCAAAAAAGGTCTTGGGCAAAAACTTGTTTTGAATGGGGATCCTGTGATAAGTATTTGGAATATCTGCTTGTAATAAATATAATTGTGTTACTCAGGAGTGCTGTCTGGAAGAGGGGTTCAGCTTGTCTGCCATTTTGGACATTTTTTGTCAGGTTCTCATAGAGTGTTGTCAGCACCTCCCCGCCCTCCCGCCCTCCTTTTTTTTTTTTTTTTTTTTTTATTTTTATTTATTTTTTTTTTTTTTATTATTATTATTTTCAAAGTCTACCTCTGGCAAAACAACATGACATTTAAAGCAGTGTGTTATGTTGCACTATGTTGACTAGATTATAATGCTGGAATAATACACTAATACAATGCACTAAAGTTGTACTAGGTTGACTAGATTTTGCTTCTGGAAAGGTATTCTGTGGTTCAAAACTGCCCTGATAGTTTGACTCTAATTACAAATGGAGCAGATTCTCAAAGCATATGACAAGATCACTGGCAGGCAGCAAGAGTTTCTTCAAGGAAAGGAGCCTCTGTCATTTCAAAAGCCCAATATTCTCCTAAGAATGATTAAAAAAAAGGTATGTGATCAATGAGAATACACAAGGGATATGATGTTTCATTAAATGTGGATTACAGTGATCTTTGTCACCTTACTTTTGAAAAGCAAGACAGAGAATGAGCACATAGTACTTTAATAGAGTGAAACTCTTAGTTTATGACCTCATCTGCTCATTTTTGGGGTAGAGCTCAAGTTAGTGGGGCAGTTACTGGAGTGGGACCATGCTATTCTTCCATTCTAATTTCCAAGTATTGATCAGTGTCAAATACAAAGCAACTTGTCCAGGATTATTAAAATTTCCATTAATATCCTTCCATCCAGAAATATATCCATCAAGTTTTAATTAAATGAAAACCTGTTAGATAATTTATTAAGAATATGGAAGATGTGCAAAACATGTGACTTGTTATTTTAAGGGTTGAATCTTCGCTTTGAAACTGGCATAAATCCACCAAAAGTTAACAGAAGTATCTAGATTTACACCAGCTGAAAGGATCTGTTTTCAATTTTATTCAGTTTTTATGGCTTTTTTTTTCCTGAATCAAAGCAAATGTTGAAAAATAATATACTACAGTGTTATTAGGCTGCTTATATCTCAGTCAGCAACAAGAAAATAGCTGCATAACCACACGTTATGCAGGTGGGATAATCAAAGGTGTGCAGGGAGAAAGAGTCCCTATGTACTTTATTAATTCTGATTATGACTCTGAAGTCTTGGTGTGTGGCTGAGTATCACACTTTGAGCATGATGCACAGGCTGAACAGCATGTGGCCAAGGCAGCTCCCCAAGCAGGGGGTCTGGCATACATTCAAGTGGGATTCCTTGTGGACAGTGGGACAGCTGAAGGCAAGAGGAATCAATCCAGCAGAATCTACTGATGGAAAAGGTGTTTGGACCTGTGAAACTTCCCCGGAAGCAGAGGCAAAGACATTGAGTGCTGATGGTGCATTTTGAGCTTCAAAGGTTGTGGGAGAAGGGTAGGATCTTGAAGGCACATGCAGAGATGAAGAGATTGTGGACAGGCAGGAGGAATGGAGAGGTGGGCTTTGGTGATATCTTTGGTGTCACTCTAAGACTGGCTAAGCGAGAAGGGAACTGGCTGGAGAGGGAGACATTGTAGGAGACAGAGAAGACAACAGATATAAGGGAGGAGGTTCTTGAAGTCAGATGACTTTGAGCTATGTCTGAACTATTAGAGGCACAGGAATATGTATAGGTGTGAATTGTTTTGCCAGAGTCCCCACATAAAGTGGAGAGGCAGGTGGCTCTTGCAGCCATTACAAACGAGCGTGTCTGACTCTCTTGGGCCGCACGTTCCTTGGGAGGACAACTGTTCAGCTGGAGCATCTGTGAGGCTGGAAAACAGTGTTCCTCTACTAATGGGACACCAGGGATGTCAGCATTGGAGTGAGGAGTAGAAAACTTCCCTTCTCAGGGCCCTGTGTCTTTGACAGGATAACAGATGCCTGTCCACAAAGTGTTTCAGAGAGGCTACAGAAGGAACATTTGTTGCAGCCAGCTCAGATGAAGGGAAGTGAAAAGCATACTGGGCTGTATGGGATGGGGGCAAAGTGCAGCAGCCTCAAAGGAACTTAGAAGTGAAAACCTTTCAAGGCTATGTGGGATATGATCAGCTATGGTCCAGGGAATGCACAAAGATGCGAGAAATCTGTGTTTAGTTTAAACCAGTTCCTGGTTTAGTTCCTTTTCAACAAATCACACCATTCTGGCTGTGGCATGCTTCTCGGTCTGCAGTCTGAAGATAAATCCTTTTCTCTTGTTCTCTTACTTAGGTTGCAAGCTTTTTTTCCCTCCATAATGGCTGTTAGGTCCCATGGCTCTTCAGCTGATCCCTCAGTTTTACTGTCATACAAATCATTAATACTGATTATTGAGGGTCAGCAGCAATGTCAACTGCAGGGAATAAGCCTTTGGAACAGGTACTTCTGTGTTGGACTTGCATTGCAATCTTTCTAACCCTGAACTGATTTATGGCACCCTCAGTGCTGGTCCAACATGCTGGAAAAGAAAGATCCATTGTGTTTGTGTGTCGCCTGCTTTTCTTGCATAGGGCTAGATTCTTTACAGGAAAGGATTTGAAAATTAATTGACAGAATGATAAAAACCTTTGAAATGCTTGATTTCTTGTGTTTGTTTCACCTCAACAGCAGGTGTCTGCCTAAATATAAATTCCAGCTGAAACTTGGTCTCCTTCTCTCTTTTCAAATCTGTCTGTTTAGATCATGCTGTTTCAAGAAACAGCAAATGAGGTTTTGCTGTGAACACGATGGCAAGACATATGTCTTGTCATGGGAAAATTCTTCATATAATTTCATTTTAGAGGTAAAATGTGACTCATGAGGATTCTGAGGATCCATGAGCAATAACACCACTGACTTCCCACATTTTAATTAAAGCTTATTTCCAGAATAAGTAGGAAGCCTAGTTGGAAATTACCAACTGCACGCAGTTGTGTTGCTGCTCTTAGTGAAGTCTGCTGAGACAAACAGCATTTCATGTAGTGTGTCATTTATTCAGTCTTTTTTATTCTTCTTACACCCCTTTCTAGCATATTGCAATTTCAGCAGGTATTTTCTTTTGTGAGATACCTATATCAAGCTGCTTCTAAAATAATCCTCTTGGGGTAGAAATTAGTAGAATTCCTTGGTATGTGTATGTGAAATCTGGTTGTACAAGGTTTAATGACTACATGGATCTCTTTACCTAGATTTGCCTGTGTTTATGCAAGTCCATACATGTAAATCACACTTTTACACAGCTGAAATCTTCAATGTGGTTAATAAATGGGGAAAAATATTTCTTTTCATTGGTGGCTTCTTAAACAGATCATCATTAGGTTTATGACTTTAATTGTATTGAGACTCCTGTTATAACCTATTGTTTTATCACATTAGTCCATTAACCAATTGGTCATGGAGCAGGAGTGGAAAGCCTTTCTTTCTTCTATCCCAAATAATTTAAATATAGTGTTCCTTGAAGGTTTCAGGTTTTTCAAACCACTGGAGTCTAGTGTGGTTCTTTTTACTCTGAAACTTCAGAGGCTATGAAAACATGACTTCCAAACCTTCTCTTAGCCTGAAATTTTTGGTTTGAAATATTCCAAGTGGCAAAAGAAACTACATTTGGTGCTGAGTATCCATGGCTTTAATCTAGGAAGAATGCTCATGAGGGGCTCTTTTTTTGCTTAAGATTTGTAGCACGTTACTGTTAATCAAATTTTCTGACAGGGCTATGAGGCTGATGCATGCTCTGCTTTCTAAAATGTGCATCTGGCACACTCCTGTTATGGTCTAATATGTGGAGATGTTCAGCAATGGCTTCTCTGGTAGCTCTACATGGAAAGCCTTTGGACATCACCAGTAACAAAGGTAATCTAAGTGACAAAATAAGTGATGGGCCAGCTAAACAGAAGTTTTTGTCAGCTTCCTAGAAATATGGCAACGCTTGCAGCAGGAACTAGAGATTTGTGATGCTTATTTTACACTCTAGGTAAACTGTAGTTTAGAGACTCCAGCTTCCTATCAGGATTGTAGGGAGCTAGGATTTTAAAATGGAGAGGAGCAGACAGGGACAGGCTTTGAATTCTGTTGGAAAATTCTTGAGTTCTGTCTGTATGTTGAGAGTGTCTTAATTTTCTAAAGCTCCAAAGTAACTTTTTGCTCCATCAGCTGCTGATAGTAGCTACTGGCAGTTATAACTAATGTAGCAGAGTACAGCCCAGCACAGGAAACTTGGCAGGACTCTGGCATTTCAAATGCTTTGATTGCTCTCCCCACTTCTCAGTCAGCGCAACTCTTGAATTAATAGAAATTCCTGTCCTGCCGGGAATACCTGGAGGCTACAAGGGCTGGCCATCGGTCTGTGGTGGGTGTTTGAAGGGGGAAATACAGCCTGGGGCGTTGTCACGTCTGGTCATACAAGAGCATCTCCTGCCTTTGTGATATGGCTGTGAAAAGGTTGAGTGGGCTTTGACGAGGGTAAAGCCATTGATAATGTAGCTACTGCAAACTAGGCTCTGTAGCTGAGGGGAAAGAGCACTCCCCAGCTGGGAAGCTGTTGGAATCTTATGAACAGGGGATGGGCTGCTGCAAGTTAGCAGCAGTGCTGTGGAGAGCGCTTGGGGTTAGGCATGCAGTGTTAAAAGTCTGAGGGAGGAAGGGGGCAAATGTAGTTGTGATTTGTCACTGCCCTGTTTCATTCCTGACAGCTGCCTGGGGAATTGTGTCGGCCCCCTACAACAAGGTGGAGCAGCTTGAACAATTCTAGCCTGTTCTTTCCTTAACAATTGTCCTTTTCCTTGAAAGAGAGCTTTTGACCCTTTCATAACCCAGAGTTGAGCAAAGGAGATATCCCCAGTTTTGACCTGCTGATTCAACACTTCAAAATCCTTCCAAAAGTTTTAATTTCTTTGTCTTGTACTAGAATATTTGATAGCAACAATTTCTTCTACAAATATTTTAGAGGGTTCACCTTGATTGTGACATTCATCTGAGTATTACCCCCTGACCCTTTCTTGGTGTCACTATAAATCTATTTTTACTTTGTTTTTGCAGATACTCAGGAATGCTATAACTGAATAAGCAAAAAGCAAACTATGGCTATTCCAAAGCACAGGTTCTACAATAAGGCTATATTTATTCTGAGGTTCATTTGGACCTGATGAGTTAACTCCCATCAAAATTGACTGCTATTCTAATCAGGATGAAGCCAGAAATGGCTATAATCATAGTGTCTGACCATCCTCCTTGAAATTTTCTAAAGCCCTGCTCTAAAGTTGTAGGGAAGGGAATGTTGAGAGGCTGCCTAAGAGGATTTATAAACCCTCCTGAGCCTATTCTTTCTTTTTGCTCTTTTATTTCAAAGCCATGGCATTTGCCTTTCTTTTTTTTTTTTTTTTTCCCCCAGGTCAGAATAAGTATTTCTTTCTCTATAGCAGACATCTTAGCACAGCTTCAGCATTTAGAGGCCAGTCCTGTGTTAGCTGAAGCCAGTGATTTCTAGGTATGTAGAAGGGAGCCCTTTATGCCTGTCTTTGCCTTCTCTGCTCTTAACTTAACTCTTTAAATACAGTGCTCAAACTTCAGTCTGAGTTATCCAGCCACTATTTGCTTGAGGCACTTACCTCATCATCAAGGGATTTTACACCTCTCAGTCTAGGAATTTTTATGCCTCCAGCACTTTGTTTGAAGGGAGGAAGCAGTGTTATCTCTGTATTGCACAGGGATAGCCAGTGTACAGGAGATTAAGTGACTTGCCCAATGCTCCTCACATGCTCAGTGGCCAGGAAGATTGGAGCCTCTGTGACTGTCCCCATCCTTGACTGCTGCTCACTCCATGCCCTGTTCTTGTGGGAATATGCACTGTGAGGAGGGGCCTTTGTATCTTGATAGAAGAGAGCTTTTTTTCCCAGCAATATGAGAATCTGGCTTTCCCATGTACCCTTGTGAAGTACCATCATTTTAGCATATTGGATAATTTGGGTAATTTCAATTGAATGCTACTGTTGAGGAAAAATAGTTAATCTGTTGTCATGGAGGATATTACAGTGTTTCACACATGTTGAGGGAAAAAAGACTTGTGGTAAATAATGAAGCCACCTGGTAGGAAAAGTATGAAACAGAATATTCATTTTTCTTCAATGGGAATAACAGATGACAAAAGTGAGGCTTTCTTCACATTGTTTGTTTACAGAAAATTCATATCCATTGAGACTGTATGTTAAATTTGCTCTCTGATGTTACTGTTTGCCGGATGCATGTGGCCACTAGAGTATGTTCTTATGATCTTACCATTTATTTACCTTGATACAAAACTCCAATTACTGTCAGAGATGCTTCTTGTTAAATATGGTAAGAACTCTAGCTTCTAAGAGAGTGAATATGTATTCTTTACTCTGGGGCCATGCTGAGCATGATGCTAAGGAATGAAAATACTGAGGACTTTGGTACAAATTAATTAAGTATCTAAAGATAAGTGTAATAAAAATAGTTTGAAGAAGTTTGGGCTTTAGAGACAGATGAAATTTGGAAGAGAGAATAATACAGTTTCATGTTTATCTTTCTGTTTAGGAAGCTTTTTCAAAGCATTGGTTTTTCTTTTACATAGATGTAGTGCTTCCAGAGGCTGAGGACCTATCACTTTTATTAGTGTTAATTTTTTATAATTTAACAAATTCTTAGAGTAATTTTAGCTATGGTCCCTGTAGACACACAGAGTAGTTGGAAGCTTTATGTTGTAAAACTCCCCAGGTTTTAGTTGTCATTGTGATCTGATGAAAAAATAAGGGCAACTGTAACTTTAGAGGTGAAGAAATATGAATGGAAAAGTTTTTAGGGTGAAAGTCATATAAGTCCATTTGTGGACTTGACCACTTTGCATCATTGTCCACATGTGAGCCATTAAATCACGTCCCTCCATAGTAGTTCGAGCTGAAAATCTTGTTGGCAACCCACAATGCTTTCCTTTAAATCCTGACTAGTAATGGCAAATTATTTCTGGGAGGACTTTTTC
>CM031859.1:100439279-100729582 GCA_018697195.1 Certhia americana
TTAAATCCTGACTAGTAATGGCAAATTATTTCTGGGAGGACTTTTTCTGTTGAAGCATGTTCTAGACTCAAGGAATTTCAGTGTCATATTGTCTCAAAAACAGTCGGCTTAATAGTAGTGACTAAAGACGAATAACTCGTGATCAAACACTAAGGTCAGCAGGAGTTGGAGAGATAGCTATCTACATAGTTGTTTTTTTGGTTGTTGTTTGGTTTTTTTTTTTTTTTTAATTTGGTTGCTCAGAGAAGGATCTGAGTGTCCCAAATTCCAGACTCCGTTATTGTCATGGTTTTAAGAAATCATGACAGGAATAAACAAAGAAGGAATATCTACAAGGAAGGATCAGTAAAAAGAGAAATATAACTTTACCAAAAGTTTTTTATCTAATTCCTCTTTATAAGTAATTTCTTAAACAAAAGAAATCAGCTTGAAGTGCTGTATAGCATCTTTAGAGTCTCTATGATGTTACACAGGAAATTCTTAATTAAAAAAGTTCAGGAGACAGCTACTAGAACTGCAATGTGGAGTGGAACTGGTAATACACAAAGCAGTTATACTAAAAGAAATACTGCTATGCTGAAAGCAAGTTATGAAAGGAAGGTCTCCTTAGTGAGTTTTGGCACTGGATTTGGTTGAAGATTTTTCTTTAATGATGCTGGCATGAAAATTGGAGCATACTTGCATTGATAGGGAAAAATGAGATGCGCTGGCAATACAGAGGGAAATCTCCCATGGGACAATTAAGATAACCCTGAGAAAGCAAGTGAAATAAAAGGCATTAAATGCACTAGTGAAGAATGCAAAGCCACATTCACAAATATTCTATTTCCATTGAAAACTCATAATTTAGAAGTATGTAAGTAGGAGGGAGACTGGAATGTAGTACTTGCTTTGAGATGATTGAAATATGTGAAGTATCTCCATAAATGGTGCTCTCGGATGAGAAAAAGATCTACCGTCTGTAAATATTCCCATGTGCTAGTATGAGCAAACCATGTTCAAAAAGGGGAATTTGGAGAGGAGCTCCTAGGATACTCTGGGTTCATCTCCTGTGGGAGTATAACTTGTTTAGCCTAGAGAAAACAAGGCTGAAAGGGAATAATATTGTTCTAAAATCAGAAATAAAAGGTAGGAAAATGCTAGGTATGAAGTGAGAGTTAAAAAACACCACCATGAAACAAACCTGGAAGAACCTAAAAATTAAGTACCCAATGGAAGGTGAATCAGATATAGACTGCATTTAGTCTGAAAAGCAGGAGGTTGTAACTAGGCATAGAAAAGGCTGTTTCCCTGAAGCATCTTTAGCAAGAGCAAAATGTTTTTTCTTGGCTCTGTGCTTGCTTCAAGGCCTCCAATATCATCTTCAAGGATGAAATTCCCATGTCCATGTATCCTAAGCTTTGAAAAAAATGTAGTGCTTTCATCTTTTTCATCTTTTTTTAGTTAAAAAGCTAATAAATGGCTATTTCTGACTCCAACTGGTTATTGCAGGTGTCTTGAATACTTCTTCTGCTATGATGTAATCCAAAATGATGACATTTATGTTCATGAGTGGTCTAGTCTTTTTTTTGACTATGGGCTGACATTTTATGGTCATTTATGGTCCTGAGGCTGCGTCAACTGTTCCTGTTACTACTACCGGTTTGAAAGCTGCCTTTTTTGCTATGAAGTTGTATGAAGACTTTTGAGATGGTGCTTTTTATTCCTTTAAAAAAACTCCAAGAAAGCTGGAAGTGTTGTAATGGGCAATTTAATTTCATTCCTCTTTCCAACAGTACTCTTTTTTCTTTCTTTTTTTTTTTTTTTTTTTTTTTTTTTTTTTTTTTTTTTTTTTTTTTTCCCTCACATCATCTTACTTAGCATCTTTCTTAAATGTGTGGCGGAGTTTGTGTGACAACTGGACCTCTGGAAACATGCTGTTGCACATCATCTTTATACCAGAGGCAACTGACTCTCTCTCCAGCTTTCTGCCTTGCCTGGGAAAGATTGGTACCTGGATGAAGGCCAGTCAGCTGTAATTGAACCCCTTCCACAGGAGATAAAAATGTCCGGGAATTCATCCATCCATAGAGCAAAAAAGCAAGATTTGCTGGCTTTCCCACAGTCAGCCAAGCTGCCATTAGTGGGTGGACAGAGAGAATCTCTTATACTTAGTGCAAGAGTGATAGTTTCCTGGATAATGTGGTGATAAGCACAGCATTGATACTTAGAGCTGGAATTTTTGTGAAGCATATCATTCTGGCTTCTACCTATACGGGCCATGGGGGAAGCTGTGTAGATTTCATTGGAAGCAGAAATAAACTTCTGAGCTATTTTGAAAAATTTCAGTCATGGTTGAAACAAACACTGAGATTTTGTTCAAAAGTTTTTTCTTAAGTATTCAAAGAGTAGAAAAATCTTTTCTTTAAGTGGTGAGTAAAATAGTTCTGTAAGGTGGCAGGTAAGAAAAACAACAAATTATTTCTAATAATAATTAAAGCAGTTGCTAAGCTTTGCTGATTTATTTTGTTAGCCTGAGCAGTATTTGTGCATTTGTTTTATTTATCACAGAATATTTTAATAACAATATCAAAAGAATTTGCAGTGGGGTATACTGGTTTACTTTCATCAAAAAAGGTTACAGCAGATGCTTTGAATTTACTGCAGATGGTGGCAAATATTTGCCTTGTTATGAGGTTACAATAGTAGAGTGTCATGGCTGTTATTTAGTAAATCAGCTCATGATTCAGGTGGTAATATCTTTTAGCTGTGGCTGGCAAGGCTCAAGTGAAATAGAAAATAAACCAAATACTCAGCCAGTTCTTGCTTTTGGAGCAAATGTTTTTTCTTTGGAGAAAAAGAATTTTTTTTTTTTTTTTGTTGTTGTTGCTAACTCTCTCGTATCCCCCTTTCCTACTTGCTTGTGAGAATTCCTGTAGCCCTGCAGGACTCCCACCTGCCCAGAAGCAAGGCCTCAGTATGAGCAGGACTGCTGATGTGCCCTCATTGGGCATCATCCCCCATCACAGAGGTCTAAGGGGTGATGTTTAACAATGGCCTTGCTGAATCCAGTGCTGCCTTCTGCTCCTGACTGTCATCTGTATGACTTTGTCCAGGGCAGGAGCACCAAGCCTTCTTGACAGCCTGGGAGACATAACACATTTTTTTTTTACATCAGGAGCTCAATAGAGCTGAACTTTACTCTTGAGCAGTAGTGTGAGGTGGTGGATGCAGGGACCTGCACATGAGAGCTTGATGTAAATGGATTTGATATAGAGGTGCAGGGATGTGACCTTGTCCCCATGGATCAGGAGGGTGCTGGGTTTATGGAAGATGTATCACTACAGTCTCAGAAGAAATTGCACTTTTGTTTCCAGTGTCCCAAGTACACCATCAGGCCTTAATGGTCAACATCACAAGGAGCATCCACCTTCATAAATATGTTATTTGAGCTCTGTCCCTGCTTGAGGTGAGCTTGGTTAAAGGAGCTTTAGTCTCCAATGCTGGTGCAGCTGTGCCCCTCTCTGGCTATGAACACTTTTAATCTGGGGGCTCACTTGTTCTCTTGGACCTATCTTGTCCCCATGAATGTCCCTGGTGGCCCTTGAGCTGTGTCTGACTTGGTTGCCCTCAGCAGGTCTGATCCTGGCTCTGACTTGCACTCCTGATTTTGGCCCTGCCTCCTCTCCCTGAGCTCTGAGATGACCCTGGGTGCCATCCTGCCTTACGCACAGTGCCAAGGTGGGGCGGGGCTGAGGTTTTTGCTGTTAAGGCCTCAGCCATGGGATTCCCCTCAGGTCCTGGCTCCCTGTCCCTTGGGGAGAATGTGACCCATGTGGTGCTCTGGTGTGGGCCCCACTAGTCCTGCTCGTTAAAAATGTCAGGTATATCTGAACCCTTCTATGTCTGTGGACTGAGCATAGAACAGGAAATATTAATGGCATAGGTTCACATGTTTTCCTCCATCTTTTTCTTTTTTTTTTTCCTTCCCCAGAAATGTGGGAGGAAGCCAAACATGAAGAAAGTTGCCTTTATTCTGTCTTATCAGCAGTGCTGTTGCACCTGGTGCTGAGCTTACCCACATGAAAGGACATTGCTGCATCCTGTGTGAAGTGACGTGAGTGCCAGCTCATGAGGTAATTCTGAGTGGAGGGAGCAGGAAGCACAGCCCCTCTCCTGAGATATCTCACTCCCTGGGCAGACTCTAGAGGTTTCAACAGCTCAGATAAGTAACCAAAGCTTTTCATGCTTTTATCCCAGCTGGTTGGAACATATAAATCTCCTGAGAGAAGGCATAAAAGATGTACTTGATGTCCTTGAGTTTGTTCCTCGAAAGGTGTGATGGTTTTCCTAGGTGAGAGGTACATCCACACAGCCCAAGGATGAACAAATATTTGCTCCTAATAGAGGTTGATATCATAAGTGTTGAAAATCACAAAATCTTATAATTCAGACACTTTGACAGGGTAAAAATTGTCTTATTTTGCCAGTTTGATTATATGTGTGAGATAACTAATAATTTTTGGCGTGCCAAAACTGGTGTTAGAGAACAGGGGAAAAAAGGGGTGATTAAAATGTTTGGGATAAGATCAGAGAAAATACTCCCACTTTAAGTTAATAACTGCATAATTTGAAATTTTGGAGCACTCACAATCATTTGCTGAGCTCCTTTTGAGAGTAAGTGAGTTTTAAAAGTTAATCCAGTTCCGCAAAAGCTAATCTTGTTATGAGTTAATACTAGCAATTTCTAGGTTAATGGATATCCATGAGGAATTGTCCAATGTTTATGCTATGTAATGCATGTCTGCATTATGAGGGGGGTGGGATTCACTACTCTTTCATATTTTTTAATGAAACAATTGCCATTAAAAAAATGTATACTTTAGAGAGCTTTAATTACGTTAATTATCACATATTTTGTTAATAACATTTTCTTTTGAAGATGCACAATAGAGGTTTTAAAGTGTTAATTTACTAGAAAATCAAATGAGAATGCTGTTTGAAATTTTCTTTTAAATTAACTTTACTTACTTTTATGTCCTAATTAAGTGGAGATAATAGTATTGATGGAAATATTACAGAACCAGGAATTAGTGCTCAGATATTTTACTTAATACCAAGACTTTAATCTTAGTGTAATGTATCTTTTGTTCTAACCAACATATAGCCTTTGCATTTAATTTACTGATGTGTTTTGATCAAAACATCTAAATAGGAACATTGATGCAAAGCGAAACTATCCTAACAGATAACAGTTCTGATACTGTTGAACTGCTTTTGAGTAATAGGTTCCCCCCAGAGCAGCTGTAATCTCTACTGGAAAAAGTGTTGAGGGTTTTTAGTATTTAGCATTACCTCATCACGTATTAGGTAATACGCAGTGGTCCCACTTAAAACAAACTTTCCGTAGTGTTTGAAATCAGTCTAGAATGTGTAGTTCCCTTCAAATTGGACTGCTCTAGTGCCTGGCCCCACAAAAGCCATGGAATTTGCCTATTGCACAGATCTTTACGCTGTTGCAGAGATATGTTGTGTTGATTTGGCTGTTTCTCTGCAGTAAAGGGGGTGACATTTCTGTGTATCATGGAGTTTGTATCAATAGAACTGCATTAATAGTAAGAGATACACTAGAAAAATAAGTAAAAACCCCTTACTATCTCAGCAGTTATATTTCTGCATTATTGGTGTAGGAGTCAGACCTCAAGGGAAGCTCTAATCCAGCTGAATGATATATCAATTTTGCCCTGATATAAGGGTCTCAGGCTTTCCTGCATGTCCTAATGCAGCCTGAAGGGACTGGGCAGGGCTTTGTGATGTTTGTCACGTGCTTCAGTACAAAATGGAGAGGCAGCAGTGGTGGATGCCTGCTTAGCACATGAACAGTCACACTTGGGGGATGACTTGCAGGAGAATTCCACAGGTTTTTGTGAAATTCATGCTTCCTGTATCATGAGCATCAATGGCATCTGTTCATCTGTTCTTCTACCTCTATGTTCATTCACAAAAGAACCATTCTACAGTGCTTGGTCTTCATGTAGTTTTTTCCTCTGAAGTCCATGCCTGACAGCCTTATAAAGGGGTAGAATTGATCTGGACCCTTGCAAAACCCATCCGATGTTCTCTGTTCTGCATGTATCACTACATTTTTGCCATTGCAGGAAAACTTGAGTAGTGATGAGCTTGTAGCTTGCAAAGCTGTTGTACTGTGCGATGTCTGAGACAAGCTGAAGAAGATCCAAGCAGAGCAGTATGATGGGTTGGTGACTGAAGGGGGACACTTGTAAAAGCAGTGCAAGCTGTGTAAACCAAATATCCAATTTGCTCAGAAGGAGTAATTTGAGTTACTTTTAAATAGTTAGCTTTTATGGTCAATTGGGTACTGCCACATTACTTGTAATAAGCCGTAAATCTATTTGGTATAATGTGAATCATTTTTTAAGACTCTCAGACTAAATTTTCAGGTAAAGAGGAGAAATTGAAATTTATAATCCATACCCCTTTTTTGTGTAAGTGTTATTAATAAATTAGCAAGAAAAAGGCAGCAGATGGAATGAATTGTTGTAGTTCATTAATTTTATGATGGTTTTCTTTGCATGAGCCAATTACGCCTGTCATTGTATCTCTAAACTGCAGTGGTGCCCAAAGGAAAGGGCACATAGACAGGGACAAATCATTGAGGGGGTTTCTTGCTTTCTGAGGTTGCCAGAGAAAATTCAGTCTCTGGTCTTATTGATAGCTTTGGTGAAGACAGCAATAGCTGTTGCAAATGTGGTTCTTAATCCTACCTTCAGAATCTTGGTAAAGAGATGATTAGTCTTGTTCTGTGTGCACAAAACTAGAATCTTCTGTCTGAAATAATTATCAACTCACGATGATGATGACAATTTCCAAGTTTGATCTCAGTGCGCCTTCATATCCTCAGGATGTGTTCAGGAATGCTTTCTAGTGATGCCATGCTGCAATTTGCAGAAACAAGCACCCATGTGGTTAAGGACAATAGGAAGGAAAATTATTCTTGTGATGCCTGTGTCTCAGGAAAGCTTCCTTTATATGTCATTGTGACCTCTTTAATTAGAAAACACTCTGTTATCTCCTGACACCCTCTGTGGTACTACACTGATAAAGTTTCATGTGGAATATGGGTTGATTTGCTTTACCTTCAGACCTTGTATTCTCCATTTGGAGATAGTGGTTGTTTTTCTGTCAGATGTATACTTCACTTAATGACTGTAGTTTATTACCCAGTAGGTCATATCCTGTATATATTTTAAGAACAAACACCTCTGAGATTGTGACTTGGTGGAAGGAGGTGACGTGTGTCATTGCTGTTGTTTTCACTACAGCCTTGTGGAAAAACTAATTACCTTTTCATCTTGGTAAATTCAGAGGTCAGTTTACCACTACTATATCACAACATGACAGGGAACATGGGTAATTAGGTAGGCTGTGTAACCTGGATATTCCATGGATCTCATTACATCTTATTTAGAAAGGCTATAATTTGATTGGTGGAAAATTAAGGCATCTCCTCATGGGTCATTTTATCTTTCTGCAATAATAATTCTTGGCTTGATTAAAAATTGATCCAGTGTCTTAAAGTGAATTTATTATTGCTGCAATCTATCACCCACAGACAGATAATCTGGTTCCCATCTTTATCTGATTTGAAAAATCTGTCACTTATTATGTGTTGTTTTTTTCCCAATCATTTAAATTGATGGTTTGCTGAGGCAAGCCGTGCTACCATAGGCTTCTTGGAGAAAGCATGTACGAGACTTTCAGCCACTATTTTTTTCTGCAAGGAATCTGATATTGTGTCAAATATCGATTGGAACTGTGTTGTGGCATCATTTTCTGTGGGGGAAAAAAAATTGAGTAGAAATTTTGGATGCAGAGCAATAAGAAGGACAGACAAGTCATACTGCTGGAGAAGATGGTCTGTGTGTCCCAGCTGTCTGCGTGAATTCCTGCCTTGTCTGTTGCAGCTCCTGCAGAAAGTAGGTCTTAAATTGGTCAGGTTACATGGAGGCTGGTCCCAACCTGTTGGCCTCAGAGAGTCCTGAAACCACCTTAGCTATGGAGCTGTGTGCCCAAACCCTGACCTGTTCAGATGAAAAAAAACCAGAAAAAAAAAATTGTATCTGTGAGCAGTCTCACTGGAACCAGAGCTTTAGAAAATATTTTTCCTTCCATTGTATGCTTGAACTTTGATAGATCTTCAGGCTTCCATTTTCATCTTATTTGTTCATGTAAAAGCAGAGTGGGAAATTCTGATCAGGAAAGACTGATCTCCAAATTACTAAAAAAACATCCTAGTTGAAGAAATGTTGCTGTAAACATTGCACTAAGAATACTAAGAGGATTTGACACATGCACATCTCTAAAAACAAACATTTATAAACCAGATGTAGTTGTATTAGCATTAGAGAATCTCCATGATTCCTAGGCATTTTAACAAAGTTTCTTTCCAGTTTTCCAAAATATTTTAAAAAACAGGATCACATTTCTTCTTGTCCACAACCTAGCAGATCCAGTATACCTGGATATACCTATGCTTATAAGGGAACACTGGTATCTATTACATATGGTCTGAGTCCTGTAACTACCCTGTAGAAAAAAGGTGAAAGGAGATTGTGCAGCCAGCTGGTCAAGGGGTGGGTGTGTGTGAGAGAAGGAATGATTAGTAACAGTCCTACTGTATGGCTTTAGACTGAGGGAAAAGCGTGAAAAAATAGAGGTGCACAAGTTTAGGTTGAAGCTCTCGAAGCAGAGTAGAGCCTGGGGCAGGTGTTTCTCTCAGCCAACTTCCTATTATTTAAAGTATGATGGCTCCTATCAGATAAACAGATGGAATTCAGCTCTGGAAATTTGTGTAGTTTGGAATGGAAAGTCATCTATAAATTTGGACTGAAAACAAATAGTAGAAAATAACTGATGTGATAAACCTTTGGTAGTGGAAGAGAAGCTGGGCTGGCATTCTTTCTGTTGGGTGGTCAATGGGAATTTCGCTGCTGACTTTTGTTAGTTTGAAATTTCACTTTATGCACATTGTAAAATGGGTCCTTTCTAGCCTAGAATAGGTTGTCAGACCCATCCAATCAGTATAATCCGGGACTGATAGTCTAATGTCTTTTTTTTTCTCTTTTTTTTAAAAGAAAAAAGTAAGAATTTTAGATGGCATGTGCAAAATTGAATCAGTTCTGTAATGTCGAACAAGCATAGTCAGCTCCCTTTCCCAGCCTGCAAAGGATGAGTGTAACATGTGATTCTGGATAATAATCAGAACAAGAAGTGATACTCTCAGAAGTGGGGAAAAATAAACTTTGTAAATCAAATTTTCTTGCATAGGGTCACTTACTTCATCCGTTTCAGTCTTGATGTCCTGTTTCAGTCTGGGAAAGGGACTGCTCAGAAATGTGTCTATGACCTGTACTGATACATTGTGAGGTCCCATAGTCCAGAGATGTGCAGTCTTTGGAACAGAACTGTGACAGGTTGTGCTTTTCTCTGTTTTGAGGTGAAGTTTGAAGTTGGGACCCCAGGGCAGGCCAGGAGGTGGTCCTTCACCAAGGAGCATTTTGCTGTACCCTGGGCCTCAGAGCAGTATCTTGCCTTTGGGGAAATATCAGCTCCCAGAATTCAGATGCAAGAGCCTCAGGGTGGTTGGAGCTGCTGCCTCTCCACAGTATTCATGTCGCACTAATCGTGCTCCCAGCTCTGGGCTTTTCCACACCGTGTTTGAAGTCTGCCTCCAACAAGCACCAAGCTGCTGACCTTTGGCTCTACTAATTACTGATAGCAAGGGAGAAGGTTGTCTGAAGAAGGGGCTTCCAGTTGCATGATCCCTCATTGATTGGCTCTTGTCATGCCTACCGAGTCACCATTGATATGATCTTGCTGCTGTTAATGCTTTCCCCAGAGACCACATGTTCATTGCTTATTGCTTGTCCATATTCCCTATAATTAGACCCGACTACAGGATTGGAATGCAGATAAAAGCAATAAGGTGTTACTTTCTCTGTGACATGCTACCAGCAATATGTGAAAAGCCATCCAGATGGGTAAAGCTGCATGTCATCCTTGAACAGGAGAGATCAAGCTGGTAGATGTGGGGTGGATTTCCCCTCTTGTGTTTCACTGAGGGTAGCAATAATAGCTGCTGTTTGCTTGGTCTCCTTAAACCAAAATTTTAGTCTAATCTAGCCTTAAATTTAATAATTAAACAAGATGTTTCTAGAAGCAGAGGATTCTTACATTTACTAATAGATTTGTATTTGAGCTAAATATCCCTAGTGCCTAAAAAGCCCTGATGTTATTTTAATATGGATTTAGTATTTCCATCCAGGAAGCAACACCAGAAAATAGGGTCAACAGCACAGTAGCAGTAAGAACAAATAAATAAAACAGAACTGTATGAAAAAATACCCTCTATTAGCTTTTAATGTCCAAATCAGCATTACAATCTGTAATCGATGTTGCAAGATCAGGCCATAGTTCTGTGCTTCCTATTTAATTATTAATGAATTTTTCTGCTGCAAACTTATTATATAAGGATTTTTTTTTCACTTCATACCATTTGGGATGAATTTGGATTTTACTGACATTTAATGCAAGTGTGTCTCTGTAGCTAAGGAGTCTTGCACCAACACCTGAGATTCCCAATGTAGAGCTGACATGCTTAAAGGCTCTTCACAGTCACCTCTTGCCCTGCAGGCTGCTCAGGACCTTGTTCCCATGGATAGTAACCTGGGCTTAGGGTGCTGCAGTGGAGTTCTGCTTGTGGTGTTTAAAAACACGTTTTACATTAAAAATCATAAAATCACATGTTGTTCAATACAGATTATCATATGAGATTGTCTTGGAATTTTTTCCTTGGTGAGGTCATTCTGGTTTTAATCTTCCTTTTGTGTAAAAATACTTGTGCTCATTCTTAAGCAAATGTACAGTGTTGTTCTCAGAGTGCAGGCTTGCCTTGTGGGTGTGGGCACTCAGAACAAGCCAAATGGCTTTGGTGGAAGATTGCTGTGCCCATGGTCTCCTGAACATGGCATCAGTTACTCAGCTGCCTAAACTCACCTGCAGACTCTTGGGCAATTGCTTTAGAAGGTGTTGGTCTGTATTTTTACTTTCCTCCTCCCTATCTTGTGATTTCCTCACTAAAGAAATACCCAAGAACATCTATCTTCTGTCTTGTCTAATTAGATGAGCCTTTGCAATCATTGTTGGGTTGCTTGTACTGTCCATTTCTTCTCAAGTGACGAGTGACAAACAAGGCAAGGTTCATGCTCTATTCACCACCAGCAGTGATACCAATGAAGAAAGGAGAGACAAAAGTAGTTTACAGGATATTGACACAAATGCTAGCACTGAACATTCTGCTGTATCTGAAACCAAATGGATCTTTCTCCCTACCCTTCCCTTTATTTATAAATTCTCTTCTTGCCTTTATTTATATCTCTGTTCTTCAAGTGCGAGAACTAATTATCACATTGTGTAGTTTTACTCATCATAATTTACTCATCCTGCACATAAAAAGTATTTCTTGTGCTCAGAAAGTAACAAACTGCAGCAAAATCCAGTAATTTTATATACAAATGATCCAAGCACAGATACACTGTGTGTCAGAGGCTATGTATGCTACCAGCTCTCCTGACAGAGCAGAGGTAATTCCGCTGGGGAATTGGTAAAATTAGCAGTTTTTCCATGCAATATTGAATATGGGGAGAAATACCAATTAATTTGAAGTAAAATGAAGTTAGTGCTGATGATCTCAAGTTATTTAGCATATCATATACAAGACTGCTTTTTTTTTGTTTGTTTGTTTTGGAGGGAGGCAGGGAGGAGAGAAAAGAAAGGGAAGACTTCATTATTTAGAAAATGAATCACGGGAATTTGTAACCTGTAATTTCACATGAACAAATAGGGATTTTTTTTAGGAACACTTATTACAACCCCCAACCTGAAATACCAAAATAATACCTGCTGGATAAGCAGATGTTCTGAGGAGTCTGATACACAAAAGGAAAAGCTCTGCATCTTTAGCCCCTCGGAAGCATCTCTTCAACACAGTACACCACCTAATGTGTCTTGCTATGATCCTTTGAAGCCTTTGTAGGTGTTTTATGGGATCCTTCTGGGATGCATCTAAACTAGGAAACAGTGATTTTGTGTAAATACACCTTCTTTCCAAGTGTTATATGGGACAGAAGATATTCTTGTTGGAGAGATGTGCAATGCATGCATATTTGTTGTGGGTTTCTTCCTTTCCCAGATGGTCCTTTAAAAATCATTTTGTTACAAAAACACAAGTCAAACAGGAGTGCAGGGTGTTAGGATGTAGCAGGCAGTTGGGCTGTGCAGGAGGCATAACTGGGGGTTCAGCATCTCTCCTTGACAGTTTAAGCCCTGCCTGTTCTACGATACTTGCCTCCAATAAATTAACGCAAATTTGTGGATGCTTCAGAAAGTATACCTCAACTCTGTAGCAGAAGTAGAAAACTCTATGAAAAAGATGTTGGAAGTGAATTCTGTTGTTCACCTGGTCTGACCTCCTGCTGAAAACCTTTCCCAGGACCCTGTCAAACTGAGTCTTGAATGTTTCCAGCAAGGCAGATTCCACCACCTCTGAGTGCAACCATATTTCAGCGTGTAGTTGTTCTCATGGTGAACAATATATATGTATTAGTGGAGAATTTGCCCTGCAGCAACTTTGTTTTCTCCATAGAATTTGGTGTGTTCTTTGTCACTGTAACTGAAGGGCCATTTTAAAAACTGCTTAGGCCTATTTGAGTATGTATATTATAAATTAACACATGCATTGGAAATGCACATCTTTAATAAACATTCAGGAAATCTTTGAGAATGAAAATAGCCTTGACCATGATTTGAAATTATATCCAGGCTGGCAAAAAAAGTTAATTCCTGAAGTATCTGAGTTCAGTTCCATTATGGATACAAGCTTTATTTACTAACCATGGCAATGATGGAATGATATTGCCTTCCATGTTACAAAGCTTTGATTCACCTGTTGATACCAACAGAAATATTAACACTCTTTTGTGGCTCTTCCTTCCTTAGCACAATGCAGACTCATTTTGTGTACATGCTCCCCTATCAAAGACATCCTGACAGTTGTTAAATCTGTTCTTCTTTATTGCTTTGAGTTAAAAGACATAGGCAAAGATGAAAAGAATAGAAGGGAAAGTTGAGCATTCAGGGAGAGAAATAAAAACCATTCTGGGGAACAGAGGCTACAGAACGGGAGACTCTATGGCAGCAGGGAAGAGATTTGTCTGAGGGGACAGGCAATAAAACCACATAAAAAAAAGTGTGGGGAGTGGGGCAGAAGAAGAAATGGACAAAGGCGACTGTAAATTGATTCCTTGGCTTCCTGGAGATGTGCAATCCAAATGATTAACTACAAAATCTGTGATTTGATAGATCTGGTGCAATAGAAGAAAGATCACATCCTGCTAATGAAGAAATGCATTGTTTGATTAATCCTTTTTTTCCTTTGTACATTTTGATTTTTGTCTAGGTACATCACTGCCAACCCTGGTGTTTGTAGCACTACATCATTTTGGCTGTTTAACCCTTGCCACTGCAAGATGCTGGAAGGCACAGAATCTTTCAGGTCAGAATGTGCCCTTTTGTCAGTACATTTCTGAAAATAATGGGATTGCATCCACTGTGTGTGAACCATTAAGCCTGGATTTTTAACTATATCAGGAAGGAAGTATTTGTCTAGAATTGGATGACATTTGATCGAAATACTGCAAAAATAGTATGGTAGAACTGTTCATGTTCTAGGCCTTTATAAAGAAGATATGCTCCATCATATCATAGAAGGGGGGCACACTGGGGTATTTTTGAACCTCACGACAGCTGTCAGGATTTCTACTTTCCCTGGGAAGTGAAGAAGAAAATGTACTTCTGTTTTCCCTGGGGAGAAACGGATGACTACTCCATTGGATACGTGCTATTACTCTCCCCCCTGATTTTCCCAAGGAAACTAGGTATTTAATAATTGTCTTCATACAAATACTGACTCTGGCTGATAGGAAACAAACAGTTGCTTGACATGAATTGCCTCAGAATGCTGCTTGAGCCTATGACCGAATTTCTGAGTTTGGTTTCATGTAAGTTTCCATTTGATGCTGATCACCAGCACAACTGTGCACCTCTCAGCCGTGTATTACGATACTTGTTCGGTATTTCTTCCTCAAGGAGAGAAGAGATGATACTAAATATAGACACAGAGCCATGGAAATGTTGTTCATTTTCAGTTTGTTTTTTTTTTTTTGTTTGTGGAAAGCACTGTACTTCTTGCTTTTTGAGGCTGCTTATTTCCTGGGGAATACTTGAGAATGTGAGCTTTGTATTGATTGTAGGAAGTCTTGCTTGCACCAGAGACGTTCTAAACTAAAGAAGTAATCTTTGATATTTTGTCCCACATAAATATTTTGTCACATCCTATGCTTTTGGTGCCATGCACTCACAACAGTGAGTGCCCTGGAGATAAGAACCTTGACCCAGTTGTTCAAGAGAGTAATGAGGAGCAAGGCTGCTTGGATGGATGGACTCTCCAGTTCAGCATTTCCAACTCACAGCTAGAGCTTGGTGCACTGGTCTTTCCCGTGTGTTTAAGGCATCATGTCTTCGCATTGCTATGAAAATAGTGTCTCAAATTCATTTTTAAAAGCTTTATATTTTCTGTTTTGCAGAAGAGGATTTCATGGGAATAAACTTAACCTGAATTGCTGGAATCGCACAGCAGCTTGTATCCAAAACAGTTTTGGGCAATCTGATGCCCAGTTTCCTGACCTTTGGCTTTAGATTTGTTTGGACTCAGCTTGTCATACTGTTGTAGTTTCCTATTCAAGCTATGATTTGAGTGACTCCCCTCCCCCAGCCTTAATGAAGATGTTTACCAGAGTCACATCTGTCTGGTGTGACTTGCAGACTTTGTTTAGTAGAGGAAGGCCCAAGGCTGGCCTGCCAGAGGTGAGATAAATTGGGACTAAAATCCCCAGGGAGAGCCTGAGGTGTGAAAGCTGTTCTGCTATGACTAGCTCTCATCAGTAATGATAACCCCTCAATTCTGTGCCACCTAAATTCACCCAAAATTATATGCTAAATATAAATATTCATTTTATAAATATGCATGTTAATTAAATATACATTTATTTTAAATGCATGTGTTAATTATACATGTTACATCAGATCACAATTAAGTCAATAGAAATTGGAGATTTGCATATAATCATCCTTGTATACTAATCAGTTGTCAGTCTAGAAAGCCATTTTCTGCATCCAGATAGAATATAGACCTTGGTCCAGTGATCAGTTCAAAGATTGTGTAGAAATGTCAGTTCTTTTGTTTTTATGAATTTCCTTGTGAAGAAATTCAACTCCTTTTCAATGCATAAAGAATACTCAATTTCCTCATGTTTTATACTACTGCTTCCAGGAGCACTATGGATTTCATATTTTCGCGGAATGAGGTTACTCCTCTGATGTGCCAAAACTGTGGTAAACCTGCCCCAGTAATTTCCTTTGATGTGGGATGCAAATTCTCTTTGAGAAACACACGTTCTTTTTCTGGTGTGTTACTTAAATGAAACTTTGCCTGACCCTTGATCTTCTGGAAAAATATGATTGATTCCCCAGGATGTACTTGGATAGTAGTTATGGTCATGTTGCATTCTCTTGCCTGTTGATTTCTGCAGGGTGAGAGTTTTGGGTGTATGCTGCATTTACTATATTAAAAGCAATTTCAAATCTCCATGACTTTGGTTTCATATCAGCGTAGATAAAACTGGACATTTGTCCTGTTCCAATACAAATATATGAATGTCCCTGAGAAAACTCTGGAGGGCTGTTCAGAAAGCAGAGTTACTTTGAGAGTTTGGTTTATCTAAAGCATTTCTCTAATGGAAGCAGGTGAATTTAGAGCTCAGTTTTGCCTTTCTGTATTCACTGGTACCAAAACTCACCGTGGCAGTTGGTGCATCTGAGGCCATCCTCACTGGGCCTCAGCCAGCATGCTGTAAAGTGCCATCCCACCCAAAGGAATTGAGCACATGTGCAAGTGCTCTGGGGAAGGGATGTCTTCCTGAACTGGGATTTGGGATCAAAGGAGATGAACACTGAGCTCCTGATGGCTTTGGCTGTGGGATGCTCTTCCCATCCAGAGAAGCAGTTAAAGACTTGTTTTGAGGACTGCCAAGGAATGTGGTTCACAGGAAGGAGTATATCCTTAAGCCAAGGCTAGTTTTGCATTAGAACAGTCTTGTAAGAGAATGTGACAAAGTGTTGTGGTGCTTGCCCCACCCCAGCGTTCTCCCCACATTCCCAAATCCTTGGTTCAGTGTCTCAAACAGGACTGTGGACAGCGCTGTGTCTTACTATGTATTCCACTAAATCTTGTTGACTTTTTCTCCAGAGCTTTAAATTCAGTTTTCCTTGGAAACATTACCATTATAGGGCATTATTCACCCTGTAGTTTTCAGGTTAAAACCCAACAAGGTATTAAAACAAACCCTGTCAAAAGTAGCTGTTTCATCAGTCATTTTAATCTTTAAAATATTTGCTTCATGTATCCAGGACACAGTTGATTACTTGCTGTATTATGTAAATCTTGAGAATAAAATAGGTCACTTTTCAAATTGTCTTCTTGTAAGGGTGTAATTAAGCTGCATTAAGACAATTACTGTATTGTAAGTATCTACTGATTTTTAAAAAACAACGTAGTTTTAGTTTTGACAGTGATATAATTTCATATTTATTATGTTTTAATTAGAAACAGTGGTAGGTAGGATTAAAGCCAATTGTATGGTAATTAGACATAACTACTGAAATTCTGAAGTAATATAGTAGTCTACAGTACAGTTGTAGTGGAAAGGGGATAGGGAAAGCAAAACTACTGATTATTCATATCAAGAACTGTGGTGAATAGGAATCCTGAAACAGATGCCTCTGGACTCTGCTCATGTTTGGGTCTCACTCTCTTCCATGTTAAAGGAAGGGTGAACTTCATCTTATCTTTAAGAATCCTAGAATTTTTGTAGGTGGGAAGATTTACTGTAATTTTTATGTCAGTGGTGTGATTTTTGTCTCAGTGTGTCCATAAAGCTTGTATTTTGGCTTTCTGCAAATGTAAGAATTAAAATTTACTAAAAAACCTAAGAAGTAGAAGACATATCCACCTATTAGAGAGTGATTGGTAGAAAATGGCTACCTTGGCATGTCCAAAGGATTAAGAAGAATAAGAGAAAAACCAAGAAAGCACACATGTGGATTGAAACACTATTCAGCATAGTCCTCAGCAGTGTGGCAATAGAAGGTTAGGGAACAAAGAGAAAATTTGCAAGAAATCAAGTCAATTTTGGCCATCCAAGGGTCTGTCAAATCCATGGTCTTCAGCTCTATGGCAGCAAGAAAATGAACTTCCCAATCTATCTGTTCTACTCTAATTCCCAATACAATTGTAAGTTTCTATGTCTAATATAAGACCATTCTTCCTGGGACCTGCAGCTGTGGAGAATAAATGACTCCTTCAAAATCAACTCTTCAGCTGTGGGCATTGCTTGTGAAACCTCAGATTAGGACAAGTAGATTACATCCATAAATATTGCTCATGTTTTCTCAAGACTCACCTCATATTTGTGCTGGTAACTTTGATTTTAAAGAAGGAAAAGCAGTTGGCAAATTTCTGAGTTCCATCCATCATGGTGTTATGGCTTCAAAGGAATTTAGTCAAGTGAAGTGAAAGGGGATTAGAACAACAGTAACCTGGCCAAACAGAATGCTGAAAATGCAGGATTGAAAGGGAGATGCTTGGCTAGAGGGAGCCTGTGAGAGGTCATCCTCAGGAATGCAATTTAAACCTGTTCATATTTAATATTTTCTTCAGAAGTCATAGGGCCCAAACTGTTGAAACATATTCTTGAAATTTGTGAATGATGCAATGATAGAATATGAATGTTTCATCATAAAGAATTGGACAACTTATTATCATTGAAGAGGGAGAGAAATGGGATAATATTGTTACATTAAATTTTAAGTCACAAGTGCAAGAAGTAGAAATTATTTCTGCCACAAGCAGGAAAATGCTGCATTTGGACATAATGGTGGAATCAGACCTATCTGTGTTGTGTTAACCTGATCACAAATTTCTGGCCATTATTAATTACTGTGGGTAACACAAGCTTGAAATATGTCATGTGCAATTTTTGTAATGGGAAAACACAGATGAAAATGTGTGTAAATACTGTTCACCATTTTGGCCATTCATGTTTAAGAAGGAAGAATTCAATCAGGAACACGTGCAGAGAGGTGCAGGAGAAGTAGAAGTTTCCTTTTACGAGGGAGGGCAACAATGGCCTACATAGTTAGTCCATTTAAAGTCAAGGACATCTGACATTTTCATAACAAATTAGGAAAAGAGTCAGGATAGGGAAGAACTATTCATGATAAAGGATAATAAGTATTAAGAATAAAGCTACTAATAGGCTGGTAGTATGGTTGTTACCTCTGTGATCCTCCATGAAGTCTTCATGACATCTTTGCTTACTGTTGGGCTCTGGCAGGTGAAATATCTTCTGAAATTTCCCCAAGGCTGCTGTGAGGAGTCAGCAGTCTTCTCTATCTGCTTCTAGGGACTAGGCTTGTGGATGGGCTTGTGCCCTTGGAGCCCATTACCCTCTCTACAAACACCCACAAAGGGATTAAGTCACACATAAGACTGAAAGCAGCTCCTGGAAGTGAATTTGGCATTCCAGCAGAGAAGAGCTGTTCCCCCAGTCTGATCTGCCAGCTGGCATGAGGACAGCAGGGTATGACCTGGTTGCTGTGATGATCTCTGGAACAGCAGAAGAAATTCTCCTCCCAGAGAGCCATTACCTGAAGCATTTGTAGGATGAGCAGTAAAGATGGGATTTAAGGGAAGCAAAACCTCACTACTGCTAGTCTGTCAATTTTACCCAATTTGCACTCATGAATACAGATTTTTTTTCTTCTTGCTTCACAGGTGCACCCCTGCTGCATGAAGCGTATTATTCTAGGCTGCTGTGAAAATGTGGCTGCCAGGGTAAGCTGTTACAGTTAAACTGTATGTCTATATTTTACAAGATCCATAATGCTCACATCTGCATATATTCACTTCTAATAATTATATGCAGAATTATACACATGTATTTACATTAAAAAAAATCAGGCTAACCAAATGCCCTTTAAATGTTTTGCCATTTTTGTCTTCTCTTTTCCTTTCTTTCATTCCAAACATCCCTAGGACTTCAAGATAACATTCTTAAAACAAATGTTGGGCCTTTAAGTAAAACTTCTTTTCTGTATTCTTCTGTATTCTGTTGTTCTTCTTTTTGGTAAGGAAAGATATTGTGACTCTTACAGCCTTAACACTAATCACTTGCTGCTCCTTCCTGGAATATAAACTAACTCTGTTTATTAATCTGAAATAAACAGCAGTAACATCTCTGGCACCATTGGAAAAATGAATGCTGTACACTTTATTTTAAATGTAGTGTGTGGAAATTTTACTGTTGGTGCTTACCAAACTAGTTCAGGTGAATAATTTAGGCATGAAGATATGAATTAATTGGTGGTTTTTTTTTTTTTTTTTTTTTTTTTTTTTTTTTGGTTTTTTTTTTTTGTCCATCTTGATTTTACTTAATGGACATGGCTTATAAATTTGTAGCCAGGTATGGAGTGATATGTATTTTGTTTAAACTTGTATTCCAGGCATGTCTGTAGTGGTACCAAGTACCCTGAAATCATCTGGCATCTGTGGGAGTTGCCAGAGTTCAATGCTGAGCAGAAAATTGGGCTCTTTGTGCTTTGAGAATGCTAATCCATTGTTAGGGTTTCCTTTTAAACTGAAAATAAACACAATGTGTGTTCTGTTAACTTAGACAGGTGCTAGAGCCGACAGCTCGAGGTTTAAGGGCAAGGGTCAAGCAATCAAAAGTGGTCCTCTCTTGCAAAGATCATCAAACAGGAGTGCATCAATGGGCTCAGTGGCCAAGGCTGGAAATTAATCAGCTCAGCCCTCAGTGTTTAGCCATGCTGATTATATACTGGCAAAGTGAGCAGGAGCTGACAGCCAGGGGAGCTAACGTAATAGGAGTGCGTTCCCAACAAAGGCAGGGAAGAAAGATCAATTTGCAATATTCTTTTCTGTACCCATGCAACAAAGCAGAAACATGAAAGCAGAACATTAAGGGATGCTCCCTATGAACTGGACAAATCAATAAACATCAGTGGTAAGGGGAGAAAAAAAAGTTCCTCATTCTGTTTAGTACCCTGAGGCCACTTCTGTCTTTGTGAAGTGCTGAGTAGCAGTGGCCTCTGTCATGTTTCCTTTCACCTACATGGTGTCATCTGCTTCAGTCTCAAGGTGAATGCTGGTTTGCACAATCAGAGCAAGTGTTTAAGGAAATTATTCCATTTCTTTGGGAAGAAATGGTAGGAAACAACATTTGTAGAAGCTGCAGTGACTGCTCAATACATAGAGTTCCATTTCTACATTGGAGCTCAGGGTAGAAACTGGGATTTGGTGCTTGCACCTGGTGAAAGATTTCAATAATTTCAAAGATTGCAGTTCAGAGCACTTGAGTAAGTGCAAGTTTCTTTCATAGGGAGTGCCAGATGCAAAATCTGATTTGATGTATAGGAGTTTACCTTTTCTTGGAAAATGAATTCCCACAATCAATAGTTGGAATAATGTAGGAAACCCAGGGAAAAAATAGAGAGAGATCGATCCAGTTTGGGGGCATAAATAATGACTTCTAGCAGCATTTGGGAAAGGGAAGTACAACCAAAAAGAAAAATGTTTATTGCAGCCACAGCCAAATTTGGTGTTTGGCCAGTTATTTTATCATCTTAGATATTTGGCTGTGAGAGCCAATCCTGTAAATGAAAATATTTCCAGCAGTGTTACAGCTTTGCACTGACCACTTTCACCTGTATGTGGAATATCTATTAGATGTACATTGAATGCTGTTGGTGAAAGAACAGCTTTCTTTTTGGCTTTTCACTGGCTGTGGCAGAGGAGTCCTCACTCTCTTGGCACTTTATTTCTAGAAGCAAATTGAGTAGAATGCTAAAGCACATGTTCAAGCATGTGACCGCTCCCTCTGCAAGCCTGTGCTTTACTGGGCACATGGTGTGAATAGGCTGTTACATGCTGGCAGGGAACTGCTGAAGTCTGAGGGGCAGGTGGGAACTTGGCACAGGTGGAAGCCTGGGCACAGTCCCCCTCCACCCAAGCAGGACAGCATTATCTGGTCTGAGAAGAGTATCTGTGGTGCGATCCAGCATGGGCCCTGGTGAGGGTGATGGCAGTGGTAGGTGTAAAGTGCTTTGCTGGTGAATGACAGTAAACTATGAATCACTTTGTACTCAGGAAGGTATTTGTGTTTGTCAGCAATTTTATTAAGTTAGTCTGTTATTTAAGAACAATTTTCCCCCATTTGCAAGTGGGGTAAGTCAGCCTGGCAGGTCCAGCCAGCAGGAATTCAGCGTGTGCCCTTTTAGCAAAAACTCCCAAACCTAGCAGGTGCTAAAAAGCATTGATACCTCCTGCAAACAAATTGTATCCTTCAGACCCAAAGCAGGTCATCACCAAGTTATATATGATATGAGATGTTGTATATCATAGCTAAGGTATGGATGAGGAGGAGAACTTTTATTGGCTGATTGTTTTCTGGCGGATTTACAGGGTTATATAAAAAAGGTTATGATAAGCCACTAGTGTCTGTCTCTTATACACAATCAAGAAGCCCAGCAAAGGGGATGTGGGAGGAGGGAAGAGTGGGAGCAGTTGCAGAAGCCAACCTTGTGCCTTGGATTAGTGTCTGGTGATGTATTAGAGAGGCAAAGAGAGATGTCTGGTGCTTGTGAAAAGCAAATTGATGCAAGTTTTGTAGAATAGATTATCTTTATATAAGCAGTGCAGCTGTATGCCAAACTTGAACCTCTGGCATCCTGATAAACAGAACAGAAGTTGTGTGCTTTCTGTGTCCCCTGGAGGACCCTGGACAGCCTGGGCTTCCTAAGTGTTACTGGGGAGACTGGTAAGAAATAATGATCTAGGAAATGGAGTGAGTCTTGAAAATGATAAGTCTATAAATGTTGGGAAAGGGGTTCCTGAGAGCGGTGCAAGGGGTGGTGGTGTCCTTTTGTCATGCTGCTGATCTGTTTACCATCAGCAATGCTTAATCACAATGCTCTAAAGGAATGCTCTAGGCCTTGTTGGTGTTCTAAAAGATTTGATCAAAGAAGTTGCTTTTGCACTGCTCTCTGTGCTTCAGGTTCATGTGAACTTCATACACAGAGAAAGAAAAATCCTTGTTTAATAACCTGTTTTGTTTCCCAGCAATAAGATTGCATGAACCTGAGGACTTTGAAGTAGTCAGAGCACTACTGATGACTTAAAATATTTAAGTTTTTCTAATAACAAAGTTTGTTTAAAAAACATTACATTATGATATAAGAAATCATATGAAATAAGCACTTCCCAGGAAACAAATCAGCCTAGGGCATTGATTCTGGTTAGAGAACTGAAGTGTGGAATTTGTTATTTGTTTCTCTTGAGCAGTCCATTTTGTGCCACCTGACTTGGTGTGTGTGCTGATTATTTTTCACTAGATAGCACACAGCTATAGCTTTTTGACATTTGTTGAGGGAGAATGTGAAGTGTTCAAAGGTTAGATGGTTCAGCTGATATCTCACCTCTGTGAGCATACAAGAGGCTTATTGATAGCAGGACGTTTCTGTTAAAATAATGAGCAATAGAACAGTTAAAATTAAGATTTTTAAAAACATATTGTCATCTTCATGGTTTGAAGTGTCAGGAATGGAAAGCCAGAGCCATGTATGTTCTTTCATGACCTCTTCACAATGAGTGGTTTATTTAAATAAAGAAAATGAGATATTTTCTGTATTTAAATAAAATAATCTTTCCTGTTGCAGTAGATTCAGGAGTTCTGTTTATCTCTCCTAGTTCTGTTTATCTCTCCTAGTTCTGTTTATCAACGTGTTGAAGGCTGGACAAAAGAAAATAAAAATTACATGAATTTCACAGTTTTAGTTTGGATAAGCTAAAAATTTCCAAGTCACTCATGAATATAGGTGTTGAAAATATGTCACCCTGGTGGACTTGAAAATGTTGCCTTGTCTTTTCAAATAATATTGACAAGAAGGTCTTGTCTATTGACAAGAGCATTTCAGATGTGCATGCTGTTAAGAATGGAACAAGAGTAATAGCTGATCTCTTTGACCTAACAAAAGTGCTCAGAATTTTTAAACAGATGAATGCTATCAACTATTTCCATTCTGTAACAGCCACAGCCTAATTTTTGACCATTGGGAATACCGTCCTTTCGTTATTTAATTTCAATTAAACATTTCTGGCTTACACTTTGGAAGTGCTATTCCGGTGTTAGCAAATGTCCAGAGGTTTGTAGATATTTTGGCTGTTGTAATGGTAATGGAACTGAGATTAAATTTGAGGAAATCATGTTAATGACTACAGAGGAAGGAGAGGTTCTGGAAAGAAATCTGAGGAAAAGGACTAAAAGTTAAGGGTCTCTTCTACCCTTAGAAATTAGCATCCTGCTTAATTTCTGCTATATTAAGATATGGAAAAAATGGTTGCAGGAGAAAATGCCTCAAAGGTATGGATGGCCACCTACCTCCTCCACAGGTCAGAGCTGGTGCAGGGTATTCTGTCACCTCTGTATGTGGATGCTGCTCCTCACTTATTGTGGTGGTCACACCAACAAACTCTGAGATCTGGTTTAAAATTGCTGCTGGGTTTTTTCTACTTTTTTTTTCTCTGGTGTAGACTTCAAGTGTCCAATGTGTTTTGAAAATTCTATGGAACATAAACTTCCTTCTGAACACACCTGATTTTCTTCAGTTGCTGTGTGTGTAGGGTTTTTTTGCTGAGTTTTTTGCCTCTCAGAGTTAAAGTTGGAAAAATGTTGGTCATTGCATTTTGAGAATGCTGTAACATCGACATTTGGGCATCAAGAAATGCTTTGTGAGTATTCTTGCTGAGTCTTTATTACAGGTCTTCTAAATAAACCAGTGCTAAAAGCTATAATAACAACAAAACTTGGAAAGCAAATCTGATCTAGCTGATGTTAAATGATGGGCTCTTTCTTTTCCAGATTGTCTTAATTGTTTGTAGTTGATTTTCCTGTATCCTGTCTTTTAAAACTGCTAGTTTTGAGGATTGTTGCAACTGAGTGTCAGCAAGGACTATCAAATCTTGGTCCTGTTCCAGGCTCTGTCTCTGAAATGCACAGAACAGACTTTATATTCACTTGAGCATTCCCCAGAAGTTCTAGTTTTCATAATCCCTTATTTCCTAATGTTTTAGGATGAACTTTGGGTTATATATGAGATGTGTTGGCATTCTGTTCCTCTATTCTATTGTGGTAGCTTTTTTAAGGAAAGCTGGTTTGTGGTGTGATAGGCAAACTTTGCATATGATTATATTGGCTCTTCTGACTTCAGGAATGTGAGGACTCTGGGCAATATCTGGATGTTTTTTTTCTTTGGTTTGTGGTAAGTGAAACTACAATTTAGAGCTCTTTAAAACAAATCAAATTCTTAGAAAGAATCATTTTAATTTTGCATGTGAATGAAAACACAGATGGAAAGAAAAGGAAAAATGAGTTATTTTGTTTTGAATTATTTCATAAAATGAAAAGTTGAATCAAAACTTTTCAGATTAGCAAAATCCAGCTTTTTGATACCACAGAAAAACTTAAAAAATCCCCCCAAATCACCCCATTAATTTTTTTTTTCCCCACTGAAAACAAAGTCAACAGCTTTGCAAAATATTGTCTAAAATGTTGCATTTTGTCAGTGGGTTCTGGAATCTGGGATTTGTTTTTCTTGGGGATGCTCTGTGGTATGGCTCCTTCTGCCATTATTGTGATTTCTGCCTTTGGAAATTGCTCAGAGGTAACAGTTATTTCTCCTGTCACTATTGCCAGACCGTATCAGTCCTGCTAGCTAGCTGCTTATCACTGAAATAAGCAAAAGTTTGCTCTGTCATCTCCTAGCTGCCAAAAATCATTCCCAAGCAATTTTTTCTATTGCAAGATGGACATAAAACACCTGCTAATCTCAGGCTACTTGGTAAATCCCTTTGGATCCTTTACAGAAGGCTACACACAGGCTGTTTCTTTGGTCATCATTTAAAATATGAGAGTGTTTTCAAAAGCTGACATTGATTTCTCCGTGACCTGCATCCACACTTAGTGGCCTAACTTATGAGACTGCAAAGGGAACCTCATTTTCCAGAATCTCTGTGGATCCCTCTCTGAAGCTCATCCCTGTTATCATGTCATGTCTTACACTGTGTTTAAAAATAATTTTGTATTAAGCAGTGAATATGCTAGGTTGGCGTGCTTTTAAAAAATAAAAGCAGACTTTAAATTGGCATGGCAATTACCATGCCAGTTGTTGCTGATGGTTCAAAATCTCTCCCTCCAAGTTTTAGTGAGCCTTGCCTGTTGTTAATGCTCCTGCTGAGGCTACAGTGGTAATCTGCTCTGATTCACTGGTACAACCAATATCTGTGAACTCTCTGAGGACATTCTTGGCAGCTGCAGGACATAATTACCACATTTGAAAATATTTTTTAGGCATTTGGATCTATGTCTGGCTTTTCAGATTGCTCTCCAGCTAACAAACCCGTTACTGGTTTGACACAGTTGACAGCTGGCTGCGCTGGTGGCTAAAGAACTGCCTCTGGGGTTGTCTCAGAATGAGGTTAATGATGGGCTAGATAAGTTCCCTGCATTTCCTATACATCATTTACCTGGAATTGTGCTCTTCACTAGGCTTTTCCACGATGACTAGGGACCCCACCAAACTGCCATATTTACTGAATGGTGCAGCTATTCTGCTGGGCTAAATTTGGGCTCGTTTACTGGGTTTGTTTGTTTTTGTTTGTTTGTCTGTTTGTTTGAAGTAGTGACAATGGGAGCAAAAAATCTCTGCTCTGAAAATGCACTGTTTTAATAAAGGGAAGGGCAGTCAAACATCCATTTTGGGCTGGACTCATACTTGTTAACTGTCTGAGCATCCCTTTTTTCTCTCAAGTTATTATGATCCACAAAGGAGTGTTTGTACTTCAGTGTGCTTTTGGTTTTCTTGCTTCCTCCCTACAGGGCTTCTGGAGACCATGACTAATGATGGATTTGTGAAGCTTCTATGTAGATCCCATGTCTATAAGTGCCTCACACATGGAAGTTTAATAGCTATTTTTCTTGTGATACTTCATTTGTAGTCAGCTGTGCAAGGTGAAGAGCAAACATAATGTTGATATGTGGTGCTGATATTTTAAACAGAGCCACAGGAAAATAATTACTGTATTTGGGGAGGACAGCACTAAAGGGATTTTATTTTCCCTTAAAGCTTTTCCTTCTCTCTGGGATGGTTGAAATAGTTAAGTAATTTTAAAAACAAGTTCCCATCCTCCCTGATTTAAGATCTATTGCTGCAGTATGTATTGAGTAGGGGAGATACTGTAGCATTTTTATGAGGAGATAAAATATTGGCTTAATGATAATTTGGCAAAGTTTCAAGATATCTGAGAAGACTTCCTGGAAATTAAAAACAGCTCAAATGTAAGAGAAAATTAAGTTACTGACCCCAAGTACAAAAGGGGAAGAGCTCAGACATCCATTCCTCCCAGCTCCTTGATTTATTCTTTTTTTTTTTTTTTTTTTTTTTTTAATCCCCTTTTGCTAATTATCTCCCCTTGACCTGGTTTCGCTCATTACAGGGTGGAGGGAGAGTTTGGTGTAAATTTGCTCTAGCTGCACATTTTTTAATTTTCCAGGGGTTTTGTATTTTGATGATGGTGAAACTTTTTGTGAAGTTTTCCAAACTGAGCAAATGTGTCTGAGAACCAAACACCCTTTCTGCTTGCAGTGTGAGGGCTGAAGAGAGAGACACTTTCTCTGAGAAAATTAAATTCTTTCCTGTACTTCAGCCATTTGCACCACTTTTCTACAGGAAAATGTGTAAATATCTGGAGGTGTGCAGGATAAGTCATAAATAGTCATAAAGACTGTTTTGGTCTTTGTAGTGCTGCTGCCTGTATATGGTTCATCTGAGCAGACTTCTCCATGCTATTCTCTATTAGGGACCTGAGGTGATCCCCCTTGATATCCTTAGATGAAGACATTATTTTTGGGATCGCTGAGTTTTTGCTTAGCTGAAAAATATAGAATCAGACTCACTAGACCTCTTGTAGCATAAGGGATAATTCCTTCTTATCTGTGGAGCTCCTGACCTCACTCCTGGGAAAAGTGGAAGGTGTGGTAATTGGAGACAAGTTTCTTGGTTTGGTTTTTCAGGAGGTGGAAAGAGATTTTGACATTTGAACATGCAGAGCCAGACACACCATTGACGTGTTTCATTTAATCACATCAGTCAGATAGTGATAACCTTTGATTCCTGCACAGCAGACACTCCACAAGAACTGGCTGTGCAGAGCCTGAACATCTGATTTTAATCCATTGTATGATTTAGCCTTGTGGAAAATTGCTACTTTTTGACACCTTGATCCTGTTCTGCTCCCCATAATTCTGGGGAAGGCTGGGCTGGGATGGAGCATATGACACACAAGCTTGGGAAAGCTGAGAAAGCAAGGGAAGGGATATCAAGAAATAGGAATCAGAGTAACATTTGGTGTTGGTATTGAAATGTGTGTTTGGGAAAAAGTTTCCAGCCTTTGTAGCTACACTGTGTATGTCATCCAAATGTAATGGAAGCTGGAGTCTGCAGTCAGCCTCTAATAGCAGCTGTTGGGGATGTGCCCCACTGAATTGGTTTTAGCTCTGAAACCCACTGTTGCTCATCCAAGTGATTTGCTGTGGTATGGCGCACAGAGGGGATTCATGTGCTATGCTTGGAGCCTAGACTGGTTTTGTCTTGGGGAAGGCAGCCACTCCTATGAAAAGCTCTGGAAATGCTGGTCCCTGCAGGTCAGAGCCATCGTTGTGCAGTACATCAGCCTAAGGTCTACTGCCATCATCTGTAAATCCCACAGATGTCAGCAGTTTGAGGGCTGACGGAGTCCAGCCTTTTGGAGCAGTCATTCACAGCATTGACCCTGGTCCCTGATAAAAGTCAGCACTGACTTTCAGGTTTCTTTCACTTATTTATTTATTTATTTATTTATTTCCATGCTAACCCCTTAAAAGCAGAGGTTCAAGCCTGACCTGTTGTTACTTGTTCCCATTCTTAGCCTCTTAGCTCATGTTCTGCCTGTCATCTGTGTGCTCCAGAACCTCTTTTAGAAACTGCTGTAGTTACCTCACAGAGCCTATGGAGCTGGTTTCTTGTCAAAGCTCAAGTTGTGAAACTCTTTTCTTTTCTTTTTTTTTTTTTTTTTTTTTTTAGATGCAAATTGCAGAAACCTATTAGAGAGACTCAGTCCTCCCCCTACTCTGTTTCTCTGTCTTTGCACTGGGTATTTTATTTTCTTTCATGGCCTGCCTTTCAAAACAATTTCATGCCTGCTTAGGGTATGTCTGTCTACTACTCTGGCTTGAAGAACAGAGACCACTGAGACAAAGAGAATGTTGCCCACTGCTTTGACAGCAAAATGTTTCAGGACAGGATGCTCTGGGTAGGCCAGCTGTGTCTACTCCAAGACTTGAGCTCTTTGGAGGGAGGCTGTGATAATGTTAGTGGAAATCTTTAGGAATAAATAGGCTTTGGTTCAAGCCAGTTGAAATGTAAAGGAAGGTTCAGAAAATCTATGTTAGAACTGGGCAAGAAAGGTAAGATTTCATGGAGCATCTCTCCTGATATCTGGGCATTAACTTTGTGCCCACCAGCTGCTTGGATAGATGCCAAGAACTGGGTGTGTCCAACATTCTGTTGGCATCGCCGAGATCTATGCAGAGGCTGTTGGAGTGTTTCCTCCAGTAAATGCCCTATTCTGTACTTAAATTCAGGGATAAACTAAATGGTTCAGCTGTCCAGATAAGTCACCTAGCCTGGATTTTGTGCCTGATTTCTTGCCATCAGCATCTCTAGGTTCATAGGGTCTCTAAAGCTTTGGAAACTTTTCCTGCCTTTAAAACAAGGATACCAGCATGCCAAGCCTCAAAAAGATAAATTAGTCTACATTCTATCTTTGTATTCTTATGTTTTCATTGAACTGAAAAAAGATGTGAGCTGAGGAAGAGGAGGAAATTCTAAAGATATTAGTGCAATTTCAAGGTCTGGTTGGCTGTCTGGTTTTTGTTTTTTTTTTTTTCACTCAAGGAAATTGTTCAGAGAACTAACTTGATGTCTGTGAATTGGCAAGGTCTGTGAAATTTTGGATATCTCTAAAAAACATGTCAGCTACATAAAAAAATCTTGCTTGTGGGATTCAAGTAATTAGGATATAAGTAATTGGTAATTAAAGAATTAAATAACACTGAGCTTTCAAAACTCTTCAGGTAGGCTGAATCTTGGTGTTTTTCATTTTTCATAGTCCTGTTTTGCAGTATGTAGGTCAAATATTAATTGTGTCTATTTAGATATGAACTTCGGGTGGGAGGCAGAGGGCTTGTCCTTGGTGTGCTGAACATGCTCCCTATCAGTGCTGGTTGGTGGTCTGGGTGTCTGTGTTCATATGATGTGCTTTTCCCTTGCAGCTCTCAATCCTTTTAAGGCTCTTCTCTCGCTTAGTAGCAAGGGTAAAGCATTCAAATGTTCCTTTCCTGCCCTACTATTGCAAATTTCTTTCAAAAGCAGAAAGACTCAACTTCCTTGACCAGAGGAATCCAGCTGATATGTCAGGGAGCCTCAAATGCCAGGCAGCTAATGATAATTTGGATTTGTGTTTGTGTTGTTGGCTCTGATCTGTGTGTCCTCTGAGAGCTGCTGTGCTCACCCTGCTGGGGTTGCAAGCGTTTTGGCCATTCCCAAAAGGTGAACAGAACTTCCTATCACCTTGAAAAGGGGTGGGGAGGTGTGGCCATATACAGCTTTACAGGTCTGAGCGTCACCTGCTGATACCGTTTAATTAGAAGGGAAAAGAATATGTGACTGGGTTGATTGTTTCATTTTTTAAATTGCAGCACTGTAGAAACTCAGTACAACTGTCAGGGATTCCATCAGAGGGCAAATGATAGTGAGGAAAAAAGCTAGAAGAAGGAGGTAGGTTTTTTCTTACTAGACTCCCTATGAATTGTATTCTTGACAAGAATGTGCATTACTCATACATGCAGTATAGTTTTGTATCCAGAAATTCACACCAGGGACTTAAGATTTCAAAGACTTTGGACATTTATCTGTTGTAAATGTAATTGTATCTAGAAGTAAATAAGACTCTGCAATTTATAGGCACTTTAATCTTGCACTATTTATGGACACAGGACTGCTTAGAATAATGCTGCCTTATTTTATACTGATGGTGTTGTATTTTCACCACTGTAGTAAGGGTTATTTCAGCTGTGAACCTTTATCAGAGTCTGTGAGTTTCTAGAGGGTTATAAAGTGGCTCGTGTTGTCTCTGAAGAAACATGAACTCTCAAGCTTGGAAGAACATAGTTAAAAATTTAAGATCCATCAGTGTACCAAATATTTATGCTCATGGATAAATATAGAGGATTCTTTCCAAACATGGGTGGGTGTGCTTGTACGAATGTTCTGAAGAGAGAGTTAAAATTAACAGCAGTTTATCTGATTCTGCTGTTTGTTATGTAAGGAGAGAGAGGGTGCACTCAGAACTAAACAGAAATACTTCTAAATTCAGAGAAAGTTGCTATAAATAGACACAAACCCCTTCCTTCTTCTGGGAACTGGTCCCTGCTCAGTGCTATTCTCCCTCACCCGGGCAAGGTGGATGTGTCATTGCCCAGCTGGACAAATTTCTGGCAGGCTGTTAGACTGCAGGAGAGCACCTGCAGGTGTAATATTTTAGTAAGAAAGAGGGTTTAAATTTCTAGCATAGAAATGGGCTGGTAGCAGCCATGTTAACACAAGACAGAGTGTATCTCCTTTCTAATTCTAATATGCTGGCTTTTAATCAGCAGTGGTTTGACGTCTGCTGCTGAATAACAGTGAAAGAAGAGAATTGCAGAATCAGGGCCCAAGTTTCTTAGCTATTGTATCTTGGGACAAAAGAGACACATCAGGTCACTTCAGAGTAAACAGTGGGGTTGGAAAGTGAGGTGAAATGGAGAAGATGTTTTGGATCTTCATCAACCCACAGAAAAATCTCAGCTGTTGAGTCAGCAGTAGAGATGTTTGTACCTAACTTTAGCCCTTTTATCCTTCCTGCTGTGCTGGTTCAGCTACATTTGGATGTACCACAGAGGCTTTTCTCAAATGTGAGGTTTATGCAAGTCGCTCAGATTTTTCTACTTGCTTTCTGCTATTGCTGCCTCTTATTCCCTTAAACAATAATCTTCCCTAACCCACAATGCACATATATATGTGTGTATATGTGTACCTACATCAGCTCCCTATGTGCAAAGACAATGTTCACACTCTGGTGTGCTCGTGTCTAGGCAGGTCAATTTATAATTGCCTCTAAGTGCTTACTCTGGCAAACAGGAACATTGTTTATCTGCTGCTTGGTGACTGTCAGAGATTCTTCTAAAGCATCATAGAAAATCAAATAAATTACTTCAAATTTTATCCTTACTGGAAGAATGTACATTGATCAGTGTAAGTGAGGAGCCAACACGTCCCTGTCAGCAAGTAACAGCCTCTGGGAGGTAATTTTTTGAACTAAATAGGTGAACAAACCCTGTAAATGGTGATCAGTAAACAACAAAATTCCCCTGTACTTCAATATCAACAAGGATACCATCAATTTTCCTGCTGTTCATTTTTACCATCTCTATTATTCTGTGTTTTGCTGTCCTTGCCTGAGATGGTGGTAGTTCATTGTGTCAGATATTCTTGCTTTTCAGTAAAAGTAAATAGATTTTTGATTTAGACTAGTTTATGTTTAGCAGTAGAAGGGAGTGTTTTATTTTCTCCTTCTCATTAGTTACAGTTTGTTAAGGCATTTGCATTTGAAGAACTTTTTCCTCTCTTTACATCTTCCTGTCTGTTCAGGCACTTGCGTGCCTTCTCATTTGAAATAGCTTCCTTTATTTAAAAAAAAAAAAAGAAAAAAGGTCTTAAAGGCTAATAATCCCCCAAATTGCAATTATCAGTATTTATCAAAGTAAAACATGGTGTCATGCTGCATTTAATACAAAAGCATCCAGCTGAATATTCTATTAGACAGGTCCTGTGAAGTTAAAAAGAGGACCGGGTTGAGTTATCTCACCATGGGAGGAAAAAGGCATGCACAATCAGATATTTAACACTCCTTTGCAATTATGGGAATTTTTATTCTCTCCCTGGTAGGGAACATAGCATTTTACTTCAGTGTTTCAAGTTTGCCTCCAATGGTATCTGATAGAAGTGCTTTTATCCCCTGAAGATACAGTACAAAATACAAATCATCATTGGTTTTATCTCAGCTGGAGCTGCCTATTTTCTAAATGAGTTTACTCTGTGCTACTGCCCATCAGGCACATTTTTCATCCTTCATCCCCACTCTTTTACTAAAGCTGGGTTTAAGTCCTTTCTTCTGTCCTTTGTTCCTTCAGCTCAGCGAAGTAAACAGCAGGATTGATCTTACACTGCATTTTGGTATTGTTCCAACTGCTCATCAATAGACATGGGCTGGGAATGCACTGACTGGAAAAGAAGGGCAAGATTGAAATTCACTTTTTGTTCTTTGTGCCTTTTAGTGTGCAGCGGAATGTCCCTAATCTGAAAGCTGCTACACTGACTGCCTATCAACATGCAAATTAATCATCTAGTGACGAGTCCCATATTCACTCGAAGTAAAAGTCTTTAAAGGTATCTATGCAAACAAAAAAAAGGGGGGGGAAGTAAAAAATACTTTTTTTTATGTTTACTTGTTTTTCTAATGCAGTTGATGGTTACTTGTATGGGGAACAAACATTCTGGGTTTTGAATCTACTCCCTTGTCTAGTCACAAGCCTAATGCTTTGGAAGCATCTAGGTAGGGAGGGGAACCTTTTGGTATCCTCACAAACAAGACAACTTAAACTAAAGATTACCTGTGGTTAGCAGCAAAGTGAAGGAGGGATTCAAAACAAAAGCAGTATCATGACTGCAAATTATTTGTACCTGTTTTCCTGAGGAAAGGCAGTAGAAATAAACTTACAAATGCCAAATGCTATCGTTTCTCATCTTTTTTTAGCACACAGTGTTTCCACTTGTAACTTTTCCCTAGGGTCTTGAAAGATTATAATTGAATTCGGGGCTGTAGCAAGAATATACAGTACTACTGTGTTTTAATATCCATTGACTTTTATATGGCAGTTTGATAAAATGTTTGAATGTGGGAAAAATGTAGGTATTCTTTATGGAAGACTAAACAGCTGGCAGAGAATAACTGAGGGCTGGAGAAAAGCTGGCTTACATGTATGAGAGCTGTTCTAGTGTGCTTATTGGGCTGTTGAAGAGCAGTATTTCAGACAGGGTTTCACTTTCCATCATTGTTTGACTGATATGTCCATAAATACATTGCACAAGAAATGGCACCAGCCTGTGTCCCTAACTGAAATAGTTTTATTAATTATCACAGCATTGAATGTATTTCATGTGTCCGTTTTTACTAGTTCTGCAGGACTTATTCTTCATCCTTGTATGTGTGATTAGTCCCAACCACAGAGCTGTATGTATTCTGCAGTCTTGAAAACTTTATTTATCTATCTTGCCCACTATATGATCTGAATATCTATCTGTATCTTAGAAACAGAAAGGAGGAAGAAATAAGAAAGCACTGCATGCTGGTGTCACACCAGAGACCTACCCACATCCAAAGTTGCTCATAATTTTTGTGTTAGCTTACATTTCTTTCAGCCTTCTTGTTCTGCACCCAGGGGTAAAGTATTCTTTGCTATGTAGATAGGGCTGTAATTTTCATTCTTTCTTGGAGGCAAAAATGTTTCCTCCTTGTCTATCTCTGGAGGAATCTTTCAGAAAGGGGGAAAGGAAAAAAAAAGAGAGAGAAAACCAGAATGTTTTATGCTGAGCTAGGTCTGAGCTGTGAAGTACATGTAACAGTCCCAAACCTCCCACAGTCTGCCACAGTGCCTAGTTTCTGGATTTAGGGAGAGCCTCAGGAGGGGAGGGGGCAGTGTGGAGTGAGATGAAGGAATGAGGAGGGAGGCCAAGCCCAGGAAGAGGAATTAAAGTCCCAGCCTGGACATGGGTGTGCAGGAAGGGGGGTGTGTGTCAGCAGTTTACAGTTTACAATAATCCGTTAACAGCTGGGGCTCTGCCTGCAGGCTCTGAGCTCACCTTTGTCTTCCCAATGTTGTCTGAGCTTGCTGTGTCACCCTGCTGCATGGAAACAGTGGTGGGTGCACAAGTGGATTTACACCTGGGCAGCAGGAAGAGTGTTCTCATCTCTAGCCAGCCTTGGCACAAACTGTGAATTACTTCCAAGCCAGCTGAGAGCCTGGCTGCAGGGGCTGGGGCTCTGCCTCAGCACTCGCTGTGGTGGGAGAGAAAATCTGAACATGCTGAGGGGAGTCTCTCTGTGGCCTTGGGTCCAAAAAGATTAACACCTTTTAAAAATAGAAACAAGATTTCTTCTTACTCAGGAAAAGAATAACGGCTCCTGAAGATTTCCATGGGAACAAATCCTAGTATTTTTAATTTGTAAAGCAGCGGCATGTTATGTCTTTTTTCAATTTTAGGGGTCTTTGGGATTTGTTTGTTTGTTTGTTGTTTTTCTTAAGTGAAGGAGAGTTGCCAACTCTCTCTAACCTACCACCGGCTCAAACCAGTAAAGTCTGCACAAAGTTTGGAAAGTGTCTCTTTTAAGCTGGAAGTGGCTATCTTCATCCTCCCCATCCCACTGTTGTCTTTTGGCTGGGCTGCAGCTGACTTAGGATCCCAGCCTCCTTCCTAGCTGTCAGCTGTAAGGTCCACATGCAATGAAGAGAGCTCCTGTCCCTATGTTGATGTGTGGGCATGCTGTTGCAGTGGAGCTGCATCTCACTTCCACCTGATCCAGTGCCCCACTGCCAGAGGGCACCTGGTTGCTGCCCAGGGGAGCTGAAGTTCTTCTCAGCTGGAAGTCACCTTCTGTGCAAGACACTAGGCTCTTGACTCTCAGCATGAAAGGGCACTGAGTTTGTTTGCAAGCAGCCAAGCCAGGTAATATCTGTACTGACACAAACACAGGTGTGTGCTGATTTTCCTCTTGGAGAGGTTTCAGGCAAAGCTTTAGTTGCTCTAGCATGTCTGTAAACTGCTGACGTGCAGTAATGTAACCAAGACCTGCATCTAGGCTTGTTGGAGTCCAACAGTGCTTATAGCCAGACTTGAGGTTTGAAATGGGCCTGGGTCAAGGCTCTGACTAGTCCTTCCCAGCAAGGATGTGCTCTCTGCTGAGAGAAAGCTTATTCAACAAGGTTGGCAGGACAACAGAGTGCTGACATGTCCATTAAAATTAGTGAGATGTCCCTCCCTCTGTTTCTGCTACTGATCCTTGTGAGCTCTCTTTGTCAGGAGCACCACAGTGATAGACGAATCAGTGCTGCATATTAAAAAGGGTGTCACATAAAGCAAGAAATCTTACGAAGTCATTGCCTATGCACTCTTGCTTTCCTTTAAGCATACAGGTCATGGTCTAGGAATGGTACTCCCCAATTTAGTACTCCCACTGAGAATCTCCAAACCATGAGCCTCTTGATCCCTCCGACTTTACTTCCCTCTGCAGTGGGATGGAAAGGAAAATTGGAGGCACAAAAGCTCATATATTGAGATAAGAACAATTTACTGGAAGCAGCAATGAGATAAGAAAATAAACAGCAACAATAATAATGACAGAGTGTAAAAGAAAGAGGTGAACAATTCCCAAGGAAACCCTCTGACAACAGACAACACCCAATTGCTCCCTCTCCATGCTATACCAGCTGGAAGAGACTCCTTCTCCCTGGAAGAGACTCCTTTTCCCTCAGCCCTGGCAATGACATGAGGTGGTATGGAATAACTTCTGGGTCCTGGCCATACCTGGCCTACCCTCTCCTGGTTACTGCAAAGATTAGCCCTGTCCTGGCTGGAACAAGGGCAATATTTTTGACTAGGAGAGAGGCAGACACTACTAAACCCCTACCCAGATAGGAGTGGTGGGAGTAATGAGCAGTAATTTTACTGTCTGCCACTCTTTCTTAGACATTTAAGTGAAACAATGATAGATAGCTTGTGGTACCCGGCCTCGGTGTCTAAGCTTGCCTGGATATACGCTTTCTTAAACAACTGCAGGCATTTTTCACTTACTTATGCAGGGTCCCTATTTCTGTAACCTCTGAATTTTGTGCATGCCAGTGGCATGGAGCTTCCTGGCTTCTCTCTGAAATGCATTAACCCAGGAGTACTCTCAGTTGTTACAGCTCAGCATGTGGGTATTGATCACTGCCGCCTGTCCTAGAGCCAGTGTGGATGAAAGCAGGTTGAAGAGGGCAGTGCTGACTTGTGTGCAAGCATGGGTGACATTCTGGCTCTGTGACATCAAGCTTGTCCTGTGAGAAGTGGTCTTCTGATCTTTTATATTATTTTGTAGCATGTTATCATGCTACTTTTATGCAGAAAACACTGACCACAGGTATCCCTACTCATGTTCCCTTCTCCCTGTGATTGTGTGCTGAAGTAGTGTTACTTACAGATAAGTGTTGTGTATATATGTGCATGTACCTATACAGGGGTGAGTGTCATCCTGGCTTGCATAAGACCTGGATTCATGCGTGCTTCTGTACTGGTCCTGTGCTCTTTCTTTTGCAGTATTGCAGGTGGGTGGGATCTTTTTCTCCTCTTATCTGCATGTGCTCCCCATCCTGGGGAACAGAGCAGTGATGGTGAGGGTTCAGCATCTTTGGACATAAGGTCAGAAAGGGAATCCTCCTCAGTTGTTGACTTGCTGAAGCTGGTCACACACTGAGTCAAGTAAGTTTTGCTCTTCACCTTGATTGGCTCCAGAGGTCAGTAACTTGGGGCCAGAGGATTGCTTGGGATGATACAGGCTGCTCCTGTAGCTTGTGGAAAACTTAATTTTACAGTTGAAGCATTTCACTGATAGTAGCACAACTTTTTTCAGATAAACAGGATGCTTTTACAAGAGCAGGGCTTTTTAAAGCAATGTACTGTATTTTGTCTTTTAGAAAGTGTCCACTGTGCAGGCTCAGTGTTTGTAGAGCAGGTTGTCCTGTACATGAATGCAGGAGGTCAGGTACTAATGAAATCAGCTGGAGCTGCATGGGGGTTCCCTGTGGCACTTGGCCTAGCTGGTCTTTAAGAGATGTTTTGGAAGATCTTGCAGCAAGGGAGAATGATAACTGTGCTTAGACAGCACAGGCAGGTAAGTCCAGTGTCTACAGTTTAGGTGTAGGTGTTAATTTTCCAGCAGAACAATGTGTTGGGTCAGTCAGTCCGCTGACATCAAAATGTTTCTGCAAAAATGGGGCTTTTTGCTGCAATCTTCCAGAGCTATGAGGACTGTGAGGCCTTCTTGGTTTTTCTTTCTGGTCTTGTGTCTTGTCTGGTCTTTTCTTGCCAGGCTGTGTTGATAGAGCTCAGAGTGGGAGCTGAGCTGCCCTGAGAGCTTGGATGTTAGGCATACAGCCTCTGCTTTTAACTGATGTTTTTAAAAATGCGAGGGTTTTCCTTTTGCATGTATGTGGATTTTTACATGGTTTTTTTGTTTGTTTTGGTTTTGTTTTGATTTTAAATAATTCCTTTTTCAGATCTTTAGAGGTAGACAGGGGGAATCTTAGAGCTCAACACAACTTAAAGCTGAAGAAATCTAGACAGATCCTCTGACTCCTTTCTTCCATATTAATATGAAAGGTTTCATTATATTTGGCTTCTTCTCTTTGAAGTTAAACCTGGAGATGGCACGAATAGCCTTAAATGTTACCAGATAAGCCATTTAAAGGTCCCTGTCTTCTACAGCCTGTCACCTTTTCTGGGCCTCTAAGGCTCTCATTTGTCCTGGAACTTTCCACTGTGTCTGGGATGAGATGGTCACCAGCCCCAGCCGAACTTACAGCGTCACAGGTGAGGGCCAAGGACTCAGCTATAGTGGTCTGTAGTAGTGAATTTAAAAACCAGAAAAAAATCTTTTGGCAAAACTAATTTTTTTATAAAAGTGTTCTCCATTATGCTTTCCCCCCTCATTTTTATAATGGAATGTGCACAACAGTACGCATATTGACTTATGTTTTCAGTCAATATCAAGATTTATTGTCCCCTGAGTTAAATGAATCACAATATTGACCTCATTGTAAGCCAATACCAGCTTAATGTATTTTTTTAGAGTATTTTGTATTCATTTTTAGTAATAGGGCCCATACAGTAGTCTATAGTATTCATTTGTATTCCCCTTTTTGTCTTTCCCCCCCTTTTTTTTTTATTTCCTCATCTGTGTCTGTTGATAGCTATCACAGCAGTAGATACTGGATTCATTTAATGAATGAGAAATAAAGATGTCCAATAGCTGGTGTATCTCCATTATAGAGACGGAATGAGTCATTTCCACAATCAGCTTGCCTTTAGCTTGGGCCAGGAAAAACAAGGTGCAGTGCCTCTAGCAGTCACTGATATAGAAACAATAGCCAAGTGTTACTTGTATATTACTACTTCTTTCTTTCCTTCTTTTTATTTTTTTCCCTTTCTTTTTTCTTTTCTTTTCTTTCTGCATTTAAATTTTCCACAGGAGGGGAAAAACCCAGTATTCCTTTAATATTGAATTCCATTTATCTCCATAAATTGGTTATGGTATACGATCTAAAGGACTCAGCTGTTTTTAAAATAGGTTTATTCCTTTTCCTTTAAGATTATTTCAGATTATTTCCACGCAGTATAGGCGAGTTATAAGAAGACTCATTTTGCAGACTTCAGTGAGAGCTGCACATTTGCGGTGCATCGTTTCAGATGTGGAATGTTGAACAAAGAAATTAAATTTATATGTATTACCTAAATTATTTCAGATTCATGGTTCAGCAAAGAGTTCAGATCCTAATCAAATATGTAGTTTGCATGGGCACTACACCTTTTCTCAATAATAATATGGCAGTTCTATTTACAATGCTTGACTAGATTTTGTAATAATGCTTTTACTGAAATTTACCTTTTGTTTTTCTGCTGCAGTCTTGACTGCCCATTGGACGTACACACTTAGAGCAAAGAGAATGATTGCAAGTAACTTTTCTTGAGAGAAGGGGTGAGAGAGAGTGAAATCAGGGCTCCTGTCAAATATTCCTACCTCTCAGACTTTTCCACTGACTAATAAAATGCATGCTGATATATGGGCCAGTATATCTGTATTCAGTGTTAAAAGGAATGGTTTGAATATCAAGGTTGTGAGAAATGATCTGAAAAGCTGCTTCACTAGAATTGTCCACGGTGGGAAAAGGTGAAGGAGCATCTTTCTTTCATGTGATGGTTCTGGCCAAGAAAGGAGGAAGCCCTGAAATATCTTTATTTTTGCTCTTGCCTGTGAAACAGTCCATCAAGAGACTTTAGGGTGTTTTACAATGCAGTGCTCTGTAAATTAAGAATGTAGAGGTGGGTAATAAGCAATCTGTCCCCATTTTGTTTTTGCAGTGGACTGCAGCTTCCCCACTTGTCCCTGAGAAGAGCCTGAACCTGTGAGAATTTGGGTGACTGCCCAATTTTGGGTGACTGTCCAGTGGAATATCAGCAGCCCCGCTTAATTGGTACTGAGCTAGAGCTGGGCCACAAAAGGCTGTGCTTCAGTTTTGCCTGAGCTTAACTGACACACAGTGTGTGTTCTAGAATTGAGATTTGTAGACAGGAAAGGAAAAGTATCAGTTTCCTTATTGCTGAGGTATTGCTACTGGTGGATGCAGACATGGGCTTTATACTGTGTCCCAACATAAAGCACCTGCAGAGATGGGCATGCAAACACTCTAACCTGTGAGAGCAAATCAGCCATGTGTGTTCCCTTGAACAACATTTCTCTGATGGTCAATGTGGATTTGCAGACGTGCCCCCTGAAGCAAGCTGGAGTCCCTCCAGGGCCTTTGGATGAGACCCAGATCTTCTCTTAGCCCACTTTGACAGGAGGCAAGGCTGCCAGGGCAGTATCTGAAGCATTCTTAGGACAGGGATTATTGGTGGGGTTGCAAGAGTGTGAGTGTGCATTCCTGTGTTTGTTCTTGGGAGAGGAGATTCGGGCTGTTGGAGAAACACCAGGCAACATGAGAATTACTTGGGGTTTTGTTTTTCTGCACTGTTTTTTAATGACAAAGGAAAAAATCCTGCTTTGAAAACAGGGTTGTGCCTTATCTTGGTTGATTACTCAGATTAGATTTAGGTTGTCCTATTCATTGATTTCCACTAGTGTTACAAACCTCCAAATCTGCTTCATGCCCTGATGGTGGTGGTTGCATTTTTTTAAAAGATTTTGTTTGTTACTTGGAACACGTTTTCTGTGTGCATCCAAAGATCTGGAAAAAAAAAAAAAAAAAAGGACAAAATTGTTTCCTAATATAGTACTTCTCACTTATTCAATCCTTGTTAGGAGGAAATGGGAAACCCAGAGGGAAAAAGTCTCCCTCAAGTCAGTTTTTACATTCCTCTCGGAATTTTATTGTTTTAACTTTCTCTCTTTATTTTTTTTTTTTTCTGCATGTCTAAAATTCTTATTCTGACACTCTTGGTGACATAACATCACTGCTTCTGGGGAATTTTGGTGCTGGTGGCTAGGGAACACATGAGGAACTGTTATGTAAGGCTAACTTCCTGCTGGAAATGTCTTGCCATCTTGCCATTCCAGTGTCTTTTCCGTTTGAAGAGATCCAGCTCCCTGGACAGCTACTCTTTCTTTGGCATGCATTCTTATCTGGAACCAAATAATCCAGAAAACAAAGGATGAGGTTTTACCCTCTAAATCCTTCCTCTGTTCTGGAAAGAGAGGAAACTTCCTTCTTGGTTGAATGTTTGAAGACTGAGAGGAAGATAAATAAATGAGATATGAAATTCCTCTGTTTGTTTCTAATGTTTTTATTTTTTTCAAGACAGAAACCACAAACTCAAAGTCCCCAGATATAGAACAGGGAACAGAGGAATTATATAGGAAGGGAAAAAAGGAATTGCTTGGAGATGACTGTTTTGCCTTATGTATTGGGAATGAGATGCCAGCTGCGTAAACCTTTTTGGCAGAAATTCCTGATTTTGAAGGTAGAAAAGAATTCTTCCTCTCCCTCACAGCTTGAAAACTGAAAGGTGAAAGTATAAATACAAGTTTATAATTAGATTTTTAAAATTTCCTTCTGAGTCCTTACATTCCTGAGGCTGCATGAGCAGTGAAAGGTTTCTGTTAAGGAAAGAAAAAGCCAAAATGAGTAAGAAACTCAAATACTCAAGCAGTCAGTGAGCTGCAATGATGCTAACAGAGCAGCTGTGAAGGAGCACACGAGAGAGGGCATAGAGAATTTGGATTGTGTATCCTAAAGCAAAGAGAGTAGATCTCTGTTAGCTATATATTAATTGGTACAGGAAGGCAATTAGGCACCAAAAAAGGCAAAGTGCTGGGCTTGTAAATGCAGTTTTTTGTCCAGAGGTGCGTCTTTGAAAAATCCCTGGCTTGTTCAAAATTTGATGTCATTGATCAGATGTTAGCACCAGGTAATTAAATGATAAAATAGAATGAGAAAGTCTTTTTTTTTCTTAATGATGATGAATTTGACATTCTCAGTCGCTGTTTTCAGGCAGAAGAATTACATCTGATATCTGGTCAATAGTGCATTTGCTTATTAATAGAGTGAATTATTTAAAATTAAACAAATGATCATTCAGATATTTATTAATAGGCATGATAATGCCTGTAGTTTGAATACATTGCTTGATTTATTTTAAAAAGTAACTTTCTTGTACTTTGTAATGCTTCCTGTTAGATGTTGCTCTGCTGTGAGAAGGAATGGCAAAAGAAGTAAAATGGTTACAGCCCCATTCTTTTTATACGTTGCTTGCATGGTCTGGCACAGAATGCTTTTTTTTTTTTTTTGTACTATACCATCATCCATGTACTTGGGGAAAAAAACCCTGATTTTTAATCTCAAGAAGGGATTTTAGAGGAAACTAATAGGATGCAAAAATAGCCAAAACCATCAGTTCTTCTAGGAATGGGGTTCCTTAGAATAAAAACACTCTGTGACTTTTGGGATTGCTGAACTGAAGTGAGTTCCAAAAGGCTAATACCAGTCTCCCACGGTATCAGTTAAGCCTTAGGGGGTAAAAGTTCAGCTGATGGCAAGCTGAGAAGTGAGGGGGCCTAAGGTGCTGGGCAGTGGTGCAAGGGCATACAAATCTCTTTGCAATTTTGAGATCTTTGAACAGCGCTGGCTCATCCCTGTTCCACCGGCGTTGCAGGCTTGATGGAAACAAATGCTCAGGAAAGCACTCAGGATCATCCTGTGCAGCAAAGGTAGGAGTGCAAGGCAGCAGAAGTAATACGAAGGAGTTAAGTAGAAAGCTTTTCTAGTGGACATGCCAGGCTGAACAGACCTGTGACACAAGTTGTGAGTCTGTTAAAGGAGAGAATGCCACAGGAGCTAGGTCGCACCAAAAAACTTCATTCTCTCTTTTGCCCTGACTGTGTTGAGTCCTGGCTCCCCTCAGTGTCTCTGCTGTGATATTTAGAAGCCCCAAGATGGGCTTTTCCCTCCTGCAGAGTATGACTGACCGTTTCAGCAAGCACTGTGGAAGGAGTTAAGGATGCAAGTTCAGCCTGAAGCTTGGTTTCCAGGCTTATGTTGGTTGTTGCCAAAATCTTAATGTTGTTTTAATGCATTTTTGTGTTCATGAATCCATTTTCCAGAGCTGCCGATTGCACACACTAACCCTTTTTATGTGACTAAAAGCCAGCTGTAGTATCCTTGAAGAATCAAATGCTCTCATAGCTCTGGAAATTGCTCTGGGTGTGCATGCATGTTTATTTGTGCGTCAGCTCTTTTAATCTTTCTACTGAAAACCTGGGACATTTTCAAAAAAGAGAACACTTCAAAACAATTCTAAATATAAATTAAATCCATTTCCAAATGGCTTGTTAAAAAATGCAGATGGTTTATATTTATTATATAATTTTTTTGTTTTATCACCTTGCAAAATTTTACAGCATAGAATCTTATTTAACGTGGAGGCATTTTAAGCAGCAATATTAGACAGCTGTATGTGCGTCATCCTAAGAGATTTTTACAGGATATTAAAGTTGGTTCTGATGTAACCTGGTGTTTTGAGCAGCATAGATTAGGCATTTTCCAATTTTGTAATTTTTTTTTTTTAAGTAGGGGCTTTTTTTTTGCCCCTCTCAAAATAGCCTTTCAGTCCTTGATTCCAATTGTTCTCAAGGTGTAAAGAAATTCAGGCCAGAGTGATTGAGAAACTGCTCTCTGAGCTTATATGAATAACAAAGGGTGGCCCAGATATTATCTCAGCTGAAATTAGGGGTAATTATACTCTATAGCAAATTATATACATAGTTAAAATAAATAACAAAGTGTTATTTAACACAGTATTCATATTCTGGTGATTAATTTTGTTCCCCCATGTTCTGTTTGCCTTTACGGTTTTTCCATTGCAATCAACATGAGAATATTGCAGGGTAGCAGCAGCACCTGAATAAGTGCCAGCCCGATTTGTTGGTTTATTTCCTTCTCAGCCTCCAACAGGCACAAGCAGGCTTAATGTTAACTCGAGTCAATTCCAGCTCCTCTGCTGGTTCTCACACCCTCCAGGTCAGAGCTAAATCCCCTATTAATTAAACAGAAATTATATCCGAAATAAATCACTTCGCACAAGAAACCCACAGTGGAATTTTTTGAAAGATGTTTGCAATAATTAAACATTCTGTGACTGGTGACATTTTAAATAACTCTTAAAATACCAACCTGTGTTGATATTTAAAATAGGCTCTTCAGTGGAAAGGCAGTGATCCCATTGAGCAAATAAGATAAACCACGTCATCATATAAGAAGGGGAAAAAAACAATAATCCAACAGCAGCAAAAAACTCCCAAATGTTTTCATATGGCAAGAGTCTTAAAAGTGCTTGGAAGATACAGGCTGTGGGTGATTCTCTCAATGCTTGTGAAGGAAGAGCTGATAAACTTTCAGTATTTGTGCACTCCATCTCTGATTGTTGAAGGGTGTAAAACAGGTTTTCTGGCTCATGGGTACCGGTATAGGAACAGAAGGGGTCATGGATTTTGGTCTTTTAGGGTTTTGCTATCTGTTTGTCACCTCCTGCACTGCACCTTTCCTCATGACCTGGCAATTTCAGGGGCATTTTGTGCAATCAAGCGTAAGCCCAAGTATTTCGTCATCCCCAGGCAATGTGCCACTTGGGCTGACGGGAGCTCACACCAGTGCTGCTGCACACTTGCATGGGCTTGCCTCACCCTGTGCCCACTGGCCTTGGAAAACATACAAACAAAATACCTCACCACCACCAAAAACACCTGCAACAGTTCCCTTTTCCCAGAGCATGTGGGGAAAATAAATAGTGAGTCTTGTCTGAATGCAGGAAGAGAGGAGGTGGGGGAATGGTGGTGTAGGAGAAGACACTGTGTACCTTGTTGGTGGTTGGCTGGTCTTTGTGGCCAGTTGGAACACCTCTGTGCAATGCCTTTTGCAGGCTGGAGAGAGGGAGAGTTTTGGGTGCCTTGCCATGTTGGGGATCAGTGTAGGTGAATTGTCTTTTGTACTTCACTCTTGTGCTCATGGCCTCAGTGACTGTGGCCGCCAGCTGGGAGGAGACAGAGGAGAGCAGCCATGCCCTGTGCCCTGAGAAGGCAGGGAGTTTGTCCAGAGCTGGGTGGACCTAAGGACCTCTCCAGGCCCGTCCTTCACCTGCCCTGGTCTCTGTGAAGTTCTGCAGTCTTAGAGTAGGCAGGGGTGCCTTGAGGTTAAGTGCAAAACCAGGATGGGGATAAGAACAGTCTTCCTGTGGGAAGTGCAGGCATCTCATATGGGTCTACTGCTATACTTTCATTAAAGGTGTAATAGATTATGTGGAAGTGGATTGTATCTGTACAGTGACTGAAGACTGTCACACAGTACAGCTTTACTCTAATTTCTTCAAGATGTCTCATGTCCAGCTTCTGTTCCAGTTAAACTGTCACAGCTGCATGTTCTCTTAGCTGCCTATTGCTCTCCAACTAGGTGGACCTTGCCCTTCACCTGTAATTGCTGCACAGAAAAGGACCCTGTGTGCAGCCTAACCTACTTTCTCAAGGAAAAGTCAGGAAATCCTGTTTGTCTTGGTTTTGTTTTGTTTGTTTGTTTGGTTTTAAACTGCATTTTACATTCCACAAGGATTTTATAGCAGGAAATTTCAGTGAGAGGCACAGGATCCAAAAGACTTGGCATATCTTTACTTGAGGAAAAAAATCGTCTTTCCTACTGCTGCAGCAGTCTGGCTCCATGTCTGGAGCTTCCTTGTGTTTTGCTGGACTACTCCCCTGGCTGCTTGCAGGGACTGCAGCTAAGGAGGCTGCATGGCCAAGGAACCTGGGCAGCTTGGTGCTCATTTGGAACAGCTGGGTGGCAGCTCAGACCAACAGCTCATACCTGCAGGTTTGATTTATGAGCATTTAGGAAAACACAGCTATTCTACTACCAAAGCCATGGCTTTGGCAATCTAATCCTGTTTTCTCCTTGAAGGATTAGTTTCTAAGATTGGGATAAATCTTTCTGGGGGAAGAAGAGGAGGAGTAAGCAAACACAACTGTCACTTGAAACAAGAATTAAGAAGATAAAATGAGAAGAAATGCTGACTTAGACTGATCTAATCTCCAAACTGTAGTTCAGGTACGTGATCTATGAAGTCGAAGCTTGGACTACAGAAAACACCTGGACAGGTAAAATACAACAGTTCCTCTCTGTGCTGATCAGTGCATGTCCTCCTCCAGGTTTAAAGCCTGAAGTTCTGACAGTCGACGTCTTGTGGCTGAGGTTACAATAGTGCTTGGCAACTGTGGCACTGCTGCTCCAAGCTTCTGATGGTCTGGGAGGGTTTTCGGGGTCCAGCTGTGCCACCCGTGATGAAACCCAGTCGTGATGCTCCTCCTGCCAGCCAAGGTGGGCTGGGGACAGTCAGTCACCTGCACCTACCAAAGCGGTTTCTGACTGTTTAATAATTGGTACCGGCAGATAGAAATTACTGCTTGTCCCCGTTGCTCGATGCTTTTAGATGGGGGTTGAGAGCTGTACGCTAAGCGACGGCGCGGTGGCTTGTTTCTCGTCGTTGTGAATCGGGGAACACTGCTGAGGCTCACACTGCGAGCACTACCGCGGACGGCGGAGCCGGGACTCGAACACGGGCCCTCCGCTCCGGGCCGCTGCGGCGGGTGGCCGGCAGAGGGCGCCGGGCCCCCAGGCACGGGAGGAGCGCGGTGGGACGGGGTGCGTGGGGAGAATGAAAGGAAATTTAAAAACATCTAGGGCAAAAGAAAAAAAATCCCAGTTTTAGCCAGGCCAAGCGTTTTTCCCCCGAGGAAGCGTCGCTCCCCCCTGCGAGGAGCGCTGCTGCGGGAGGCCGTGGGTCTGCAGGGCTGCCTGCGTGGGCTTGGGGTGCACAGACCCATCCTCGCTGACTGCGAGCCCACGCAGGGAGCGCTCGCCATCCTGTAAGGTCGTTGGACCAGGTTTTTGGCACGTTGGGGAGCTTTAAACTTGAGCGGATTCACGTACAAATCAATTCGGAATTGGGAAACCATCACTTCCCTTATGTATACATCTCTCCTGCGTTACCAGTTTTCCAGCTGGGAAGGCTGGCAGGCTGACGGCTTCAGAGGTGGCTGCCAATGCTGATTCACGACCCAACCCACAAAGGATATTAATATGGTACCATAAGAACATTTTCCCCTCAAAGACAATGAATGTGTAATTTTTGTGATGGAAGTGGAGGTCAGTCTGATGCTGTTCTTTTGCCAGTAAGTTATACAATAAGTTTATAAGTGTACTTGTTGGACAGAGCCAAAACCTCATAATCGCTTTCAGAGCCAGTTTTTTACCCCTTTTGGTTTACTGTGAGCCCCTGTTCTTTGGCCAGCTATAGTCATACTATAAATTAATTTTATTCTGCAATTTTAGAAAGCACTGTAAGGTTTAAGAATATTTTTTCCAGTTGTCACGTTTCTAAAATGCTGTCTTTTATTTTTGCCATATTCAATGCCAAAAAGCACAGCCTAGGAATGTAGTAGGAACATAGGAATTGCCACAACAGTCCATCTTGTCAGTCTCCTGTCTCTGTCGGCTGCTGGTGCCAGATGCGAATTCTTGAAGTAACTACGTAAAAGAAATTCTCCTAAAATAAAAAATACTGAGGTGTGGCGGGAGGGTAGGAAAATAAGAGTTGCAAGAGAGACTGGGCAGGAAGCCTTTTCATTTATTTTATTTATTTATTCATTCTATCTACTTGCAGATTTGTTTTACAGAACTTTAAGCTGATTTAAATTTTTCATTCTTTGCTCACTAGCTCTCAACTGTGCCACATATGAGACGTAGCAAAACAGAGCAGGGAGCTTCTTACTTTCTGTTTCAGGAGAAGGGAGCTCACTTTCTGTGTTAGTAGAGGACATAAAAGGCTTCAAAAGATACCAGTGATTTGTCAAAGAGCATGGGAAGATGCAGCAAATCATTTAGCAGAGATGACAGTGAGGATGCCTTGTGCAGCACAGTGCTGGGAAACAGGATATGCTGAATATATTTACAGCAAGTTCATCTAGCCTGTCTAATGGCTAGTTGTTGTTTGAAGTGCCTGCATGAAAGCACAGCACCTGGTGTGTGCTAGAAAATTCAGTGGTACAAGGGCGTTGTTTAGCTTATGCCCTTGAGAATAATCACAGGCTCGGTAACTTAACTCCAGAGTAATCTCTTCTGCTCTAATGTGAGTTACTCAGATAGCAGCTGAGCGGCCAAGGACTGGGCACTTCGCAAAAATCGTCATGTCAGATATTTTTGATGTGGAGTGGAATCCCCAGCTTCCAAAGTGCAGCTTTGCAGCGAGCAGAGCAGCAGGACCTGCTTCCCGTCAGTTAATCCATGAAAACGGTGCTCCTTACCACCCTCGGGAACCTGTCGGGCATCAGCGGTGATGAGGCACAGGAGAGAGAAAGCTGGAGCAGGTACAAATCTCAGGGACACTACTGTGAGGTGTGAACATTCCAGCTGATGTCTGTGGAATCATTTTCCATGCTGCAAATTAGAGTGAAATATCCTCCAGGTGTTCGCTGTCGAGGACTGTGATCTGATCTTTTAGCGGGTTCATTAGCTGGACGAAGGGGACTCTTACTCACAGCATTTCATGAAGCTCTCATGTGCAGGAAGCTTACTGAAGACTTCAGACGAGCATTCATTGTGAAAGAATACAGAAAATGCAGTGAATTAGAACAGGCTTGTGTATAAAAGTTGCTAACCTTATGATGGATCATACTCATAAAGGATTTTAGGGATCAACATATTCCTTGCTCAAGAATCTTTCCATCCTCACTGATATGTATACTGGAAGAATGACATCATTAATTTAAATGCATGTCTTGTGCTTATGTCCGAAGCTTATCTTCATTCACTGTCAAGGAAAAGAAATGCTTTTTTCTTCTCTTTATTGCAACTCTTTGTGGCATGGTCCACCAACATACGAGGAGAGATTTTTTCCATACACATGTCCCCCCAAAATGTCGTCCTAAATGATCAAGAGGAGAAAAAAAATAAAAAGGACATTCCACACACATAAAATATGTAATTAAAATGATGAATTATTGTAAGATAGAATATTAGCCTTTTGACATTTTAATCTGAGCAGTAGAGAGTGAGAGAGTGCATTTGGAGCCGCTCAATTAAATTTAGAATTTTTTCCCCTCCATTGTTATGAATAAATAGAAAGATTCTGTAGCAGTCTGCGGAATTATTAATTGCAAGTACTGTAGAAGGTGCATGCACCGTATCATGAAATGGAGTATCATTGTTAGTGACTATATTTCTTGGTAATTAAGGCCCAGACTAATGATGCAAGTTTTCTTCAGCATGATTTTCATCTGATTATGAGGCTGCTTCATTAAGAGCACTCAGACTAACGAGCTGTAGCTGTAATAAAGTAATTTTCTGTCTTGTGCTCTGATTGATAAAGAGTTTCTATAGCTAAAAGGAATTGAAAATATAATTATAATTAGAAATGGTTGAATAAAGTTATTACAGGATTGCTGAAGGGTAGTGCAATTGACACCATAATGTTTTTTGGAAGTGTGCATCTCAAAATTAGACTTTATAAAAGGAAGGGGGAAAAAAAAAACAACCCACAACCCCAAACCCTCTGTGCTAATAAATGGGCAGAATGTTGCTGCTTCTATAAAATGAACTGTTAGATTAAAGTAAAATGAGGTTTTCCCACATTGTTCAGAACAAGAAAAACATATGCAGGAAGAATGCTGTTGCCTTTCTTCCCAGCATTCCTCTTAAGTGAAGTAAAGCTTATGAAAGTGCTTTTTACTCCATTTATAAAAATTTTCATGCTGCCATATGTTGCAAAAAATATCTTTTTGATTAAGCTGATGTGTTTTGAAGCATACGGTATAATTTTGGTGTTTCCCTTTACGTCCCAAACGTGCAAAGAGTTATGCGAGTCTTTTCTATGTATTAGCATAGGGTAAGTAGTGTTTTTTTAATACAAGATTTTGAACAGAAACGTTTTCCTTTCTTTCTGTCTTTTTTTTAATCTCCTTGCATTGGCCAATATCAAAATATAACTGGGTCAAATACAAGGTCTTTCTTTTTTTCTCTAGGGGAAGCAAATCAACTTTTTATCCCAGAAACCTTATTCTTTTTTATGATGTTCATATTATAAACAGCACAAACTCTGTTAGAGCAATCCTTTGTGCGTATGTCATAGGATATATATGCTGTATTGGTAGAAAAAACTATAATAAGGGTTTTATTTAGAATTAGCTGGTGCACTTTAGTCCTCAGAAGTTGTTTGACTTATTTAATTTGGAGGCTTTCTGTATTACTGTATCTGCCTCTTTGGAAGTCATGCATATATTTTAAGGCTACAGTTATGCACATTTGGTTATGTAAATCTGTCCCATGCAGACTCCAAGGAACTTTATTGTATTGGATTGAAACAAACAGTAGATCATCTAGATGTATATTTATGCTAATTAACTTAAAGCCAGCATTTTGCATCGATTGCTCAGTCATAATGCTTTTTGGAAGATTTTTAGAATTTTTGAAAATCATTCTTAACGCATTATATGGTGATAAAAGTGTGTTATTGGAATACCATTAGCAGGAATAAAAAAAGAGCAGAATTTTATTGGTTGTTCATTGAAAATGTTAGCTGTGATTAGTTACATAATCCTACATTAACCTGTAAATTAAAATTCCTTGGTGCAATTTGATGGCTGATTTAATTTTGTCTTTCTTTGTTTGCCGCAGGCTAATTCCATTATGAATTCTTTATACAGCCTTTTCCCTCAATGATTAGCAGCTTCTACTCAAGTTCTGATTACTATTGTACACTTAGCACTACATAAAGCTGGGGATTAATATTCCCCTGAAGAATTGTTGCTATGGATCTGCTCTATTCCTTCTAAGAGATGTTTCTGCAGCTTCAATTGTCCATAAATTATGATCTCCAGTGAATTATCAGTGGGAGTGAACTAAGCTTAACAAGCTGGAGAGAGCACTCTAGTTCTGAAAGAAAAAGGGAGAGAGAGATAAAAAGATTCTCAATTATTAATTGCAAAGGTTTCCATAATACAGAAGTGGTGATATTTTCCCTATCTTCATTCCTGTGAGCATGTACGAAATCAGGGTGAGTCAGAAATACTGAAGTCCTAACCCCCTCCAGCGCGTAGAGATAAAACCTACAGGAGGATCTTAATTATGTGGAGACAGAGGTGGAAAATCCAGCCCCGTCATCCTGGGTTTTAAGTTTGTATTTTGGCTCTTCTCATTTCTGTTTCGCCATCTCTGTCCTCCTGGTACAGTTTTCAGTCTGTTGATAGCGCTATTAGTAGCCTGCCTCAACTGCCTTTAAAATATAGTCAGGATTAATAGGGGATTTAATTGCAGATGTCTGAGGAGCTTTCATATTTGGAGAGGTTTTATGAAGAGACAGCTATTCCAGTTCAAGTTTGCGAGCACTTTGCTATGCTCCCATCTGTTCCCCTTTGTTAGGGCTTTAAAGTCATATTTCTCCTACTGATTCATGGCTGTTTTCCTTCTCCTCCCTTGAAAAATCTGTCTTGAAGGCTGCACTGCAGCGTTATTCTTTCTTGCTGGGTATGTTCAATTTTCCTAACTGATCGCATCCTTCTGCCTTCCAGCCTCAGCCAAGCCCCCTCTTGCTCAAAATTTAGGCTGCAAATTCTCGGGGTTAAAGACTGCAGCCGTGTGCCTCATTTTCAGGGAAGTCCTCAAGGGGCACAAAGCTGGCTCTGAGCCACCATGCCTGGCTCCTGCCAGGTCGGGGAGGCAGTGACCTGGCATTATTGCCTAGCAGAAGCAGAGATGCCTTACCTTTACTCAGGGCACTAGATCAGAACATCTTTGGCTATTCCATGCCAAAGGGAACAAAAATCTCTAGTTCAGTTAGACTGATGGTGTGTTTTAGGTTGACTTGAAACCTTTAGACATTTAAAAAAAAAATTTTCTTTACGCTAAAGGCATGGTTGGATTGCATCTGCTAAGCTTCCACATGCATTGTGTCTGTAGTGGTAAATCATATTTAGTTACACACAGTGTTAGAGGGCCTCTGTTACTCTAGGAGTAACTGTAATTTCTTGAGGCCTGTCTGATAATCTCCTCTAGCCCAGTAGAGTAGATTAGGTGCTGGAGCTGACAGTGTTTCAGACCCATTCAAGGAGAAAAAAACCCCAGCTTTTAACATGTGACTAATAAAAGGTGTTTTTTCATCTTCCTTTTCGAAGCTCCACTTGATAATATTCAGCAAAATCTGTATATGTTTTGAATTAAAACCAGCAGCTGAGTCCAATGGGTGTGTTGTGCTTGAAGCTAGTGACAGAACAAAGGTGACTTAGTGAGGTTGCTGGATCTGAATTCTCTGGTCTGCTTAGCCTGTTTTGTGCTGCCTACTGAAACTGCTGGAGATGCCCATCAAACAATTCACTGCAGAGCCACAGTGCTGCCTCTTGTCTCAGCCTGTAGCACAACCAACAGGATATGATATATACAGAGGAATTTTGACTATCCCAAATGCTAGAGTTGGGGCTAGGAAAATTGAAGAGTAGTTAGGGTGGTCCCTGCAGAAGGGCAAAATTCTTGGTTTTTAATATTTTTGTTTCTTTCTCACGTGTATGCTCTCTGCAGTACTCAAAAACTCAGTGTAATGGACAATTTGACCTTATAGTTTCTGCTCTGCCATGTTGAAACTAACAGATTATTCTTGAAGAAGCTGTTCTTTTTCTTCCTGAACCACTTTCCTGTCTTCATAGCCTCCTTTTTCAGTGCCATCCTCAATTTAGTAGATAGCTGTTGAAATTTTGCTCCCTTTGCTAGGATTTTGACCTGCCTAGGGTTATTTGGGTGTTTTGGAGCTCTGTTGTGAAAAATAGTGTCTCACATATTTGTCTCCAGTCTCCTCTTCATGATTTTAAATTTTCTATGTCTCCTTCAGGTAGCTATTTTCTATCCTGAAGATTACTGCCTTCCTACTCAGTCTCTTCCTGTGGTCAGGAGCTGGTTTTCCTTCTTTGCTCCTTCCCTGTTCTGTTGGACTCTTTTCCAGGTGGAACAATCAGAACGATCTGCAGTCCTCCAGATGGGGATGTGTTGTGAGTTTGTCATAATCACATTTTTTTTAGTTTATTGGCGTTTGTTGTCCAGTCACGTAGTGCTGAACAAGTCGTTGTGGGCTTTGGGTGGGGTAGTCCTAATATTTGCCCTTGTGTGCAGACAGTGATATTTCTGTTTATCCTTCTATGCTGACAGTGAAGGCAAAAGAATGACTGTAAAAAATTCCTTCATGTGAGTGTTTGTCACTCCTGTTAATTGATGCTAAGGCTGTCCTAGTAAGGGTCTTAGCTTAAGCCTCAGGCAGAATCATGTTATTGACACCAGTGCCATAGTAGGCTGTGGTGGCCATTACTTTTTTCTTTTCCTGTAATTTTGGCAATGGAAATCATAATTCTCCTGACTTCTCTGTTTTCCAGCTGAGATCCTAGTTCTAAGATCATCTCTAGCATTCACCTTACACATCACTGATAAAATATCAAGGAAATGAAACAGTAATTGCTCTTTCTCATTTTTTGGGGTTGGGTCTAGCTGTGTCTGAAGCTGGCTTTGCTTCAGTTTGAATTCAGTAAGCTTTTTATTATGATCCAGATCAGTAGAATAGATGAGATCTTGGTCTGAGCTTGTTTTCAGTTAAGTTTATTTCTCCAGCAGGGATAAACCCCTTAAGTTCTCTGCTTGATCCTCTCTAACCATCTCCATTTGAGTGCCTGATGTCTCTCCAATGTTATTACTGCCTCTCTTCTCTCCCTGAAGTGCTGGTTTCTTTCTCTCCCTGCTCTGCCGTATTCAACTAGACTAAAAGTGGTGAAAGAGGGCAGCAGAGATCCTTTCTAATAGTGTATCTGCCTCATGAAAAGGAGAAAAGGAGAGCTCCTAGAGCAGAGAGGTGTTTGAAGCAGCCTGGTGCAGGGCTGGGGATGATGCCGGTGGAATTCCAAGGGAGGAAGCATGGGGCTGTTGAACGATGCAGCACAAGGTGGAGATGCTCATATGTACCCATGAAGCCAAGCCAGCACAAAGCTAGACCAGTCCTGAATAAAGGAAAGGTCTCAGAATTGTACTGGTGATAGAGCAAATGGGATGCAGCCCCAGAATGCTATAAACATTCAGGTCTAAATGTGTGTACCTGTTCTACAGGTGTGCCAAGCTAAACTGAGCACTGAAAATGACATTCAGTGATCTTTTCTGTGCTCTGAATGTGAAGGTAAGGATGACCTAAAAGAGGGGGATGTCTGAGTCATGTTGGAGAGAAAGCAGTGAGTCTCCTTGACTCATTTCCAGGGGGTTCACCTTCCAATTCCATGGAATACAGAATCCATTAAAAATTGGGCTGGAAGGTGTCCCTCCTGTATGTGTGGAGTTACAGCAATCTGGGTAGAATGGTTGGATGCTTTCCTGTGGCATGTTTGCCCAACATGTTCTGAGGGGTGCTCCTCCACCCAGCTGCTCTCTCTTTTGTGGTAGCTCTTTATGGTGCTTTGTGGTGTTTGATGTAGTCCTTACCTTTAATAATTGTGTCTTGAACCTCCCAGAAACTTCATCCCAGCATAGCTGCTCAGCTCTATCCACTCTTGAGGAGAATGCAATGTTCCTGTGAAGTCCTACTGACACTGCAGAGAGCAGGGTAGTTGTTCTGTGTGTTTTGCATGCTGCATACCCTACTTATCTCTTCTAAGCATTATGTTTTCTCTTTTCTCACCAGCAGAGTCATGTTGACGCTGATCCAGTAACCCCTAAACATGTTTCTGGAGAACTGCTGTTTAGCCACATGCTTCCTGTGTTTGAGCAGTTAAAACTCCAACATTACTTTTTACTGGTCCTCGTTTAATTTTGCCTTATTTGGTCTGTTTCTTTGATTTATCCAAAGCATTTGAGCCCTCTTTGTCTAGTAGCTCTCTGCTACTGGGAAATGTGCTAAACTTTTTACAAATGAATTTTTGCTCTTCCTTGATTTTAAACTGGGCTGTCTATAATAATGGTATTATTCTTCTAATACCAGGAGCAGCTGACATACATTGTTCTGAAGGTCCCATTGTCCATGTAACTTAAAAGGAAAATTTTTGCTCCTTTGTTGGTGGCTTTACCTCTTCTTGTGGGAAATAAACCTGGAATTTCAGGGCCAGAGGGCAATTTTTCACATTTAAGCTGTCTTGCCTAATTTGTTGTTTTATTTTTTTCTAAGTCAGATCACAATGACACTGTGGCATTTTTCATTAAGGGTATATCTTCCTGTCAGAAAATTCATATGATAGTGAAAAGTGACTCCCTAGAAAACTACATCCACACCCTTGACTGTCTTTCTCAGATGCTTTGAGTTTAGACACCTTTTGAATTTACTTCACCTGCGTTCCCCTCCTGTCCTTCTTTTCAGTAATGTCAATACTTCCTGTGAGATCTATATGGCAGAGGTACTCCTTGCAAGTTTCTGGTTGAGCACTGAAAAATATTTAAGTAATATGACACAAGAGCCAGCACATTTTAGAGGAATCATTGCACATCTCTCTTGGAAGTTACAGGCAGCAGGCCCCAAACATCTCAGTTCCCAAGAAGGGCACAGACTTGCTGTGCTGAAGAACAGTAATAGAGACAAAAAAGAAAATGAGAGGATACAGGCAGCCTAGAAAGATTTACAGTGTTGTAGAAATAAATACACTGCCAACAGCTTGTCACATGCTCCATTCACGCATTTACTGAACTCTGCAGAAATAGATGTGTTTAATCAAAGAACTGGAACTTTTTAAGATCTGTTGGCAAGTGCACCTCTGCCAGATTTGTTTTCTGGACGTAAAGGTACGTCTGTAGCAGGGTGGAAAATGTTCCTTGATTCAAAGATTTACAGCAAGGATGAATTTACCAGTCAGGTAGATATTACACCACATTTTCACATGCATAATCCAAACATTATCTGTCTGAAAATGAAGCTTCTAAACTTTGTTTGTGAATTTTTGCAGGCCTTAAAAATGACCTACTTGGCATAGAGCTGTTTAGTCCTACTGTATCTCTTTCTCCCTAGACAGTTTAAACCAAAGGTGAGGAATTATTTTTGTGGAATAGTGCTTTTAAATGAGCGTGGATGATTTGGAGTGTATAAAAATATGATAGTTCTTGTTATTGCCTTTCCTTTATTTTTATATTGAGTATCTCCCACACCTCTCTGCAGCAGCTCTGATGACCAAAGACCTAAATCCTGATTGCTTTGGATGTGGTGCTAACTTTCAATGATGAAAATAGGCTCAAGTCCAAAAGTTCTATGTGAATATTTGCAATTCTTGTTAACCTCAGCAGTGTTAACACACATTAAAATTACTTCTGGGACCTTCACCATCTTTCCTAATAAATTGCTTACCTATAATCTGGTGACCAGAGATGTTGCCCAGGGCTCAGAATTTGGCCCAGTCCTGTTTAACATCTTTTATCAATGATCTGGATGAGAGGATTGAGAGCAGCCTCAGTAAATCTGCAGATGACACCCAGTTTGGTGGGAGTGCTGTTTTGCTGGAGGGCAGGAAGGCTCTGCAGAGGGACCTGGACAGGCTGGATCCATGGTCTGAGGCCAATTGTGCAAGGTTCAATAAAGCCAAGTGCCGGGTTCTGCACTTTGGCCTCAACAACCCCCTGCAGCACCACAGGCTGGGGCAGAGTGGCTGGAGAAGGGCCCAGGGGAAAAGGAGCTGGGGCTGTTGGAGGACAGTGGCTGAACATGAGCCAGCAGTGTGCCCAGGGGGCCAGGAAGGCCAATGGCACCTGGCCTGTGTCAGGAACAGTGTGGCCAGCAGGAGCAGGGAGATCATTCTTCCCCTGTAGTGGGCACTGTGAGGCACACCTCGAGTGCTGCGTCCAGTTCTGGGCACCACAATTCAGGTAGTAAGTGCTGGAGTGAGTCCAGAGAAGGGCAACAAGGCTGGTGAAAGAACAGCTGAGGGAGCTGGGGGTGCTTCGTCTGGGGAAAAGGTGGCCCAGGGTGACTTTTGTCACTCTCTACATCACCCTGAAAGGAGGTTGTAGTTAGTCTTTTCCTGGGCAACCGGTGACACGATGAGAGGACATAGTCTCAAGCTGCTTCAAGCAGGTGAGCTTCAAGCTGAAGGTGGGCTTCAAGCTGAACGACAGGAGAAATTTCTTCACAAGAAAGGGTTTTTAAGCATTTGAATGGGCTGCCCAGGGAATTCATGGAATCACTGTCCCTGGAAGTGTTCAAGAAATGACTGTACATGACAGTGCCATGATCTAGTTGACAAGGTGGTGATCGGAGGTTGGACTTGATGACCTCAGAGGTCTTTTCCAAACTTATGACTCTATAGTTCTGTGTAATGGCTCCTTATTAAAAGATAATATTCTCTGATCCTTTTTATTTGGTATTGCTCACCATCTATTATCTTTCTCCAGTTTTCAGCTTTCTGTCCCTATATTTTTATATTTGAAGATAAACTAAGCAATGATAAGAATCTCCATGGACATACCAACAAAGTAAAATCCACTGCATTTCTTCAGATCAAAGGTTCAGCAAATTCAGTGTCCTGTTCCTGTTGATAGCTGTCAATGGATGCTTGGAGAAGATTAAGTGTGTAAGTGTTAAGATTAATGTGTCCTTACCAGTACTTTCCTAATCCTCTAGTACTTTCCAATCAAAGGATTTCCTGATACATGTGTGGTATGTACACAAGGAGTTTTCATCTTGAACCACTGAAAATATCATGTAGTCCCACCATCCTTTGCTAAGGAGTACTCCAGGTGGCTCTTCATACAAGAGAGGTGTTAGATCTCCTTTGGTGTGTTTTGAGTTTTGCTTCCACAAGCTCTATTTGATGATCCTTTGCTCTAGTATTGGAAGATTCTGTCTTCTTGAGGTTATGTGCAGTTGTTTAGGCTCTTGCCACACCCAAAATAATTTCTCTTGCCAGACTGAAGTGTCACAACCTGTTCTGTTTTGCACAGAAATATTGTTTAGTGTGCAAGTGTGTGTGGATAAAGGCTTTCTGCCTATGGTGAATGGCAGATGACTGAGCCATGTATGAAGGCTGTCACAAAGGAGGTGGCTGAATCCAAGTTTCATTCATTCTCATGCATGTCCACTCCAAGCAATAATTTCTGGTATTAGTGAAGTGCTTCTTTTCTTTCCCTCACCATCATCATAGGGTTTGTTGTCGACCAGTTCTCCTGCAGAGAAGCTGAATATTTTGTTTCTGTTGTGTTCCTGCTCTGAGCTGGCACAGAGGAATGAATTGTGGACAGTCATCTCTTGGGCAGATATAAATCAGCACAGCCCTGTTGATTTCAGAAAAGCAGTACAGCTGGGTTAGCCAAGTCTTTTGATGTGTATGGGAACTGCTTAGTTTCCTATCATAAAAGTGGTTAAGTGTGTGTCTGACTTCGAGCATCTTCCAACAAATGGTGCTGAAAAGGAGTTGATGCAGTAAACTTTCTCCACAATACTATATTCCTCCTCTGATGTTTCAGTATATGCAGTAGTCAAAATGTTTGCACATGGGTTATTATTATTATAACCCCCAGTGAACTTGTCTGCCCAGCAGGAACTGAGATATACAAGATAAAGTTAATTTGGCTCCCTTTCAAATGGAGAATTTAGACCTCCTTCCAGCTTTTCAGGTAAAGGAACATGTTTTGGACTGTTGTTATCTCTCCCTTCTCCCTTGAGCTATGCTAAGTCAAATACTGTAAGCTGATAAACATTATTCTAACATTGGTAACACTTGTATAAACTCTAGTGCTGCTCCCTTCTTAACACCTCCCACTTCCTTGCATCCGTGTAAATTCTTTGCCCCAGCATGGTGCACAAAGGTCCGATACGGATCGTGTAACATACCCAATACAATGAACGCTTTCTTTCCATCTTTGCTGGACTCTGGAACTCTTTTGCTTTCCTTCTATTCAGCGCTGAAACCCAGGCCAGCTTGCCAGTGATTTATTGGGTATTCAGGGTTTCCAGTGATTTACATTTTCCACCTTCCCTTGAAGGCATTCGTGCTCCTTCAGGAGGATGTGGTGTTTGGCTTTAATATAAAATATTCTTTGCAGTGATTTTACTTCTGAATTCAATAGTCTTACCTTCTTTGTAGGAGTTTTAAAAGCAGTACTACTAGCTGGATTTGGGCCTGAGAAAGAATAAAAGGAAAGTTTCTATTGCAAGCATATTAAAAACGTAATGGTTTTGGTTTGTTTTTTCTTTGCTCTGGAAAGAGAGGAAGAAATCTTGGTTTGAAAGACCCCAATGAATTAATATGGAGTATAAAATTATGTCCATCTTTTCATAGGTATTCATCTATTCATCATAATTGGAAGATACTCTTTCTCCTCTGCTCAAGGTCTAGGCAACAAATAGAACTTTTCCCTTCCATACATAATCATTAGTGAAGGCTCAGCCTTTCTATTTGGGAATATTTCTGGGAATATTTATGAAGAAATTGCATCCTTTGGTTAAAAAGTAAGATCAGACCATCCTTTTCTCTCCCCTTTCCTCCTGTTAATTTCCAGGTTAGTCGAGTGAAAGTTGCCATTTAGCCTTTGGTTCAGGGAACCTGAAGATACTTGTTTTAAGGGATTCACCAGCAACTTCAGAGTTTTTTCTTTTCATCTTGTCTGATGCTTCAGGCAGTGAACTGCCACAAGTTAACTCCCCTCCCTAAGAAGTACTACCCTCCTAGGAACATAAATTAGAGCTTTCTCCTGCAGCAATTACAATTATGTTAGTTTTCCAGGTAGCTGTGTGTCTACAGGGCACACGTCCCCTTTGTCTGGAAGGTCCAGCTGACCCCAGCATTTTTATCTGCTGGGAAAGTAATGTGGGTTGCAGGAGGTGTGACAGGCTGTGCTTCTCTTTCCCTTCTGCTGAGGTGTGTCTTGCCTACTGCATGCACAGTTGGAGAATGATTTATACATCCCCTGAGAGCATAGGAGACCAAAATGGCAGCTACAGCATACAGATTCCACCCTCCCAAGATGCTGGCAGCCTCATGGAACTGGCTGTCCTCCCAGGCTTTCTCCCTTTGTGCATGAAATCTCCCAAGCACAAATTGATTGGGCTCTGCTCCAGATGCAAGTTACAAAGAAGTCACATCTTTCAGGTGTGACAGCTACTGCCATGGGTAAGACTGTAAGGCAAGTTAGCTGCTGGTGAACCTCTCCTTGCAGTCCAGAGTGGTTCTGGAAAAAGTGTGGGTTGTTTGTTTTTTTTTTTTTTTTTTTTTTTTTTTTTGTTGCATTGCTGATAGACTAATGAACATGGGGGAGCAGGAGAAGGAAGAAGGGAAGAAGGTGAATGTTAGTACCATGGAGCAGTGCTGCTCCACAGTAGCATTTGCTTTTATTGTGATTCCAACAGCACTGAAATGGAACCACAGGAGACCATGATTCTTCCTCTGTGATAGTTCACCTGCTGCAGTTACACTGGCTTTCTCCAGCCTCATGGCTCAAGCAAAAGAAAAGATGTTTTAGAGTGTAATGTCAGTTTGTTTTATTTAGCTCTTACATCCTTGTGCCCAAAGTGAATATCTAAAATCCATCAGACAGGATCACTTGTAATATCTTTGAATAAAGCTGTTGAACTTAAGCTCCTGTAAAACCTATAAAGCAGTTTGTCTTTCTTTTAATATCAGTCTTGCATGCTATAATTTTAATTGCAGTATTCTTTCTTGGGAGGCTTTTAAGGATTACTTCTTGAAGGTCTTGGAAAAGTGAAAATGACAATTAAATCTTATCTTGTGTAATTTTATGGTTGTATTGTACTATTCCCCTGAAGTATGGGTTTGAAATTGTGGGCTGTGAGTGAATCTTTGGGACACAACTGAGAAGAAAGTGCTAAAACATGACTCTTTAGCCCAATTATTTTTATGTCTGCATCGGAATGAATTTCCAGCTTCTGGAAATTCTTTGATAATTTCGCTAGTGTCATTAAGTAATTATAATAAAAGAAATAGTCCTATCCTTAAATATGCTACGTTTGTCACAAATTGTTGGAAACTAAAGATCTGAAAGAATTCTGTCTGAATTCCTAGAACCAAAACTGAGTGTGTGTTTAAATGCAGACTTGCACAGGCATTTGAAATTTCCCATGCAGTAACTTCAGTCCTGAGCATGACTTATTCTTTCTTGGTGTTCCAGTTAGAATTATTTTATTTTTCAGGCAAGATTATTCTCAGCTATCCCAAAAGAGAAATGGAAATTCAGTTTTGTGGTTATTGAAATTATTTGCAAGTCTGGATGAAATTCAAATGTTAGTTTGGGCTGAGTAAAAGGACAAAATCTCAGGAAAGAGTAAAGAAAGAGTTTTAATATTGATATAAAGGAATCTCCTTTCTTTTAATAACATTTTTTGTTCTCAAAAAATATATTTATATATTTTTAAAAATATTTTTGATGCAATATGACACTTCCATTCTACCTCCAGAAAGATTTCTTACTTAGTAATTTTTTGCTGAGAAAAATTTGGTTTCTGGTCATCCTGAGCCTACGCATTCTAAAATTTTCTTTCATATTCATGTTGCTGTAGTTAAATCTGCAAGGTTACATCATGGGGATAATTGAATGAAAGGGAGAGTTGGAGGACATTGCCTCTGCAGAAGCTTCTCACAGCATGGAGTTTCCTTCAGATAAAGCAGTTTGTTAGTTCATGCCTGCAACCAGCTGGACCTTGAGCCAAATCTACCTTGGAGACCATCCATCCCATGGTCCTGACAGTGTCACTCTTCTGTGGGTGACCTCTTCAAATTGAAGTCAATGCTTGTGACCAAGCTCAAGCTTATTTTTTCTGTGTGCAATCTGCAGGGGCAGCTTAAAAGCTGAGGTTAAAAGAATGACTGACCCCAGAAAATGCATCTGCAGCTCTTGAGCAGAATGAGACTTTTGCAGAGGGATTGCCAACAGGAGATCCTCTGTCTTGCTGTGAAGGAACTGTCTAAGAACTAGCAAAGATGGATGGTAAATCTCAGATCCTGATCCTAGAAATGATCAGACCTTGATGGTTTCAGATGTCACTGGTCTGTCAGAGCTTACTGGTTTCAGACTCAGCTCTGGGTGTCCTTCCTCTGAGAGCAGGAGGAAACTTTGCATTTTGGAATGATTCTGGTTGCACACTTTGGAAGGGTGTAGTGCATGTACCTGCCTATGAGCTCAGCCTGAACAGGTCCCAGGTAGAAGTGCATTTGGAGAGGCAAAACCCCAGGAATTATTCCTACACTGCTAAGCATGATATGCACAAAGAACAGGAAACAAACTGAATGTTTCTTCTAGTAATATTTAAGCCTGCATGATACTATATTTTCATCAAAAGCTCATGTAGAATGTAATTTATTCTAACTTTTTTCCTTTACTTCTTTGTATTTTAGACAGTTCCAAGATTATACTTACTGTTAAAGTGCTTTACAAATCTAGAGGGTTTTAAATTATTTTTTTCTGAAGGGTTTTTTTAAATTTTGTGTGGCTAACTCATATTTTTTAAAACTTCCTAATGAAATCTAGGTCTAGACAGAGGTTGATTTTTGTAGAAGTCAGGCCATATTTCTTTTTCCCCCTTTGCAATCTCACAATTGAATGACTTCTTCCTGACATTAACGGGAGTTACACATTAATAAGGAGAAAAGAGCACATTCCTACCCTCTTGCTTTAAAATGTATCTAGGAGATAATATGAAAGGCTTTGCAGTTCTAATGATTTTTTCCCCCTAATGTTTATTTTAAAAAGTGTTCCTCTGCAGGGGGTTGATCCAAAGCCCATTGAAGTCAGTGGGAATTTTTCCATAGAATTCAATGAAGTTTGGATCTGGTCCTTAGATAGCTCCGGGAGGTAGCCTGCTCATTTTTTGCAGCTGTCCTTGGGGGTGTTGGAGGAGAGCTGCTGCACTGGCAAGTCCATTCAGTGTGGAGCATGCTATTGATTATAAAGCATAACTCTGCAAAATTTCAGCTGGGAGGGAGTGGGAGGTTCCACATAATAATCAATAGCACAATATGAAACTTTATCAAGGAATTGGCTTTTAAACAAACACTTTTAAAACAACAAAGGAGATGAGATGGTTTTCATTTAAAGGGCAAACTCCTCTTTATTCTTGGGATTCCAGGCAGATTAGGCCTGGTATGTCCTCAAGTGCTGTGCTGAACATATTCATGATGCTTTCTGTTCTCTTTGCAGAAGCAGCATATGGAATACTTGCCTTTCTAAATGTACTGGTTAAGCTGCACCTTCTTGTTTGCTTTCTAAAGCTGCTCAGTATCTTGTGAGTGAAAGATACTCTGGTAAAAACCAGAAACAAGATAGTTCAGAGGGATGCAAACTGAAGAAGGTGATGAACCTCTAAAGTATCTACTTCCAGTTCTACATTTTCCACTATCTAGTGTTATGAGGATCTTCAGAAGCTCTATTTTCACATCTATACCACTGCTTATTTGTTGAGTGGTTACTTAAGTGTGCTAACAAAGGGCTATTCATAAGGGCAGGTAATGTATGTGTACTGTTTGAGTATGTTAAGGTAAAAATCCTAATTCAGACCCAGTGTTGATGTTGAAAGAGAAGGTCGGGCTCATTCTGTTCATGGCAGCTCCCATACACACTCCAGTCAAGGCAAACCTGAGTAAGAGTTTGCATGGAGCAGCTGGGTGCAGAGGTTTGCTGGCTGTGCATAGCTAGATCTCTGTGCCTGCAAGGAGTCACATGGGTTTTTGTTTAGTAGGTGCTGATCAGGGTCAGCACCAGGTATGTGGCCGAGGGTAAAGGATGGAGAACCTCTTTGTAGAACCGTATCCTTGTCTGTTATCCCAAGTGCTAAATGAACAGTTTGGTTGTGGTGCCATTGATACTAAAACTATAATTAGTCAAACGCTGTGGTGATTTCACCCAACACAGGGTGGAAAAACTCCCTTGTTTTTCTGTGCTTTTCTTGTTTTGTATTGAGACATAATCAGACAGGGCCATGGATCTTTTCCCTTTTCCACTACTCATGAAAATATGTAACTATGGCCTTCAAACATCTGGATCCTGATGTTAAGGTGATATAGGAATTTAAGGATAAACAGGAGTTAGATGGCAAATACTTAATGGTGATATTCGTCTCAAAATCAATTATATAAAATTTGATAGTCAGACAAGGCCATAGTTCAGTTCCACCTAGTGCAGCTGTGTTGGGCAGCAGGAGATAATCTGTGAGCAGGCATTTCCTGGACAGGTTCTCCTAGCTCACACCAGATTGTTGTGATGGAGTTTTCTGAAGTGCTAGCTGTTATTTAAAACTCACCAGTGGGGAGCTTTTGTCCCTTTGTGTTTTGTCCCATAACTTTTCCTTTCCTTCTTTGGCTGTTAGAATTGTTGGTGTCCTGGGGCAGGACCACCAAGGTGAGAGTCTCCCTTTCATCTTATACCACTTCCTTTGAAGTTCATTTGGCATACCTCAGTTCAGGACTGGAAAAGATTGACCATCCTGGTCATCATCTTCATGAGAAAATTTTATCTCTTTCTTCATATATGCAATTGTCAGGAGAGTGGGAATTGGAAGGACCAAGTTTAACGCTTTTATAAGTAGGCTTGTTCTGAAACAGGCATTATTTTTAAATATTTTTTATTTTATTTACAAAAATCTATAGTAACTATGTATTATTAACTCCGACTTTTGTACTAAAGAAGTTTCCTATTACTTAAAACACATTGGTTTTTGAAATTTAGGTCTTGGGAATTTATTTAGTTTTGACTGAGAAACTGTTAAATTCCTTATTACTGTCATTTTGTTCTCATCTGATAGAAAAATTGTTCCATTTTATTAATGTTCTTATTTGTCATAGCAACATTATATACAATAGATTTGTTTGTATCTCTTTTGTATTTCTGCTTCTTAAGTCACCCAGCTTTCCACAACAAAGTTCAAAATATTTCTTCTCCTCTCCCTCTGTATCTGTCTTGGGTTGAAACTGAATAGACCTGATTAATGGTTGTGGGGGTGAGGGGGGCTAGGGGAAGGGACTGTGTGAAACCTCTAATTACTTTAATCCCTTTTCACATAAAATTTGGAAAAAAAAAAAATAGACCAATTCCCAAATGCAAAATGAAGAAAGCCACTGGCTCAGAAACAGAAAAGCTGCAGGGCTCTGGGTGAATGGATGCAGGAGATTGTCTTGGCCTGGCACTCCACCAGTCTTGGTGGGGTGGGCCTAGGTGGTAAAATACTTGAGTAAGTGCTTTTGGGGAACTGGTGGTGTTCCTGCTGGTCACTTACTGATTGGCATTGATTTATTAGATATGGGTTTGGTTCTTGAGGCAGGGGAATACAGGTAGATAAGCACAGGTTCTGCATTTTGTGTTGAAGGTTACCAGATTCTGGACTGAAGGAAGGGTTGGAACATTGCTTTCAGTGGCTGTGTGTGTGCTCCAAGTCCCAGCGAGGACACACGTGCAGATGTTGCAGAACAGATGTTGGTCAGTGGGGTAAGGTACTCCCCAGTGAAGAGAGGGTAGCTACTGCAGTACTTCTGAAGGCCTTGTGCACCTTTTACATTTCTACCCTGCAGCTGAGAGGGTAGGTGCATTGTGTTTTTTCCTTGATGTTGCATGGTTTTAACATCTACATTGTCACTCTGACCGTTGTGTGCATGACATACTGTATTTATTACATTCCTGCTTGTGTATATAATATGTACTGTCTGTATATAATAGGCATGCACTCTTTTGGATTTAGCCTTTCCCTTATGTTTCTGTATCACCTGTAGCCTTCTGTTTGTGTATGTGCTTGACTATGTTTTTATTTCCAGGAGATGTCTTTTCCACCATCACTGTGAGGTATGAAGGATCAGTGCTCTCAGTTGTATTTAAATGGATTTAGGTAGCCAGTTGGCATTGACTGTTCTAGAAGTGTGATAAATATTTACTTGTATCTATAGATACATTTAAATCTCACTCCTAAGACCCTTTCCCCCCTCCACTGAAGACATAAATGCTTTCTCTTTTTTCATCAATAGTTCTACAAAAGAAGGAAATTTATATTTAATGAGGGCCTGTCTCCTGGTGTTTACAAATTCCTCTGTGACAAGACTACAGCACTAGCACATGGAGACATTTATACTCTAATAGGATTTACCTTTACAAATATCTGAAAACCTTTTAAAGCAGAGATTAAATTGTTTAGCTCAATATTTAATCTGTTACTTCCTCTTTAAGGATGCCCAGTGGAATTTGTCATGCACTGAGCTGATAACACATAATATTGATCAGTCATAAACATAAAACAGAGAAATCTCAGGAAGTCTTCTGCAATCCTTTTCTTTTTAATTAAATTTTGATCTGAACTGCTTTTGATTAATTTTCTTATTTGTAAGTATGTGAATTCTGGGGGCCAGCAAGTTTCTTAAGTTGCCTGGCATTGGTCTCTGGTGAGTGGCTTAGCTCAGGAACAGTATGATTGCATTTTTATGGTTTTCAGATATTTAATAGCTTCTTCCTGTCATTTTCTGAATGAGTGAATAAGGTTTAGCCCTCTGGGAGCCAGCGCAGCATCAGAGAGTGGAGAAAATGACTCGAATCTGTGTACTTGACTGATTGCCTTAGTCTTAATTGTTCTCTTAATTAGCTGCAGTAGCAACTGCATCTGGGGAGAGATCACGGTATTGGTAAACAGCTCCACCTTGGAGCCCTGTGTAATGCCTTTTGGAAACATGACAATGAGCTCTGCATCTCCGCTGAGACACAAACCTGCCAAATCTTCTGCCCCTGAAGTCTTTGGTTTCCTTGTGTGATCTGTCACTCTCGTCTGTGACATGCAGGCCCCCAACTGTTTGTTCTTAAACAAATTAAGCTTTAATATGCCAAAAGGCAGCTTTATTGAGCAGAATAAGGGAAGGGGAAAACAAAAGAGTGTCGGTAGAGGGTTGTTCAGACAACTTGAGGGTGTTATCCAGATTAGGAGATGTGCTTTAGGGAGTCAAGTCAGGCTTGAAATGTTTTATGGTGGGAAACACAGGCAAACTGAGGTCAGAGATGTCTCGTGTCAAAGCAACCTTCTTCCTGTGGGGGTCGGCTCAAGCCTTCAGCGTGAGCTGCTGGTGCAACCCTGCCATGGCCTCCAAAGGGAGCTATTTGGCATGTCTGCGGAACAAAAAATACTGAGTGGTGGTGGAATTGCCCACCAGCCCAACTTCATTTCCCACGCACTCAGTGATTCTCTGAACTCAGCTATGGGACTTGCAATGAGAGGTGTGAGGTTTAAGATTGTATTAAGATTTGTGTCATTTAATCCCTACTTCAGCCTTGTAATGTAGTCTTGCTACAGTGCAGAACCTGCAATAATAGGGTGGATCCCTAAAGTTGGTGGATTTTCAGAATATCTGCTAATCCTTAGGTGCTTTCATTGCTGAATAGCTGGCCCAAGATTTAGTCTATTTATCACTGGACCCACATGAGTGCCCATTACAGTGCCTATGGCATTCCATGCAACAGGGCACTGGCAGTAGGAAGTGTGAATTAATGGGATTTTGAAGTCTGACTGAGGCAGGTTTGGAAACCAAAAATGTTTTCCTGTTTTAATTAAATTTTTGTTTCTTTAATCCTGCAAGGAAATAAACTTACTGTAATGTTGCAATATTCCATTTTCAATAAACAGCATATTCCTTTTTGTGTGCCTATCCAAACGAAGAGAATACTGCTGGATTGTTTGGTTTTGGTGCTGCCAAAAGGAAATGCATGGAAGGACATGAAAAGGCTCATTGCTGTGTCTTACCGGGCTTTCAAAAGGCCTGTTTTTAGACTACTGAGTATCTCTTTCTTAAGGGCCATCAGTGCCAGAAGTTGTGTGTTTTCTACCTTTTACAGAGGTTTAGTTCATAGCATCATTTGTTGTGTTACTATAACTCAAACCTGTTTATTAGCAAGATTACACTTAATCTGCACAGTTCACCTGATCTCTAATTAGCAACAATTTGTGATCATTTTGCATTGTAGAGGTGTGAGATTTGGAAGACTTCTCCTGCAGTAATATTTTAGATATCCTTCCTCTTGAAGCTTTTCTATTCTTTGAAACCCTTTGTAACTCTAAATCTTCTGTTGGACCCCTTACTGAACTTTAAGCTGTGGAAAAGAGGCAGGTTCAGGTGAATGATGAGCAGATAATGTGCATGGGATAAAAAAGGCCGTTTAGTCAGGTTTGTAGTAGTTAATTCTGAAATTAGTAGTGAAGGTTAAACTACATTTTATTATATTAGGGGCAATAAAATTCTGTAGGGAGCTATGGATGCTGGAATCCAGGATCAGCAGTGGTTAAAGTTTTACAGCAAATTAACTCATCCTATGAAACAAGCAGAAATTAAATCTAGGTAGCAAATTCAAGCTTTTTATTCTAAGCATGGCTTTACTATCTTTAAATTTGTATGGAATACTGACAGGGCGAAACAGATAATTTAAAAGATATTGTTGAAGTGAAAAAATGATTGCATTCACTGTAACTGTAGCAAGTATCCCTGCTGTTCTGAGAGCAACATAAGCATGAAAACCATTTGCAGCCGCAACAGAAAGATGTGAGGTGAGAGAACATTCAACAGGGCATTAGAATTTGCAGGAATGTGACTCTAAATGGGTCATCCTTTCTTTGTTACTGCTTAGCACTTCAGATCAAACATAAGACAGATGTGAAGGTGAGTGGTAGACCCTGAGAGAATAAATGCAGTGGATTCTGTATCAGAGCTCTGAGATGAGGTTTCTTTGTGTAGGATGTGTAAAACAGAGGTGAATAAAATACCAAATTCTGCTTTTTATTTAAAAAAAATAAAATTGTTGAAGTGGTTCCTCCTGATACAGCACCTACATATTTCTGTATGTATTCAGTCTTGGAAGACACTTATGTCAGCTCATTCTCCCGTGGTGATTAATGATAATATCAATACTCTACTAATTTAAAACCAAACCTAAACCCTCAGAGCCAGTGACTGGAATATTACCACAACTGTACCAGTATAAATACAGAGTTACCTCTGCTGACTTCAGTAAAATTACCAATTCTTGGAGAAACTTGTAGCAAAATCCTAATGTGATCTAATGTTAATACCACTTTTAAAAACCATAGGTTACTGAGTAATCAGGGCCAAAAATAATTAACAGCAATATACCTAAAACTCTGTTTTCTAATTTTTGCAGTCAAACTGAGATTGCAGTTTGCTTTGCACTTGTTCTACAATGTTTTTAAGCTAACGTGGGAAAATTCCGCTTCAAATTTCCTATTCCCAGGTGGATGAAGATGAATTTTGTTGGAAATAGACACTTGTGCTCATTAGAACTTTTTTAATAAAGTGAGATTAAGAAATGTTTTGCTGCAGATTTCTTATTGCTTCATTAACTATGTGCCTTTCTCACATCTCTACCTCAAGATGCCCATTTGTGTTGAAGAGGATGATTCAAAAAAGTTTCATCTGTTTTGTGAAACAAAAACTGCCTGTGCCTGCCTAGTTTCCTGTATCTCCCAAGCCCCTTCTGGATGTGCTTGTTTGTGCTGCTCATGGAGAATTATGCTATGAAATCCCACAGTGCTCGAAAACCTCAAGGGCCATAATCATAAAAATAAAATTGACATTCAACCCTTGAATATTGGGAATGCCAGATATGTTATGAGCATAGCCACAGATTCTTTTGCTGCCTGTGGTCTGGGAGTGGCAGAGCCATGTTTTGTGGGTTGCTGTGCTGCCTGGTGTGGCTTTAGGGTGTGTTCAGGGACCCCCATGTTCCACAGTCTGCAGCATCACAGATATTCTTTCTCTGTTGAGTGCTCATTGTATGTCCCAAATAATGGATCATGCAGTTAACACTGCTCTTTTTTGGGATTTTTTTCTACTATGATATTACCCACCATACTGAGGGTTCACTGTAACATAGAGTGGCATTTCTAAACCAGTGTAGTAATCATAAATGCTAGCTGCAAAGGCAGAAGGTGTAGGTTAATCAAGAAGGGAAGTTTAAAGCTGCTGTTTGTGATCCTGTTTTGTAAACGTGATGCTCATTCCTAGAAGTCAAAGTCCTTCACTTTGGCTTTCCATCTTACTATTTGCTGTTCATCTTAAGCCTGTATCTGCCTAGTGTGTTTATTCTCCAGCCCAGAGAATTGCCTTCTTTACAGACTTGGGAAACTGAGGCAAAATGAGAACAAATGAGCTCAGAGTTGCCAAGTTCACCCAGAAGGTTTTGGAGGGCATGGATGACTTGGAAGACATGCAAAGCAAATCCATGCAAAACACCATTTTCCTATCTCAGATTTTAAAAAGAATAAAAAGCTGATTTTATTCTCAAATCTGTTTTGTATTTGTTTCTACGAGTAAGGGCCATAAATATATGCAGTTATAGTCAGATTGTCTCAGGAAGTCAATTAATTGCAGGTATCTGAAATTCTTCTTGTATATCACTGTGCTTCTAAAACACCCAGAATTTCACTTTATGGTGAAATATATTATTAGACTATTAGATTACAGTTTGAATGACCTCAATATCTTTCTGCCATGTGTTGGCTACTTCCAATAAAACTATAGGTAGTGGGTGTATTTTAATTTACACCATGGCAATAGAATTAGGCAGATTTTTGGTTAATTGTCACAGTGATTAACTAAAAAAGAAAGATTCAGATCTGAGTGAATACTGGAATCACAATTAATAATTTATTCAATAAATTGTTTGTGTAGATTGCAGAATTCTCTGATTTATTTGCCATAAGAAGTTGCACACAAAGTTCTTCAATTAATAATTAATTGTTTGAGGATTGTTCATAAATACTTAGGTTTGTGTGCTTGTGATTTGCAATTCATATTTTATAATTGTTAGTCTTTTTTAGCCTGCTGTCTGGTTGGACAATCAGCTTTCCTGATTAATAAATGTAACTTGTAAATATTACAATTCTGTATTGACCTAGAAGTAGAGATGATTTTTTTTATAGTTTAGTTTGTCTGGGTTTTTTACTTAAAATATGGTACTTTCAATATTTGATCACATGTGCTATTCATGTCCAAGAATCAAAGTTTGGATTTAAACGCCTACTTATAAACTTAATTTCCATGTGAATATTACTCTGAGAAAGGGTGATACAAAAGGTCAGTCAAACCAAACCCCCAAAATGACAGCAAAGGCAGCCAAAAAATTAGTAAATCTGCTTTGGTGCATTGAAATGCATAGTCATGGGCAGGTGCCCCCCATCTGCCACTGTCCATTCAGTTTGACAAGAATCATATTCAGGTCAGCATAAAAGCCTTTATTAGTCATTAATTCACAGGTTGATAACAAATGTGACCAAGGTTTTGCTAAATGCTTAGAAATGACAATGTACTTGGTAACACTTCGGTTTTTTTGTGACCTTTCTGTGTCTGGACATAAAAATCTGGCATCACTGAAGCTAAGAGCAATCATCAGGATTTTTGGTTTCCTTTTGGGTTTAAGATTATTAAGATAGTGTAATAATTAAATTTGTGTAGCCTGCACAACCTGGGTTCTGAGAATACAGTTTTTTACTCAAATACTCATTAAAACAAAGTTTTTAAATATTTGCTTAATACCAGTAAAAACTGGCAAAACTTTGCTAATGGGAGCATATGGAGTAGGATTTCCTTTATCTGTAACAGACCGAATCTCCTGGGTCCTTGAAAGTGCCCCCAAAAGATCTCAGTTCTGGTGGTGTTGATCAGAGGCAAGAATGTTTTCCTGATATTTGGTAGGAAAAAGAGTGTATTAAGTTGTCCTAGGTGTTTGGAAAAGATCATAATGAATTTGAGCATAAAAGACCTCTCAAAACAGTTATGATTGCCTTCCTACAAAACCAGAAGAAAAGATGTAGCATCTTTTTTTCATCTAAATTTTAATCCCTGGTTGAATACTAATAATTTTAGATAAGAATGACTTAACCTACTAATGTCAATCTTTATTTTTTCAAGAACTAATTTAACCCACATAAAAATTATATAAACAACTGTTCATGCTGAGCCAAATTCCATCCCAACTGAAGGTGCATTTGGGATACAATGGCCCAGAGCTGTTCAGTGTAAATATTCCTGCAATTCCGAACATTACCTTTTTTTTTCCTCCTGACTCTCTATTGTATTATCTTTGTAAGGGAATAATGTCAAAATGTTTTAAAATATATATGTATATATAATTTTAGTGATTATATTATCAAAACCCCTCTAGGATATCCTTGCCTCTCTCTCCTTAACACACTACTTCCCCAGGTCCCCCTCACCCTGCTCTCTCTGGTGTTTTCTCTGAGAGAGCAAAGTAAAAATTAAATAATAGTTGACATCATTTGGTTGGACTTGTGCTCAGATTCTATTATTCATGTGATCTTACTTCTTTTTTTTTTTTTTTTTTTATTCACCATTATATTTTATTTACTTTTATAATCTGGATGCTGGGCTTCAGCCTGGGACTGGAGAGAGATCTGGCATCCTTTCAAACTATTGTTTCACTGTGGTTGACATTAACGTCATCAGGATTTTCTTCTCTGTTATTTATTAAATCTTTTTCTTCGCCTCTCTCCCCCTCCCTCATGTGTGAGGAGTACCTTGGTGACGGTCATGAAATAGAAATGGCATAAAAGTAGTGAATACACTTTTGAGGTCTTTCATCCCCACCTTTGTTTATGAAGACGATATTAAGATAGCAGATCTCCAATTTTATTTGTTTCTCTTTTCAAATCTGGGTTGGATTCTAGCTGAGGAAATATATACATTTAAATTGGACTTGTGTAAATTCCCTAAATTCTCATTTTCTGCAGAAATTTCTGTTCAACAGCAACTCTGTGCAGAGGTAGCCCTCACTAATAAGCCAGTATATATGTGTGGTGTTAGTAAAATAGTGACAATTAATGGCCTCTGTATCTCAGCTGCAAAGGGCGAACGGGCAGATCCCCTCTGCAGAACAAGTGTGTCTTTTGGTCAATTTTTTTGAGCTAAATATGCACTGAGAGCTGTAGTCAGATGGCTTAGATCCTCCCACCTGCCTTTTGCTAGCTCTAAGCACTCAGAGGTGCCTATTTAGGAGGAAATGTTACTCAGTTTTAGACAGGATATAGTCTGTTGTGGTTTTTACCCCATAAAGGTATGATTTTGGAGAAGGAAATATTTAAGCCTAGAATTTTTGTATTCAAGGGATATTTTTTGTCTGAATGCAATGTTTTCAGTATGTCTGGCAAGGTGGAACATCTCATTTTTGGTTCGTGGCCATGAAAATTAAGAGGATTTATGTCTGGGAGTTCAGAAAACAATTCAGTTTTACTTGGTCTTGAGATAGACTAGATATTAACAACAAAAGGAGGCACATGGGTGGAGTGCAATAGCTGGAACAGGGGCTCTTTCCTCAGAGGGTCCTCTGCCTGTGCATGCCTCTTTTGAAAGGTACCTGTCTGTGTTGGCTTTTTTTATTTACTAGACAGGATTTACTGCATCAGCAGTCTTCAACACTGGAATAAAAGGACAAGCTGAGAATATAATGAAGTCTGTGGCACAATTTCTCTTCAAATGAAGAAATAATCTGAAGTTTTTTTTGTTTTTTTTTGTTTAGGCTGTTTATCACATAAGATTTTCAGGCAGGTTCCAGCATTCCCAAGTTGTTTAAATCAAGATTCTTTTGTCTGTTTTCAAAGAACTTGGTTCCTAGGGAATCTATTGGAGCCCATTCAGGTGTGTTGAAATACATCCCCTTTTTCTATTGAAGTACATTGCTATCTGAAATTTCTGTCATTGTGGAAGAGTATCTTTGATTTTGTTTGTATTTCTTCAGAGTTAGTCTTTATTCTTAACCCTCCTTGACCTGGAAAGGCATTTGTATTGATCCGAACATGTGGGTCTCAGACTATGAAACTTAGGAGCTCAGAGCTGACCTTTGAATGTCTGGTGAATCCATCCTCATAAATTTTAGCAGAAACAGGAACCTGGATATCTGTTCTCATTTATCCTTTGGAATCACCTGTTTTTCTTCAGCTGCTGCATCTGGGATAGATAATCTTTAAACTCTTCCCTTCTCTGAAAAACTTTCTCGGTTTATCAGTCCTGTGCAATAACACGAAATTCAGACCTTCTAGTTAAATGTGGACTGAGTTGGGGCTGTGTTGTGAAGGCATCAACCCCAAAAAGACTTTTAGGCTTTAAGAAAATTCAGTCTAATCCTGAGACCTCTGGGAGGCATCTCAGAAGTACTCTTTTGAGGGGTTATTTTGAAAGGGATAACTCAAGGGAAGATCTGTCAGTTGAGGGTTTCCTTTGTGAAAATTCCTTTGCAATGTGATTCCACAAGTGTTGCTTCTGCTTGTAGTGTTAGTATAGAATAACTGATTCTTGTGTGTGAAATTACAGGTAAGTTGATCCATAATAATTGATCTATACTACAGCTGGACCAAATTCGCTATTCAGGAAGCAACTCAAGATGCAGCCTGAAAGTTTATGCCTTCAAAAAAATACAGTTAAAGATAAAAGCATGGCAATGATGTTTGTGTTTGCTAATTATACATTACCTTGGCTATATACGGACTTGGTCAATGGGGTTTTCAGGTCTTAATGGCTTTGCTTTATTCTGACTACATGTACTAGTATATTATGGGCACCTTCAGTAACACCTTGAGCAAACCAGACCATGCACCAGAGCAGTTAATTTTTTGGCGTTAGTTAATTTAAATGGTGCATGGGAGTGACTGCAGAAATTGTTGGAGTACAATTTCATCAAAGAAACGCCATTTGTGCATTAACCCTGTTTGTGGATAACAACCTGCCTTCCATATGTTTCTGGCTTATCCTTGCAACTCATTTTCTAAATAAAGTTGAAACCTAACTAATATGGTATTGAGTCCCTTGCTGTTTCATTTTGTCAGACTTTCCAATAAAAAGCTTGTATATGATGGCTTCATGCTTTTGGTATGTGTCAGAAATAGTTCTATGCATTTACATTACAAAATTAGGATTTAATTTTTGTTGTGTAGCCATAAAAAATTAGATTATATAATTATGTTTTCCTTTCTTATCTTTTATATTTTTAATATAATTTTTGAGGATGCCACAGGGCACTCCTGCTGTGAATTAGCTGCAATAAACTCTCTTAAACAGATAAACATCAAAGAGCAGTAATGTTTTAAAATGAAGCAACCTGCATTCAAGATCCAATTGCTTTATGCTGTAGATCTTGAATGCTTCCGCTGCTAAAAGTGGATGGGGTTTCTCAAGGGCACAGACGAGTTGCTTTACTGGGATTTTAATGCAAAAGGGATCATTCAAGTGAAGTTGCCAGCAAAACCCATTTGTTTTCCCAGGAACAGGCTTCCTTCTATTTTTCTTCTTCCTTGTGGAAAATATCAAGATATGAAAAAATTCTCTGCTACCAGGAATCTTACACTTGTATTTAGACTGTTCTTATTAAATGGGTTCACAAAATTTTGTGGACTTCATGGTGAATTCTTGTGGATAATTGATTCACTGCAAACTTCAGTAGGGACACTAACTAATTCCTTTTTAAATAGTTTAGAGCATTTTCTGTAGTCTGGAATTCATGTTGAACCTAGAGCTCCTACTAGAACTGAAGTACCAAGCCTAGATGCTGTTGAAATGCTGTTGATGTGACAAAAGGCCACAAATTTGCATTTTTGAACATCTACTTCATATAGCTAATGCACTCTACCTCCTAAGGCTAAGGTTGCTTGGAAAGGTCACCTCCTGATGGCAATGTAATAAAGGATCATAAAAGCAGGCACCCACGTTTCCCGAAAAATGCTGAGAGTTAATATGACCACACACATAGACTGTAGGATGTTTAGGATCTTACCATCAAGGGTTATGTTTGCCCAGAGCCCCTCAAGGTTCTCCAGTGTTCAACCTGTCCTTGGTAACAGTTGTGCTTTGCAGGTGCAAAGGTAAAAATATTTATATTTAGGTACTCAGCTGCATTTGATTTCTCTGTGCTTTTAATGCTACTTTAGCTGTGTTGCCTCTTTCATACAGTTTTCTGAGGATCCAGGGTCCTGAAACAATGATCGATAAATTGGTAATTTGTTTAATTTTAACTTGAAATAGATATGAGGCTGGGGCAAAACCAGAACTGAATAAAGCTTCATATTTCTTTTTTTCTCCTTAAAGCAAAACCTGTGTTGAAAGATCCAACCTCCCTGATACAGTAATTACAGGGTGCTATCCTTAGTGATGTTAAATAGGTCCCTTAGTGTAGCTGTTTGATCTTGAGCTGTGAATTCCCATTTTCTTGTGGGTGTAACTGTAAACAAGAGGATTAACATTGCTTCAGTGATGTTTTGCTAAAGTGAATCAAAGTTGAAAGGGTGTCTTGAATGTCTGTAGAAAGCTTTGTGTGTTGCAGGGTTCCTGTTCTATATATATGCACAGTGCACCTTTCATGGTAAACTCTAGTGATGCTTTAAAGTTTGAGTTCATTTTAAGCTTTTTATATTTTGGTTGTTTTTGTGGAGCATTGTGAGTGGGGTCTCTGTATCTGTGGTAGTTACTAAAAAGAGGCTGTGAAGTTCTGATCTATTATAGCCATCCTTCCAGCTACATAATTTTTTTCAAGACCTATCACAGAGAACAGATTCTCACCATAAGATATTTGCCAAATTTTAGGCTTTTCTGAAGTGCAGTAAAGGCAATCAATTACTCTGCCAGGGATGTGGGTCCCTGGGAGAGTGGAATTCCTAAACCACAGTCTTCTGTTGGTGCTTGGAATGCAAGCAGAGGAAGGACTGTTTCTTGAGGGGAATGGCATTCCCCATCAGTCTGATGGCATTCCATGGCTTGGTGCCAGTGTGGGCTGTCCATCATATCCATAAGGCTCCTCATATTGTTGTTGTGGTTGCTAACCCAGTTCAGGACTCGGAAAAGGAAAAAAGAAAATGGGGAGAGAAAAGTGTGAGTATTTTCAGTTCAGCCCCTACCTGACATGGAGAGGCTCCTGTGTCATATTATCAGAGAAAGGGGAGAAAGGAACTTGTGCCTCTGCAGGGCCCCCCTCCACTGCTCATCCACTGTTCAGCAGCCAAAATCTACCATTTTTTAATGGTAGTTTTTAAAACCAGGACTTTAATTAGAAAATACAGTCTTCCTTCCTTCCCCCAGTTATCCAAGTAAAAGCCTAATCTCATGATTCTTTTTTTTTAACCTTAACTCACTCAGATTCTTACTATGCCTGACACTTCTCTGTGACATGATTGATGTATCGAAGGTTTCCCTGTTATCTCATACCTTCATCTGATGTGGCACTCAGAGCTTGTCAGTGTTAGAAGTTACATCTGCCTCTTTAGTTGTGGCAGGAGCCCAAACCTTGTCTCTTGGAGGGGACTCCTCCGTGATTCCTTTCCAGGTTGTCAATTAAGTCTGCTGTTTTCATTTCAGCATGCTTGGTTGCTCCGATCTGAAGGAGGCACTCTGCTCTGCTTGGAACCAGTACTTTCAGGAGAACAACAGAAGTTATGCGGGCCCCGTTTTCCTGCCTGAATCCTGTGGAGGAAGAAACATTCACGTTCAAATGCTATTCGTTGTTTCAAGATTATTTAAGAAAACACTGCTGTTGAAGTAGCAGGGGATCTTTCCTTCAGTGACCTTTGCCAGAGCAGCTGATTGCTGTGCCCCAGCTGCAGGCCATCATTTTCTTGGGAAAGTTTTAAGACTGTCAGAAAAATGACCATCTTCTTTCCTGGCCCTTACTGATGTGTATGGGCTTTGCTGGCCTTTCCAGCTCCAGTGTAGGAGAGGTTGTTTGTTTTCCTTTTAGGTGTTATCCTGCCATCCTCCTTTTTTAACAATGCTGTATATACATGAAGACTTGCTGCGTATTCAGTGTGGCACATGGATGGAGTGGATGCTTTGAACTGCTTTTGCAACAATGGATTCTGCTTGACTGATAATGAAACCATGGGATAGACCTCAGGGAGGTGAGTCATATGTTAATTTGTTCTTGATGTTTCCTTGGTATGTTAAAAGCTGTGATCTTTCAGAAAAATCTCTTATTTTATTATATCTTTTTTTAAAGCTACTTCCTGGGGCCATGGCAGATGCTGTTTTGGAATGGTACCCAATGAGTTGTTTAATGTAGTTCAGTGCTTGGTTGGCATTCTGCTATTGTGCAAATATTTTTGGTACTTCTTTTACCACAAAGATATTTTATTAAGAGTGGCACATTGTTATACACATGTGGTGCTATGGAACTCCAGAATATGCATGGGACATAATGTTGAGTTGCAGAAACACAATAGCAATGAGTCACTGAAATCCCTTGTTGGTCACAAGAGTTTGAACAACTGCAGTGATAATCTTTTGAGACAATGTACAACTCCAGTGGTATTCACTATCTGCTCTGTGGTCTCCCTCAGTTAGCTGCTTGATTGGCTTGGCTTTGTGGGTATCCTAATCATGTTGGCACAGTCACTTTGATTAACAGAGACATGCAACTTGGAAATCTCTAGGCTTGCATCGACCTCAATAAAGTTGTGTGCTTTTTCTCTTTCCAAATTTCAGCAGATTCCTGAGGGCACAAGACATGTTTTGTACAGCTTTCAATGATAGTTGGTGAATATTGAAATGTGGAGTTCAGAGGAGTACATCTGCTTCTCTGTAAATTGTAGGCTTAGAAAGAGTAAATAAAATAAAATTAAAAAAAAAAAAATAAACAAGAGGTGAATGCAGGATCCTTAAGTCTGTATTATTTTTTCATGGCCTTTCCCATAGGTCCCAGTCACTTTAAGCATTAGCTTTAGCCCTTTCTTTGGTAATACAAGAAAGTAGTCTCATCAACATGACTTCATTTGTGACTAATCTGGCCAACCTTCTCCTGTTACATCTACAGTATATTTCTAGGTGTCATGCTGAATGCTCCCTTGATAACATCTAATTTCTGTACTACTCTGTCTTCTGAGAGAGCAGGCTTGTTTTTACAGACAGGTAAACAGCCTTGCAGATCCTTTGGCAAAATGAGAGAAAGCATAATTCGTATTATGCTTCAGACCAGAAGAAATAGAAGTTTTATATCTCATATTACACTTAAGGAAACTGAGGTGATATGAAATCCATGTGGTGGTTTTACTAGCAGTTATTCCTCTGCAAGTTGGTTCTTGACTATATTCCCCAGTCTTCTACTTGTGTTTTTCAAGGAAATACAATATTTTCAATGGCCTTCATCTACTGCTATTTGGTCCTTGAATTACCATCCCTGTCACTGAAGGTAAGGATATCTTCTAAAAGAGAGCTCAGTCAAGCCAGAAGGTTATTTAACTTAGATACTGTAAAAGGCAGAGCGTCCAGGGCTGACATCTGAAATAAACTGCAATTTTGGAGGGAGACATCCCCATCTATCCACAGACATATATTTTTAAAGTATGCTTTAGATGGGGTAGTTCTCCCAGCTGTTGAAAATATTGTTTGTATAGAGAGTTTGTAGATCCCTGCAGTTACATTTAACGTAGCTTCCTTAAGGACCCGTTTGAGTGGTCTCTTTGTTTCCAAAAACCTTAAGCTTGTTTCTTGGAGCCCTCTCTCCTCCTTAACTCAGCTCTGCCTTGTCTCACAGGGGTTACCAGGTCACATGCGCATTTCAGGGGAGTCATCATTCAAACTTAAAACCTTCTCATCCCCTCTCTGTGATGTTGTTAGGGGTCAAACCTCATGCTTCCATTTCTCATTGAAGAAATTGTTACTTCAAATATTCCACAACACCTGCTTCCTTGACCCACTTTGCCTTAAGCCCTTTTTTATAAGATGTTTTTTTTTTTTTTTCATAGTGGTAAAGAGGGATCCTGAGGTCACTGTGCCATGTGGGACATCAACTGAATGTGCCAAAGAATGTGAACATGAGTCTTCCTACAAGTGAGTTGTTTCCTGGGGTTGGAATTTACCCCATTTACAGTTATCCTTCCATTCATCAAACACTTTTTAGGACTTTAAAAAAATTTCATTCTTTAGTAAGAATTTATAGTAATAACCTGTTCTTGTCCAAAATAATTGTGTCTATTAGTGATTACTTTGAATCATTCTAGGAACAGGACCTGCATTTTCAATCTTTCAGGAAAAGGAAGGGAATCACAGCTTTTTAGCTTGTTTTCCCTCATTATGAAAAAGCCCATTTCATTCTGTCTTTTTCTACCTTCTCCTTTTCTCTCTTCATTCACATTTGGATTTATAGGCATAAGTAATTTAAAAATCATTCTGGTTTTTATTGTTACAGAAGCTGCTGTCTCGTCATGCATGTTAATTTGACACTGTTAATCCTATACAAACATATTTCTGGTATTGACTTCTTAGGAATGCAAGTTTTTAAGTATATCAGTGTAAACTGGGTATGATAGACTGATAGTGTAGTGCATACGTCATTATTTCACTCGGCTGTCCTAAAACTCCACTTATTGCTATGAAACCTGCTTTTGTGTTCTAAGTTATTTGAGGGGGAAAGTTAAGCACACAGTAGCTATGAAAATAATCTTGTTTTCAGCTGTTTTCAGCTACAAGCTGGTTTTTTGCCTCTCTTTGAGTACTCTGTAGAATGAGACATCTGCTCACTTTGAAGGGAACTGGTGTAACACTACAGAAGAATTTAAGACACTTGAATGACTTGCTAAGACAAGATACATAAGCATCTGTATGAGGAGGTGATTGTTTCTGTAAGAAAAGATCAAAAAAAGGGGAGAAGTGGAATTTTCCTTTGTTTTGTTTCTGCATATTCTCAAAATGAACATCCAGGGAGGATGCTCTTTTCTGCTCTGGGCAGGAGCCTGTCTGCTACATGGAACAGAAAAAGCCCAGGGGAATCTACACAAATTCAGAGGATTTTGTACCTTACTTCTGTCAACTGAAGCTGGAATTGCCCCTTATTTTAACAAAGGCTGTTCTTCTGTTACTTTGGCTGGGAATTGAGTGCAATTTTATCTCAGTGTCACGCTACTGCAGATGCTGGATGGGAAAAGAGGCCCTCAAATGGAGTTGAAAATACTGCAAGCAAAACACAAGACAGCCTGGGCTGCTGAAAACCTTTTGCATGAAGCCCTGGCTCCCTTAAAGTAGCTGGCAGTGCTCCCATTGAGTCCAGTACAGCCAGGATTTTGCCTTATATATTTATTCTGATTTATGAAAAGCTCAGTCATCGTGGTATCTAAGCAGTGAGATACGGTGTTTAGTTACAAACAATCATTTTAAGAGTGATGCCAAAATCTACACATGCATTAGACTTGGAGATTAAAGAACATGGAGCTTTGGTTGCATGTGCTTCTCTAGTTTTAATTATTCTTCATTCTAAACACTGCAGACCTCCATGCTGTTGGGCACAGAGGGGCTCCAGACTGAGACAAATCAGAAAGATTATGTGATATAGTAAATAGCTATAAATTAATGGATCTTGCTGAGGTGTCAGTAACTGCCTCGGTTTCCCTGTCAGCCCCAGAGGAATTAATAATTCCCCAGATTTTAGCCAGCCATTGCAGGAAAGGATTTTAATCTTCTGCATTTTTTAACCGAAAATGTTTACCTTGCAGTAACTTTTACAGCATTGTGTGCTCTCCACTCTGATGCTGCATTACAATAACTTGCTGCAAAAGAAAGCTGGTCGAGTTCAAGTGAAATGTATCCCAAGGAAAGAGTATCCAGAGCAGCTGGTTTCATTTATATGTTTTATTTCTGAAGCTCATAAGCATTCCAGTGAGAGATGGTATAATTGATTTAAATCAAATTATGAAACACTATACTTTTTATTCTAAAATCCACTTTTCTGGCATTCAATTCTGTAATGTATCACTCACAGGTAATGCTGGTTGAAGTTGAAGAGGCTGAAAAATTCTCCTTTGCATCATGCAGTCCATTGTGGCACGTTCTTGCCTCAGAGCTGAAGTAAAAGTTTCTGTTCTTAACAGAATCGTTGTATCATTAAGGAATTGAGGCTCCAATGCTTCGGGTGAGATGCAAAACCTTATTCCTTGAATTTCTTTGTAATAGAAGTGTTCCTAGGTTTTTGGAGAAACATCTTGGTTCAGTGTTTTTTCCATCTGATATAAGAATACACAAAACAAATACATGGCAAGCAGAGCTGTTTTTAGAAAAGGATAACATTGGACATTCATTGCAGCACAGGTTAACCTGCATTTTAAGAGGTTCAAAATACTCAGTGTTCAATTGTTCACTCAATTTTCTAAGTGTTTGCTGAGGCTGAAGACCTTGCTAGTGTGTTAAAAGCTTTCCAGAGTGTTTTTTTTCCCTAATAACTTCTGAACCGGCCAATTTAAACCAGATTTTATGGAGGTTATGAAATTCCTATAAATTTTCTGAAAAATTTTGGCTGAGCGGAAAGAAGAGGGAACAACTGGTGCTACCAGTAAAGGAAAGGCTGCAGCTGGAGCTCAGCTGCTCCCTGCTTAGGTTTGGCCACCCATCTTGGCTGGCTGGGAGAAACATTGAGGTGTGGTGTACATGTGCAGCTGTGATCTAAGGCGAGCAGATACCTGCCCGTGCAGGGCTGTGGAGGAGGGATCAGCTGTGAGCAGGTAGATGTGTCTGCAGAGGAAATGTGTCCTCCATAAGCAGCACAACAAAGGAACAAAGGTGCTGGAGACCATCCAGAGGAGGGCGACTAAGCTATGGAAGGTTCTGGAGCACAGTTCTGATGAGGAGCAGCTGAAGAAGCTGGGGGTGTTTAGCCTAGAGAAACGCAGGATCAGGGGAAACCTTATCACTCTCTCCAACTCCCTGAAAGGAGGTCATAGCCAGTTGGGGGTCAGTCTTTTCTCCAAGGTAATAAGTGATAGGAAATGGCCTCAAGTTGTGCCAGGGGAAGTTTAGATTGAACATTAGGAAAAAAGAATTCTCATGGAAACGGTTATGAAGCTCTGGAACAGGCTTCCCAGGGAAGTGGTTCAAAATCTCTGGAAATGTTCAAAAATGACTTGATATGCCACTTGATGACATGGTTTGATGGTGAATGTGGTGGTGCTGCTGGGTTAATGGATGGACTTGATGATTTAAGAGGTTTTTTCCTCACCTTAATCATTCTGTGATTTTATACGAACCTTGCACAAATGACAATGTGATGACACACTTTAGAGATCTCTGTAACTTCACTATTTCCATTGCCTGGTTTGAAGCAGCTGCTGGAGGACTGGGGACATGTGCCCTGACCTCACTGGCACCATACTGCTGCACACGAGCACCTTGGAGCCAGCTGCGACTCACAGCCTGGGTTAAGATACAGGACAGTAGATTGGGAGGTGATATTGCGGCCTAAGAAACAACTGTACCTAGAGGAAAATTGCTTCACTAGGAGGTCAGTGTTACTAGCTTTAAGGAGCCAGTCATTACAAAGCACCATGACAACAGATTTGTATTTATTTACTGGTGCCCACTCAAATTAAGTGTGTATCTGAGCAGTGTCAAGTTTCAGAAGTGCTAGTGCTTTTCCATAGTATCCAAATGCTGGCTGGTGTATCTGGACATGGCCATGGTTCTGTGCTTTACACTTCTGCCCCTTGCTCTTTGCAGGGCCTGTGTGTTTGGGACATTCATTTGCTGGGATAAGCTGGTGAGGAAGCAAGAGAGTCCAGCTTAGAAAAGTATTTTTCTAGAAGCTGTTAAAGTAAATGCTTTGTGCACTGCACTTTACCCAAAGCTTGATGTGGGATGAATGCCTTTTCAAGGTTTCTCCTCTATTTTTATTTTCCTCTCCAGTAGGAACTTTTCTGCCAGGCTATGTCCACTGTGAGCCAAACTTATGTTACCTTTCTCAGGCACTCAGTTTAAGTGTGTTTGGGAACCACACAGGTAACTTTTGCTTAGTCCCCTTAGAGGAGCTGCTATCAGTGATGATGTATCTGGATTTCCTTCACAGCTCCTGTTGCTGATGTTGGAAACAGCATTTGACCTGGAAAATATGGTTCTCAGATCCTGTAACTCAAATTTGCTCGTATTCTGGGGGACCTTTCAAATAACTTTCCTGGTGGTCAATAAATGTATTGGTTGTTTCTCTTGACTTAGGAATAGACTGAGATGCCTGCTTTAAAAGAGGTCTACAGATATAAATAATCCATTCTTATCAGTGTTTATACCATCACTAGCTGGATTTGAACCTGCTCCCAGTTCAACATCTGATTGCCAATACTTCGAGCTGTCTTTCAAGGTCAGTGAAGTGGCATCATAAATGAAGTATAAAATGTACCATACCAGTGGTTTATAACAAATCCACAGCCCAGCTCAGTTGGTTGATGGGACATGTCTCTTTATGTCAGCTGTTAAAAACTCATGCACGCAGCCACACTAAGTACTGATGCCATCAAATGTGGTCAACACAGACAGTTCAGCCTGCAAAAGTGAGCCAGAAAAGGCATTAAAATGCTTAGTCTATTACATACTTCCTTATTTTTGTCATTTTGACATTTATGTGTTGTATCATTGAGGCTTTTGAGAAAGAAGACCCAATTCCTGAAGCAAACTGAACCGAGATGTTCAGTTTATAATGCCACAGCCGTCTGGGCTGCATTTAATTCCAATTGACCACCTGCATGCTGTTAACCTCTGGAAGGTTACTGTGATCACAGTTGTTGTTGTTTATTTAAAAGTTTTGTAGCTCAAGGAAAATATTAGTAATCAGTTACTTAACCTACACTGCTTACTGATCTCATTGAACTTGCAGATGCAGCTCTGCTGGCCAGGGAAAACTGGGAGTCATCTGGTGCCAGTAATAGCTTGCACTTATATTTCAGGCAGGAGTAGGTTGAGCAATTAAAAGAATTTTGTTTTTTAAAATAAATATGCTCTTTGTCTGTTAGCTATTTTTCTTGTATGTCAAAATCCAAAATATAACTTAGAGCATGTGGAAGGTAGCTCTAAATGAGGCAAACTTTCACAGAGGCATGCTTAAGTTGTGAATACTGCTGGTTACACATGCAAACCCCCAGAGCTGCATGTGAAAACATACAGGAATTGCAAAGGTAATTCAAGTGAATAAGACAGATGCAGTCATATTAATGTTCTCTGGCCAGGAGTACTTGCAGTAATGAAGCATTTTACTAAATGACAGAATTCAAAAATTAGGAATTACTTCTTCAAAAGTATCAACTTTTTTAAAAAAATATGCCTGTTGCCAACACCCACTTATGTGAACAGGGACCCTATTGCCCCTTCAAAGCTTCCTTTCCTCTAACAAGAGCAAAATGCCAGGACTTGGTGACTTTTAAACTGTGACTTCAGTTTCATCTGTATTCCTCCAAGAGCTTAGCACAAGATGATAAAGTGGATGGTCTCCAAATAGATGAAGAGTGTTTGGTTTTACTGAAAGCAACACCTAACCTTTCAGTTTGAGGATGCTCTGTTGATATGGGCTACTGGAAAAGCTTTTAGGTAGGACTGATTGCGTGTGTAAGAGGAGAGAGTTATTCTGCATTCAAAATATTGAATATTAATAACAAATCAAAGGCCAAATGTGGTTTGGTCTAAGATAGTAAACATGTATTCTGGCTCCAAATCCTTTTCTCTGACTAACCTTGGTTTGTCTGTTACCCTGGTTGTCCTTGACTACTGTTGTGCTGGGCTAGCTACTTGAACTGCAGACTATGGGTATATGTGATGGTCAACCAAACAATACTGCAGCAGCAGTTCTAATTTCTAAAAGGAAGAGAATTTGGTTTCCAGCTGAAATTTAGGAACACTCAATGTCAACACCTTTTTCAAAGAGACTGTGTAGTTGAAAACCAAATTTTCCACCAAAAAGCCATGAAAAAAACTTTCTGCCAGACTCTCTTAACCTCTCTACTGCTTTATTGGGTTTTTGTTTGCTTGTACGAGTGTCTGTGGGGACACTCGGGCATGTGGATTCAAATGATCTGTTCAAATAGATTAAACAACTTTAAACCCCTCTGTGGTCTTTGGAAGTGAATTAGATTAAAGTGAATTAGAGCTATTTTAATTTTGAATGAGTCCACATGGGCTTAATATAGTTGTATATAGAAACCCACATTAAAATCACATCCTTAGTTAACTCAGATTGTTTCCCATGTAGACAAACCCATCCTGTGTCTGTTTAGCAGGGCATACAGAACTTGCTTCATCCGTAACTTGCACTATTGACAAGCAGAAGAGATAAAAATTATTCGTACTAGTATAAATGGTTCCACAAACAATAGGTTGGTAATGCATCTGGCCTGTGAAGTGTCCAGAGAAAGAAGCTGGGCCTGAATAGCTTTTAGCTCTCATCATTGAAATCAACAATGCTTGCCAGAAGAAAGCCTTCAGCGTTAATTCCATAAGCTATAAATTATTACAGGGCTCTGATTCCTTGGAATGAAATGCAATAGATAGATGGCAGAGAAATATTATTAATGGATGGTTTACTACATTCCTAACTGCACTGACTTCATGAGAATACATTATATTACTATCTGGAATAGCAATACTAGGGATTTATTAGCATGACTGAGTATGCGTTGTTAGCTAGGATACTGTGCTATATTGGAAACATAAAGTATTCTGCATCAAAGCATGTAATCTACATCTTTCCTTTTCATCCTTAATTTGATTATGAACTATTACCATGCTTTGCCATAAAATAGGAAAAGTTGTACGTTTTGATGGTTTCTCAAATGTTGATTTTACTTTCTGCACAAATACTTTGTATCTTTTCAGCATAATTATTTAGCAGCCATTTTAGGTTAATTATTGTCATCAACAATATGAGTCCTATGAGGGAATATCAATTAAAATATGCACAGCTGAACTTTCAAATGAGTAAATAATTTAGTTTTTGAAAATGACTGGAAACAGCAGGGTAACAGTCAAAAGGGGAACAATTATTTTAATGCTTATTTGACAAATGAGTAATTTTTACAGCAAATTAGTTTCTTATTGTAGCACCCCTACTGGTAACAAGAGAGAAACTGTTAACATGAGTTTTAAAAATAAAATCTGCTAAGATATGCATGCAAAGTTAAGGAAATAATTTGTATGAAGAAAAGGTGATTATGATACACATTGTTAGCTGAAGAATGTTGCCATGGGAATCTAATTAGGGATATAATTCACACAAAATTACGCTTATATATAGGGCTGGATGCATTAAAATCAGATGCACAGTTATACATCAGTTTCATTCTTTGTCAAATTATTAAAGATAGACCCTCATTGCTCTTCATTCTTGACCCCACTAAACAGAGTTAATTTAAATTTTTAAATTGCAAGTTAATAATTTGGTGGAATTTGCTTATCACAGTGGCAATGGCAAGAAAAGTTAACAAATGAAGCATGGAATTCCAGGTGTGAAAATATGATGCTCACTCATTTGCATAACAAAAGGGAATGTAGAAAAAACTTTTTAAGGTGTTTAAGTTTTATCCCTGTTTTGGGGAAAGTTTTACCACACACATTGACTTTTTATCAACGCCATCCTGGTTGTTTATGCAGCTATTTGGGAGGGGCAGGGTGAAAATAAGAGAAAGTGTATAGAAACCAATGTTATTGAAAATGTTTGTGTTTTTTTTTTCCAAAGCACTGAGAAGGTGTTTCAAGGACTTTTATATACATTAAAATGGAAAGGGAATTTCATCAAAGATGTCTTTTTGTCTTTCCCTTATTTGCATGCTCAGTTTCATTTCTGATTTTCATGTTCAGCCTGATTGCTGACTGTAGTCAGCCCCAGTGCTGCTGATGGTTTCCCACAGCTATGATTTGGTGTAAGGGGGTAGTTTATAGTGAAACATGGATTACTCAAGACAATTCAGAATTTCTCTAAGTTTCAGTGACTTTTTTTTTTTTTAATCCGTCTGTCAAGTATGTCAAACTGCACTACTGAGTTGCATCGAGTGCTACTGAGACTTGTGCCCAGAGGAGTTTCAGTGAAGGTGACCAAACCTTATAATGATGCTAGGGCTTCCTGGACCAAGGAGTGCAAATTGGATGGCATGGTAAGGAATTGAAAAGACATTTAGGAGAAAAATGTGATGACAATGAAAAACTGAACTTGCCATTTCTTGGCAGGAGTGGGCAGTTGTTTCTGCTCTCACCAAATGGTCAAATTCAGTTTTAAACTTTGTTACCACCAAACATTTTTCTCTCTGTCTGTTCTAGTCCAGAGGCACATTTTGGGACATGATTCTAACTTGCTAGAAAGTAATCTTCCTTTTCTGCATGACCTCTGTGCAATAAAGGGAATTGAATTACCCCCAGTGTGGTCACACACTTTCTGTTGACATCTACAACAGAGCATGAAATTAAGGGTGTAGATTTAGTACTGTCCGGTTTGAAAAGCTGCTAGAATTGCAACGTTGTTGTGACGGAGATACTCCCATTCTGGGCTATATATGTAATGAGACAAGGGGGAAGAACCATATAAGATGTTGAGAAACTTCATATTGTATGCTAGAGTGGCTAGGGTTGTTGAAGGCTGAAATCAAGAATGACTATGAGCCAATGAACAGCCTCTCTGATCTTTTTTAAGGAACCTTTCCACTTTTTGTGTAAACATTTATTTCACAGTAGAGCCTCTTTAAGACAGTTTCACCTTTTTTATTTGTCCACTTCACCACAGCATTCTCTCACCCCACCTCAAGCCACCACACAGTTTCTCCCTGAAACCTCACTGCACAGAAATTCCATAGGAAAACACAATGATGTCATTTCAGTCAGACCATAATTTTCCAGCTGTTGGAAGAAGGCACATTGTGGTGTTTATTTCACTACTTATAAAGATTTGTGGCAAGGAGGGAAATACTTTACTTCCAAGATCATTGTTCAAGCAATTGAAACTGTTCATCTGGCGCTTTGTGCCAAAGTGGAAAGAGGCAGAAGGGATGATGTGGGAGAGCCACTGCATGCATAGCCTGTAGGTCACTGCGTGGATGAAGCCTCAGAGGAATTAAGGGATATTTTTGATTTTTGTTCTTATGGCAGGAAGAAAAGAGGCATGGAGTAGGTGGCTTTTCAGCAAATCTGTGCCAGTGTGAACTTTTGCATTTCCCATTACTGGCTCTGCATTTGAAAAGGCTTCGTGTGGATCAAGCAAGCTCTCACCTGGGCTGGTTTCAGGTTGTCTCTTGCATCTATCATGGACAAGCTGCTAGCTCTGCTGTAAGCCAGAGCTCTATACGTGGTGGAAATGGCTTATTTTAACATTGTGGTCAATATGGATTTGAAAGCCTTATGGCAAAGATTTCCAGAGGTAGCTGGGACTTCCATCAGCTTAGATTCTACTGAAAATGACAATATCTGGCTGTTGCTTAAAAGAACCCAAACCACCAAACAATCAGTCCTGAGCCCTGGTATATCTCCTCTGTTCAGAGTGGCAAAGATGTATTGTGTTGTATTAGTGGCCCAAGTGCTCCTCACGCTTTACAAAAGCCCTTGCATGTGACAGTCTAGAGATGTGCCCTCTCATCTCAGGAGATGACCAGCTCTCCTCAGGCAAATGAAGGGGGTCTCAAATCTCAGGTGTCTGAGACATGTGACATACTTTGATACACTCATTTCTCGTTAGTTAGTTAAGTAGCACAGTGGTAAGTGGAGTGGCTCTGACACATGAAACTTTAGAGACAGTCCCTCTCAGTACTTCAGTCAAGAAATGTTAGCCAAGCTCTCCCTCCAGTTCATCTGAGAACTCCAGAAGGGCTGGATGCAATAATGAACAAAAGCCTTTTGGATGCTGCTGTTGTTCATTTTTTTTCACTGTGTGGGTCCATTAAAGCATTGCTGCCTTTTGGGAACTCAGCTGGAAGAAGAAAACAGGCCTGGAAAAAATAACTGCATTATGTGAGACCACTGGCTACTGCTGGAATTGTGTCAGTTTATAACATGTTAGGCAGGTTCCCTGTGCATCCGCTGCAAAGCTTCTGCTGACAGGACTTGAGATCTAGCAATGTCAGCTGCCAATAACAGCAAAAAAATCTGTGGGCTCTTGGATCCTGTGTGATTCCAGAGGTTGTGGGCAGCATAACTCAGCAGGAGAGAAAATGAAACTGTTAAAATGTTCCCCAATGTGCCCTGCAGCTTGTAAAGACAATCACCTGTTCAAAGGGGTTATTTCTTTGTTGGAGGGAAGATGTGTAGATGAGTAATAGACAAAATAGTTGCATGTTTGATTTAGTCCCCAGATTTTTCATTATGGTCAATTACACATAATTCAACTTCATTCTTTCCCTGCTCTGCATGCCTTTTCTGTCATACTTGGCACCACACTTTCCACTCAAAATGCCAGTTTAAGAGAATAAAAGTAGTCCAGCACAGAAATGTTTGCTAGCTGGACACACAGTAGTCACCCTTCACAGGCTATTGAAGCATGGACAGAAGCAGAGCTGAAATTCGTCATTGATTTGGTCCAGAAATTGAAGCAACCCCTTGAACCTGAAGCATAAATGTAGTCACTTCAGCTTTTAACCCTGCTCCCCATTACCTCATCATATATTACCATGAAGGAAACATATACTATAATGTATTCTTTGTCAGATATAGTCCACACCCTTATGTAAACTGCATTTTCAGTCCTCTTCCCGTGCAGACACATTCCCCAACAGGCATTCCTCAGACATGCCAGTCAACGCTTTCCTGCTTAACAAATCTATTGGATTAACACAATTGCAGTAAAAGCGTGGGACAAAATAAATATTCCCCGAAGAACCTTTAGGTGGATTTTGCCATTTCTTGGTTAGTAAGAGATGATCCCTCAACAGACACCAGGCTGACCCTGCTTTCGTTTCTCTTATTTCATTTGTCCCAATGGAGCAAGAAAAATATATCACTGTATGGGCAGCAGGAGAATGAGTAGCCTGGTATTATCTGTACTTTTTGATTCAGTCTGCAGGGAAAGCTGAGAGTCAGGGAAAGAATCAGGGAACTCTATGTTCAGCCAAATTCCAAAGCCTTTGGTGTCTGGCCAGATTTACAAAACTTAATTGTACGTTTGTATTGTGTGTTGCAATATCTCAGAGATTTGCAAAGTGGTTCTTGTGGACCCCTTTTGGGTGTTTGGCTCCTCCAGACATTTCCAATAAACACATGCACAGCTTCCATGCTCATGGTACAATGTCCAGTGTCCCCACACTCACCAGTGTGTTGATCCCTTACCTGTCTAGTCATCCCAAGGGAAACACAGAGGGAGGCTGAGTTGCTCAATTTGTCAGCCTGGAGCTTCTTCTGAGACATGATTTTCCCTTGGGTGTTGGCATCAACTCCTCTTTCCCCAGCAGGGATGTAGCAGAAGTGGGTGGGAACTCCTCATACCTGCCTCAGTGTTTTCTTCCAAAGTGCCCTGAGGCAACTTCAACCATTTTAGTTGTTCACTGTTAGGATTTTCCTTTGAATTGTGTTGCAGGTGATGGCAATGCTGCTTTTTCCTTATGGAAGCACCACTGAGTTTTTTTTCCCCACCACTCTTAACTTCCTGGTCCAGTTGAGTCATCGAGCTTGGAAATCTCCAGCAAGTTTGGATCTGGATGTGACTGGATGGATCTGTGCTATTACCAATACTTTTTTAGAGGATAGGGGGAGAGAGAAAAGGAAAAAATGAGGGCAAACATTGAATTTATAGCACTCCAGATGTCAGAGAAATGAACATAAAAGTGCAGATGCCTTATAGTCAGGCAGACTGCTCAAATGTATGCAAATGGGTGACAAGTTTATGTGAATATGTTTGAAAAAAAGAAAAAGCAAGGGGAAAATGCTTAAACACTCCTGTTCTCATTGCTGTAAGTCCTGGATATTGGGTTTGGTGGAAGTCACAATTATGATGACCCAAAGAAAGATAAAGCTCTGGTAAATGTGGCCAGCTGGATAGACTTTGATTGGTCTTAATGTTCTTGGACAAACCATTAAAGTAACATAAATTCACACCTTCTAAGTTATGGCGTCTATTGATCAAGCTTTTCCTTGCACAGCATTATTTAGATTATTCTGCAAATCATCTTCATGGCTAGCTGTGAGAGATGGCTACAGTGTATTCAGTTAGGGTGGTGTAAATGTATGGATTTAACTGAGAGCAGATGTATTTTCACATACATTTCACATATGAGCTTCTCAATTGTTTGGGGGTAACAAAACAATTCTTTCTGTCAAATGTGCTTCCAACTTGTGAATTAATTATATCTGCCTTCTTGCAAACTGTTTAAGAGCAGCTGGTCTTCCTGGCATTTTTATTAGCTTGCAAAAAAGCTTCTCCAAAGCATGAAATGCCAAAAGGAAAAGCCTCTGGCTAAGTTCTATAATGGATACGTGGAATTAAGTGGTGTCTGTCTGCGGCCAGGTGAAAGAAAGAGCCAGTGGTCATCAGTTTAAGGCATCTGTCCATGCAGGACCTCAATAAATTTTCTATGCATTTTTGCTGTTGGATTAAGAGCAACTTAAAATTATAGTAGTAGGCAGCCATAACATTGAGGAAAACTGATACAGTCTGGATAATCTGCTGTTGAACATCTTGTGTGGGTCTGTGTCCAAACCCCTTGTCTTTAAATAACATTCCAAGCCAACTAGCTTTTCTGGATTCCTTTGCTTAAAAATCAGAAGGGATTTTGGGATGGCAACTGCTATTAACATTACTAGGCATTGCTCGGGTGTGATCTTTGTTCATTTTTGCAGGGAAAGACCTGCAGTATCCATAGTCCCATGATGCAATACTAGAACCTTTTAAAAAGTTATTAAACAGGTTGTAAAATCCCCTTTAAATATATGCTTCGATTTGTACAATTTTTAGAAATGGCAGAGGACAAAACCATATCCTTACCCCCATTAAACTCCTGAACACCCCTGCCACACCCCCCGGCTCAAACCTTAATTTACGATATCTTGGTTTCACTATATAGAAAAGGTGAGAAAAACAATACAAGTTGTACAGCACACTTGCAAATACCAGCTTATATGAGCTAACACTGGCAGTTAACATCTTAGATTTTTCTCAGCAATAAGCTACATCTGCAGAACTTATGAGTTGGGTTTTATAAAGTTCACAATTCAAAAATGTCTCTGTGCTAAAGGGCTTTGGCTTTCTAGCTCAGGGCAAATTTTATATGCTACAGTCTGTAACCATCTTTGTTTCTAGAGAAGTATATGCATGGATCATGGATTAAAACATTTTACTATGTGCCATGTGGGTTTTATTATATGAATAGATCATATCCTAAACAGGTCAACTGCCTCTGATTTAAACACATGGAGAATGGGAAAAAGCATTTATTCACGCAGTGGGTTTATTATGTGGTACTGCAGGTATTCTTCAGTCTCAGCCACTACCCAAAAAGGAGAGCAGTATGCTGGGCATCCAAAATCAACATCAAATCTAATTACACTTCATTTCAATAAATGCAAATGTCGGTATAAAGAAATAATTCTCAGCAGTCATTGTGATGAGGCATTGTATATGAGGCATTATGTATGGCATTGTAAGGGAGTCTGATGTAGAGTTCTCTCTTGTTCTTCCTCTTGCAAGATTATCTCCTTGACGAAAGCTTTTCTGTGCACCAAGAGCCATAGCAGAGATCAATGGGTGTGTGGTAGAACTGCACTCAAAAAATAGAAGGTCAGGCGTTCCTGGATGCTCCAGGCACCTCTGCAGATGCTGAAGTGCATGACTGTGTATGGTGGAAAACACAAAAAGTGTGATTATTTGCAAATCAGAGGGGAAAGAGAAGAGTAAGTGGGTATAATATCTGTTGATGAAAGCAATTTTTTCTATGGGGCAAAGCCAGGAGGAGTAGTAGTATTACTACTGCATATTTATTGTTATGGTTATCTGCTATTAAATATGCTTCAGTGTTGTATTATTGTTTTCAGTGAGATCAAACTGACTATTATATAGCTGTGCAGCAATTTCCCAAGGGAAGTATGGGGAAGCTATTTACTGATTTGCTTAAATCTCTGTTGAACAAAGCAGTGGAAAATACTTTGTAGGAAATAATCACCCACTGGCAGGAAGCTGGAATAAGTTACATAATAGGGATCATATTTCTGTGACAATGAATGATTCTGTTTATACAATATTCATTGCTGGTCATGTACCCTAGACTTTGTTTATTTTTGTCTCATCCCAAAATTATAAATTCAACTTACATTTTTGCCCAAGTGTTCTAGAAAATAGTTCGGTATTTCTTGCCTAAATTTGTACATGGCACAATCACCCTGCACACAGTCTTCTGGAGATATACATGCTTTTCTGCACTGAATTCTTAACAGACGGAAGCATCTATCTATAAAAAAGGGAGAAGGGAAAGGGTCTTGGGAGTTATGCACTGATCAGTGTGACTTTGATATTTTAAAAGGTATTAGATACTAGAACAAATTGTTAAGCAGTGCATGTGTAAGCACCATCCAGATGACAAGGTGATGAGAGAGAGTCAACACGTATTTGTCAAGAACAAATCATATTAAACCAGTCTAATTTCCTTCCTTCCCAGGGAAACTGGCTTAGTGGTTAAGGCGAAAGTGGTAAATGTGATACATCTTGACTTAAGCCAGGATTTTTTGACACTATGGGAGATTATATGCTCTCATGTAAACTGGAGAAAGTTTGCCTGGGTAACAGGGGATGGCCTGAATCTTTAAAAACCCCACACTGAGAAGACAGGAGAACTGCTGAAAGGAGAATTCACTTTTGCTCTTGAAGAGGCTTAATTTGGGCCTGGTTCCCATCAATTTTTTCATTAGTGGCTTGAATGATGGGGTAGAAAGTGAGCATGCAAAATTTAGACTGAGGATACAGGAGTGCTTTAGCACAGAGGATTAGAAGAACAAATGAACATGGTACATTGGGAAAACTACATCAGTGTGAAGGCACTCAGATTATAAAACTGCAAAGTAGTATGTGTCAGAGAATCTGTAACTGCACAGGGACTTGGCATCAAGAGAGAAGATGGAGCTTTAGTGCCTAGAAAGTGGAACAGGAATTAAAGAAGAGATATTAAGGGAGCAACTCTTGGTCTTCAAGACACCTCTGTCCAGTGGCAAAAAGTCAGCAGCTGGATTTTTGGACCTGTGTTTTTCACTTCTTTTTAAAGTGATGCAGACAAGTGGAATGTGATCTAGAAGAATGACCCAAATGATTTGAGACTTAGAAAACATGATCTGTGCTGAAAGATTTAAAGATTTGTGTGTGTTTGTCTAGAAAAGGTATGTTTGAGGAAGGGCATAAGTCTTGTAGGTAACTGCTGTTAGAAAGGGGATGCAGATCTGTCAGTCACCGTTGCTGTGGAGCGTAGGATTGCAAGCACTATATTTTCACACATGTTTAATAGAAGGCTCTCTGTAAAAACTAAACTGAACTCAGATTTATCAGATCAGTGCTTTTCTTGCTCAGGCATGTGAAAAGTGTATCACACACTTAGCTCTCAACAGTGCTACTGACCCTGATCTGTGCTTGTTGCTGTCTCTGCCCAGATTGCCATCGTGTCTCCGTTTTTAATTTGATATCTATAGGGGCAGTGTGTCTATAGCCTTGCATTCAGCTGGCAGTGTTTTCAAAGGGGTGGAGTTACCTAAAGTGCAGATTAACCTAAGGTATGGATTAAAGATGTGAAAAAAATCCAGAGTCTGGCTTCACCAGTAGCAAAATAAGGCTTGTTTGGTTGTTTAAAAATATCCATATGGATAGAATTGTTAATCACTGGAATAGGTTACCCAGGGATGTTGCAGACTCTTTTCTAAAGGTTTTGAGAGGTTTGATGGACATATGTCATGGCTGCAAGTAAACTTGCTACTGCTTCTAGGTAACAAGATAAACTGAAGGCCCTCTTAAGATTCCTTTTAGTCTGATGTCTGTATGATTTCTGTGACATAATGTTTTGCAACAATATAATATATTTTATATCCCCACCAAAAAAGCACAGAACTGACATAATCCAGGAAGTTTTGCTTTATGTTGAGAGATGAAAATGTACGTATGCATTCATAAAAGTCTCAGGAAAATAAACGCCTGTTTTGACTTTAAATAGAAATGAACATGGCAAGAATGATATGCTGAATAATTACCCTGCAAAAAAAAACCCCTAGCTCAGTTCCTCAGTACTAACTATCACAGGGCATTGATTATCTATCATGTCTAGTTTGTGTGATAATGTAAGAATTTAAATTGTAGCCTCACCCAGAGCAAACACAGATGCTTTTTCTCTAGGTGTTAATCTCCCAAAGGCCCACAGTCTTGTAATGTAAACAGACCTTGGAGCCCCAGCCTGGTTCACTCTGTATCAAATAAACTGTATTAATATCCTGGGTCAAAACTTCCTTCAGGCAGCCTGAGGGCAGAAGCCATCCAAATCCATGTGCACTGACACATTCCCAGCGACAAGCCTCTCTCTGCTGGACCCTTGATTTACGACTTGTATGTTTTCTATTTGTGAGAAATACAGTGTTTATTTGACACATGAGGCTTCTGATAAGTCTGCTATTGTTAAATTTCATCCTGCTTCTGCGGGGAATGCCTGCCCTGCCCCCCCTCAAAAAACATAAGGAAGGAATGAAGGGGAAGGTTGCAAGGAAATCTAATTGCACTCCTTAAAATAATGCTTTGAGAAAGCACTTTGGAGTCAAGGCTTCTCATTCCAGTCCTCACTCTCTGCATTTGGCTTCTCATTCCAGTCCTCACTCTCTGCATTTTCTCTGTGCTAGAGAAGCTCGACCTGACAGTGGTGAAATTTGTAAAATGTTTGCATGAAACTGTTTTGTTTCCTCATGATTCACTACCATTTGGCCCATGGCTCTTAAACTGAAGTATATGCTTACTAAATCAGTGATTGCAGGATCATCTGCTCCAAATGCCTCCAACTCTCCCAGGAAAGCTTCTTCTATTGCTGCCATGCTGGCTGTAGGAGTTATCTTGGGTGCTGCTGGAGCCTATTTTGGGAGGGTAGCTGTATTCTGGTGCCTTGCCTTGTTTGTACTGTGAGTGGCCTCTGAAGGCAGAAAGGCAGAGGGCAGTCTTTGTCTTCTCTGCACAAGGCCTGAGAGGCTCTTAATACATGGCACATGTCCATGGAAAACAATAGCTACATGAGAGATGGCTGTGTCCCATGGGTGGCCTTTCAGGAGCAGGGAGATTTTGAAAGAAAAATGCTTCTGTGCCCAACTTCCCTTGTGTACATGCTGCTACCAGAAGCTCCCCCTACGAATCTCTTTTCTTCAGAGCCAAAGCCAAATCCTGCTGCAGTCCATAACCAGAGAAGCGCCCTGCTGACTTCTACGGGAAAATTGTCTGAGGGTGGCATGAAATGGCTCCCAAACAGCAAATCCTTCCAGCTCACTTCTTGTGAATACTGTGGCTTAGCTCCACTGCTAGTCTGGAATATGACCCTACCCTCACCCGTTGATGGTTAACCCTTGGAGATCTGGTAGTCCTGGTGGCAGCTTCTCTGTCCATGTCCATGGTGGCAAGGAGGGATTGCTGCAGAGTTCAGGACCAAATGTGAAGTTTTGAGGACTTCCTCTATTTATCATATCAATTCTGTGTTGTTTTATTGAGTCTTTGCTCATAATACAGAGTGCTTGCAAGCTCTGGAAAAACTGCAAGTCCTACATAAAGATAATTTATAAGAATTTTAAGGAAAATCCTTGAAAGTTTTGACCCAAAGAAAAGCTTGCACTCATTTTTTATGGTTTTTTTTTGGCACTGCTTGTCTGACTTTGAGGTATGCGAAGTGTCAGTTCTGGTCTCTCATGGCTTCAGTGAGGGACCATGAACATTTGGGAAGAAAGTAACTGTCTTAGGTTTCAGCTGGAATAATGTACTAAATTTTCAGACTAGGCTTTCTTCAAGTACAGTGTTGACAGCATGCTCAACTCATAGCATTTGGAGTTAGATGGATATTTACCAAAGTAACACATCTTAAACAATTTAACAAAAATGGAAACAAGCAAAAACCTCAAAACAAAGCACTTTTCTGACAGATTGGTAGTTACTGTCCTAATGTAAGTGACTTTGCCCCTTTTTCAGTTGTCAGTGCTTTTTCCCTGTGACCTTTGCTATTACACCCCCAAAATTTCTAGCCTTCTAATTACACGAAAGCATAAACAAATAGAAGTAAGGACAAATAAAAGGCAAGGGCCTAATGTGTTTTTGGTTGTACATTGCTCCTAATGAAAGTCATGTGTGCAAAAACCTCAGTGATTTTGTCCTGGCTTACTGAAATTAAACAAAGAATGATACCTATTTATAATCCTGAGAGTTCTGCCAGTAATATATTTTATCACTATGGTTGCGAAAAACCAAATAGCTACTGAGGAAGTATTTTTCACAAAAATGAGTATAGAGGGTTCCATGGAAAGAGTTGCTGCTTGTGGTGGAGTAGTGGGGAAATCTGAAGCAAATGAGGAGAAGCAGTTAAAAGCAAAAAGAGACTTTACTTTTATTATGGTGCTGATGTTTACTGTTCCCTTTCATTTCATCAGCTTGGTTTGCAATAACCTTCTGTCACTTACATAGGCCAGTTTTTCTACTGTAGTTTCAGCAGGGAAGAAAAGCGGGATATTTAAAATAATTTTGTTTATTTGCAATTAGAAAGCTAGTAAATTAATTCCTTTTTCTTAAATTGAATTGATTGCATTTAATAAATACAACAGAGGGCTTACCAAAATGTTCTCAAAGTAATGTAAACCACATGTACCATCCCACAAAAAAAAAGGACATCAAATTTGAATTTCTGAATGGTTTTGCGTAGATTAATTTATTGTGGCTAAATGCAACCAGCCTCCTTTTCTGTTGCCCCATTGTGTTCAGAGCTCACCAGTCAGCATTAACTGCATAATATGATCCCCAGAAGGGAGTGGCTGTAACACCATAATCATGATATGGTGAGGTTACAGGTGAGACCTTAGCAGGAATCTATCCTTAAACTCTACCTAATCCAAAAAAATGCCTATCGCAGGCAATATGCTATGTGTGACAGGTCTGAAAAATATAATAGCAAGATTCAGACCTGGTGCTCATCTTTTTCAAGGAGCATGCACAGAGTTCCTTGGTGGTGGCAGCTATTTTGGGAAGATTTCTACAAGCTGTTGGAAAAGTGAGACTTCAATCTTTACCAGGGCATTCAGGGTATGAGCAGTACGCATCACCAGTGGTAATAAGCCTGAAGGTGTGGTATTCAAGTCCTGTTTGTCACACCTTCAAGGACTCCTGTAGATGAAATTTTTTTTACACTTGTCATCTTCTAAGAAAAGGAAAAAAAGTAATTTATTCCTAGGGAGGAAAACTTTTAAAAGACATTTGCAGCGTATAACCTTTGTTTTTTTTTAGGTGCTGCGCTTCTTTGTCTCTTGCAGACGTGAAGAACTGGTTTAGGTCTGGCATCTTCCATAACCCCATATTAGTACTTGCCTGTCATAACAGGTGTGTAAAACTAGTCTGCCTATTATACAGTGAGCTGTGATTAAATCCTTTATTTATGACTTCTGCCCCACATTGCATTAATTAGAATGCAAATTAAGTGTTTCCTGGAAAGCTGGTGTTTACTTCTGGCACACTTTACATGTTTCATTAGTCTTAGGACCCTGAAAGTCAAGTTATGTCAATTTAACAAGTTATCAGTCAGCAGAGCTGCTGTAATTGTACATACACATGCACGTAGGTATTGACGGCTGCAACGGGATGCAGACTTGGGTTTGCCTCCAGCAAAAGGCATTTAAGATAAGTTACCTTGTCTTGTCTTAGCTACTGGGCTCATCTAATTAGAGGTAAATTTTTCCAACAGCATTGCTTGATCTTGTACTTGAGCCTTTAATTTACGCTTCTGAATTTGATTTTGTAAGATATGTATAACTGAGAACCTCAGTTTTCACTGGAGAGTAGGTTATTGGGCCCCTGAATTTGATAGTAATGGAATAGTCTGTATCCCTGAGTAGCAGGACATGAGTATCATAGAATGGTTTAGGTTGGTAGGGACCTTAAAGGTTATCTAGTTCTAATCCTCCTGCTATGGACAGGGATTGTTCAAAGCACCATTCAACCTTAGCTTGAACACTTCCACAGATGAGGCATCCACAAACCTCACTGGGCAACCTGTTCCTCTGCTTCACCACCCTCTGAATAATGGATTTCTTCCTAATGTCTAATTTAAACCTTCTCTCCTCCTGTTTAAAGCCACTGCCCCCTGTCCTGTCACTATTTTCCCATATAAAAAAATCCCTTTCCCTTCTTTTCATAAGCCCCCTTATAGGTACTGGCAGGCTACAATCAGGTCTTCTTGGAGCCTCCTCTTCTCCAGACTGAACAACCCCAACTGTCTCAGCCTGTCTCCAAAAGAGATGTGTTCTCTGATCGTCTTCAGTGATCTCCTCTGAACTCAGTCCAGCAAGTCCACATATGCCTTGTGCTAAGGACCACACTGAGGTGGATTGTAACTGAATAGACCAAAAATTGCAGAGGTTTTTTTTCTGTTTTAACCACGCAGTTTAGCACAGTCTGCATTTTCATGTATATCCCTGTTTACCAGCCTTTAGAAGCTTTTGAGTAAAGCGGCATGTTCTCTACCTCTCTAGGCATGAGGGCATCTGCTGAGGTTTGGCAGTGTGGCTGAGCCTCTTGTGCAAGGTTCCCTCACATTCCTGGCACAGATCCACAGAACTTTGTGAGTACTGATGTCCTGTGCGGAGCTTCTCTTGTCTCTGCTTGCCTGTTAAAGTGGTGGGTCTGGAGAGGAAAACACATGAGGAGCAGCTGATGTCACTTGGTCTGTTCAGCCTCTGTTCAGAGGAGACTGAGGGGAGATCTCACTGCATTCTGCAACTTCATCATGAGGGAAAGAGGAGGGGCAGGCTCTCATCTCTTCTCTGTGGTTACCAGTGACAGAACCCAGAGGGAATGGCCTGAGGCTGAGTCAGGGGAGGTTCAGTATTGTATATTAGGGAAAGGTTCTTCACCCAGAGGGTGGTTGGACACTGGAACAGGCCCCCCAGAGAAGTGGTTGCAGCCCCAACCCTGACATAGGTCAACAATCATTTGGAGAATGCTTTTGTGCGCATGGTATGATTCCTGGGATGACCTGTACAGGGCCAGGAGCTGGACTGTGATGATCCTGATGGATCCCTTCCCTATGATTCTATAGCTGGGCAAAGTGCCGAGCTGAAAGGTTACATTTTCTGTTTTGCCAAATGTTGAGAATTGTGTCATTTTGGAGGAAAATCTGTTTTGAGGGCATGGTAAAGAGTGAAAATGGTGGTGTTTCTGGGTTGGTGGTTGGACTTGAGGTTCTTAAAGGTTTTTTCCAACCTTAATAATTCTATGATTCAAAAATAAGCGCTACTTTCTTAACCTTTCAAGATGCTGTGATGGAAAGGCATATTGCTGGATGTGTTTGAACCCCAAAGGAAGAATTTTCACGCAAGGAGCTTACACCAGAGTAATGAAGAGTTTGGCCCCTGGCACCGTTATTTTCCTCAGCTCCCACAGTGACAGAAGGGGGTGGAGGGAAGTAACCTATCCCATTTCTGTTTGAAAATATTTAGCTTGAGTGATGTGAAGATTTCAGTAGATCTGTGACAAGATCAAAGACTATAAATTATTTAACAGTGGTTCTACTTTTGTGGAATTATTTAAAGTATCATAATTGCAGCTCAGCTTCCCAGCCTTCATTTTCAAGTCTGGAATTCTGTTGGGAACTATCATAATCACTGAAGAGTATAATATTACAGGCTGGGTATAAAAATATCTTTTTAATGACTAGCAAATTAGTGAAATGTCTTGACCTAAATCTAGACCAAACAGAAGACAGTGTTTTTATGGAGGGGTAAGAAAGACTAAATTGTCACCACATTGTTATTCTTGTTAAATTCTCCACTACTTAAAATGTCAGTTGATTAGATAAAATTTGTAACACTGTGCATCAAGGCAAGTGATGAAGGGCTGTGTGTTACATAGTATCTTGGCATTTCTGCACTTTTGTTTTTCTTTTAATGGTAGCATGCGCATTCTGTGACTGAAACTTGGAAAAATAAAGGCTATTCATTACTTTAGTTCCCTGTGAACAATAGAGATCATGAAAGGCATTGCAGGGAACTCCTCTCTGTGTTGGCTCTTCAAGAAGCAAGATGAGCCCTTGGAGCTCTTTTTTCATAGACTTCAAGTAATTGTTGTGTGCATGATCTGCCTGGCTAAACTCTTTGTGTCTGACTTAAATATGATCTAGAAGTGACAGGAATGTCTCAGTCCATACTATGTGACTCATAGTGTCAATCAAGTCCCTGTTAACAGAGAAACAGGAATTTATTCTCCAAATTCTGGTTTGCAAATGACTTATAGGAAACTGAACCCTTGTGTTCTTGTGTGGAATCAGTTTTCAGTGGCAAAATACTCAGTTTGATGGATTTTGACTATACAGTGAAGATACCATGCAGACCTCTGCAGATGAGGACTCTATTTCCAATTACGTTGCGAATTTTCACTGCAATTTGGGGCAAATCACTGACCTTCCTCTTCCTCCTCATTGCCCCCAAATCTAGCCAGAAGTGATAACAGTGACTGGTTTACATGTTAAGCATTATGGTGCTGCTGCTGTATTTGCAGTGCAGTCTGTAATGAGAGAGGGAAATAAGAGTGGTGGTGCAGACAGGCTGTCTGCGTTTGGCCTTTGTGTCAGGGTACAGTAGGTATTTCTGAGGCAGAGAACACCTTAGTGTCCCGTGTTCACAGAACTCCTTATGCACTGAGGCTGCAGTCTCTAACTCTGAGCACAGAAGTGAGCAATAGGAACACAGAGATAACACAAGGCAGAAACAGAGGTGGTCTCCATTCTTGCCTTTCTCTCCATGTAGCCAGGGCCCATGGTGCTCTGCATTGCAAACAAATGATAAATTTGTCCAGCACCTGGCTGCAATGAATGTGATTAGTCTTTAATTAATATTAATTAAAGCATGAAGCATGCATGAGCATGAAGGAAATCCATAAATTAAATGGAAAAGACTATTATCTTGAGAATTTATATCCTGGTAGGACCTGTGTAGCAGCTTGGAAGCCATCTACAGCAAGGTTACACTCAGTACCTGCGTGGATTGTGGATGCATGTCAGACGTGGAATGTTCTCCCAGAAGACAAACACAATGTGAACAATCCTTTTTACTGGCAAATGTCATCTGTTAGATATCAGCCTAATTTTCCTCAGTGACACAAAGCAGACTTCACCCTCGCTGTGTTGAGCATTTAGTTTGGCTGTGTGCAACCTAGGGCTCTGGCTCAGCTACTCCTTCAGGCTGCGTGCTGACATCCACTGGGGATCTGGAGTCTCCAAGGCGTTTAAGCAAGATTGTATTGTGGTGCAGCCATTTCTTTCACTTCTACCTACTGAATAACATCCTCCTACTCCTTGAAAGCACGGTAAAAATATGTTGCTTGAAGAGTTTACTCATTTTGTTGCCATTCCTTGCTGTCTGGTTTTGCTAAAGTTGTGCTGACAGACCAGGAAGGGATTAGAAAAGGACATTAGGAGAGTGATCAGAGACCTAGAAACCCTACACACATAAGTTCACTCTAGTTAGTTCATCCAACACCATGACCTAATGATTCCTAGATGTACTCTGAATGAAGAGCTTTTTGATTAGTGGATATTTTTTTCCTGTTCCAGGAAAAGGCTGGACAATATAGGAGATGAGGATTTTGTTTGGGTATTTCAATTTTGTTTCTATTTTGTTTTGTTTACTTTTTTTTCCCCCTTAAATTGTAAAAGTGATTAACTACTGCTTTCCTGAGTATGTGGTAAGGTCTTCATAATTTTCAGTCTTTTGAACTTAAGCCTTTCATTTCTGGAGTCAGGAGAGGGTTTTATGGCCTATGGTTGTAGAAGCTCATGGTCAAGCAGACTTGATTTTTCTAATTGTATGTGACAGGCTGCCATGACGTTTCTGGTCTCTTCCAGCACAGTATTCCTAGGCCTGTGTCATCCAAAAAACCACCATCCTTTGACTTGCAAGAAGAATGAAAGTTTGAATGAAGCAACCACTGACCTTAGATTTTCCAGTATAAGAGCTCAGATGTCCAGCATCCTTCCACATGGCCATAAATCTGCAGCTGTACAAACTTGGCTTGATAAGTGCTAGAAACTGTCTTTCACTGAAGAAGCTCCAAACCCCTCTCTTTACCAAGAAGATTTTGCCAGGATGTCTCTTGGTGAGACTGTGCTGTATGTAAGCAGGCTTTGGAAACCTTCCAGATACATTCCACACTGTACACAAACTACACAGGGCTGAAATCTCATCTAGTGTGTGTCCTGGAATTACTGCTCATCCCTCTTTATAATAAATGAGTGCTGTTTGGCTATAATCTTTCCAAGCTGTAATGCAGTGGCATCCTGGAGTGCAAAAGTCCTATCTTAGATGACTACATTCAAAACATACCCTAGGGACTGTTAGAGAAATTTATAATCGTCCCTTTAGAATTCCAGGATTAAATTCTAAGTAGCAAGCAAATAAATAAACAATGTTTCTCCCTTATGCCTATTTATTTACTGTAGATCAATGGAACATTCAAGGATGAAATTGGTTTTCTCAGAGGATTAAAGATATATTTAAAATAGGCTTTATTATGAGAATTAATAGTGTGGATTCTGGAGGGGTGAAGGGTTAGTGTGAGCCAGGTTATCAGAAACTGTTCCATTCTAAAGGAACTATTTAGTGATAGGAAAAGAGAAATGAAGTTAAAGGACACCTAATTTGGGCTTATCAGTTTTACATCCTGCTAAAAGAAGTCTTTGAAATTGCCTACTGTTGCTGGGAACTGGGCAAATGATGTGGAAATGCATTGACATGTGACATGTGGGCCAACAGATGGGATTGCAATACCTGTTCAGGGAAGGACCTGCTGTTTGCCCTCTTTTTTGTGCCTGGTCCAGAAGGGCAGATGACATCTGTGTGCATGAGAGGTGACCTCAGCATCTGCAGAGCCCAGCAGCTGTACTGCACCCCACTCCTACCTCCTCTGACAAAAATACACCTGGCCATGAGGCAGGTTTCTCCTCCTCTTGGACCTGCTGTGATAATTAATGCTGTTTTCCTTCTCTAGTTTTTACTGGGCTCCTCATCTGTCTGAGTTTGGAAGGATTCCTTTGATTCTGTATGGCCAAAAGGAAAAAGGAACAGCAGCAGCAGAGAGTCCAGGGCTGTTTAACTGAAGTGCAGAATGGTTTGGAGTGCTGTGGATTGGGGCACTGTTTGCTGCTACCTCATAAAAATACCCTAAAGCAATCTCTTTTCATCTTTGGGAAAAAAACAAACCAAAAATGCTGAAAAAACGATGTTAGCAGCCACAGAATGAAAGAACAGCCCATACAGTCTATAAAAGCAGATTTGTTAGACCACAACATGTAAGTGCCCAGGTGAACAAAAGACCAGTGAAATGAAAATGTAATATTTAAAATATAATGTGTTTGTATAGCATGTTTTCTTCCCTCTCTTTCTGGTTGTTGTTCTCTGTGGTTTCTGAGCGAGTTGCAGTGTTCTCAAAGACTGACAGTACTGCAGCTCTGTTGGCCAAGATGTAGATTTCCATGTAGCCTCTGCTGATGGGAGAACGAAGTGTTTCTGCATTGTACATGTGGAATCTGTAAGGGTGTGTGTAGATTCTCAAAGAGTCTTCTATGTGCTGCATGTATCTTCTCTATCATTACATTTTTTTGGTATTGTTTTTCCTGCACATGTAATTTTTTCTATTTAGTCACATTTCTGCGGCAAGCTTTATCTGAACTGTTAGTTTCTCTGCTGTGACGGTGGCGACACCTTAATGTTTCACTTTCAGGGCAGTAAAATCCTCCTGTTGAAGCTGTGTCTATAGTCTTTCTTTCTAGTGCACAGGCAGTGGAATTTGCACCTGGAATTCTTGTGCTTCCAAGATAGGGGAGAGCCTATTACTAAACTTCACAGTGGCTGTAACAGCACATGAACATGGCAGGATATGAGGCAAAGTTCCTTTTTGATTAATTTTTTAGCACAGTCCTTTTTTTCTGAGTTAAAACTTGTGTTCCACAGGAGGCAATGGTTCCTGCCAGGCTGCTATGTGCCACTCCAGCCAGGCAAAGCAAAAGAGTTAGATGTTATTGGGTGTCTGTGACTCACAGGCTTCATGTGGAAGAGAGGGATGGCAGTGATCAAAGCAGCTATAAGGAAGAAAAACTGGGGCATTTGGTTAATGATGGCTGAAATCTAAAGAGGAAAGAGGGCAACAAATTTGAGTACTAGATAGTGAATAGGAGCCTGAAGTAATGTGGAAAATATGTACAGTGGCAAAAAGAGACACTGCATAAGTCTATCAAGGATACAGGAAATTTTGAAGACTAAGATACAGTTGGGGGACAGATTATATATATGTGATGTACTGAAAAATTCTTACAGGTGTTTCGAGAGTTTATGTGAAAAAGAAAATTTGCATGATGGGACTAAAAGGCATTGATAATTGATAACTATAGGCCCTGCTGTTGAAAGGCCATGAGAATTTTAAATGATGGGAGGGATGACTGTGGGCTTTGCAAATGAATTCTTTGTGTTAGGGGAGGTGAAATATTCCTCTACACTTTGTTTGAGGACTGGAGTTTTGGGGTTGTTGTCAGGAAAATGCTTATGGCTGTAAATTGCATTTTTTTAAACTCTTTAATTTAAAAACCCTTTGTCCCATTTGCTGTATTAGTCTTACAGTTTTTGCTTTAGGCTTGTATTAAAAGTTGGCAGTCTCAGCTGGAGGAAAACTAGGGTATAGGTCAGATGCTAATTAATTTCATGCTAATTGTGCCATAATTTGAAATCCAGTGGATTAGTTTTCTGTGGGAGAGCTGAAATATATGGGAAGACAAAAATGAATAAGGATAATTAATCCCTGTAAAATTGCTTGGGATGCTCTAAGAAAAGAGGGTTTGTTGCTGCTTTTATTTTTTGTTTGAAGTGTTTTAAAGGCGCCTGTGCTGTGGGTTATATAGAAAATTAATTTCTGCTAAAAAACCAAACTTTTGTTCCTGAAACACCTAAAAGAAATACCTCAGTGGATGGCTAAGCTCTTGCTGAGGGTTTCCTCCTCACAGGATGAGTGTTTGGATTTGGACAGACTTCCTGTTTCCTCACCATGGGAGAGTAGTCCAGACCTCCTCCAGCCTGGGAGGGAGACAACAGTACGTATCATAGGATCATAGAGTGCTAGGCAGGAAGGGACCTTGAGGATTACCTGACCCAGATTTTCTTGGCAAAAGCACAGTCTAGACTAGGTGGCCCAGCACCCTGTCCAGCTGAATCTTGTAAGTTGTCTATTTATTTCTTTTCTGCAAGCAGACAAGGCTGAATGGACAAAGGATGGATGCCAACTGCTTCTCACTCTCTTCTGCATTTCCCTCCCATTGAGTCTGCAGTGACTGGTTGGAGAGCTTGACTTGGAGCCAGACTGGGGGGAATAATTTGCTGCTGGCCTCTAATGGCTATAAATTGCTATATGCCCTGGGGAATTGCAGCTATAAAGGTAGAGCTGTGACTCAGAGGTGAGTCACATGCCACCACCTCTAAGGTGATTCCCTTAGACATGGAGCACCAAGCTCTGACTGACATAAAAAAATCCCCTGCCCTGTGTTTCCAGGCTGGTCCCATACAAAATGTCTCTGTTTATTGGAGTTTTCTCCATACATATTGTCAGTCTACTAAAGTTCAGCAACATAATTCTGAAACTCTGGGGAGCAGTGACTTCCAGAGGAATCATCTCTTGTTCTGAAACCCAAGGGGGTCCAATTCAAGGAGTAGGTGGGGGGGAATGGCACAGGTTTCACCACTGAACTTTTGTTTTGCTTTCTGCTCATGAACACCATGCAGAAGTTCAAATAACATAGCAAAGCAGAAAGCTTTATGATTAATTATGCCTGGTACAGGTATAATTTAAATATTGACCTGTCTGTAGTAAGTGCTAGACGGTGCAATAGGGGAGACAGGAAGTGGCTGGTTGAGATTGCTGAACCAAGCTGGAATAAGAAGTCAGGGAGAGGAAGAGCATCATCATTTAACTTTGCTTGGCAGCTCAGCAGAAAACTGATGCAATTGGTGATGGACGCTGATATCAAAGGGAGAAAAATCATGACAAATTCTTTGTGCTTTTAAAATTAATGTAAAGCTAATCAATAGCTTGGCTTGGTGCAATATAAAAATGTAGTACTGGGACCTCCATTAAAATGATTTTTCTTTAAACCTATATTCTGGGATTGCTATTAGAGAGGCTTTAGAGATAATAATGGCAGTTAAAAGAGAGCTTTCCAATTCCCACCAGGTCGTTGCATTTCAGAGCAACTAGTCTGTAGCTATGCAGTGTACTAGGTAATGTCAGCCCTTGAAAGATTATGTTTTCTTTAGAAATTTTTCTTTACAGACCAGTGGGTCCCTAGGAATATTTAAGATAGCACTTAAATGGGGTCAGAGATGGAGAGAAGAAACATTTGACTATACTAGACTCACTGTGCTAAAAGAGATCTTGGCTGATTTTTCTCTCCCCCCTCTCTCTCTCCAGAAAACTGTGACCATATGTGAATCTGTGAGCCACAGTTCAGAAACCAACCAGCTGCCTTAGGTTTCTGATAACAGATCCTGTTGTAGTGAGGGCTCTCTTACCTTTGATAACCCATGTGTCTAAAATCAGAATATATATATTTTTCTCAACTTAGTGGGTGTATTTTATCACCATGTGCTCACATTCTTCACTCTCTCACTCAAGCTGGTCATAACTGTTTAATGGTTATGACTGTGACATCTGTAAGTGTTACATGGTTTGCCATGGTCCTGCTTGGAGACATCTATTCCTCCTAAATCCTGTCATGTGAGTGCCAGTCACAGAGACTCCAAAACTCAGCACTCCCGGAGCCGACTGGTGAGTCATGCCTCCAGAGTTCCATGATGCTGGCTGTGCTGAAGCCAGAGGTGAGCCTTCCGACCAACGCATTTCTCCCTCTCCCTTTCCTAAAATGTGCTGGACATTGTGAAATTGCAGCTATGCAGAACATTTGCACAAGGAGTGAATGTTGTGCAACTAGGTAAAATTTGCATAGTGTTGCTTTGGAAATGGCTTTTCTTTTGCCTATGCAGGGCACTATTCTGCTTTTACTTTTCTTGTGTGAGTAGCCTGTGCTCTGAGAGAGCTGCAGTGTTTGCTGGACATACCTTTAGGGAATACAAAGTGGGTTCATCAGGCTTGCCTCTTCTATCACCTCAGATACGATCCCAGCTTCCCCATCATGTCAGATTAAATCTCAGCTTCCCTGTGCTGCTCTTCTTAGTCCTAGTGCTCCTGTAGAATTTGCCAAGGCTGAATCATGGTTCTGTGGCAGCTTCACTTCATTTTTCAGAGGTTCTAGGGGAGATGATTTTGTGATTTGGAGTTCCTTGTTCTCAGCAGCTGTGGCCATTATCTTTGTGGGTGAGTTAAAGTTGCAAAATATTTTGGTGTTGCATGCTGCCCTTCTCCTGAGCTGGTCCTGGGAGCTTTTTGATGGTAAGTTACAACTTCATCAGAAATGCTTACAATATAACTTCACTGCAGTTCCCTTTTGACAACAGTGGTCACAAATATGATGTCTCCATAAATTTGTTTTTCACCTTAGTATGAATTGTTACATCTACTCAGGCCATGACGTTTCTAATAACCCATTATATGAGGCTGAAGCAAGTCCAAAGGACTGCCTTGGTGCAACTCTCAAACATGGCATAGGATTTGTGATTCAACTCTTAGGATTTTATTTACATAGATGGGGGCATGAGAATGAAGGGAACCTCCAAAGCTTAGCATGGCCATCTGGATGGGATGGTAACGAAGTTTCACTGTGGGAGAGATTTTGAAGGCATGGAGATGGCATTGTGAGTTGTTCTGAAAGCTGCCAATTGTTGTCAGTATGTTGACAATTATTTTCAATTTGTTTTGTTTTGGTTTTTAATTGTGAAAATGTTCCCAGAAGCTTAGTAAATGAGGACATGTTCTTATAAATATTGAACTAAAATGTAAAAGCTCACATGGCCCAGCTTTGGTTATGAAACCTACTTCTTGCAGTTGGTGTCATTCTGCTCCTTGAAGGCCTGTGTTCAGAAGTGGTGTCTTTGGTTGTAGGAAGAGGTTATTTATCTCAGCCTACAACGAGATAAAGCTTAGAATATGCATCTTTTAAACTGCACATGCAGCCTTGCAAATGGATTTAATCCCACTCCAAACATGGCTCTGTTTGTGAACATAGGATGCCAGAAAACAACAATATATTCTGTATGATATTTATAAGCTCAATGCAAAACTGCTGAACCAAAAAGCCTAGTCTTCAAAAATTAAGGTGAGGATTGTTGTCGCAGACATGTTTTGTAGTTAGTTTTCTTTCATCCCTTAGATCTTCTTTCTCAAAGATGGTGTAGGTTGTTGAAACTTCTGGTTGTCCATTGCATTCAAAAATAGTTTGTGAAATACCACCTCCAGTGGGTCTAAGAGATTTCTGCCTCCTTTTGTGCATGACCAAGATCAAAATTAAGTGACTTCCTCATGTAGTTTAGTTAGTTATTCCCAATATTGCAGTAGGGACATGGGAGCTCTGGGTAACCATCCCAAAGCCAGTTTCTGAAAGTCAAGTGTGCACTGACTAGGGCTGAAACAAATGGAAGGTTTTTGGCTTCTTTCTCACTTATTTACTGGAGTCTTATGGAACATGTGGAACTTGTACCCTTATACTAGTTACCCACTAATAAGGTCTCTCTTCTTCCTATAGAGTGAAAGACAAAATAATGAGCAATGAGTGGACTAGAGACTTGAATTCCACTTGATTTCTTGATGGCTCCAAGGAGCCCTCCAAATGAGTACTCCAAATGAGTACAGCTTAGAGAGTAAGTTATCCCTCTTTGTGAACATAAGTGGTAGAATTTAGCTCTTTTGTTTCTGAAACCCAATGTTTCTAATTCTATGCATTTTAATTCTACAAACTGTTTATCCTCACTAGAGAAAGTAAACTTGCAAGGATTATAAGTTTCACTTTGCTGCTGAAAAACCTGCTCCTACAAATACTTTTTTAATGCAAAATAACCCCTGCTGACTTGTGCAAAGTGATACCTTGATTTGTACCCATCCAAGATTCAAAGCATTCAAACTCATCTGTGGGAAGGAAATATATTAAGAGAGGTTATTAGGAATTCCTCTCCTTATGGGTTTTTCCATGTCCTCTGTGGTCCATCTGTAAAATGGACCATAAGGGGGAGTGGAAGATCAGTATAGTGGGAAGATGAAAACAATGAAACCTCAATGAATTGATGATGAAAAGAAGGGAGACAAAAAGACTCCAAAGTGAGCTGGGGGAAAAGAAAGGAGAACATAGTGTCTGAATGCCCAGAGGAAAAGAAGGGGCTACAGAACTGTTGGCCAGTTAAGCAAAAGTGAGGAAAGGAATGAATGGGGAGAACAGCAATAGGCTCATGCAGTTTACAGCATGCAGAATTAGAAACAGAATCTGCAGACAGGAGAGGAATACATTTTGCCTGTTGTGTTTTTATTGACTAGGACCTTGTCCTGTTTTCAGCTGGGATACAGGTCATTTTCTTCTTAGCAGCTAGTACACAGCTGTGTTTTGGGTATAGGATGAGAACAATGTTAATGGACTGGTATTTTGGTTGTTGCTGAGCATTGCTTGCTCTAGGACAAGGACTTCTCAGTGTCTCCTGCTCAGCCAGCGAGGAGCAGCACAAGTGAGGGAGCATGGCCAGGACAGCTGACCAGAACTGGCCAAAGGGATATTCCATACCACAGAGCATCATGCCCAGAACATAAACTGGGGGAAATTGGCTGGGAAGGGCTGATCACTGCCTGGGCTTTGGTCAGAGAGTGGTGAGAAATTGTGCATCACTTGTCTATCTTGCGTTTTTTTCATCTCTCTCTCCTTTTTTTTTTGTTGCAAATAACATTATTATTATTAGTGGTAACACTAGGTTTGGGTTTTTTTAAAACTTCGTTTTAATATTAAACTGTTCTTATCTCAATGCATGAGTTTTCCTTTCTTTTTCTTTCTCTGATTCTCCCCTTCCCACTGGTGGAGAGAGTGATCAAGCAGCTGCTGTGGGACTTAGTTGCTGGGGTTAAACAGACCTTAATCCCTGAATGGTTTACCTGTCTTAGTGGACCAACTGGAGAAATTTGGTGTGATGCAGAGTGAATGAGTGGGACAGCATCTGGCTGTAAATTTCCTGCACTCCTTCTGCTTCATGTCAATGCCACAGAGTAAAGTTTTGTATTAGGGAAATTGGGACCTCAATTAAAAATGTATATCACATTAGGTGATGTATTACTCTTCCAAACCCTGGTCTCGAACATCCAAAAATAGCTTGTCATGGACATGTAAGGCAGGTCATAGACTCTGGTGAACAATATTTAGTATTCCATGGGGATGGGGAGAAATGCTCTAATGAAATCACCAGCCTTGAATTAAGCTGCTTTTCTTAGGTGGCTCCCCCAGACTCAGTAAAAATGTGCCTGTGCAGGTTCAGCCAGGCTGCCTGTTGAATAGTTTGGCCAAATGCAGGAAGCAAGATCTTTGACCTTCTGCAGTGTCCTCATTGTAGACGCATGCATATAATTTCCAGTAATTTAACAGAAGCTTTAGTTTGAAAAAGATTTGGGTTTTATTACTTTCATTCATCATCATTAACTCATGCCATGTGGCGGAGAGGAGGGAATGACATATTTCCGCAATTAGATTCAGTATTTTGCATGAAAAAATGAGCTGTTACAGCAAATGCTTCTTTTGAAACAGGGACTAAAACCAATGGAAACAAAAGTTGTGATGTGTGCTTGGGAGACAAGAGTTAAAGAAGGATATTTTTGCTATGAAGTCTTCTTTAAATTGTGGTTAGAAATGATTTAACCTTCTAACCTATTCCTACCGTGTACTTGGCTTATGTTCAAAAAATGTTTTCATCCAGTACCTTGATGCGCTTCTAATTTGTCTGTTACAAATGTGTTCTATTTCTGCTTACTCTTAAAAGGTGCACTGGCTTCGTCTGCTGAAAGTGCCTTTGTGTAGGGCTGCTTCAGTGTGCAGGGGGAGTGTGAAATTTCATTTGATTTTAAGTTCGTGTGGGTTAGCTTTGCTTGAATTTTGATTTAGCCGAGCCCAACAACTTAACACAAAACACAGGTAGGAAAATTGTATTTCCTATGGCACAGAATGCAAAAGGGATTAGTTCTTTGGAGTGGCTTGCTTCTGGGCTGAGGTACACTTCAAGCATTTTGCTACACTTTATTTTTTAACCCTTTGCTGAGCAAGGGCCTGATCCTGTTCTCCATGAAGTCAAAGGGAAGTTTCCCATCATGGAAACAACATGAGGCCTGATGTAGGTAATGAAACCCAAAGCCAGGTGAGTTTTATGTGGTTGAATGCTCCTGCCAGCATTCCTCATGACTGTGTGTGTGGGACACATGCTCCCTTGGTAATCTAATGAAGAATCTGTGTAGAGCCAAACATGTATTTTATTTTACAGAGCAGGCTGTGTTTTTGGTAATTTGGCTTTTCTCCTTGTATGCACCTCATTCTTGTGGATGTTCACATGAGCCAGTACTCCTGGTAGCTTTTTTGCTTTCCTTCTCAGAATGTTGGTTTTCTTTTCTGCATGTTCAATTACATGTGCACATTTATCTATCATTAGTTCCTCTCCACTGGAGGATATTTTGCAGAGCTCTTTATGCAGCATTCATAATATTCTCATCCATGATTTGGATTTCTTACTGACAGCAAAAGTTCAATCCTTTTTGCTGCTGTTTTATTAATTTTACAACTTTATCTAGATAAACTACTTGCAAGTTCTACAGTGGAATTTTAGTAATTTGGTTGAATTTTCCCCTTCTAATTCAATTGTGCATTGAATTCTGTTCAAATTTATATTTATATGTACTGTTTTCAAGGCATTTAAAAATGTAAGGTCCTCATTTATCAGGATTTCTCTACTGATTGCATTCTTACATTGTTGTCATAATTCTCACTTGATTTTTTTTTGTTGTTGTTGCTCTCACTCTTCTTTGGAAAAATGATTCTCATTCTTTGATTATGCTTGCCAGCTCATTTGTGTTTCAGGAGGAAAAAATTGATCCTTTGCGTTAGTGCAGTCTATTACCTATGTTAGCAGTGAGGGTGTATGTGTCTAGCTGTGGGTGATGGAGAGATTACAGAAGCAGACCACTGTACTCTCCTTGCACCAGCTGCCCTCAAGACTATTTTTGTTAGAATATCCACCATGAGAAAGACACTGAAAATATCACCTAAACTCAGTTTATAACATATTTTATAGTAACCTCACCACAGGCATGAGAGGAAGAATTCAGACCAAGTTTGCATCTCTGGAAGAGCACGGTGCCTGCCTGGCAGTCTTAGGAAGGTTAAAACTTTTCCTCTCCACAATGGGTGTGTCTGGGACCTCAGTTCTTACTCCTCATTTCAAACATGCACAGAGGTACACAAGACCACTGGAGTAAAAAATTTCTGGTTTGGATATATTTTCATGACAATATACTAAAATGCAGTCTCTAACATTTGGCATAAGTGTCAGAGAATGAACTACACCAATAATTTATTTCTTTTACTAATAATTCATCTGGCTATTGATCTGTGTTGAGTTTGGCTCCAGGTCTGCCCTTCAGCAGCTTTTTGGTAAACAGGTTTTTCTTATCTTCATGAGTCAGGGTTTAGCATTCCCACTCTGTGCAATAAATTACGCCTGTGTCTTCAGTACCATGCTAATGCCTGGATTTAGTGACAAAAGGAAGGAATTTGAGCTCAACTTTTTATCTTGGAAGGCTTTGCCTTTTCCATTACAGTTTCAGAATCCACACTGAAACTTCTTTCTCTCTACCTCCTTTAGTGTCTGTACAGAGAGAAGAGCAGAGTGAAACTAATTTATCTCCCAGCTTTGGAAATCTATGCTTTAGTCTGCCTTCTTAAGTTTTTGGGGTTAAGTTTTAATTAAATTTAAAGGTAAAATGTGGAAGGGTCACAAGATTATTCACATAAGAAATGTATCCATAGAAGCAAATAGACTTTCTACACTCAGGGAGATTATTAATATGAAGAGAATTTACTGAAGAAATTCTAGGATCAGGCCCATGATATGGAATTTGATTTAATTCACTCATACGTAATGATTACCCACAGCTCTGAGCAGATGTAGTAATGACTATAATTACTTGCAGATCATTTTTTACTATGATTAAATCTGTACATTATATTATTCTTGAGGCAGCAGTTTTTAATATTCAGCTTGCTCCCCTCCCTCATCAACATTGACTGTATACAAGCTTAGAGGCAAATCCCCAGTTCAGCAATGAATAGCTTTTTGCCAGGAGCAAGTGTTGGTTTGTATTGGAGCCCTTTGAGTTCAGCTTTGGAGCATCAAAATTGTGTGTGTGTGTGTGTGTGTGTGTGTGTGTGTGTGTGTGTGTGTGTGTGTGTGTGGTGTATTTCAAATGCATTTCAATTGTGAAGCCCCCCTCCAGCTTCAAGACAGAACTTTGAGAATAATGTGTAGTTTGAAAATGGAACTATCACCTGTGATGTGTCTCAGTGACCAAGGACTGAAGCAATGAGGGACCAGCAACCTGACCTAGAAGTTTGATTGTCACTTTGGAGTTTTCAGCTGACTCAGGTTGGTTTTGCAGGAACCAGCAGATTTCTGCGTTCCACTTTTGGTTCTGCCCGAGTCTCTTTGTGTAAGCCTCAAGAAGTCTACAGGGTGCCTTTTAATTTGTTCTTTTTGTGAGATCAGGGTAGGAGTTAATTGAGAGCAGAAAGACTTGAATTGTGTTAGGGAATGGTGAGGATATGCAAAAGGTCTTGTGCTGGTGGGCAAATGAGAGAAAAGGACTATTTGAACAAGGCATTTGCCAAATGTTTGTCATTCATGTGTGATATTTGTCTCATCTTTTAGATTAAGCAGAGAAAATATCACAAATAAACCAAATGCTGATAAATATAACTGAACATTAAAAAGTCACTTTGTAAGCTTGGATTGTTCTATTTTTGGTAAAAAAATCTTTGTTATAATTGGAGACCAGGTTAGAGAAAATCAGAAGGATATCATTGTCTGTGGACTAGCTGAAGATTTTCTTATTAAGAGAACAAGTTTCATCAGCCACCTCCTCCCTCAATATTTCCATTTCAGCAAAATGAGACTTGTCAAAAAATACTCACCACTCTTGACTGCGGTTCTTTATCCACCTAGGGAGGATCACTGCATCAAACAAAGGCATCTGTCAAAGTTCTTGTCATCTGTGTTTGTTTCTGGATTTATTTTTCTGATGAAAGCCATGACAAAACCTCTGATTATGATGAGGCAATTTTTAAAAGCAATGGATTGTGGTTGGGAGGTGAAAACTTGTTCGCCTATAGAATTTCTGCTCAGCTGGGTGACTGGGAAAGAACCTGTTAAGGAACATTTTGTTTCATGTTGCTTCATGGCTGATAGTCTTGATTTCTAGTTTGCAGTAAATTTTAGGAATGCTTTTGATTGCAGGAGATGACCTAAACCAAAATTCTGGAAAATTACTAGTCATAAACACTTCCTGTTGCAAACCCCATAATTTTAAACCATTGCATTGCCCTTAGGGCAATATGATAAAAGAATAGAAAGAGAAAAAAGAGGGAAAAAAAAAGACTGATTAACAGTAAAATGCCAAACTCTATATGTAGAAATCAATTCTTTGCATAAAGCAGCTGAAAGGAGTGTCAGTACTCTTAACAATTATATTTATCTTAATGATTAGCTGCAGTAACCCTCAGGAGCACTGGACTCTGCATTGATTACAAGAAAATGATGCATGTTGCGTGGTGAGGGTGAATGATGTTCTGGGGTGACAAGTTGATGTCTTCAGATTGAACAAAGCCCCCCGTGTTTTATAAGCTGGCCTCTGGTCAGAAAGGGTTACTGTGATCTGCAGTGTCTCGAGGTGTGCTAATAGCAAGGTGGGTAAGAGCTGACATGGTACTCAGGGTTTGGTTTTATAAAAAAGAGATTCACCACTTTAAGGGTCACTCTTAGCACTCTAGGCGTAACTGCAAACCTGGCGGCCATTTGTCATAGAGACTATTACTAGGTGGTTAAGCACTTGAAAGGCTACCACTTGATGCAAGACCTTCCCTATAAAAGCTTGGCTATAGGTCGGTAATTTGCCAATATTCCTGGGTCAGGAGAAAGCAGCTTAAGATCAGAAATAATAATAGAACATTTTAAAGCTGACAGTACAATGCCAGAAATGGGGAAAGTATTAATAATTTTCATGATAAAAAGACCCTATCAGGTGTAGGGGGAGGAAAAGTGTCACAAAGGAATCTAGTTGAAGATTTGAAGAGATACTTCAAAGGGCTTCATTAATATAAAAGGAAAGATTAGCCCAAGAACAAAAGAATAGGAGAGGAGTTTGCAGGTATAAACCCAGCAGAAGAATTATAATAATGTCATACATGGGTCATTTGAATGAAAAGCTAAAGAGAAATTAAAACAAAGCTATCTTTAAACTTTTCAAACCAATAATGTCATTAAGGATATCCTCCAAAAGTTAAGATGAGGGTTTTTATGGAATGCTGCTGTAAAACTTAATTTTGAACACAAATGCAGTGCTGGCATGAGGAAGGATAAGAAAAGCAGCAGAGGGCTTACAGCCACTTTCATATACAACCTAGGGCCAAGTTCTTCAGTTCTTTGGGAATTTCACTGCTTTTGTGAGAAAACAGCAACTGTAATTTCTTCTTCTAGGGCTTAGAGTGTAGTCCAAGACCTTAATAAAACAACGTGAAGGAAAGCTCATTTGCTTGACTTTGTATGCAAATTCACATTTGAAACTGAAGAGCAAATAGTGCCACGAGATACCCATTGTGGCTCATGAATGGAAAATGAATTATTTTGTTCAAGTATCATGTTCACTTGCATATTTCCACGTTGCAAAACAATGGCTTACAAAATACTGCACGCAGCATGCCTATAATTTTGGGTTGGAGTTGAAGGGCAATTTAGTAATATTTTGCCCAAAGGCTCCAAGCAGCATTGACACAGTTTTGGCCCCTTGTGATGATCTCTTTTTGAAGACACAATAATGACCTGCTTTATGTCCCAGGGAGCTTACAATCTAATTGAAGATCCAAGAATTCTGATGATAAACAGGAAGGGAAAAAATAGATGAAGGGAAATGGATAATATCCCTTTACCTACTGGTACCTGTCCTCGCTACTGCTGTGCTTCCATTCAAGCACTGTTCAATGCCTGTGACATCCCTACTACAGCAACAAAATGTATTAATTTGGAGGCTCAGCAGCTTGGGTTGACTGAGCTCTTCAGTGGGTCTGGATGGCTAGAATTTCTTTTGGATTGAGAGAAAAGTGTGTATCTGGCTTTCTGCTGCTCCTCATGTTTGTACCTTAAATTTAGATGCTTTATTCAGTGTCTTAGGAGAAGAGTGTAGGCAAGCTGTAGCCCAGTGTCAAGGCTCTGCTGCTGTCAGATCCCAGGCCATTGCCAGTGTGGCTGATGGGAAGGAACAGCTTGAGACAATGTCTGCCCTTGGACAGAAGGGGAGGCGTCTTCTTCTCAAGCTGCTGGGAGTCCAATGCAAAAACTGGTTCTCCCAGGAGAAGGCAAAGGCTGTCCCGTCTGCAGAATTTAGGTTGAGAAAATATCCTTCTGGAAAAAATGAGCAGTTCTGGTGAGTAGACCCTGTTAACTGACTTCTTTTCCCAGCGTGACCACATTTTTATAGAGAGACGCTTTTATACCCATGTGCATCTTGCTGGCAGCTCTTGTAAATAAGTTTCAACTATTTTTCTCCATCAACATCCTGATTTCTGTGCAGGCTCTTTTCATGTCTTGATTATTTTACCCTACTGTTCACTGGTTGCAGAAGTACTGTATACACACTATTTTTAATTGATTATCCAAATGAATTACTGTTGCTGATTTGGTTACACTAAACACTGTTCTGTTATCAAACAAATTTGCTGTCAAATGAAAGATCAATGTTATTATATTGTGTCCCCCTTCATGGATTAAAAAGGGTATTTATTCTAATTAAACTATCAAGAAAAGCACACAGAATGTTCTAAAAATGGGCAGCACTTATAGTCACAGTTGTTAACAAATGTGGTACATCTGATTCAAGATTAAGATACAAAGGAATAGCAATTAGAATTCAATAAATTAAACAGGATCTTAGGACCAAGGTTACAGTAAAAGACAATAGTTTTAAACATGCCTATAGGAGAAGGTAATTTACTATGTATGACTTAAAAGCCTAAAATCTTTCAATGACGCAATTCTAGATCAAACTACATAAAATGATGATGATGATGATGATTGCCATTATAAATGGCTCTGAGGATGGACATGTCTTATGTACTTTTTTTTGCTCTTGTGAGTAAATGCATAGGTAAGAGTTCTTCCAAGACTAGAATGCATGGCTATCAATCATTTATACTAAGCACAGACAGTCCTGCTCACCTGTCAATGGCAGAAAGTGCATTTATTCCTTTTCTGAGCAAGCTACAGTAAGATCTTTTCTTCATTGTGGAATGTAGTCTTACTGTGTTACTGCTGAACATTTTTTTTCCATTTCAATTGTAAGGAAACAGAAAATACTTAGTTGGTTTAACTTGGTCTCACAGTACACCAGACAGAGCTGTACATTATCTTTAGGTTTTCTTAGCTTTACATACAGTCAGATAAGTTTTGGCTCCTTCTGTCTAATGTCGTTTCCTCTAATGGTTGAAGAAATGGAACATTATACTACCTAACGTGTTGGGGTCACATTAATCACAGAAAATTCTTTTAATGTCTCAGAAGTAACTGTCAAACTGGACATACTGAATCTATTTAAACTAAAGCATGCCATTTTTTATCTACAGTGATCTTTAATTCACATAAAAGGGTCAAGAAAATGTGATTAAGTGACAGTTTTAAAATGTACTATAATATTAAATAGCTTGATTAAGTGACAACTATAAAATGTAATACAATATTAAGTATCTGGCTGTGTCCCAAAAGAACTTTAAAGTATTTTGAATGGTTTGGGAATTCTCTAGCCCATCATGAGTTACAAAAGAGCATTTTTATTGAACATAAACAGGTGAACTCAGGAGAAAACCGAACAGATAATGTCTTGTCATGGTGCAAATAGTGTCAGTCCTGGCTTCAAACGAAAATGACTACCTTTCCAAACAAGATCCAAAGGAAACAAATTTGACTCCTTCTAATGGTGCTGCACTCATGAGAACACAGGGACAAAGAACCCTCTAAAGGATGTAAACAGAATTGTCCAGTGGGTCAAGTAAACACTTTCATGTTGTGTGGCTAAATAAAAAAAGTTCATATATGTTGCTTTCCTAGCTTTCCAAGTCTGAATTATCTGTACAGTAATGTGCTTACCACTCTGAGGAGAAAACCCCACAAAATCTCCTGCAAATTCATGCTTGGCTGGTATGCCCTGTACTTTGTTAGAAGCCTCTGTGTGCCATTTGGTTTAAAAAAGAAAATTGAAGTGAGGAAAGAGCTTTAAAAGGTGCAACTTGATCAAACATGACCTTTGTGACTGTAAAAGACCTAGTCTTTGGAAAGAAAAGAAGGGTGATCAGTGGGGAAAATGTGATTTTTCAGCAGTTACATGGAGAGCTGCATTAGTGGTTACCATGCTGGAGAAGCCAAGAGAAGATTTCTTCTCAGCAGTTCACTCTCCAAAGTGCAGAGTACTGAAAGCAGACCTGGTGTGCAAAGCACTGAGACATTTTGGGGTCACCTTTGTGAAGGAAATGTCATTACCAGTGCTGTCTGTGTGAGCATGAACAGGCTTGCATGAACTGGGGAATTCTGTTGTCTCAGCTCTTTGTACCAGATTTATCTTTTAGTTGCCTCTTTTTAAACAGAAATGGATGGTTTCACATATGTTTACTTGTGGGTTTAGTGCTGGTTTAGGGTTTTTAAATTCCCGTAGAATTTTAGTTACTCAGCTTTTCCCTAGGTGAAGGTAGGAAATTTGCTGAATTTGGGGATCAACTTTTTAAAATTCTCATCTGTAATACACCTAGTCATGCAGTTTCATTTCTTCTTGGCGTTTCCTGGGTTTCTCTGGAAGCATTCAAATAGATGTGAAGCTCCGCAGTTCTCATGCTAAGATACTTGAAGCAGAGTTTGAGGGATATGGGATGGAATGATAGGAGATATCCACAAACAGGGTCATGGAGTCTTCTTATTAAATTACATCTGATTCTGAATTACTAGGAGCTCCAGCCCCTCTGACGAGTGTCTTTGCACATGTCTAATGCGTGGTTCAGGGTATACAACCTTCTACATGGATTCATATACAGAGCACATATGATTGAAGAAAAACATTCCCATACTGTGCTGGTTCCGAACAGATCTGGAGTTCTCAAGTCAGATGCCAAACCAGTTTTAGCATAAATTTTCCAATTTCTTCATGCTGAGCAGTGCCTTTTACATTTTCTCAGGTGCTTGTGGAGAATAGGTATGTTTTCCCTTTAAATATTGGGAGCCACTCTGGAGTTGCAGCAGTATCTGTCACAGATGAAAATACTATAACTGTGTTTCTTTGTAATCCATTCATTCGTTTATGCACCCCAGATCCTCAGGAGAGGGACACAAATCCACATAATGTTCTTACATGCTGGCTTTTGCATTTGGATCTCTGATGTAGCTGACAGATGTGCAAAATCCCATCTAACCAGATATCTCCCTTCTGACTACACAATCTGTGGAGATCGAGAACACACATTATTCCAGTTAAAGCCTTGAATCCAGGCTAATAAATTTTCCCTCATGATCTGCTGGTTTCAGTTGCCATCCTATGAATTAGGCTTCTTAAATGTTATCCTTAGTAAATTCAGGACAACACATAAACTCTGCTATTTCCTAAATTCAGTAATTAAATGACTTTTCAACTCAGTAAGTGACAGAGCATAAATGAGACTTAATGCGCCAGCCACTCTGCTGCAAAACCTTAAATACAAAGTTTTATGTTACTGATCTGAAAAGCAAAGGAATTGTCACAGCAGAGGAGGTGTGAGATCTATCAAGATTTCTATGGCCTCTTTAGAAATGCCCAAAAGCAGAGGATCCAAAAAAATATCTAGGAAACTAAAATTTTGGTCTCTGCCAGTCAGAACTGGGTTTCAGTTTGAAAATGTAACTGTTGTCCTTGTAACAGGAAGCCCTAAGCTTTGTCCTGGAGTCTCAGAATCATTAGCAGACATGTTCCAATCTGATGATTCTGCAGGAGTCTGCAGCAGGCACAGTTTCTTCTGGAGGCTGAGCTCCTGGGTAGGGTAACTCCTCAACTGTTTGCAATTAAACATGTCACAATTTATATGTCAGAGACAAGGTAGTTGGCTTGTGGGATAGGAATCACCCTGAATATCCAGCACCTGAACTGCAATGCTAGCGAGGATAAATATTGGTAGAATTGTTTCTGACCTTAAACCAAGAATTTCCACAATGGGAAAACCAATCATACTGAAAAGAACACAAGATTTCAGCAACTGTGCTGCTCCTAAGTAAAAGAAAGAAAAAAAGAAAACCAGTTGTCTCCTGATTTCCTTAAAGCAAGAGCCCATACTTCATCTGAGATGAACAGTTTTTAAATGCTTGAACCAAATACACTAACTATATATATATAAAAATATATAATATATATATATAATATATATTATGTATATATATATATATATATGGTAATCTGCATAGCTATTAGAAAATGCTGCAATTACATTGGTGATGTTCTGTGGGGCCTTTTGATTTTCTCAGGTGCTTTACCCACAGAGGGAGAAAGTGGTTTTCTGACATGCTGGTTCATCTTCGCACACTCTCTCCACCTCCAGTGTCCTTAAGGAGTTATAGGTGGTCCCATAGAATAGCTGCTTGCTCTGGGACCCACGGGACCTAATCTCAGTATTTCAAAAGGTAAAAGATCCATCTAGGTGGCTCATTCTGGATTTTACGGCCAGCTAAGTGGTTTGCAGCTTGTGAAGAAACAGCATCAAGGTGAAGAAAGAAGCCAGCAGAGCACAGCTCTATTCAGGACTGGGTTTCTGGAGGATTACAAGGGAGGGTGAGGACAGGATCCATGCTTTGGGACTGACTCCCATTAGGTGAGATTCCACTAGGAATTACTGAGCTGTTCTAATTGTGCAGCATTGTGTATGCTTCTGTATGGGAAAGCAACCCAGCCTGTTCCTTTTTTCTGTGCAGCTGATGACACATTTGTTGGTAGCATATGCACAATATGGATGTTTGCTTTTATGATGAATCCAGGCAGTGAGTAAACACCTACCAAGTAATAGTCACCCCCACCTTCTTCCAATCAAATAGCTGTCACTAGGTTCTTGCATTTTTTTCTAGGCTAACTAGGATGATGTTGAAAATATGAGCTCCTATCCTTGAGTAATTTTGAAGCAAATTGAAATCCATGCTGGGAAACTGATGTGCTTGCTTTAGCTGACTTGCTAGCAGCATGTAAATTATTTTAATTACAACTTATGTTTGATGCTCTACAAGACTTGATCCTGCAATGCTATACAGACCAAGTGCTTGAGATTTGCTTGCAGGGTGATGCTCCCAGGTTTGTATGAGTCTTTGAAATGGAACTGAGCTGGAGAAGCCTAATCTAAAATCTTTGGAACTGAAGGGAAAAAAATCAATCTAGCGTCTTGGGTTTAGATTGAGGGATTTGTTTGGACTAAGTCCATCTTCTCTTTCAGTACTTTTCTGGTTTGTATTTTGTGTATTCTGAGCTCAAATGGATCTGACAAAATTTTTTTGAAAATGTCCTTCCTCTGTGAATTGACTGTTTTAAACATGAGGGATATTTTTTCTGACTGGCTGCATAAGTCACCTGCTGGTGTTTCTATTCTGTCATTGGTTGTGTAGAAATATTCTTCCAAAGTAAATAATGGCATTTGCTTTAACATTTGTTTTCTGCAAACATTTGTGCCAGAAAAACAGATTGTAAGGGTGAAGTGAATGAATATTTTTATCTGCATTAGTCACCCCAATCTAATTTTAAATCTCTAAGGAAGAGAGAGGTGGGAGTTCGCCTGATTTGTGCTAATCTTAGTTGAAGATGTATGTTAGTGCTCCAAAGTCAGATCCTTTTAGTACCCTGCTTAATAATCTATAAATGAGCTAAAACATAGTTTGGAAAGATTTTTATGTTGGCAACAACAAATTATTTTTAGTATATTTTTACTGTATTTTATTTCTTTCTACTTTTTGTGGGTGCTATTGGCCAAGGTTGCTGAAATGACAGTGGTAGATTCTATTAAAGTAATAGAGGCTAGGGTTTTCAAAGGGACACAAGAAAGAAGCGCCTCCCATTGAAATTCTATGGAGTAAGCTGTGTTGTCAGGGTCTTGCATTATAGTCTGTTTTTTTGAATGCATTTTTGAGGCTGTGTTGTACTGCAGACATAAATATTTATATCTGGGGCTGTGATCCTGTCTTTGCTTATGCATGTGTCTAACTTAAACACATGTGAGTATTCCCCTTGGTTCCAATAGGACAATTTGCATTCATAAAACTGAGGATGCATCTGGTATTTTTTCCATGGAATTGTTAATAATTCTACTGTGTGAAACTGCAGATGCATTTTTCTGAGAGAAAAACTGCACCTCAACTGCGAAGAAATGGTTCTGTATCAATTGATGATATGACCTTCAATATGACCTTCACTTTTGTAGACCCAGCACAGAAAACCTGAGCTGTTGCACCTCCTCGGACACACTGACAATCTATTCATTCCTTCTTATGAATTTTTTATAACTGCTTGTCTTTGTAAGATACAAAGCAAAGAGACAGATGCAAAGTTTGCCATCAGTTTTCTAATGGAGTGAGAGCATAATTAATCAGAAATAACACCTAAGAGTAACTGGTGCAGAAGAGTCCTTCTCAGGGAGGTAACGTAGCCTCCTCGGGATGTAAGTCAACTTGTATTAATCACATGATAAGATTGGTGACAGTTCGCCTTTGCAACCTCTTGGATTTGTTAGCCAGCAACTTTCTAGCTAATTATTCAGATTTGTGTGAGTTTTGATTTCTGGTAAGGGTGAGTGGAATATTAGGCCAGAGATCAAAAGTCATGGAGTCAAACAGAAATGCTGGAAAACAATTCTGACAATGATGAAAGACAAATTATTTGAATGGAGACAGGGACAGAGCATCACCAGAACAGCAAGTGTTGTGTCCCCTTGACAGCTCTGACAGGATTATTAATGTACTGCAAGCAGGCGTCGGGGCTGAGCCAGGGTGTGAAAACTGTGTCATGTTTACTGCCATTAGTGAATGGCACTAAATGGGGTCATAACTTTTACTTCAGACTCTTGCACAAGATCTTTTTTGGAAATTTGTACAGCTGAGAATGGTCTCAATCCTGGAGCTGTTCAAATTACTTTTTTGCTGGCTCTGTGGTGATGCCATAAATAAACCCCAGAATATGCTAGTGTGCTGATTATATATTCTTTGTGATTCGGATATTGTGTCTAATGTCTGTGGTTGTCTTAGTCTGCGACCAGTCTTGTGTTGTTCATTGTTTGTCCCACAGTATTCCTAGCAGAGAGATAAGAGAAAAGGCAATATGATGGACAATCACATCTTATCACATTTTGCTTTTTTTTATAACCTTTTTCTCAGAAGATTTTAGTTATGGCTTCTATGGTTATTCACAGCAGTTAGCAAGTGCTTACAGGTAAATGTGTGTTTTGAGTTGTTTTCAGAAAATTTAAAAAAAAAAGAAAAAAAAAAAAAAAGAGAGCCTTAAACAAATACTTGAGTGCTTTTCTGAACCCAGGCCTAAGACAGGTTTGATTAGAAAAAGATGATGCTTTGCCCACATATACAGTAGTGCTTTTGTTTCCTCCTGAACAGTAAGCTGGACATTTGGACTTGGTTCACTTGGTGCTAATGGTACATAACCCTGCAGGCTGTGGTCTCAGCTGGCTTCCATTTTGGGTTTGCAATTTCCTCAGCAAATTTTATACTGGCTTTTTGAGTTGGTGATGAAATCTTATTTTTCTCTGTACCTATCTGAATGTGAGTGCTGGCCATGGAGAGATTAGCCATGTAGGTAGAGATCGTGCCTTTTACTGCAGGATGTGGGCTACAAGGGACAACTTGGACATAGATTTGTTTTTGAACTCTTCTGCTCTACTCCTCCTTAGAAGAACCCTCCCTTTTGCACTTTTCTTTCTTGAAAAATCCCATGTGGAGATCTCCTTTGCTGTGTGCTCCTGGTTGTCCAGGAGTCATCTCACTCTAGTTCCTTGTCATCCAGCAGAGTATTTCCTTTGCAGCAGTGTTTGTGTTGCCTGTCTTGTTTCACAGAACTCCTACCACTGACTTTCCCAGTTGCCTGGGGGCTCTGGTGTGGTGCAGTTAACACTGTCATTCACTTCTGCTCATACACAACTGGACACTTCCCAGTCTTTTCAGAAGAGCTTATTTCCTACCACTCACAACATGATGAGGAGTGTAGTACTTATGAATTTGGATTAAATTCCATGGAACAGTGTGCAGGACATGTTGGACAGGGTTTCCACAAACCACACTTTTGGCAATACAGGTAGGAACATTTTTTTGAATGCTAGAGAATGCTGAATTGTCAGGGAAAAGAACTCTCTCCCCTATGCTGAATTGGTTGTGTGGAAGAGAAACTATTTAACTGAAGTGTGTTTTTTACCCTGTTTAATGTAATCCAGGGATCTTGCTGGTTCTCCAGTTGATTGGGTGTGGGTGAGAGGTTACTTAAGCCGGACCTGATTATCTATTCTAGAAGGCAAATTGTCAGGCCTTTTTAAAAATCCAAAAGACAATGAAGTTGTACAAATTCTGGTTTTCTCTGGACAAGTCTCTGTTCCTACCTTAAATAGTGAGTGTGTCCACTTTTTGAATTTCTGCTGTAACCACCAAAGAAAGTTTGGGATTCAGGCCAGAACTAGTAAGAGCCATGAGCCTCATTTGGACTTCACTGATTTTCTCCAGTTGCAGGCTGGTAGACCTTCTGTCTGATTTTGAGAATCTCTTAGCTTTACTTCTTTGACTTAGACCGTCAGATTCTCTATATCTGAACAAATTCTGATTCATGTTCATGCTCTCCTCATTTCTCCTTTGCATCTGGTACTTGCTGGTATAAACAGTTGATGAACTGTGGTACAATAACTGTACAGATGTTCTCTCAGCATGCCAGCTGCACTTATGATTCTCCTCTCCATAACTGTATATCTTGCACCTTTACTATACTTGAGATTACTTGTAGCTGTTGAGCCTGCTTTTATGTGGGAGAGTCCCTGTTGCGTAGCAGAGGTTCATGTCAGCTCCCTGGGCTTTTTCTCTTTAGGTTAGCAGTGCTTCAGAGATTTCTCTTTAAACACAGAATTCCTACAAGAACATGAAACATTTTGCAGAAGAGTGGGCATTTGCAAAATGAGAGAGTTGAGGCTTTGATGTAATTCTTTATTTGCGCTCCACTTGTGTATGAAAATGATGCCCTCCACAGCATATACTTACAGAAATATTCACCCTGTTAATACCCTAGTATTCATTTTCACAGCAAAATATTCTAGTCTTCTTATACACCAAACCCTTAAAACCTAATTTTCTCCTTAGAATTATTTGACAAGCTTGTCAGTTGCGCAATTATTTTCTTTAGGGCTTTTTTTTTTTTTTTAATGTAATTTCTCTCTGGATTTTTATACCACAAGAGGTAGCCAAAGATCAGGTATTAATTTCCACACAAGAATGTTTGTTTATATCTTCCAGATAAATTAAAATATGATTCAGTGCATCATCAGGCTGTAAATTACAATACTAGGGAATGCTAATGGTTTTATAGGAGCCAGGACCAAAATTTATATGAAGACTGTTGATCTGTTTGGGAGTGTTATGTTAGGCTCATCAATTTTTCTTGGGCTGACCTAATAATTACCTTCATCAAGGCAATGCTTGTATGCCTTAAATTCCTACTTGCTTTGTTAGTTTATACTCTAGCCTGGTTCTTCCAGCACTTTAAATACAGATGTGTTTGGGGGGGGAGTGAAAATAGGACAGTTTTGCTTCTTAGATGGGACTTTTAAGGCTCAGAGGCTTTTTTGGTGGGGGGGATATGTGTGGAAGAATCCTAAAAAAACCCTCACAGGAGGTATTTCATTTTAATAACATTACAATAAGAGAGACCTAGTTCTCCTGAGTTGTGTTTAATTTGGCTGTTGAGATGTTAAAGCACTGGAGATATTATAGCCCAAACTTCTGGATGAAATTCAGACTCCACACGGGACATGGGTGTCACTGAATTTCAGGCTGCTGTGCCCTGAACTTCCGATGTCCTGCTCCCTTTTGCTTGCCTTGTGCTGGGGTCAGAGTTCCTACCTTTCCTTTGGAAGGAGACGTCTTGTTGGTCACAGGCAAGGCATGCATGGTGAGGGAAGCTAAGGTACTTCACCATCCCTAGTTGCTGATGAGGGGTAGATTTTCATAGGACAGCTGAGAGGTTTTATCCAGGCTGGAATAGGTTTCTCAATCTAAATAAGCACACGTTTGTACTTTGTGGATAATCACAGTCATGATTGCTAATAAATAATTATTTATTTCAATTTAAATAGTTCAGGACCATGTACAATGTTTTTTTTAGTATCTCCAAGGATGGAGATGGTGCAAATTTCTGGGCAATCTGCTACTGTTTAACCACAATTACAGTAATAATGTTTTTACTATGTTTAAATGGAGTTTTCTGTAATTCAAATTGTGCCAGTTGCTTCTTGAGCACCTCTGAGAAGAACCTGTCTCTGTCTTCTTTACTGCTATCCAAAATCCCCATCAGATATTTATGCACATGGATACAATCCTGTGTCTTCTGCAGCCTGTGAAACCCAAGCTGCCTCAGCATCTTTCCATGATGGACTCTCCAGTCCCTGAATCACTTTAGTTGCTCTTCACTGGATTTCCTCCTGTATCTCTATGCTTGTCTTATACTGGGAAGACAAATTAATTTCCTACAATATCTATGTCGATGTATGTAAATTAAAATCCACTCTTTGGAAAGACCACCAGTCCTCTCATTTCCAAATAAGGTGGTGCCCAGTGTTTCCCTGAGAGTGTTCCCAGTGAAGAGATCATGAACACTGCTGCTTTCACTTGGGTCCTGGTTGCAGTGAAGCATGGCAATGTCCCTTCCTCCCTGTGCAGAAGTGTCAGCTGCAGATTAAGTGACCTCTTTTGAGTGTAGCCAGAGTAGGTTAGATATAAAAACCGTGGGCAGAGTGCAATGAAAGTGGAAAGAACTGATAACATAAAACCTCCTATATTGAAGCACAGATAGAGGTTAATGCAGGGAACACTGACCTGTTCTACGTAGTCTATTGTCTATTCCTTATGAGAATAAGACTAGAAAGTTTTGGGGGCATCCACTTGAAATAAAAAGCATGAAATCATAGTGTTAATTTATATTCTGACCATCCATATATCCTGCTGAAAGCAATAAGTTTTTGCCTAAAATAAGCTTTAAAACTTTTGCCAAATTGAGTCTGTCTCATCTCATTGATATGAGTTTCCATCATTCTGCTTTGGCATGTCCTTAAATGCATGAGATTTTTGTGATAGTAGGGCCACCAGCAGTGGTATTCTGTAAATACTGAGCTGACTCTTGGTAGCTGTGATTTTTTTTTTTTTTTTTTTTTTTTCCCTGATGAGCAGTCAACACCTGATGGCACATAAAACTGTATTTGCCAAGATTTGGCGTGATATGTGTCTGGAAGGTTAAAATATTTGGCCTTTCAGGGGAAGAGCAAGCTTTAAGGAAATCACTTTTCTTTAGGGGGCAGCTGAGACTATTTGAATTCAATAACTTGCTTTGCATGGAGCAGGTAGTATAGGATGTAGTATCTACATCCTAGGTAGATAGGTTTGACAGAAACCAATGTGGCTGCCTCGTGCCACTGAGCTCTGCTGTGTAAATACTGTGAGTTTCTCCAAATACTGTTCAAAAGCATAGAGGAATGTGCTGGTGCAAAAATCTATAAAGAGAAGAACAAAAAACTAATTATTTTGAAGAGAGAAGGATAACTATTTGGCAAGGAAACCCAAGCTGCTGGTAGAACACAGTATTTACATGAGGGTCAGTAGCATCACTGGCAGCAGCAAACTTTTCCTTATTACCACTCACAAACTTCATTATTTGAGCTGGAAAGCTGCTGAGAGTAGATGAAGGCTGCAAAGTACATGTGGTGTCAAGTCTTCATGAACTAAATGTGTTATGTTAATCCTCAAGCTAAAGGGGATCTCCTGCTGGAGCAGGAGAATCTCTTGGGTGTGAGATTCCTTTTACCTCTGGTCAAGACAAAGAGCAGAGGCATCCTCTCTCTGGTTTTTTGCAGCCCTGGAAAGGGGCAGTCTGGTGGCTGGAAATTTCTGCTTGGCAAAAATGCACAGGGGCTGCCTGGATGTTTATGGGTTGACACATACCCAATTATATGAAGCAAAAAAAAAATCAAGTAGAGTCTCAGCACCCACACTTCCAGAAGGAAAGTGTGTTTGTATGTTTTTTCTCACTCATTTACTGATATGAGCTCCTAGTAGCTAAATCAGTTTGGATATCTCTCTCCTTTCTCAGATGTTTCAGAGCATAGAATTGGTGGTCTCTGTGTCAGTGATTAAGGACAGGACTTAAAAGGAAAAATAACATTTTTCATTTGGAAATTTTCTTTAATTCCATTTCCTGTAAAGTGTGGTGGATGGGAGAGAGAGCTTTGAGCCTGCACTGTTGCCTGGTTAGTGACCTTCGGCAATTTACATAAACTATTTCCTCACCTATGGAATGAGGATAATGATACTCTAAAATAAACTTAAAATTGTATCAAGGATAGATATGGTTGAACTACTGCTTTAGTACAAAGAACAAATCTTTAGTGCAGCAGAAAAATTTCTGGAGACTTAGAAATCAGTGGAGGAAAGTGAATCTTCAAAAATATGTTATTTATAAAAATCTTTAAATTGAGACAACAGAGGAAAATTAAAATGCTCTTAACTTTTTTTCTTCCTCCCACCCCCAAGTGTTTACTTTTCAACATGGTGTTGAAGTGGGTTTTGCTTTTGTCTATAATCAGTTCAACCTCCAAGTTCTCAGCACTGCAGAAGTCTTTGCTCTGGAATTTTTGTTTTAAAGTCATAAGAATGTGTTGGTTCTTGCAGCATGCTGGGAAAGCTTATTTGGCAAAAATTTATAATTTCAGCCAAACTTGAGATGACAGCACTCGTAGTAAAGTTGTGACAAAAAACTTGACAGGAACCAGACAATTCAAAGCTGAAGTAGATATTCTCTTCTTATTCAGAGTGGTACATAAGAGACTTCATAGCAAAACAATGTTTCCCAAATTCCTATCTGAGGCATCTGCTGATGCCTCAACAGGTGGTGTTTGCACCAAATTTGAAAAGGGCCAGCAATCATTAGCCTGGTAGTAGTTGTGTTTTCTTAAAGGTCAAGCTTCTGAAGTCAAGACGTTATATGAAAATCTTATCTCTCATTAAATCCTGAGGTCCCAGGGCTTTGGAGATGAAAATGTGAACCTCAAAGACTCAAAAAAACTCCACAAAAAAGTAGGAGAAAACTTTGCTTTTTTTTCCACTTTAAAATTATGTGTTTAATAAGGAACTCTTTGAACTATTAAGAATTCTGAAGGATTATTTTTAACACTCAAAGCAGTCAGTTTGGCAATATGTGTGTGCGTTTGTGTATGTGTCATCCCATTGAAATCAATTATTTACTCTCTTCCATCCTAACTTTTTTCTCTGTTTGGGCAAAGCCATCCTACCCAGCAAGGGTGATGGGTATGTGTTTTCTCACTGAGATGTGCGTCTCCACATGTCAGTAGCAGGAATGATCTCTCTCAGTGTCTCCATTCCAATTCAGTCTCATGGGGAGTTTCTGTTTCTTCTGGACAAACTGTAACTCATCCCTATGAGTGCTGACTAGCACTTGGCTCTAGTGAGAGCAGCTCTTGTGCTGCTTTGCTACTTCAAAGTAGCCCTTGAGGTGGCATAGTGCAAGATCACTATCACTATTGTGGAACATCATCCCAGAGTGGCAATATCAGGTGCTGTGGGATACCATACAAAAGCCAATGAACTATTCCTTCAAGTACTTGGACTTCTTTAAGCATGTCTAGACTGCCAACAGCAGATAGTCAGCTCCCCAGAGACAGAATTGTTGAGTTACTCTCAGACAATACTCTTGGCAAATGCTTGAGGAGCAGTATAGTTGTCTGTTAGGGGGATTCTTATTGTTTTAGGGAATGATATGAGCTGCCTTGCGTGGGGATGTCAGGATAAAATCTTATGTACTGTCAAAATATCTTTGGGGGCTGTCTCCCTTCGGCTCTATTCCTTTCTCCTGTTGCTTGTGGCATCCTTCCTTGCCAAAATTCTGTGTCCAGTAGATGCAGTTAAATGAGATGCCTTCACAGCAGCTTTTCCAGAACCAAAGCATGCCAAATATTACAATGATAGCTGGTGGTGCTTCATCATCTTCCTGGAAGGGACTGGAGTCACTTCTTCAGTGTCTGGGGACATGAAAATGTGCATGCCTGAGAAATACAGTAAAAGATCACATCTTGAAATCCCTAAGACCATTTGGGAAGAAACACTGCTGTTAGAATTGATCCATGGGGTGTTTGCATTTCATAAGCTGCATTTGTAGAGTTTGTTCAACAAGGAGCTTGTGATGACTTAGCCGGTTTTGGTAGGGTTTGGGCAGCCCTTCCAGCAGCAGCTGTCTCCATCTTCTTCCCACCTCAGTCTTGCTGTTGAGACCAATTACCTCATTGCCAAATCTACTTTGCCTGCATCCTTGAAATGTCTCTTTCTATAGTCTGAAATTGGCCTAGTGTTTTGGCAGCAGGAAATAATGTGTCTAGTGAATTCTTCCTTATGGACACTGTATTTGTAAATCTAATCTCATTTCCTTCCACACCTTGTGTGGATGATAAGATGCCCTTGTGTTTTTCATTGTGCAGAAGAATAGAAACCCCATTCAGATGTTTACCTTGCCATTTCCTTTCTTCAGGCAGAGATGCAGACCAGCTCAAAGATAAGCTGTTGCTACCCTGTAACTGACTGAATGGTAGAGTTTTTGTGCTCCCACTGAGTGTGTACACACAGTGTTCTGTTTCTGACTGAATCACAGGTGTTTGTTGTCAAAAGGACGCAGTTTCAGTCATAAGTTTTGGGTCATACCAGCTAATGGGGCTTTTCAGCAGGAGAGCTGTGCCTGTGGCAGGGGTGGATGAGTCTGGACTGAGTTCTTTGATTTCCAGGCAGCTGTGAAGATATTGGGTAATACCAGTGGATGCTGTCCCTGCAGAAAGGAAAATTTAGGGGTAAGCATGTTTATTCATCTCTGTTATGGTTTGGGTTTTTTTGTTTTGATTTTTTTTTTTTTGTTTGTTTTCTGTTTTAGTTTGGGTTGAGTTTCTATTTAGAGCTAAGCATTTCATTCCCTTGCCTGAACTTGTAAAGTGACATTCAGGTTGCTTTTAAATCTGAAGAAGCTGTCCCTGTATAGCTTGCTTTCAGGACAGGTATTCAATAGGTTTCACAACAAGAGCAAGGTTTCCAAAGCACTGCTGTGTGAGTTTTGAACAGGAATCAGCCAACCAGGATGCTTAACTTGGTGACTATCTGGGTGCTGATTTGTCTCCAAAAAGCATGTCCCAGATATTGGACAGAAACCTCAGAAAAGTTTGGAAATAAGTTGATGGGTTCACTTCTGTTCCCTGTGCTGACAACATCTGCAGGTTACAAAGCACCGAGCAAAGCACTGCCTGTGAACCAGGGATTATGGAATGTACAGGCAGGGTTCTTCATCCTTCATGGTTCTGAGTGAGGTCACATTTGACATGCTGGAAAAAGAAATTCCTTTTTGGTATTACCAATTTGCCAGTATACATGACAAAAGTTACTCCTTTTGCATGTTTTGTTTATGGGAGTCAAGCAGTGATGTGTCACTCCATAAATGAATGTGTATTATATCTTGCTGGTCGTGGAAAAATACCACAAAATTGTAGCATTGGGCAAAAAGGGAAGAGAGGATATTTCAACATGTCAGGATTCCTACTTTTGAAGATTTGTTGGGGTGTTTGCTGTGTTCAGCAAAGACCAAGCTTTCTCCTGAAAACCAAAATTCCTGGAACCACCTCTGTCACCACATAGCTGATGTATTGAGGCAGATTCCCTCCACCTTGACTGTAGGCAGCCAAACCAAGATTCTTGCCATAGAACAGAAGTGAACATCCTTTTGCAGAGAAGTGCTTCATGGACAGCACACATGTGGGCACATGCACACATAGTCCTTTTTTCATCCCTTTTGGGGGTGAGTAGGCAGGGACACGCGTTAAATTCTCCTATTGCATTTTGGATGTGCTGACTGGGTGAGTTGCTGGAGATGAGATGAATCACTAGGAGTGGTTGCAGCAAGTCAGCATTACATCCCCTCCTGCTGGGTTTTTATTTGAGTAGTTTTGCTGGTCACAAGGCACCGCCTTTTGCCTCTCTAAGAAAGCTGTGCAATACTGTCTTATTTTATCGTGCATTAAATGTACCGATTGTTTTATGAATCACTACTCACTTCTCATTCAGTTTCTCAACAAACTATAAGCTGCATTACAACCTGTGAAATACTTAGCTTTTAATAAAAGATATCATATCTGTTAACGTGATCAGGACTCCTTTTATAACATACGGAGTCTTAAACTCATTTCCTTTGAAGTCCCTGGATTTTCACAGTCTGTAAGGATTAAAAAAAAATTAAAACTCCATGATGTAAGGAAATAACTTGTGGTTTCTTTACAAATTAATAAGGTCTAAGAAACATTGTATATTTGTTTTTAAAAGTGTGTAATAAAACCCAGAGGAATGTGCTGCTGCAGTGATGACCACAGTGGAAGAAAGACTGTTTTTCTATGTTTTGCTGTGCTAAAACTCTTGGGGCTGGTGCGTTCGTAGGCTGATACTGTAGCATTGTTTTGGGTTCCCACTCACTGCCTAGAGCAGTCCCACATGGCTGGGTACTGAGTAAGTACTGCCTGTGGAGTTGGAACATGAATATGAAACATGCTAATGCTAGTATCAATTAGACAGTGACCCAGAAATTCTTGGAAGAATGATTTTTCAGCTGTATCCTGTCTCCAGGGCTTACAACCCTAACGATAACTCCTTGCCGACTCTAATGTAGAAAGCTGGAACAACTGGGGAGTGAGCCAGGGGAAGATGAGGGGGGACAGAGATGAGATGCTTCTCCTGAGAGAATCATTCAGGCAAAGGCACAATCAAAGCTCTTGGATGAATTACGAAATAGCCATTTCAATTATATGCGCCTAGGATTGTATCTGGCCCAAATGTCATCTAGACAGATGTACTCACAGTTTGCTTTCCATAATAAGTGTTGAATTTTTAAAAGTATTTAATGACATCTGGTCATTTTACTAGGCCTCAAATTCTTGATAACTTTCCAGGTCATGCAGCCCCCTTTGCATCATGTGGCCTCCCAACCTCTTCCATTCTTTCGGAGTCTTATGAAGAACATTAAACTTATAGATGCAATTATTGTATAATAAAGTATTGATTTCCTAAGGAACCCTTTAACATCTGCTTTCATAATTAGCATTTACAAGGCATCAAAAATTAACCACGTACAGCCTTACCAATTAATTACAAGGCCCTTTTATTTCTGAAATAAATATCAGTGCCCACATGCTGAGAAGAGCTAGGCATCTTGTCTGACTTCACTGAGTGCCAACATATGATGTGTCTAGATTAGAATAGTGTAAAAGCAGAGTATTAAAAGGAAATTCTCGTCTTTTCATATGACATTTGATAATTGCCTTTATTTACCCATTTCTTTCAGCTACTTGGCATTTTCTTCCTATGTGCGTTATAATATTTTTACCCTGGTAATTTCTATTCACTGCAGCAGTGGCTCTTGAGAGTAGCTCTGGACAACTTCAGGCATGAAAGCAAATAAGACATTTGTTGCTCAATTAGATGTTTTCTCTTTCAATGGTGTAAATCTCAGAGGGATGTTGTGGCTTAGTTTTAGTCCCTCACAGGAGTAAACTCCCTGGAAGGTACTGTCTAATCAAAAGCCTTCCCTCTCCAATTCTGCTGTTGCAGATGAAATCTACAGGAAAGAGTTTGGTGCCCCAATTTAGTGCTGAAGACCTGTGGACGGGTTTTTCTTCTCTGTGTAGATTGGTGGTTCTGTAACAGTAGCTGCTGCTTTAATGTGTATGGTCTTCAATTCTCATTAGTTTGGGCTCCGAGTTCCTCAGCAGCCTGGAGATCTGTTTCTCTCTGTGCTCACTGCTGCCCCAAACCCAGCAGTTTGTTCCCTGCTTCCCCCATAAGTGTTGGTGAGACAGAGAAAAACATGCCAATACTTTTTATAGGGTCCTTTTCCATGCTGTCTTTGAACTCCTAAAAAAACCTCAGTTGTGGGCTTTTTGGCCTAAAACTAAACCAGAGACAGGCAGTAGTTCCCTCTTGTCTCAGCAAAGGAGAAACCCTGTTTTAAAGACCTGCTCAGAAGATTTCAATTGTGTTGAACAGGATTGAGCTCCATGGCCCAAGCAACACAAGAAAAGACCCTATGAAAGGATGGAAGAATGGTGTGTGGCTTGAAAAAATTTGAAGGATTCTTCTTTGTGCTTCTTGGGCTAATAAAATCATGAGAGTGGAGAAAGACAACGTTTTTCATTTGTTAGTAATGGGCTGAGTTTGACTCATAGCAACGGGAGGACGGTGAAGACTTTCAGGAGACAGAAATCAAGGGCATTAAATGTATTAACTCACTATATTTGACTGGAGGGGGTTGGAAAAAATCCCCCCCAAAAAACAGTACAGGAAAGAGAAACTCTGATAACCCAAAAAATACAGAATTTAAATTGCACCTATTGGCTTCCAGTATCAGGCTGATAGTTGCCAGAAAAATCAAAGCTCTGTTGACATTTTAGCCAATAATCATCTCATATCACCATCCCAGTGTATCCAGATTTGGATTATGCTCAGATACTTTTTAGTGTGGATTTGTGCAAATTTTTGTCTTCCAGAATCAATTTTCAAAAAGAGAGTTGAGCAGGAGAAGTGGGGGAATATGCATAATTTGGAAGGGATTTTTCTATTTTTAGGAGCACAATTATGGTATCTTTTTGGTCAAAGAAAACCTTTGTATCATCCTTCTTATCTACTGACAAGACATTGCCTTTTACATAGATTTTTAAACTCTGCATTTAGCTGCAATAGCTGTAAAAGTAGAAACATCAATGTCTGATGCCCTTTGTGTCTGGCTAGAAGTTTGCTTTCAAAACCAGCCTATACTGTGCCATTCAAGCCGTGGGTCAACTCAGGTTTCAGAAAGGCAAATCTTCTGTGACAGGCAGGTGTTATCTGCTGGTATTCCATAAAGTCAAAGTTCTCTACCACAGCCTCAGTCTTTTTCTGTTGGTTTGGCTATATGTGTTTCTTGTTGGATAGCACAGCATGAGAGCCTCTGTGCCAGGCTTTGATAAGTAACAGTGACAGAAAATATGCAGGAGTGCCTGTTTTCCCTGAAAATTTTTCCAGCAGGATCTGAGTCTCTGTCGGGTTCACAACCCATTTGGATCCTCAGAGCAGGTATTTTTCTGCCTGTTGTTATCCAGTGGCTCTTCCCAGCTGTGGTGAACTCAAGAAGAATATCTATGAAGACACTGGAGTCTGCTGAAGCCAGAGACACTTTGAAGAGCCCTAGCATGCCAAGTATTCCCACACAGAGATGTGTAGCTGAGACCTGCACTTCTGTTGGCTCAGGGAGCTCTGCTCAGAAATGCTCGGTTTCTTGACTGGTTCCCATTTTAGATTAGTGTTGAAAAGTGAATGGCCCAAGGGATATGCACTCATCCTTTTTCAAGGGCTGAACACACAGGCGTGCTGTGAGTTACCTGTCTATCCCTTGTTCTTGTTTTACTGCAGCACAGATTTCTGTCTCTAGTTTAAGTGTCATCCACTTAGTTGTGCTTGGTTTGTGACAGGGGATAGGCAGGCACTTCCTCTGGATGAGAGCTGGCCATTCCTAGGTGAAAGACAGGAACGCTGACCTGCACATGGTGAGTGACAGCACCCTCGTTTGTGTTGCTGCTTCAAGCTGTTAGCAGGTATGGCTGTCAGGATTACCCTGCATTCCAGAAAATTCCTTTAAGTAAATCACTTGGAAAGTGACTGTAGGCAGGGTACTTCTCCCTCTGGGTACCAGTAAAGCTCTCCGGGTGGTACAGTCAAGTTACTGCATTAAGAGTTGACTCTAGGATGGACACATGCACACACATATATTTGTCTTATTTGGGGTGTGGAAAGAGAGATTACTTAGATTATCTGTTCAGGATTTTTTTCTTTTGAAAGGCCCTTTGTCTGGAAGTACCAGAAAGGATGAGACAAGCTGGTTGCCTTCACGGCCCAATGAACAAAAAGAAAGCAGTGCTCCTGTTACCTGGAGACATTCAAGAAGGCAAGCGCAATTAGTCAGTAGGTAATTAAGCTGTACATAATCGGAGTAGTGGAGACAAACCACCTTATTCTACAGATGTAGCAGAGCAGGAGAAGCCCTGTTTTGGAAACTACATGAAGGGAAGGGAGGGAAAGCAGAAACTGCTTGATCAACATTATTTGTACCGTGTCCTCAGCAAACAGAAGATCTGCTGGGTCCTTTCCTTGCAGCCTTCCTCCTGGGAACGCTGTCAAGGGAGGGAATGTTTCAAAGCTTGTTGTCTTCACTCTGGTCTTTCTGAGGCAAATGTTTCACTGGTAGAAGCAGCTTGGATGGGCTTGTTATTTTAGTCCAGTAGGACTAGGAGTGAGGGTATTTAGGAAACAAGCAATGCCCAGGAGGATTGGTGATTGCTCCTGGTCTCCCCCTTTTCAAGGCTGCCCCAGTGCTTGGTGCAGGTCTCAGAGAGCTGTTCCTCAGGACCCCTCTGTTGCCCATGGCAAATCCCTGCCATGCCTACGGGGTGGGTTGCCCAGCTGCAGGGGGGCAGTGGAGCACAGCATTTCCCTCTGCCCAAGGAACCCACAGCTGTTTGCATCAGCAAGCCTGGTGGGTCCGTCAGCCTACTGGCTCTGTAGCAAGCCACACTTCACTTAACCTTCAGGAACATTTATAATTAATGCTTAATTGATTTCCATAATGCAAGATCAACACATTGGCCTCTTCCTGTACATCTCTTCTCACATGAACAGTCCTTACTAACCTTATTTTGTCTTTTTTTTTGAGTTTTAACCTCAGGCAAGATTCTTGATGAACTTGCTGCTCATAAAAATATCCAAATGTTCCTAGCACAGATCAAATGCTGGCCTCAGGCCCCTTGGTGTTTCTTTTCCAGGAAGGGTGGCTTCTTTTTATCATAATGTTAGGAGTCTGTGTCTTTTCCAAGACTCAATTTTCTTTCTTGTACCTGCCCCTCTGGGGAAAGGTCATAATGATTTCACTCTAGTTGCCAAATTCTGAAAACTCGGTCTTAGAAAAGTGATCCTGTGTAGGATCACCTTTGACATTCTGTTCATATCAATGTTGAGGTTTTTTTCTCTTCTGTATGTCTACAGGAGATTTACCCACCCTGGAACTGAGATTGGAGTATTGTCCCAATAAGCGTAGCCTGTGCTAGATTACTTTCAGCAAAAATAGCCCAAATCAAGCTCTCCAAACTGCATATGAGAGGTTCTTGTTGAACCCAACTAGAGATTCCTCAAAAAATAGATGATCAAAGGAGTTCAATGGATGCAGTGTCAGCAGCACTCCTCACCCCTCAGTCTGGGGAAGAGGGGAGGACTTTCCATCTGAAATGATGTTGTTGCTTTGTTTCATATCTGTGAGAGTGAGGGCAAATGAAGGAGGTGAAGGATTTGGGAGAAGGACATTAATAAAGGTGATGGAAAGCAAACAGTCTTGCAGGAAAAAAAACAGTTCATGGTGTCAGGGTAGTGGCCACTGTAAGTCTGGTTTTGCTATTTGTCTTTGCACTTTTCAGGTGTCTTTGTTCAAGCCACACATGTGTGTTTCTTCACAGAACAGGTGCAAGATTGTATCATCAAGATACAAAACAAAGTGTTGCCATTATCTCTATCCTTTCAATGCCTGAGGTCTGAGGTCAGAAAACAAAATCAGCAATGACCTGCAATGCTGCTTCATCTTGTCTTGGTCCAACCATTTATTTTAGTTAAGCAAAGATCTGGTTGTTGGAATTTCTGTAGCTATGCCTAAACAACATTACATTCTACACGCCTCAGGCAGTTCAGCACCATAGTTAGGTGTTGCCTCTGTGCTTGATTTTTTTTACTTCTGAGGTGAAGGAATTGGTAAAAGGGTAGTTTTAAGTTGACCTTGTGTTTTTACATTTTGAGTTGCACTTTTCTCTTTCTCTTTCTACAACACCTTTGCAGACAGGACAGCTTTTGATTGTACAAGGAGGGAGCTGGTCTTCTGGAAATCATGGATAGAAGAGGAATCTACCATACTAAAAACCCAAGAGTTTCTTGAGCAGATAAAGGGAGAGGACTTTCAAACACACGTGTGCTGTAGAGAGAAGAAACCAAACTCCTGAGAAGCTCAACTTTGCTCTCAAGAGAGGAGGCATTTTCCAAGTCACAGTTACAGTTCTTCTCTACTATCTGCTGTTGTCAAATACTTGGATACTAATGACAAATAGTGATGGATGCTGCTTCCTTGAGGTGGGAGAAGAAAAGCATTGCTGGTGGATTGTCCTGTTTTGTTAATTTCAAACATTAGTTAAATCTTAGTTTCATTACAAGAGTGTAATTCACTGAAGTCGCAAACTTTTGTCTGTATATCAAGTGTAATTTGATAACTGGAAAGAACAAATTTCCTATTTGTACTTAGAAAGAACCATGAATTCTATATCAAATGCTCTTTTATTCTGTTTGTGTGAGCATGCAGGAACTCATGAGAGGCTCAAGTAGGCATCAGGAGCACATAATGTGAGGTACTGATGTATAGAAAGTGAAAATAAAATCTTTCCCAAAAGAAGCTTGTGGTCCAAATACATCAATTTTGAAAACTGGCACATGTATAAAGAAATTCCAAATAAATCTACATAATAACGAGAAAAGAAGAGGTTCCTGCAGACAATTAACTACAGGATCTGTGTGATAAATCTTTTATCTGAAATTAGCAATGTGTGTATTGAGTGGATCAAGATGAGCATGCTACTCTTACAGAAAACTAGTACATGCAAAGCCTGTCATCTCTTATTAAAAGACAAATGACATTTTGAAGCATTACATAAATAATGGAATCACATGGCCACCTGATCTTGGTGATTTCTTAGTGAAGGGTAAAGACATTTCAAACGTCCCTTTATTCAGAATTGCAGTGCTGTAATTCTCCTGAACTGTCTGCACAAGTTGAATGGCTCTAAAGGCTTGGAATGTATTCCTAGACTGTTTGAATTCAGTGGGAGTGGTGTGCCTGGCTTAAATGAAGCAAAGGTTTTCAACTTCAGTGCCTGGGAAGGGGTGCCTCTGGCTCTTGTTTGCTAAAGGAGATGTCCAGTCACTGTCTGGAGAATAGAAACTGTATCTCTGTTTTCATCTATTCATTAGTAAATTCTGCTAAAACAAACAAAAAAATTAAGCCTGATGTTCTTAGTTTGGATGACCTGCCCAAGCTGGGCTTGGCCTTTAGGAGGGTATGCTTTATGCCGTGAGTGGCAGAATGAATGAAACTGGATTTTCTTGTTATCCACATCTGCCATGCTGTTATGCTGCAATGATACTAGCCTGTGTGGCTGTGCCTCTGGTTGCTGTTGGGTGTGTGGTCTACCTGGAGCTCTGTACACACAAACCAGCAGGGGAGGGGACTCTGCTGCTTGGGTGACTGCTCCCAAACAGCATTTGTGACAGCTGAGCCTGCTGTTCTTTCAGGAGGCAGGTGCTGATTCAGACCTTTCTCATCAATTCAACTGCTTTTCATGAAACTTATAGGAACTGCCTAATCCCTGAAGTTTGTAACCCTCTAGCAAATCTGGTTGAAGCTAGACAACAGATTTAGAAGGTTTTGGTGGGATTAAGCAGACAGCAGGAAGGCATCAGCTCCAGTTTGAAATGGAATGAGGGGATAACAAACTATAAAAGGTGCAAATTCTTTCCTTTCCCTTTATTAAAAACTCCAGAGAATTTGGCAGGGATCAATCAATTTCATACAGGTGTTGATTCAAAACTTTGATTAAATGAGGTAGCCATTCTAAATAAGTTGTTTTCATGAAGAAGAAGGAGAATTTCATAGAAATATAGCATGGGTATTGTTAAAGGAAACAATCAGTTTCCTGTGCTTTGCAATGGACAGCAAAAAAACTTGCTTGAATTCACTCTGAATGAATTCCATAGTACCTGTTTGGAATCCAGGCAGAAGTCCATACCATATTGTCAGAAATTACCACAGCTGGTCACTGAAGTCAATTGATTTGTAATTGGTGATACCATATGTGTTTCTGGTCCTGTCTTTCAGTGATGGTTAAGGTCCGGACTTTGGAAGAGATCCAAGAATTCATGGGACTTACCAAATTTATAAAAGAACATGTCTGCAGCTACTTAGCATACCCTCCTGCCAGAGCCTCTATTTCTCACCTATCCCCCTTTGTCTGGAGGGATAGGTGAAGGTGTGTCTTCCCAGAGCTGATAAAGGTTGTTTTGGGAATGATTTGCATAAAAAAGTCAATCAGTCTAAGCTGAATTTTAATGTGAGGAAAAAGCTGTGAGGTCTAGGGCTGGAATTAAATCAGGATTTATAAGAAACAGAGAATTTGGACATGATAAAAATAAATGAAACAGTTTGTGTATCAAGTATTATAGTCTATATATATAGAGCAAAGTTTTAAATGACAGATTCAGTCTGATTATACAGACATTATATAGTGGCTGAAAATTACCTCTATGGAGAAATTTCCTAAGAATCTTAAACCTACTGGTTTATATTCTGGTCTTACCTTATGGAGTTACATTTGAAGTAAGACTAATTTATTTAGTGTAGATTTATGTCCAAACAACAGAGTTAACATTCTCCCTTATTTTAAGTATTGGCCTAAACTCTATCTCCTCACAGCAATTATTGTCTTGACATAGAAACATCTTCTCTATTATTCTGCCATTTGAAGCAGTTTTTATGTAACTCTCTGTGTCCTTCGCCTCCTTTTTTGATAGAAATGCCATTGGAAACACAGTTTCTTCTTTCTTCATAGCTCCTAATGTTGTTTTTCTGATTATTTCATCAGTTACTTACTTTTAACTCTAGTGTTTGAGGTAGAATTACAAAATTAACTTCTAGGATATTCTGAACGGGATCCAAGGACCAGTTGTAGCCATCTATGCAGGACAAGATGAATTCAGCTGAATAAAGATGATGAGGAAGCTTGTGGCTAAATCTAGGGAAGGAAATATGCAACTAATCATTTTGGTGGGTGGTCTTAACTTGTCCCACTAAAGTTCTTCTTTTAGTTCTTCTAGTCCTTAGCTGCTTTCTCCAGCTGATAGGTATTCCACTGAATTTGTTTTACTCCCAAACTTACAGGATTCTGCAAATCACGCTTCCTGTGTACCAAAGGCAGATCAATTCTCATGTTCTCCATTAACTACACAATATTGAAAATATATAGGCATGTCAGGTTGATTTTTTCCAAGCATTTTCTTTAGAATAATGAGTTTCTTCTGTGTTTGCATACTACTATGTCTCTGTTTATGTACAGTTTCTAAACATAACACTATAAGCTCTTTTTTCCTCTTCACAAATCAATGCTATTGATGGTTTCTCTTTTCATTATTTTTTCCTCCTGTTTTAGAGAGCTGTCAGCTGGCCAAAAAAAAAAAGACTTCATGCATGGCAACATGTTTCTTTCTTCATGTCTTGATATGTTTGTCATTATTCCACAGTAAAGAATTTATACTCACTGGCTTAATTTCTATCTATTTATAGGTAGTATTTCCTATGGCCTAATTAATTCCATGTTTAAAAACCCAATGGTTCGTGATGATAAGAAAATCATTAGAGAAGGTACTTGTGTATTTACTCAATTCTTAAAGAGGAATTTCTGTGTTAGAAAAGGGAAATTAATTTTTTTTGCACCCTAGCTCTCCCATATTTTCAAAATTTCCAGAGTTATTTATTGAGAGAACGTTATGGGGCCTGAACAGGGAAGAAGTTGAGACCCTGTCTCTGAACCAAGCTGTTTGCAGTTTCTCCATCACTGGGTAGTTTGTTTCTTTTTTGCTGTGTTAGGGCTGGTTTCCAACATTTTATCTCTAATTTAGCACCAAAAGTGCACAGTGGGGTTGGCTTTCCCCAGGCTTTTGTGTGTGTTTTTGAAGTGTTGGCATTGGTTTCCTCCCTTGTCTTATAGAGCACTCAAGAAACAAATGCAGCTTGTCCAAAATACACGGATGATAACTACCCCAAACATACACATTTTGCTTTTATTTCCACATATGTTTTGGCAGGGTAAAGAGCTCATTTGGCTTTCTGTATATTTGAGCAAGGAGGGAAACTCTTGTCGTTTCTCCCTTCTATTCTGTGTTTTTATTTATTCATCGTATTGTTCTTTCAACCCGCATAAAGAAACCCCAAGCACTATCACAACTGGTAAAGATTAAAATCAGTGACTAATATCCTTGCTACAATAAACTTTGCCAACCCCTAGCACAAGACATAAATAATACAAAAGGCCCTCTCACATTTTGAGGAACTGATATGAAAATTATAATAATTGTTCCACAGTTAATGGCACAAGAACTCAGTAACACTTAAGGACCTCCATACTGGATTTGATTTGCAGCCAGCTGGAGCCTTTCCATTAAATCAATGTGGTTTAGACTATGCCCCAAAAAGAGGTGGGTAAAATTTTCATATTCAGTTTGGACCTTTTCCTCCCTTTTGAACTCATTCTTAGCAGCTGAGCGAGAAACACTTGAAGGGGTAAATAACCACTTGAGTGGTTATGAGATGACATGGTTGCATTGACTGTGTTTAGAAAATCTGTCTGTGTTCAGGTCTCTGCCTGGAGCCCTGGGCACAATGCTCTGATCTTATAGGGGAGAACAAGCCAGCTTCTCACCATCAGCCAAATAATCTAATAATTGCCGTTCTCTGAACACTGAAGCAGATCCAAAGCCTCAAATTAACCAAAAGGAGGTGCTAGGGGGACGGGTGAAAATAGCCATTGACTTTTCCATAGGACTGCAATTAGTTGAAAGGATATTTTCTCCTATGGGGAATGTGTGAATGCATGATATAAAACAACTGATTAAACCTGGGCTTTTGGATCTAAGCACTGCTTTCAGACTGGCTTGTGACCCAATACAAAATCTGATATAGAGATGGGCAGTTAATGAACTTCATATAATCCAGGCAGGTGAATTTAGCTTGTTTTATTTGTTTGTTTTTTAATACTAAGTTTTCTCTGCAACAGAAAAAATCAGGAAAACGGTTCAAACTCTGAAATCGAAATGTCACAACAGTAAGGTTTGCTGTCTGTCTCCACCAGGTGTGAGTTTGGGCGCACATTGCTGTTGTTGTTCAGTTCAGCAGAGAATACAAATAAGGGATGTGGTTCTTCAGAGATTTTTTTATTAGCAGTTGAGCTAGCAGTTACACTTGAATAAAAATTAGGACTTGAGCTGGCACAATGTGGGGCTGACGCCAGTGAGATTTAGCAAATGGCCATGTTCCCAGGCTGCTCGGGGCATGATCTCTACTGGCATATGGAGATGAAGGACTGGATACACTAAAATAGCCAAAAGAAACCCATTGGGCAGTGGGAAAATAGTGCATGATCCTTATGCCCTTGAGGGGTTGTGGGTACACTGTCCTCAGTCAAGAACTGGAGAGGAGCTATCTCAAGGACAAAAGATTAACTTCTTAAGGTTTTCTCTTTTTTTCCTGTTCTTATAGTCAAGACTCATAGTCACATAATTTTGTTTCAGAGATAGGTACCTTTTAACCCTGTGACTTAAAGGAAAATCTTGTTGAAAACAAAGTGGAAAGGAATATATACAGATTCAGGATTAAATGTATTGGTATGTATTATTGTAGCTTTGCATTAATTCCAATAATTTATTTTCTGCTACCAATGTCAGAATTAGAGGAGACATTCTAACCAATTCCTCTGTTTGTGTGAAGTCTGGAAAAGAGAAGTCTGGCAGCTGGTAGAATCTTGCCTCTTTTAAATTAGGGGTAAAACTCACTGACATCAGGGAGTTGAGATTTCAGCCTGAGAAGCAATATTTTTATTTTAAAAAAAAAAGTTGTAATTAAAATAACTTTTGAAGCTTTATCTGTGAAAAAAGGGGGACAACCAGGAGGCTAGAAATATATCACAGCAGGAGGTGACCTTTCCCTTATTTATCCAGGTAAAAGAATTTGATAAATAATCTAAAATAAATATGAAGAACTGCCCATCTTCTGAAATGAGAAATGGTGTCTTGTGAGACTTTTATTCCATGAATGAAGGGCAGACCACCTATTGAGATCACAAGTGCAAAGGATATTAATGCACTTTCCTCTTCAGGTTCCCCACACATGAAATCTTTGTACTGCTTAAGAAAAAGTTATCTGGGTCTTGGCTTTAAACTTTATTTTGGTTGTTTGTTTTGGTTGCTCCTTAAAGCTCTCAAGGGTCCCTTAGATGTCTCTTGCTTCAGAGGAAAACATTTCCTAGGGAAAGAAATATTAGTCCAGGAGTGTTTTTTATGCAAAAAAAAAGAACTTTAGTGAAGTTTCAGAAATTGTATTATTTTTATATTTTATAGGTAAAAGGCTAATGATTCCAAATAGCCATGACTTTGGAGTCAGGCCCTAGAAATCATGCTTCTAGTGAGCTTCAGAAGAGGAGTTTCAGTTCTTGTTGTGAATGTTGCCTTTAAATCTTATTTTCCTAATTTTTCTAATGACCATTTTTTTGCTAGAAACTGCCTTGCAGATTAAATAATCTCATAATCTGCATGAATCCAGGATTTTGTGCTTTAAGAAAGACAGCAGTTCTCTTGAGTCCTCAAACAAACAAAAATCCTTTGAAAGTCCTCCTGCAGAATTGTTGATTAAAGGCATACTCACTTTGAAGTTCATCATACTTGTAGCCTGTGTGAGAATAAGGATAAAATGGGATTTTAACATTCAATAACAAATTGTTATTTGAGAAAAGAGTCACTTGACAAAACTATTTCATATTCATCATTAGGAATTAAATTCCCTGAACAAAGCACATTTGTTTCACGGTGTAATAAATAGCTACTGCAAAATATGAGGATTTGACTTAATGGGAACTGCACAGTTAAAGTTGCCTTCAAGGAAAGTCATGCACTTGGACATGCACTCAGGGTCTTCAACGACTTCTTTTCTCTCTTTATTTTGACCCGTTGCAGAGTGATACTGTATAGTTTTCACCAATTTTCCTCCCATTACAGAACTCTATATGCTCAGGAAAAAAACAAACACGACTTGAAAGAGATTTCCCTATTCTGCCCAACTGAGCGCTCAGAAAACTTGTATGGGAGTGCGAAACACTTCTCATGGATATATTAAGTGCTACCATCTGTTTGAATTGTTTTGAAATGTCTTTTTGGGCCAAAGCCTGCCCTTATGAGGATACAGTTTAACATGAAAGCCTCAGCAGTTCCCTGAATGTGAATAAGGCACCAAAGCTGAATCATTTCATGCCTCCCAATCATGCCCTTTCATTTAGCTATAATAACTGAATCGGAATAGCTGCTCCAAAAATTGAGCCTGTGCTTGTCTTGATGACTCCTTACAAGTTGATGCACTGATTTCAAGGGTTGTTTCTCCACTGACTCTGATATTGTGTTGGGCAACAGTGATGAGTCAAACACAGTTTGTAGGCAAACACAAAAACAGTGCCTTTTTTTTTCTTTTAACTTTGTAGTAGCGTTTCCTTTTTTTCCAGAAACCTAAAAAAAAAAAAAAAAAAAAAAAAAGGAAAAATATGGAAGATAAACTTGTAGGTGAACTGGTTTTTGTTCTCTGGGAACAGTAAAAAGCCCCTCAGAATACTATATAAGGTGATATTATTACTGCCATACTTCAGAATTTCTGTCTGAGCTAACAAATATATTAAATATATTTTGAATGAATTGTCAAAATTTACAGCATCTGGCAATTACAATTCCTATCTGTTATAAACCAAGCTTTATTTTTAGTCCTTAATATTGTGTTACTGAAGTTATAATTAGCATATACACAGGAATAGCAAGTTACTTTTTCTCCTGAAACACCACTTTCTTTTGTATCTCAAATAGTCACTACTTCTTCATAAACTAAATTATATACTGTAGATTTCATTTTGATTTACATGTCAAAATCAGTGATGTTTTTTCAATATTATATTTTCCTTTTTTTCCCCCTCTTTTATTATATTCAGAGGGAAAAAATCCCAAACTAATCCTAAAAGTTAATGTGTAGCACATATTTGTAACTTTTTCCAGATACTGCTATGCTGAAATGAAGAATGTACTCTAATCACTTTCCTGTATACACCAAGTATTACTTTCTTCTGTGATTTATCTAGAACTGCTGTATATGTAGCTACCTACTTGGTTTCTCCCTATGTGTCTGGATTTGTTTGCCTTAGAGAAAGAGGAAAAATAGACCAAAAGAGGCTATTTCAAATTTTTAGCATTTCTGGAAGCACTATTTTTCCCTTGAGGGGCTCATGCAGTTGAAGCCACATTTGCTGGTTTCAGCTGGGGTAGAGTTAATTTTACTCCCAGTAGCTGTTACAGGGCAGACTTTGGTAGTGAAGTCTCCTTTTTCACCAGTGTTTGGAATAAAGTAGCATTTCATCACAGTGGGGTGGGTAAGTGTGTGAAGGAGCTTGGGTAAGTTTTTAAGCTGCTCTGACACAGCTGTGTCTGAGCCCTCACCATTTACATTTCCCCCTTTTCTGAATTGCATTGCACCATTTCATTTTCATGCTTATTACTGAGGCTGCAGTTTAACATATCCAAATATGATAAAGATTTACCAACAGTGCTTAAAGGAAGGAAGGAATGACTTGGAGAGGGAAGTGTGTTCTGGCATTGAATTAGTTCTTTGACATTGAATCTATTCTTGGATATTTTTTGGTGAAGAGTAAAAATAAAGATCTTCATCTTTATTTACACTAGAATACCATGTCCTGACCTGCCACTCTGACAGGCTGGGTGCCTTTTGAAGTCTGAAATATGGAAAGTTCATCACCAAAGTTTTGAAACCTAAGGGGGACAACCAGGAGGCTAGAAATATATCACAAAATATATGCAGCAAACTGAACTGACCAGGCTAAGAGGTGACTTAAGCGCTGGGATCAGTTCTGGAGCAGCAAGGCAGGATAGCTTCTACATTGAGAATGGTTAAAGGAACCAAGGAGTAAAATCAGCCTAGAGTTACCCAGACTGGAAGAGCAAGTTCAAGCAGCTCTTCAGCTTTATAACAAAGTGCTTCACACACTCCACTTCTTTATACTGAAGTGCAAATGTTGTTGCATCTATGACAAAAGTTTGTAGGTAGCATTAATGTCTCTATCAGCTTTTCAGCTTTCAGCACAGACTTACCTCTGAGCCACCAGCACCCAGAGGTGTTTTCTGTAATCTGCAGAAGAATGTGTGTACCTGACAGGGTGCTTGTCCAAGTGTACATGTTGGTCTATTGAAACAGACTGGTTTTGTCTTAGAAGTGTTTATGCAGCTCATTCCTCTCTTCTTGTCACTGTTACACTAGACATCATCATGCTGGGTCATCTCTGCATGTGACTTTGTATTTCCTGACATGCTCTGAGGATGCAGGAGATATTTTTGAGTTACCTGGAGAAAACCCACCTGGGGACGCCTGTGCAGACTGGAGTGCTGAGGTTGTGCCTGTCCAGTACAGTGTTTCCTTCACTGTACATGTTTCACTGGGCCAAAGTTACGGTTCTGTAGCAAAAAGAAACAAGAATGGACTGAGATCACCTAGCAGAGCTCTGGGGTAGCTAATGTTTTTGCCCAGGCAAGCCTGAGCAATGTCCTTTGTAGGTATCAGACAAACTCCTCGCACCCTGTGTCTGCAGATTCAGCTGAGAGACTGTGGTATCACAATGGGACCACCAGAGCCAGAGGCAGAGAATAGGAAGGTGGGTTTTGTTTGCTCATTTCTGGTCAACCTTCTTTGTCCAAGTAATATAAGTACACATATGCTTGATCTTTGCAAAAATAAATACAGGGCTATGTCTTATAATCCACTTGGGAAGCGGATCTGGTCCAGGATGCGGCAGTTTGTTATTAGACATGGTCTCTTCCTTGAGTGTTTGCAGCCAAAGCTCCTGTACTGGCTGATCTCTGAAATTTGGGGTTTTTTTCCTTCTCCCAGTCATAATTTTAGCCATAAATAGAACAGGACTTGCCTCCTGCTTTGACAGATGCTGCCTCATTTGTCCTTTGAGGCATTGCAAGCAAGAGTGGCTGCTCCAACTTTGATTCACTCCCTGGTCCTGAAATAGTTTCTGGATCTGAGCCATTTCTTTTCAAGGTGATGATAGGGATGGGAGCTAGGACAAAACTTGTGGATGGTGGGGATGGGAATTTGAGCCTAGGATGTCTGTTTTAGTTGGCAGATTGTTGTCTTGGACCTGCCTCCTTGTCTGCTCAAGCCAAGATGGTTTCTGTCCAAACTGCAGTGTGAGATGTGCACATCTTGACCATGAGTGAGGCTGAGTTCCTTGGCTCCATCATGAAGAGATACTCAGTTTTATTTAACCTCAGACATTGGTAACTAAAATGTTCAACTGCTCCCAAATTACCATGTTTTTTTCATAAGTATGAAATAAAGTATTTCTGCTGATATAAAACCTCACTGTGAGATCACTACATCATGCCTTGCTTGAAAGAAGATTTTTTTTCTTGGTGTGCTGCAAGGAAATAGGAGGGAAAGTCCCAGAGGGAAGTTAAACTTCAGCAACAGAAATTTCCCTTTCCTGGGTCTGATCCCTAGTGGTAAATCTGTCATATCCTGCATCTGAAATCAGCAGGGTTTGTACAGATTCATTGCCCTGTATGTGAAATCAATATATTGTTGCAGATAGTCCAGGAAAGATTTTGCCTGACTCTTTTGGCCAAATACAGTATATTCCTTAGTGTTTTTCACCCTGCTGAGATTTGCTAAAGTCTGTAAAGGTAGCAGAAGAAAGGACTTGCTTTTAAAAATGTGTTTACTTCCTTCCAACCACCTGGGCGTATGGACCTTCAGAAGGTTGAGAATTTGTTTTATACAACCTGCTACCCCTCCCAGGTGAGCTTTAATAAACTCCATCAGCTTTAGAGTCCGGCCCCTCAGCTGAATTTCATTCAAGCTCCAGGTTTCTCTCTAGCTATTATACAATGCAAGAACCAGTCATGTGCACTCACCATCTCCTGGAGGGTGTTGAGCACTTCAAGTTGATTGGCAACCATCCCCAGTCCCTGGCCAATGTCATCCTGTTTGTAAGAAAAATACATCATGGGAGAAAGGCTCTGTTATGAAAACTGTTATTAGAGAAAACATTACTTGTTCTTAAATCTTAACCAGATTATGTAGGGTTTCAAATTTTCAGTAACAATAATTTTCTGGTGTTCCCCATCAGGAGGCAAGGACTGCTGTCAGCTCCACTGGCACTAATCCAGCTTTCATCAGAAGAGAGATTCTGGATTGAGAAGGAGAATTGAATTTTTATCCTAGTGCTTTTGTTCCTCTACAATTAAAACTAAAAAACTGGACAATTTGGGAGAACTCCAGGGTTTGGGTTTTTTGCATGAAGAAGAGAATTTGTTTTCTTCCAATTCTAACATGGCCTATGATGCTTAAATATTTTGTTAAAATTGTCAGTTCTGTGTTTAGTTGTTGAGCTCTCACACACTTTGAGGCTTGAGTTATCTGAACTCACTAATTTAAAAAAACAATGCAAATCTTTAATTTCGTTTTAACAGTGCACAGCTATATAGATATGTAAGCAATTAAGAATTTCATATTCTTAACTCTCTGGGCACTTCACTAGAAAAACTGGTTATTTACTGGTTGCAGGTTGTTGCAGTGAGATTTACTGTTAAGATTAAACCCCATTATAAAGCCTGACCTCATTACATAAATTACTAATTCATGATAAGATGAACATGTTATCTGTTTACTTGGTGAAAAGAGTTTGCTGCAAAGCCTCTTTAGTTCCTTTTAGTGAGAGCATGGAGCAGTACTTGACACATTGGCCTGGTTTGGAGCCCAGATGCAATGGATCCTTAGTCAGTGCATGCCACCAATAGGAGCTGCATCCACTTGGACTCGCTGCCCAATCTAGTTCCCACTCAGCTACCAAGGGTCACCGTGGAGACATTTTTTACTAGAACAGATAACTTTAAATATTATATTTCAGCCTTTGAGTGCATATTGGACGTTTACAGTTGCAGTTGCTTTAGAACATCTGCTTTTCCATAGGAGGGGAAAAAACACTTCAAGGAAGTAAAAAAGCCTAGATAGATTTGGCATTGCATGTTTGTTACAGCAGTAACCAGTTGCTCAGCAAAGAAGGGTCTGTCTATAAATACTTTAATATTATTTATTAAATTATGGTGGATTTTAAAACGTACCTAATAATAACATTAAATGTTTCAGTGTTTAACAGGCATACACATTGTTTTAACGCTATCTACAAATTACGTGCTTTGCAACTGCTTGTTATGGCTTCATCTGTTAGGCATTTAGTATGCATTCACTTTATTTATTTCTTCATGAAAAAAAGGAATTCTTGCTAGTAAGATGCAAAGAAACGTAGCTGCATCTACTGACCAGTTAACAAATAGGATCAAACTTATATGAAAGAAGTAGAAATTTAAAGCTGCATTCACATAAAGGCATAACTCACTAGGGCTTGCCTTTTGCCACCTTGCTCCAAGCTCTCCTAGCAATGTGATCTCCTTCAGTCATCATTGCCTGCTGCATGAGGGTGGTACAACTAGCTGGGCTAGGTTCCTGCTCTGGGCTGGGGTGGTAGCACAGCTTTAATGAAGAAATAGAGGAATAGCCTTGATCTGTGGTACCAGGAGTGGTTGGGACTCAAGTAATGCATTAAAGTGAAGATATTTTTTGCCAAGACACAGCCTATTTTGGTAAGTAACAGCTTTTCCAAAGCAGACCCCTACCTTCCTCCCATCCTACAAGCACTATGCTCACCAGGCTACGAAGGGAGCCCTTCAGTTCCTCTTTGAGAAGCAGCATCTTCTGGAAGGATTGCAAGGATGTTTTTTTTTCTGGAAAGCTCCACCTCGTGAGTGTCAGGCACTCGCTGGCTTCAGCATCTGTTTGTTTCAAAGGAATTTGAGGGCAGAGTTGAATCTTCTGTTATCAACAGATAACATGCCTTTATTGATGCATTTATTATAAACATAGAAATATGATACTTACGAAAATTCTGTGCATATAGTGCTTAGAGAGAGCTCTGTCTGGGAGATTCATTTCTTGTTTTTTCTCACAAGGCAGAGGCTCTCAGTTGGCATACACTGTTAAACCCAGGTGAAATCACTAATGCTCTAAGAAAAAAGGAAAAATTAGGGAAATTATTCTCCTTCTTTAGGGAAGTGATTGCCCCCTGTACTCAAACTTGTGAAACTGTACCACCTCATATCTGGTGTCCAGTTCTGGTCCTTTCAGGTCTAGAAAGTCATTGAGGTGCTGGAGTATGTTCAGACAAGGGCAACAGGGAGAGTCTGGAGCACAAGTCTGATGAGGAGCAGCTGAGGGAGCTGGGAGGCTCAGCTTGGAGAAAAAGAGGCTTGGGGGGAGATCTTTTTGCTCTCTACAACTCCCTGGCAGGACAGTGGAGCCAGGTGGAGATTGACTTCTTCTCCCAGGTAACCAGCGAGAGGACAAGAGGAAATGGCCTCAAGCTGCACTAAGGGGGGTTCAGGTTGGTTATTAGGAAAAGTTCCTTCAATGAAACTTGTCAAGCATGGGAACAGACTGCCCAGGGAGGTAGTGGAGTCACCATCCCAGGAGGTGTTCAAGCAGCAACTTGACATGGCACTTAGTTCCATGGTCTTGTTGACAAGGTGACCAGTCAAAAAGATTGAATTTGATGACCTTGGATGTCTTTTCCAATCTTAGTGATTTTTGAAAAGATAGAAGTTATTCCTGAACATTTAGGACAAGAGTTTAATTTCAGACTATTTTTGCTGAAATCTTTCCTGTGGGAACCTGAAACTACAAGATGTTTCATTCTGATGATTAAATAGGAGAGAGCAGCAAATGATTCCCAGATCATGACAGATGGCAATTTCTCTTGCTTTTAGTCCCACTGTGATTGGTGGGTTTGGTGAGATTCCCACTGCATCTGTGGGCAGCTATTGCTAACCAAGCCTTACAACACCTGATTTCTCCTCTAGAAATCACTGTCTATGCTGTGAAGGTGGGGATATGTGTCTGAAAACTCTTAACCCAGGTATGTTCTGTACACTGGCAGGTTTCTGCCCCACCACAGCTGCTAAAAAGGGAATTGGTTCTTTCCATGGCCAAGTGTTAAGTATGGAGGAAACCTTTGGCCTGTAGGAAGAAGACATAGAGAGACTAATTGGTGTTTTGTCCAATTTTTTCCTTTCCACATATTTCCACAAATTGAGCTAGACACCAAGGCACCAAATAGTTAAGGCAGAGATTTTTGGAACATGGGTAACTGATACTGGCCTTGCAAGATTGTTGCATATAAGGCTCCGTGTTTAAGTGCCTGAATATGGATGTTGGTGCCTTGCTTCAGGCGTTTGGTTTGCAAATGCTGGTGTTGGGTATTTGCCAGGAATAGAATTGGAATCTTTTGACTTTGTGGTTTAACTCCTAGGCAGCATTTCTTCTTCTCAGTACCCTGTACTCTGTGCTTATTCACATGGAGAACAAGCATGATACTTCCAGAGGGAAAATGATTTTTAGTGATGAATGAGAATATGTGGAATTTGGGATTCTTGCATTGGACTTTTTTTGATTGCTGTTGAAGAAGGAGTGTTTTATTTTCTCAATTCATCCCTTTTTTGGTTAATGCCCTTTGAAAGAGAGCTCCCTAGCATGGTTCCTTTTTCTGAGTTAATGGATGACTTTAGGATTTCTGAGCCAGAGAGTAACTTAACTCTGGAAGTTTACCTGCCCAGCCTGGTTTAGGATCTACTTGTGCTGAAGAGAAGAGCAGTTTCTGCTCTCAAGGTTACCATCTTGCCATCCCAAAACAGAGCATGTCAGCCATTCTTCTCTGTCTCTGAAGCAGCAAGGAACAGATTGGAAAAGCTATATGGCAGGAAAGGAAAGGACTGCTAATATCTTTGCCTCTCTTCTGATCTCCTTGATTTTAGTGTGATTTGGGGAGAGGAAGAAAGGATATAAATTGGACTTCTAGAAAATTACTCTTGTGCCTGGGATCGGCAGTTGCCTGCCATAGATGCTCCTGGTAAGTTATCTGTGACAACTCTGTGAATCTGGAGCATATTCAGAGCAAACTTGAGAGAATTTTGCTGGAATAAGCACCCAGAAATTATGCCTGAGCTGAGGGTCTTCTAAAAAGTTAGAAGTTCACCAAAAGGAAAAACTGGACAAAAGGGCAACAACAGGCTTGATACAGGCAATCCTTCCCCAATGCTACAAGTTCTTGATTCAGAGCATATGGTTGTGAGAATCTCTCCATTAAATTGTTATTGCTTTTTTTTTTCTATACAGACAAATTGGTTTCCCCCCCTCACTTCATTCTGCGAGACGGCCAAACTATTTTAACTGAAACTTTCCCAAATAACTCAGCCCAAGACAGAGACATTGGCTAGGAAAATATAATCCCAAGCAAGAGAGTTTGGCAATGTCTTTAGTAAATGAAAGCCGAATTTCTTAATGGATAGTGTCAGGCATCCTTAACCGTAAGTAGTACTAAAACGCAGCCTATAATTATGCAAATGAAGAGGGGGTATCTTTGCCAACTGGACCCATTTCCCAAACATTGCATTTGCTTTTAAGAATCTGGAGTAGTTGCATGATATATAACAAGGTGGTTATAAAATGACATTTTGAATGTGACATGAGCTGCCACTTACGACACTGAATAAGGTCTTTGTTGGAAAATGGTAGGTCAGGCAACAAGTCCTGGAGATCTGGGACTGTGCAGGGCTTCAGAAAGTTTGGCAAGAATTTTTCTACTGGTAGTAGAAACCAATGATCTTCTGACTGTCATAGTTTTTGTAAGCAAGGTAGGAGTTACAACTGATGTGTTTTGAAAGACAAGTTTGATGAATGGAGATTAAAAGGGGTAATCACTGCTGCTGGGATTGGGATTTTGTACTGTGTGCAATGAGCAGACTAGGAAGTACTTTTATTTTGTCTCCCCTATAAATATAATTTCATCTCTGGGGTGTTTACTTCTCTTCTAAAGGAGCAGAAATTTGCCAGGGGTGGAAACAATTAGTTCTAATGCAGATAGTGAGCTGAGAATGGTCTTTGATATGTCTCAGTTATAAACTGAAAATTAAGGAGCTAAGAAAAGCAGCAACTGTGTTCTTACATTCTCCATACTTTCCTGGGCTATGGAATGGGGACTCTCAAGGTCTAGGCATTTTCTCTTAACTAGGTTTTGGTGATTCCCTTGTTCTGTTTTGCTCTCTTCCTTTGGCACATTTGGATGCTTTAGATGTGGAAAACTAATGCTATTTAGGTTTGTTCTAGGCTCTTGGGATAATCTTGCCCAGGGTTTACAGAGCTGCTCAGAATAGATGCTCCGTAAACACTCTGGGCTGTGTGTCACATGGCAGTTAGCCATACACCGTGACACAGATGGTTCCTGCCAGTCTTTTTTTCTACAGAAGAAAGATGCCAGCATTAATTAATCCATAAAGCTCCCTCATGCTGGGCATCCACCCAGTTAGAGTGGTTTAAGTCTCCATGGTGTCTTAAACACTCTTGTTGATATTGTTGCCTTGGTGCTCCATTTCCTCCTGGTGCTAACTCCGAGCCTTTATTGGAGCGCGGGTAGACGGCGCAGCACCAGGCGATCAGCAGAGTTCACAGTGGCAGTTTTATGTCTGGAGTACAGTTTTTGCTCTGGGAAACAACCTGCCTTGGTAGAAGGGCTTCTCTTAGATCTGCTGCTCTGGCTGTTTTTTTAGGATGCAATCCTTGCTAGTGAAAGAAAGAGTATCATAGTTGTTTTCAGTCTGGGATAAGGGTTTCAGGCTATACAGTGTTTTTTCAGTGTTTTTTTCAGCATAGGTAAAGCTAGGATACGGCCTTATGGCTTCTATCTGGAAGAAAATCCGGCCAAAATCCTTTGGGATTAAGTGTCTTGTGGGGGAGACACAAGACATTAGTGCTCTGAGCTTGTTGATGGTGGGGAACAACCAGAGCACTAAGCAAGTCAATCATTTGGATTTCTAGAGGGGCAAGATAGAAATTACTGAGCAATTATAAGAGGCGGCAGATGACAAATAGAAATGCCTTTCTCTTAATTTTTCAGCAGATGATCTCATTTTACACCAGATCCTCAGCTGCTGTAGATCAGACTACTCCCTTGAAGCCTGTGCTGATTTGCACCTGCTACAGAGCTGGCAGTGGCATGCTTGATTTTAAAAAGAAAATAATTGCGCTTGTAGTGTAAAATCAGCTTAGTTTTGGATTAGAGAAGCTTTCAGCATTTCAGTCACTCTGGAGGTTGCATGCACCACATGTTTGTGAAGTTGCAGGCTGACACAAACTTCTTTCCTGTTTTTCAGATGAATCCGTATGTTCATCAGCTTCAGTGGCTGTTTTGGAAAATTCTCAGACTACTCTCTAAGTGTTTTTCTGCATTATTTATTTTGAAAGCAGCGGTTTTAAAAAGAATTCTTGCCAGACCCATTTGGTCCCACATCCTCTCCTTGAACATAACTCGTTCAAGTCTAATTCAGTGATATCAGGCAGGAATAGGAATATTGTGAATCTTGTCTAATTAAGTTGCATTTAAAATTTGCCAAAAATAACATTTTTTCCTCAGGTTAACCCCTCAAAAAAATGGTTTGTTTTCTGGTGCAGGGAATGCAATATGGGCCCCTGTATTCTGTGATCTCAAGGTGATATTTTGTCTTCTGTCTCCTCTCTCTTATAACCCCTCATTATCTTTTTTTCCTGCATACAGCTGAGGAGTCAGAGATGCTGCTGTTAAGACCACATCAGTTGTTCCTGGGGTGCAGGTGTATGCATAGACAGAATACATTCAGCACATCATGCTGAGGGTTACTTTGAAACATCCCTGTAATGCAGCTGATTTACATTGGCCCAGGGGAAGGGGTGAACTGGAATCATGAGGAGGCTCTAAAACTTAACTACGTCTTGTTCAAGGCAGAGAAGAATATCCATCCCATCTGATAGGAGAGTGGTGGTTCAACTCCTCCAGCTTTTTGAAGGCAAAAACAATGCACTGCATATTTACATGGAATCCCTTAAGGACATCTGTCATGCTGGAGATTAAACTAAAAGTCTCTCCCCGGTTTAATGTTATGCCTGCAGGCAGTCTAAACCAAATAGATTGAGTTACTCTGCTCCAGATCCTAGATTACTAGCACAGGCAGTTTTTATTCTTGCCCTTATTTTCCAGAAGCACAGAACCCTCACTTGTAAATTACTGGCTTTGTGTGGGTTTTCTAGGCCACTTCCACTTATGTTTTGGAGCCTGGCCGTATGCTGGATTTGTGGTTAGTGTTTTTTATATTAACTTCTAGCAGCCATGTTTTCCTTGCTTGTATCTCCATGTGGTGCATTAGGCAAATTATAGAACTAATTTCCTTCTCTTCATTGTAGCAACACACATCATAGGACCTACGTTTCCATCCATCACCTTTTATCCAGAGGTTTGCGTTGCCTTTTGGACTTGAACTCCAACTACCACCAATAAAAAAAACAAACACCCCAAAAAACTCCCCAAAACCCCTAACCTTACCCCCTCCCCTGCCCCCAGAAAAAAAACCCCACCAAAAAATCAAACAAAAAACTCCAAAAATGGCCAAAGAGCAGAGAGGAAAGCAACTATTTGAATGTTATTATGTTGACTTCTAAAACCAAGCTTGCTTTCCTTACTCACTCTGGCTGTCCTGCTCCCACTGAGTCTACTTGCTGCATGCAGCAGAGATTAATTTTGCTCAGCCTGCTTGCTTGTTTGCTCACTCTGTGGCCTGAATGTGGGAAACTTGGCCATAGCATTTGAAAATACATGTTAATTTGTGGAAGAAGAAAGGATTTCCTTGAAGGAAGAAGAGAAGAAAGCTGCAGAAGTTCAGAGGTTCCCCAGCAGAGGCATCATTTGGCCAGTTGACTACAGCCATAGATGTTTCTCCATTAATGTAATTGAAGGAATACAAACAACAGACATTTAGAACACCTTCTGCAGGATGAAATTTCCAGTGCCCAGTTTCCACCAGTTCCACAAATAAGCCAGAAATGAACAGCAACTGTGTCACCAGTGTTAAAATTCCCTCCGCTAGGAGAGGGTTTTCATCAGGAGCCTGTTGGCAGGTGTTTCACAGAGAACAATGAATTATCTCCTTTAAGTGACCATTTATAAAGCCAGATTTACTCATTAGATGTAAAGTTCAGTATTCTGCCAGCAACTTTCACATTTGTGAGCTGAATGTCCCATCTTGTGGCAACTCCTGCATTCTACAGTGTTCAACTTGCCCACATATCCTTAAGGCAATCCCAATAGGTGAGGCTAAGTCCACAAGTCTTAGATTAGACACAGTGATCTCAGACCAATCTTACCCAGTTAATTATTTGACTTCAGTCATTAATAAAAACAGATGAACATTCCTCATAACCTGTCTTCCAAGATGCTTCCAAATTAGCAGCTTCTGGTCAGTGTTATGGCTCTGCCACATATACTATCATTCTTTCCCCTTGCTGTCTGGTTAAACTATGAAACTTGAACCTCAAAAGGCAGGCACAGAATTTGCTGGGGGACTTGAAACACCTTGTTAGCTATATACGGGCTTTCAAGGCTCTTAACAGATTTCTCCATTAAACACATAAATTTCTCCATAAATTCCATTTTATATTTGAATCCTAGTCAGTACCACCAACTGTGGCATCATCAAGGAATAAATTAAGACTGCGAGGAGGTTCTCCTTGCCAATCCTTCCTATTAATGCTGAGATGAAATGACTTGCAGTAGGATAAGTGCTCATATGCACATATCCATGCAGCATGTCCAGAACCTCTCTCTTGCATTCTGGATATATTTCAAGGGGGATTGTTGCATTCTGTTGCAACATCTCTCTCTCCACACATCCAATCCATCTCTCCCCACACATCCAAAGGGCCCTGTCCTCCCAACATTTCCTGTACAATGCTATAGTGTGGCTGATTATACTGCTGTCCACAGCATGTGTGAATTAACCTCAAAATGGTTAAACTGCATTGGTTTTGAGTTAAAACAGCAGCAGCAAGGCTGTGCATGATGACTCTTCTCGAATGAGCACCCAGTAACCACCCAAAACTGGAGCATGAGAGCAGCCAGTGGGAGTCTGGCCAGTGCAGAGACCAGAGAAAAGGTTGCAGGGATGAAAATAGGAAATGTTGCAAGGGTAAAAATGCTGTCCATGTGATTTGTGTCAGAGTACCCTGGGCTACCGCCCCCATGAAGGTTGTGATCACAGAACTTGCAGGACAAATATTAATCCTGCACAAAGGATGAACAGAACAGAATTGTCCTGGTTCTGCAGGCCATTTACCTGGATGGTAGGTCCTTCTCAGCATGAGCTGTGTGTCGGATAGAAGGATAAACTCAAGCTACCTCTCACCTCTCAATTGTTTATAAATTGCACAGAAACAAAGTTCAGTATATTTAGCAAGGAGGAAACAGAAATATAAGGATAATGAGAGTGATGTCCCCCTCATGGGTATCAGCCCACAGAGCTTGTGGGCTGCTTAGGGGAAGAATAAGGTTTCTTTTAAGATATATATCAGGACAGCTGTACTCAGCCCCCTCATCCTTTCCGGTCTGTTTTTTTTTGGTTCCACACTAACTTTTTTAATACTCAAATTCTCCCGTGGCAAGGCATTCCCCAGTTCAGCTAAGCTCTGGCACAGCACTGCAGCTCCAGATACACCTGACAGCTCTGAAGGATCTCTGGCTTTTTGGGAGGGCTGTGCTTCCATGTCACCTATATTTCCCAGGTGTGACCAAGGGAAATGGTCCAAGTTATAAGGATCTAGCATTGAGAACAAAGGTACGGTCTTTAATTTGTAACTGTAAGTGCTGAAGATGCTCAGCTAAGGGTTTCAAAATTAAAAAGCTGTGACAAGAAGTCTTGATAACTAAAGAGGGGTAATTCAATGGTCCTGAATTGAGAGTAATGTAAACGTGGTGCTACATCAGAAATGAGCTGTGTAAATACCTTGTAGGGATGAGGGTGGCCCTCACCCTATCTGCTTGTATGAACTGTAGAATTTATTCTTTGTAACACAAAAAGACATGGGCAGTGTTTTAAGGAGGGGAAGAAAAACTTCAAGGGTTGGAGCCTGCATTTAAACTCAGCCTGCAGGAACAGTTTACATAACCAAAGCTGTGACTGTGCCATTAAAGTGTCCCCTCATGAGTTCATTCTGTTCTAATTATAAAGCCACATTATTACACTCTGTGGAAATATCAGATACAGAATATGAACCCAAGAGCAGTCCTAGATGTTTCAGTCTTCACAGTTAGGTATTTCCTTGCTCTGAAATTCTTAAGAGAATGAGTCAGATAAACAGAAAAGAACCTGGCTCTGAATTAAACTCTGTAGCTCTCAATGTTACGGTGCTTTCATTTCTCTCTTCCTTTCCAATTACTCTAAGATAGTTCAATTTTTTAGAGAAAGATTTAGATACACCAAAGAAACACCATTTTCAGATTCCAATAGGTGGTTTCAAAACCTCATTAGCAACAGCCAAGATGTGGAGAGCACATACTTCATGAGAGAGGTCCGGATCACTGCTCAATGCAAATCTGCATAGCTTCTGTGAGTTTGGGAGCGCTGCAGATTTGCACCAGCTGGATGTGCAGACTTGCCTTTCCACCAACACATATGCTAACCCTGGCACAGAATTGAAGCCCAGATTGCGAACTGCTGCCTCACAAGGATGAACAGCTACTCGTAAGCAGTTAAATTGACTTCACTGGGCCTCTTAGGTGAAGAGCTCCTTACTGGGGAGAGTGCAGAGTTCACAATACAGCCCTTAATTTTTGTCCTGTAAATAGCTGCTGGGTTTGCTCAGTGCTGTGAATGATCATTGTTATGCAATGAATGAGAGTGGATGATGAGATCTGAGACTAAAGGAATCGATACCTGCTAAAAGAAAAAAAGAAAAGAAAAATTCCTTTTATCTCAATTCCATTACCTTCTTCTAAAGAGATGTTCCTTCAGCTACACAGCAGCAAAAGCAGATACATGGTTCTGTTTCGCCAAGCCATCAAACGTTATAAAAGTCAGTTATATAAACATTTGAAGCCGGTGACATTTGACTCCAGGGCTGTGTGGGCAGCCTCCTTTACAGTAGAGTTTTCTAAACAGGCAATCCAGTTTTCCAGGTAATTAAAAATGTTTGCACAGGCTAGTAGATTTATCTTTTGAAACCATTTTAGCACTAGTGCTCTCCAGAGTGGTATCAGTTGACACAGTGCATAATCTAGAAGAGACTAATTGCTGCATGATTTCTAATTTTTCTGCAGTCATGTAAATGAGCTGGAGCCTGCACAGGTGGAGCCTATTAGAATGAATGATTTTGCACTCATGTTGTTATCTTCATTTGCTGTTGTCTTATCAACTCAGAGTAGGGAATCTGCTGTCATGAAAAGCAGGCGAGGGAACAATGTCTGACTGAAAAGTCTTGTTTCATTATTTTTTAATTCATACAGTACTACCTGCCTAATGCAGTTTTCTGATTACCATGAGAGGCAGCCAGTAATGCAGTTTTATTCAAATAAGGGAAGCAGTGCTTTAATTTAAGTTAAGAAATCACCCACATTTCTTACCAGGCAACAAGGATTGTGATTCAATAATACATGAATTTAATAATGCATAATGGTAGACTTTGCAGGTACTAAATAGCAAGATCAGAATGAATTAGCATGCAATGTTGTTCTATGGGAGTCCATCTCCTTTGCGCATGTGCTCCTCCTCTGTCCCTGTTTTGCTTTTCCTTTAGCTATTTCCCTAAGAGATAAGATAAACAAATTGAGTTTTAGTTCCTGAAACCCTCATTACAGATCTCCTAAAATGCTTTTAGACTGTGTAGGAAAGACTAATAACATACTATGTGCAGCTGTCCCATGTTTTGCAGAAACCCAGGTCTGCAGCAATAAATTCAAGTAATGCAGTTTTCCATGAAGAAAGTCCTCAGGAGACCTGAGCAGTAGGGCACTGCTGTAGCTCCCCTTAGGTGATCATCCCAAGATTTAGGTGCTCTTCTAGTTACAGGTTTGGTGTTTGTTCCAAGGCTAAATAAACTCACAGCTTTGTGCCATTGTTATCTGTTAATATGAGAAGGTGTTCTCTTTCCTTGGACTTCTACCCCAGTGGGTTTCAGATAGCAATCACGCCTTTATTGTGTGATGACACCATGAAGCTCTACTCAAGTTAATTTAAATTGATCTGCCTTGTAGATTAATAATACTACAAGCAGGTTTCATGAGCCTTTTAAGGTCTCTAGATAACAGGGATATGCAAGATGAGAGGAGAATCTGTATTTACATCTTCTAACTCATGTGGCTCAGTTAGGACACTAATCCCTCAGGGCTTCCCCCTCCATTCTTTAGCACCTGAAGCTGGCAAGAGTTTCTCACGTTAGATCCTAGCAAAAATACAAAGTGAGGGCATACCTTCTCACACTGATCCTCCTGTTTGTGGTCCTTGACTTCATGTGACATTGCCTGCAGTTACTCACCATCTCAATGCCTCTGTCTCACCCAGGTAACCTCTTGGAAAGGTTTTGGATTGCATTACTTTGCCTTTTTTTTGACAGCCTTCAGTTCAGTGAGTCTTGCATTCCAGCTGGCTGGCTTTGCTGGTAGCTGTCTTTGTTTTAGGTGAGAGGGATGTTGTCACCAGAGAGTTGGATGTTGTCACCACATGAGCACACAGACCTGGGCTCATCTGGAGGGCTGGCAGTTCAAGAAGAGACTTCTGTAAGAGCACAAAAGCAAGAGTGGAGCAGGGAGGAAAAGAAAAAAGAGAACCGTGGTCCCCATTCTGTCTCATCAAAGGAGTATGTAGATCTCAGTTAGTTTCCATTCTTTAGCCCTCAAAAATGTTTCCTCAGTGCAATTCCATTGGTTTAAATAGACTTATTCCTGATTCACACTGTCCCCATATGTTTATAATAAAAATTCTTACCAGTGCCATTAATACCCTGCAGATTATTCAAACTGAAAGTATTTTTTCAGAACAAACTCAACTTCCATCATTTTTTGCTTTTTGTACAATCCTTGCGTTTCACTCATCACAAGCAATAAAAACTTACTGATCAGTTTCACTTTCATTTGCAATCCAATTAATTCCCTGGCACAACAACATCCTGTTTAGGTTCATGACATTGGAATGAATTGGTCTGAATTTTTTTAAAAAGCAACCTAATTCCATTACTATTTTTGCGGTTTTTGTTTGTTTGTTTTTTGTTTTTTTTTTTTAAGTTGATCATCTCCTTTTATTGGCAGTTTAGGAAATAAAACATTTGTATTCCTTAATAGCATTCCTCCTAATTCTAAAATGCCTCTGGGAAAGCTCTGATTAACTGTACTACATTCAAATGTAGAATTATCTAATTACTGTTTCCATACCGAGAACTTCCAGAGGACAGGATTATGTTGATTTTAGCTCCTTTGTGTTTGGAGAGTGCTTCTGCATAACATCTGTGTGTACACGCTACATAGAGATGTGTGTAGGGCAGGGTGCACACATACAACAAATACATGGGTGAAGAACTATAGAAGGTGACATTTAGTTCCTTTTTTATCTAGGCTGTTTTGATGAGTATTAGTTTTCCTTTCAGCAACAAATTTTGTTCATCCTCTGTGGACAGAAGCTTGCTTGAAGTTGTAAAATAGATTTCCTCTTACATTGTCCTGTTCAATAAACCTCTTGTTCCATTGTGAAATCTGTGGAAGCCTTCTCTGGGGACAAAGCTAGAATGTGGAATTCATTACATATTGCCCAGTGCTCCATGTGAAGCACTCCTCCGGATTCCTTCGACACAAAAACGTGCTTTATGCCATTGCAGGACCTTTTGAGAATTTTGAAGTAAATCCAGCTCAGAGCTGGTATATCAATGGCAAATCCTCTTAGCTCTGGTTACAGGAGAGCAGGATGTTATTTCAGCATTCATATTTGGGAGCTGTTCCATTAACACCTACAACAGTAGATGTGGATATATATTTGGCTGCTGTTTAGGAGGATCTGTTTGATGACTTATCCTGACGACAGGGTTTCAAATTCTGTTCTTACTTGCAGCTATGTATCTCCATGGAGGTTGTTAGTTTAATATTTCCAGCATACCATCATCTCTCTGCCAAGGCAGGGACACTTCACTGTCTTAAATCATTGACACTATATCCAGCTAACATACTTGTATCCCTAAAATGTCCTTAATCAGAGGAGTAGTCTTTAGATGTGGATTTATTGCAGGGATTAGTCCAGCATTAGCACCAGTCCATGCAGTGACATGTGGCCCTCTTCCTCCCCCAGGTAGCTCATGGCTTGTACCTGTAACTTGTGGGCTGCTTATGAAAAGGCCATGTAGTCCTTTTCCTAGGGCAGTGTTCACAGGGAAAGATGTGAGGAGGGTTTCAGAGTCACCATTCCTTCCTGTTTTGTGTAAAGTGTTTGTAGGCTGCCTTGTAAGTGAAGAACTGCTCAGCTGCTGTTGGGCTCAGGGATGTGGGTAGTGGAGGGGTAACTTAGAAACCAAATGAACAGTACAAATGACACCAACAGAGGCACAGCTCAAGAGTGAAGGGATCCAGAGAGATGGTTTTCCCTGGGAAATCCTATTTAGAGCCTTGTCAAAGCTGAATTATGGCAGTGTTGAAAATGGTGTTTCATATTTTCTCCCAGTGTGTATGGAATATGGGATACTTTCCAGGCATTTTAGTTATTGCTCAGCAGTGAGTTAGATTAATACTTATCAACTTGTCATTCTTTCCCACTACCACTGTCTTCCATCAGCTCATCTAAAAGCTTTGAAGGGCATGGAAATTTCAGCTGATTTCAAAGCTGGCTCAGTGGTGGGGTGTAAGTTCTGCCAGCCCATGTCTTGCTTTGGGTCTGCACTGAGCTTTTCAATGGTCTGTGTTCTGGATAGCAGAGATTAGAAATACCTCTGTGTGTCCAAACCTCTTGCGGTATGCAGTGATGGAAATCGTTTTTACTGGGGTGATATTTGGCCCAGTAGCAACATTACAGACCAGAAGAGGTTGTAGGGAATGTTGTTTGTGGGATTAGCCATTTATGTACTTTAAACAATTCTTAAGTAAGGACGTCTCTTTTTAAACACCCAAAATTAATATGTAGTTTAATTTAAGCTGTTATTTTCCCGGTTTTCTTGAGAAAAAAATTCCTGTGTTTTATATCAGAGCTTCCCTAATGAACTGACCCTCTGTCCTCATTGTCAACTCATCCTTCTTTTTTAACCATGACTCTTCTGGTACTTCATGTTTTGTATTTGCTTTCATTTTTCCCTTGATCTTGCAATTCTTAAAGGCATGCATTCAAAGAAAATCCTTAGTTTTCCCTTAAAGAGCTAGGCCTTCTGTCTATGGAAAAGACCGTGAAGATGTGGCCATTAGAGAGTTATCACATCCATGAAGGTGTAAAAAATGATTTTTGAAGTATTTTCAGTTTACCACTCATTCTCAGCTTATCCTATGACTTCTGGATGACTGTCCTATGATTCTGAGATGCAAGAGGCTGCAGGTTTGGTTTCTTGGAGGTGTGTGTTATGGGATAGACTGTGAAACTTAAAGTACTGATCATTTTGAATGGGTTAAGCACAAATGGTTTGACGTTTTCAGATTTTGTATTCTAAAGGAGCTTAATCAGTGTCATTAAAATGCAAAGGGTTGTTTCATTGAGCTTTGAAAGTGGGAGTTGTCATGAATTGTGTTTATTACTGCAGGGCATTTGAGGTCAACACAAACATCCCTGAGCCGTAGGTATTTCTTGCCTTCAGAGTTATTCCAGTGGAAACAGGAAAGGGAGCATAATCAGGCTGGGTGGAAGATGTCCTCGGGGAGCAGCATGAGGCCCTTTCAATTGCCCAATATTGGGGGGATGAGCTGGATTTTATGAAAAAGGGGTCAGTTGGTCTACAAGGGAGAAGGTAACAGAGGAGAAGGCAGAAGAAAGGAAGGCATGAGGTGGAGGTGAAGATAGGCTGGAGTCAAACAGCTTTGGAGGGGGAAGGAGTACTTGGAGGATGTTTCAGAGTGTCTAGAAGCATCTCTCTTGGCAGTGTCTACTGTTGCTCTGTGAGATTTCTTCTCTGGAATTAGCCTTCTGGAGGAGAGGGGCCCCATCTGGAGCTTGTGGGGCTTGGAAAGCAGTGGCTCTCTGTGTGACTTTTCTGAATCTATGAGGACAATTAGGCTGTTTGTCTGGGTTCTGGTATTCACTTTCCTAATGTATTTCCTCTACTCCTGGTAATTCTTCTCCTTTCTTTCATTAGTGTCTCAGCAGTGAAATGATATGATCAGGAGCTCCTCCTGTCTCAGGTGTTCCATGGATATACCAGGAGTGTTCTGGAACAACTTCAAGGATAAAGCAGTCTGGATGGATGAAGTGGAGTATTATAAAATCGATGTTAGCAATCTTTTTAAAAAACAAAGTTGTACAAGATTTGAGTGACAAGATTCCTTCTTACAGCACAAGTCTCCATTTTATAATTTGATTTCCAGATGGCTGTGATTATTCTCAATCTGGAAAAAGTATATTAATGAAGATTTTGGGGATTTAAATTACATGTGATATGAATTCTCTTTTAACTGAAACTATCAATTTTTTTTTCATTTTGTTCAACAATAAATTCAATAGGGAATTGTAGACCCTTCCTACCAGAGAGGATTGATGTCACAATCACAGCTTGTTAGCTGTATCATTTGGAAATGCAGGGCAACTTTTTTCTTTAAATACCCAGGTAGAAAAGGGAAAGACTTGCTGATGCTGGTCTGAGCACAGACTCTGTGCTGGGAGAATTAGGCAGTCCTCCTCAATGAGAAAAGAACTCTTTTGTACTGTGTAGAAATAGTTGCAGGGAAGTGAGAACCATGAATACTGGTGCATTGAGGCATATATTGGACAAGCAGAGACTCTCCTCTCCTGGTATCAGGGGAGACAGAGCCACAGGAAGGAGGCTGGCCTGTTTTGGTAGGAGGGGACAAAAGAAAGACTAAGAGTGGTTACTCTAAATCTAGAATTCCTTTTCTCTTCTAATAAAGTAGACTATCTCTTACTTCCCTTTTTTACTTTCGTATGGCTGGGACTTGCTTGATTTTGGTGCCTCCTAGTCTGTCTTCTTGGAAGAAGAATAAGAATTGCACAGCTCTGTCTTGTCCTTACTCTCAGCATCTGCTTTAAACAAGCCATCCAGAGGGTCCTGCTTTTCAATCTGGCAGGTCACAAAGCTTCTCCGTGGCAAGGCAGGCCCAGTGTCCTGTTCTAACTGCTGTGACTCTGTATTTTCTGTCAAATTTGTCAGGGCTTGCATGCACCATGCTTTTCAGCCAGCACCCTCAATGCAGGAACAACTTTTTTTAGTGAGGAAATTCTGTATCATAGCATATCACCCGTGTATCTAGGAGAAACAAGATTTTGGTTCTTTCGTTACATTTTGTCATTTCAGGTGGAAGGAAAGAGAAAATCATGTTAGGCACATGTTATCTCCTTAAGTGATAATGATGGTGGATTTTAACATCTCATTTAAAAATTCCTCCTTTGTCAAGACATCTCTTTTCTGATTAGACTGAATGTCAGAACACCACAGTTGCAGTTTGTTAGGTCAGTACTACCCCCCTGACAGCTTCAGGAGTTGTGCTGAAGGGACTCAGAGGTAAAGGTGCTTTCTGGCTTTTGTGAAAAGGAATCCAGCTAGTCCTGTAGGTCAGCCAGTCATCGGGAGCAGAATGACTGTGCAAGTCCAGGAGATAAAAAATTAGTTCCACAACATGGAAACACATGGCTGCTCTTGCAATGGCAATGGATCTGCCTGGAAATGTAACAAGTCGTAAGACATGTAACCGAAATTGTATTGTTCAAGAGTGGAACAAATTAATTAGGCTAAATGGAGAGCTTGGTTGTCATGACTCCAGTGAGAAAATTCACAGGCTGCCTTTTTCCAACAGCTTTCCTCCTTCTGCCTGTGTAGACTGGGGTTTTCTGTGCCTGTTTTGCTCTCTGCCTCTTCATTCAAGTCTTGATCCCAAGCCCCAAGAGCTAAGGGACTCCTGCTCCTTCCCTGGACTAGCACCCAGCAGAGAGGGGGAGTTGAAGTCGAGGATGTGCCTTGCCAACCTCTGTGATTACTCACAGAGTTACAGCTTCTCCTCCCCGTTGACCCTAATCCTTCCTTTGAGGTATTTTCAAGCTATTCTTGCTATGCTGCTCTCTATTCCATCCCTGCAGTGAGAGGTATGCCACGAACAACCTGAAAATAACACGATTCTGGAGGGGGGAGAGACCCTCTTAGCTGCATTCAGGAGCAGAGCTGAGTTTCACTGCTGTTCTGACTGTGAATCTGATGATTTCCTCATGTTGAATTGCCAGGTGGTTGGAGGAATTCTGGCTGCGCAGATTTTTAATTTTTTTAATTATTATTATTTTAAGTTTCTGACTCTTTTGCAAACAGGAATATATGAAGGGAAGATGAAGGATGTGAAGAAGTAGCACCATTGAGATTAAAGGGACCAAATTTTACCAGCAATCACAGCAAATATCTGACTTGGTTAAGTGAAGCCAATTACTGTATTATTGCCTCCTTTTGCACTATGCACAGTAGGGATGTCACTGGATAATGGTTTGCATGTAGAGTTAATCACTTTGATGCATTTCTGACTGATCCCAGCAAATTATGTTTTGGTTCCACTATATTAAACACAAGAGTAGGGGATTATCATTAATAAATCTAAGGCACAGCATGCATAAATCTTGAATAAATCAAATATCAATTACATAGGCAGTATCTGCTGACATCTGCTTTCATCAAATAATATATTTAAAATAGATTTTATTCCACTTTGTTGGAGTCAAAGGAACGTTAGATTGGTGTGCAAAGACCCTTACTGTAAAGAGTTGGGTTATGTAGGAGTGCTATTTTTTGCTGAGCAACATAAAACAGTTCTTTTTTTTTTATTGCCTTTCATTTTTAGACATAAATAGCATATTGGTTTCATAGAGTAGTTCACACAGTGAGGGAAGGACTTGTAGCTTTTGGGAGAAGCTCTTCTGCATGTTCTCTTTTCAAGTATTTTATGAGGGCTGGTTCTAATGAAGCTGCCGTGTACTTGCAACCTTTTCATGTCACAGCTGGCTGGGTGGGCTGAATCTGGCCTGGGATTTCCCTGTGGGTTGTGACAGGTGGAAAGAAAGTTAGTTAATGCCTGATTTCAAGGGAATTACAGAAAGGGAGGATTAGATGTGGGCAGAGCTCAGTGGCTGTGGGTGTTGGAAGGCCTGTGGGCAGGGTGAGTATTTATCTCTGAACACATCATCTCCCTGCCAGGGGCAGGTGGGTGTTTCTCTAGCTTGTGGGAACATGCAAAGCAGGAGTTTAAGGCGATGGTGAGTCCTCTTGAGCTCTCCTTCCTCTTCCTGGCTGCAGAAGCGACTCCCTCTATTGTGTGCCCTCCCTGCCTCCCTCCCCTGGGTCTGAAGGCATATGGGACTGAGTCTGCACCCGTTCCTGTTCCTGCACTGCCCCAGGGTGAGGAAGGGCTCCTCCTGGCTCCCTCCCATGGCTGAGCCACTCCTCCAACAGGGCACGGAGCAAGTAAGCAATGTGATGTTGGCATATCAGTGCAGTGTCTTTAAGCGTTTGTTCCCCCCTTTACTCTCCTCCTATCAAATACCTCTTCACCTCTTTTCCAGATTAGAGGAGACTGATGTGGTGACCAGTGGCAGAACCCAAGGGAATGGCATGAAGTTGGGTCAGGGAAGGTTTATGTTGGGTATTAGGAAAGGGTTCTTCACCCAGAAGGTGGCTGGGCACTGGAACAGGCTCCCCAGGAAAGAGGTCACAGCATCAAGTCTGTCAGAGCTCAAGAAGTGTTTGGACAATGATCTCAGGCACAGGGTGTGACTCTTGGGGTGCCCTTTGCGGTGCCAGGAGTTGGGCTTGATGATCCTGATCTCTTCCAACTCAGCATTTTCTATGATTCTATGACTATGAGCACCCGATAACATGAGACCACACTCTCCTCTTGAAGAAAAAAAAACCCAAACAAGATAAAACAAGTGTCCTCTGAGCACTTCCATTTCCAGCTCTTCTCAACCTGCTGAAGTCCCATGTTGGCTTTAGCTCCATGGAGGCACTTCCAACATTGGGAAATGCTGCCTAAGGAGGCCAGTGGATCTGTAAGTTCATTTCATGGGCTCTCTGGATAGAAAAAATCATCTGAAGACCCTGGGGACTTCAGAATCTTCTCCAGGGTTTTCTGTAATGCAGTTAAACTTATACACAGATGTTTTCCAATATGTGCAATACACCATATTAAGTTTAAGTACATGTAGGTGGATTTAGTTGGTTCACCATTTGTACAGTGTGCTTCTTTGTGAACAAAATGATTTCTTTTCTGTCTGGACATCTGTTGAGTGTGTTAATTCTGAGAAAATGTGCAGATATCAAAACTATGTTATGTGATCACCAAGCCAGAAGGAAAGTAATAGTTTTTCTGAGGTTTGTTTTTTTCTTTTTTGAATGATCTGTCAGCCTCTAAATTAGTAATTTCAACAACTATAAAATGTCTTTATCTTGTACATTCCAGTGTGAATGAAGTGGAAAAGTTGCTATCCTATGGATTTGTGTATTTAAATACAGCCTGCTTTATCTTGTGCATAATCCTGAAAGGCACTGTGAGCCTTGTCCAATTTGCAGCCAGTGCAAATCTTTACCCTGATTCCTGCAGTAAAACCAGCAGGTCTGTGGACAACACAGCACTTGGAGTGTGTTAAGTGTATGTGTGATGAATTTATAGGAGTGCTGTCCCTTGGGAAATGTTTTGAAAATATCTGACACTTGATATAATCTACTGCATTCCAAATGCAAAAAAAACCCCAAAGCTCTTTAGAAGTGTTTTTCTGAGCCCCAGGGATGTCCTCTGGCAGAGAGGGTCCAGCTGTATCCAGAGAGGGAGGGACTCCACTGCAACTAGGAAAAATAAATACAATAAAATAAAAAGCAATATACCTGCTGCTTTTGTTTTGGTGGTGGGAATATTTAAGATGTTAAGTAAGCACATTTCAGGCTTGTGTTCAAGTCTGATTCCTTTCTTAAAAGAGAATAAATAACAATATAAAGCTGTAAATTCTTTTCCCATCTGCCTGGTATGACTCCTCTTGCCTTCTGTGGACATTATATCTGTGCAATAGGAATCAGGTTCTTGTTCCCCCTTTCAATTTAACAAATCTTATTACTGCTCTTAGGTATAATGATCTGAACCTGAGGGTGACAGTATGGATCTGCAGTGGTGCAATCTTTGTCTTATCCATGCCCTGTTGCAGAAGGAGCTGTAGTTGGCTAGAAAATAGGCAATGTTCAGGTTTTGACTGTCCCTTCTTTTACATGTTTTTGTTTGTTTGTTTGTTTAGTGTTGGGGTTTTCTTGTTTTTTGGTTTTGGTTTTTTTTACAGCTTCAAATAAAATTCAGAGTAAGAACTCGTTTGTAAGGCAGAGACCCTCTGTATGAGGAAGGGATACAGAATGTTGAAAAGGATGTGGCTCTATCTCTGCAGGAAAACTGTGCCTGGCCCATGCAACTGCACAAGAGGATCTGTAGAGTTACATGCCTGTGGTTTTTTTCTCTCACAGATGTTTAAATCCTCTTGATTTGATATGGGTGTTGTTTTGTGGCACTTTGTGTCTGCTGCATGTACACATGTGTACTTGTGTTGGGGAAAACAAAACCTGAGAGCAGGGAGGGATTTCACAGCCAACATTTGCAGCCAAGTCACATTTCTAACTGCAAGGAGAATAGCAATTTAATTTTATTTTTCTTTTTCTCTAAGGGAGGCATGTGCAGCCTGAATTTGATCTCACTGTATGACAACCACCTTGCCCACAAGTCAGAAAGGTGTCTTTCCATTTATATTTCACACAGTCTGATTCTTTAATTTGCTGCATTTTTTTTTTTTGTCTTGCTGGAGTTTCATCACCAGCCACAAGCTACTAGTCTGGAATGGATCAGACTTTCAAGCTCAGTCACAATGCTAGAAGATGCAAAATAGGGGGAGGTGAAGGGAAAGGTGGAGGCAAGTACAAAACGCTGTTGCCAACTCCATGAGGTAGATGAGAGCAGCCAGAACTGCCAGCAAGGAGAGCACTGCCCACTGCTGCTGGGCTTCATGCTTCCAGGACAGCCCCACAACTGTGTCAAAGTACAGAGACATAGATACGTAGATAGAACCTGAGGAGCTGCTGGATGGGGTATTCCATACAGCCTGTCCTTCAGGCTGATCCCGGCTTTCCTGTCCCCATATCAGCCGACAGGGTCTTGACCTCTCCTTTGACACAACCTAGAGACCCACCACCGCCGTTTTCATGGATATGACAAAAGCCATAAAAAGCCCCCCATTTGTCACGTGAAGCAGCTCAGTTTAAGGAGAAACCTTTCCTAAAATGACCTCGTCCATAAGAGTGTGTCATTTGAGTTGAAAGGAAAAGGAATTATGTAACATAGTTGGAGATTATAAATACTTCCATTTTCCTGACCTTGTTTCTTTTTCTGTAGTTTAATTGGTATTTAGCAATTATTTAAAGTGGCTAGCAACCATAGTGCAAGTATTTACAGTCATTAGCAGCTCCTCGTGTTGGAAAATAAGCCTATTGAGTATTAAATTAAGTCAGACTTCTTAATTAATACAATCTCATGGTTGTCCTGAAGAAATTTCCCTGCTTGCAGGTCTATATGGATGGCAGAGTACACACTCATAAGCTGATCCGTGGGCTGTGAACCAATCTGGCATGTGTTACTGAAAGCAGTAAGATTTGTGTAGTGCAGGCAGTTTGCAAGGCCTTACTTCTGCAAAGATGAATGTGGCAGGCTTCCCAGATCTTTTGTATTTATTTATTTATATGTACAGACACATATATAATCTGCCTTTTAGTTAATTAGCTAATGTTTGTAAAGTGCTTTGAGGATTAAGTGCTATGTAAGTGCTAATTATTATTATTATCTCTCAGTATGTCTTAGTAGACAAGGTCAACCAGGAAGACACAGAAGAACATATCTGCTAATGAAGGCTGGATAGACTGTTTGCTCTTCATTTTTCTTCCCTTCACTGTGACAGAAGATGGTGTCAGACAGTAGGAAGGACCTCCTTAATGATGCAGTTTGGTTGAACCCTGGCCTAGGCTGCCTGGGGAGCCCAGTGCCTGCTACTGTCATCCTTAGGAATGGGATAGACCAAGTGGCATCAAGGAGGACTGATGCGTGGCTAGTCCTGCCTGAAAGGACCATGGTGTGTGTGGTGGTTACTGGAAATCTCTCCAAGTCATGGGATGTGGTGGGTGCCTTCCACAGTCTGTCAGTTTGGTGCTGTCTGGGGTCCATGCAAGTTGAAATGTCCATAAGCTGAACGTGCAAGGCATGGAAAGGGTTGTAAAACATTGGAACACACTTCTCAGGGAACTGGTGGAGTCATCATCCATGGAAGTGCTTTACAAATGAATGAAAAAAAGTGAATGTGGAGTCTGAAGACACGGTTTAGTGGTGGACGTGGTAACGGTGGTGGGTTGATTGTTGGATTTGAAAGCATGGCCTTTAATTAAAGGTCTTTCCCAACTTTAGTGACTCTATGATTCTAAAATATGCAGGAAACCTCTCCACAGAGGTGTTGGGGTTTTTCTTGCAATTCTTTTAGAAAACCCACATGATAAGGTTGAAGTGTTTTATTGCCCCCAGTTTCATTCACCCTCTCTGGGGTGTTATCTCTCCCAGAGCAAAGCAGACAGAATTTCTGCCTGTGGAACACCAGGCCTTGCATCCTGTGCAGGAACACAGGTTGACTTTTGCATTTGACACAGATTAATAATGTGCTTAGCACTGCTTTGCTTTGTTTGTGAGGGGCCAGGTGCCAGCAAAGAAGTCCTGTGCTGCCTGGCACAGATTGTTCATCTGTGCCTTTACCTTTCCCCAAGTGAATTTTTCCCTTTTCGCTTTTCCCTGGCTTGATACCGTGTGAGTGACTGTTAGGCTCAATAAGAGTGATACAGTGTGTATGCAGAGTGCCTTTCAGTCTTCTTTATGATGTGCAGACATTAAATAGCCCTCATAAAATCTTTTCAAGCAGAATGGATGTTTTTATTTAACGCACACATCAATGTGTTTAGAGAGGTCTATGTATCTGTATCTGCCTCAAAGAAAGAAGTAACAAACCAACACAATGTAAGGTTAAAGAGAAGCCTCAGAAACCTCACCAGGCATCAGGCTCCATAACTTTTGGTCAGATGTTTTCTATGAGAACAGCAAAGCAAATTACATTTCTTTATTTCTAGGCAACTGACTAAGATTTAATTGCTCTTAAGTGTTTATTTCTACACTTGCACAAAGGTATGTCCATGGTAACATGGGTGTATGGTGCTGTCATTTGATGTGGTATTTGCTTAAGCATATCTTTAATTGCTGGCAGGTAGTAACTGGTTCTCAAAACTTCTGTTGGCCAAGATTGAACTACTACTCCTTGTCTTCTTTACCAAAAAGAAGAAGTGTCTTTTGGCTTCATGTCATCCTTTCATTTATTTTTTGTTAAAATTTGTAAAAAATATGGATTGGGAAGAAAGGGATCTTAATTAAAGCACTAGATGTAGTAAATAGAAAGTCTTACTTTCGATTTAATATGGTTTTCTTTCTTTTTCACTGAAGGAAATTTTTATGAACTCCATTTTAGCTTTAAAGTCTCCCCAAATTCCCTTAAATAAGTAGTATTAATATTTTTTTGAGGGGAATCAAAACACAGTTGAGAGTCTGGAGATGCTATGTCCTTGCAGCTGAAGTTCAAGCCTTTTCTCAGGACAAAGTAAATGCATGTGAAAGGGGAAAGAAAAGATGAGGGAATAGTCAGCATCTGAGACAGAAACTTTATTTTTTGCTTACTCAGACTCTGCCCTGAGACCTGACAAACTCAGGTCTGCTGTAATTAAAGGCATTGTGTCTTGGCCTGCATTTTTCTGGTAGTCGCAGAAGCCTTGCAAAAGATGAAGTCATGCCTGATAGAGTGAAATCTTTCTTTATCCGAAGGACAGCAGAAATCAGGTTAAAGAGGAGCAGAAGTAGAGTGAGGAGGGGAAAGGCAAGGAGCCACCAGAGAAGCAGTGTGCAAGGCGGGTGTTGGTGGTGTTGTAGGACTTTCTCCCCTCTAACCTGCACCCTGTTCCTGAAAGGGATGTATGTCAGTAAACTTCTCCTAACTCTGACACATTCCCTTAAAGTAGGTAATTAAATAATTAAATTAGTCAAGGAAATTTCTGTTTAGTTATAACTTGTATTGTTTGTGTGTTATGTATAGCACGCGTGTATGCTTATGTATAAAATAGTTAAATGTATGTGTGTGTTATGCTGATATCATCATAGCATTTTACTATATAATTATGAGTTATTAGATAATTCAATTATAGTAATTATTGAAAAAATAATATATCATTATGCTGTAATATGATTGTATTGTTATACATAAGTGTATGTAGGAGCTCAGGAGATATCTTGTGTGGCTGACAGAAGGTTGTGTGGCTGACATAAATCTGAGTAAAGCTCAGTTGCTGAAATAAAGCCACAAAAGTGCAAAATTACCTTTCCTTTTTTTTTTTTTTTTTTTTTTTTTTTTTTTTTTTTTTTTCAGGAGATATCTTGTGTGGCTGACAGAAGGTTGTGAGGTGACATAAATCTGAGTAAAGCTCAGTTGGCTGGCAAATAAGCCACAAAAGGCAAAATTACCTTCCTTTTTTTTTTTTTTTTTTTTTTTTTTCTGCAACTATGCCTTAGATTTTGCGAGGGTAAATATATTTGGTTTCAAAAGTATTCTGCTAAAATACACTCCTGTTAGTTATCATCCATTACCCAACACTGGTGCAAAAATTTCCGTGTCAGAAGGGTTACATGTGAAAAACAAAAGCACTGAGAAGGTGGTGAATATATGGAACTACATCGTTATGAGAGACAGTAAATAGACTGTATGAGATACTGATTACCCCATAAAAGTGAAGCTTCGATGAACCTGATAATGGTCTGAATGGTGGGAAGTGAGTTCCCAAGCCATGACTTTTTACTGCTGTTTGTACTACTGAAACTGGAGGGCACTCCCTAAAATAATTAGGCAGCAAGTTGAAATCAGTGAAAAGGAAGTGTTCCTCCCCCCCCTGCTTCCCCAACACCCTCAGCACACAGTCGTAGTGTGAAACTCCTTGTCACAGGATGTTGTAGAAGCCAACGGTATAAATGGGTTCAAGAAGGGATTAGACAAATTCATGGAGGAGAAGCCTACTGGGAGCTATTAAACATGATGGTCCAGATGCAACCTCTGGCTCAGGAAGTCCCCAAACTGCTGATTGCTGGAATCTGAGAGGTTATACCAGAAGAGGGATCACTGTAATTGCCATGCTGCTTATATTTGCTTCTGAAGCACCCAGCGCTCCCCGCTGGGGAAAACAAGATGCTGGGTTGGATGGGCCATCAGTGATTCAAAATGGCTCATCTATTTTTATGTTCTTAATTGTTGTAAAATGAATAGGAAAGTTACCTCATTTTTCTCCTCTATACAAGCTGAAATTCACTAGTGCCAAGAAATTCAGATTTCCAACTGCTTGGGCCACTTAGAACAGTCTCCTCAGAGCCAGAAATGATGCAGCACAGCACATTAAGTATAACATATTCCATACAGGCCTCTGTGACTGCCCGGGGCCTAGTGAGGCAGGCAGCCCAGATCAATGGCTGGAACCACATCTTCCCTCTGGGCACAAATGCCTATTTGTTTATATGAGTAAAGATACTCAAGCAAAGTCGACTCCAAACTTGGGGATAGAAACTCAAGAAGAAAAAAGCATACTGCTTGCTGTACCTCCTTCTCTGAAGCAGGTAGGAAGGGATTAATCAGCAAGGCTGGCAGATGGAGGAAGGTTTATTGCCTGCATATACAATACCAGCAGTTACTATTCTAAAAGCTGAGCTGAGAAGCTTGGGATTGATGGGTTTTGTGCAGCATTGGCATTGTTTCATCTGTAGTGATAGAGGGGTGAAGGTAACCAACTGTAGATCCAGAGCTGTGACTTATGTCCTTGCTCCAGACTGGTGCAAAGGCTGATGTCACTCACCGTGCCCTTGTAAAGAGACCTGTTCACACTAAGGGGTGAGTTAAACCCACCTCATTTGCCTACGTAACAGTGCCTTGGGAAACAGGAATGTGTTGGCCAAAGTGGATTTGGGTAGATCTTTAGACAAATTGAAAATCATGCTGAAGAGCTACAAAAGGAGACTCTGCAGGTTGTCTGTGGGGCAGCACCCTGCAGGGTTAGGTCTGCAGGGGTTGTGTCTAGGGCTGGGTGCTGTGTGATCAGGCTAAGTTATGGTGCAGACTTCAGCTATTGCCCCAGAAAAGAACTTAAACCCAGGGGCCTGGACACAAACCAGCTGAAGTTGGAAGGAATTTGGAGGCTAAAGTCTGTTTTTCAACCCTGTCCAGTGTGTGTGTGTTTATCCAACGTCATGTTGCCCTCCCCCTTCCTCCCCCCTGGCATCCTCTTTCCCTAATTTTTCATAAATGTTGCCACTGGGGATTCGTATATGAGAAAAAAATGAGGTGAAAAAAGTGAAGGGAGGAGGAGGAGGAGAGCTGTACCTCTTCTGCAAATGCAATAATTCAGATGGGGGAACACACTGTTAAAGTTTCTGCCTTGACGTGTGTATGTGAAACGTGGCCAAGTTATGGTTTCTGTGGGAATTGTACGTTTGAATTTTCTGCCTTTTGTGTGGTTAAATTCTCAACCACAACATTGCATTAAATAGTCAGGCTTTTTTTTATATTAGTTGTTGTACCCATAAAGCTTAATGTTTTGCTGCTTTCCGAAGGTGGGAGGGTATTTGTGTGTTTTTCTGCTAGGGCGATGACATGGCGGTTTACTTTAGATCTGAGTGCGGAGGATACACTCGGATTTCTGCCAAAGCAAAAGGAGGGGGGAGGTGTTGGGAGCTCTTTCTAGTGAGAAGGGATGGCTCAGCAACAGGGGTGTGCTGCTAGACCTACAGCAATTAGCCTAGGGGACAGTAACAGGCCCTGGGATTTCCTGTTGTGATACCAAATTTTATCTCTAAGCAAGCAATTTCAAATTTGCTCCAACTGGTAGAGCCCACCGGTTTTGTCTGCTCTTCCTTGCACCTTCTCTCCTCCAGATATTTGCTCTGCAACCTCTGGGAACTGATATGAGTGACCTTTGTAGGAAAACTATACTGGCTGTTCCGTAAAAAAACAGATTTGCCATTAGTTGCATTAATTGCTGCTGGGGCTTGGACTCTCCACATAAACCAAACACTGATGTGATGTGAAGCTTTGGTTTCCTGTCAGCCCCTGTAGGATTCTACAGAAGGTCATAAGGAGCATGGGGGATGATGGCACCACATCCATTCTCTGTGTTTGAGGCTGCCAGTGCTGGATGTTTTAATGCCAGTGTAGATGAGAGCTGTGGTCCATTGAAATGTAATTTAGAAGGGCTTCACAAGAAGCGTTCATGTGCTGTGCCAGCAGTAGGCTGAAAGGTGAAGCCTTAAACTTGACTAATGTATTTTCTTTTAATCAGTGACTTTTCAGCAAAAGAAAATGGATGTTTACAGGTCCTGTGAAACACATTAGTTGGGCTGGGTTCATTATTGCAGCCCTGAGCAGTCTTAGGGAATCACCGGCATCAGAAATTGTCTCCTGTAGCACTGAGGGATGTGGGAGAGGTTGGCGAAGGGAAGGTGCTTCTCTTTTCTTGTTTTTAGTTTTGTGTTTTTTGGATACTGTTACCAATTTTTTTCTTTGAAAACACTGGTTCTAACTTCCTGTAGCCACCAAAAGTAGTCACACTTTCCAAACGCTAGTCCTGGTAGAAGCCCGGAAAAGCTTGGAGCTTTGCTGGGCCTGTTGGAGATGGAGATCTGGGAATAAAGGGAAACCATATCACCGGGGTAGCTTATTCTTTGTGGTAGCTTAAACCATCCTCTTCCAGCCTGCTAAATATTATTATCTTCATGAAAGACCATTATGCCCACAAAAGGTTATTATCTTCTATATTATCTTTACCTGTCATTCCTGCTTCATATGCCTAATAAGTCCTTCCCCACACAAACACCCCTGGTATTTTTTGCCCTGGTGTTCCTGTAGGCTACTGTCCAGACAAGAAGCAATGACCCCATGTTTGAAAGCTAAGGTTGTCCTTCTGACCTTCCCACTGTGTCTTGTCTCTGTGTTTTGAATTTCCACATTTACTGTGGGCACAAACTTCCAAACCAGATGGAGATGGAATTTCTTCACTCTTCCTTTGCCTCCCACAAAGAGTGTTTGGGTGCTTATGACACCTTGAGCCTGCACTGAGGGGAGTGAGGGCCATCCTGCATATATATGTCAGTGTTTATCCCCACAGGATATTCTCAGGGCTCTGTTCTCAGGCCTCATGGGTAGGTAAAAGGCAACTGGTTTTAAAACTCCTTTAGAAGAATGTAAATATATTTCCTATTTTGACCCATCAGGTCCTTGAGCAGCTTGTGATGTTTTCAAAAGGCAAATGTCCAATTTCCTTCACTATCTCCAGAACAAAATACTGTTCACTGGGGTAGGTGGGAGGTTTTCCTTGGTCTTTTGGAGAGAAGGTCTTCAATCTGCATGTGTCCTGGTAGAGAAAATCTGGGTACTTCTATGGGTTTTCCCCCTTGACAGGATTTTCTGGCCTGTTTGAGAAAGATTTCTTTTTACTTTGCCTCTGACAGCTCTAAGGACATAGACAAGGACGTTGTCAGCAAGTAAGCTGAGTTTATTGGCTTCCTATCCTGTGATTTGGTTACTTTCTGCCCTTTTTTGAAACAATTCTTTGGTTTTGAAAGCAAATGGTGTCTATAACATACTGAATTGGACACTAAATTTCTATTAATTCATAAAAACTAAAATAGAATCCATTAGGAGTAGTTTGGTATTGGTCTGAAAGGAGATGTAAATTATCTACTATCATGCTTGAAATGCGAAAGCTAATCATGTTTGGCATCAGGCCAGCTGCCATTAAAGTAATTATTTTTAATCATCAGCTTTTGGTGACATGAATACTCATATTTGTTGATTTACTGTGGAAAGCACTTTACCTTGTAAATAAAAAGCTGAGAAAATATACATTTTGTTTCAATGATAATAATAATTATTCAGATAAAAAGACATTTTCTTTTATGCAGTCAAGGGTTGGTTCCTGTCCCCATGTCAGTTGATATCATCGGCCTGATCTAATGCCTGTCATATTTAATGGGAAGTCCACTAACTGTGGGAGGGGTTTGGATCCTATTCCTGTGTGAACATTACATTTTTTTATCCTTTAAAATTAAAAATAATTATTAGTAACCTAAACCACTGCTGTTGAACACCTTTTCTGTTTAAGTTGACATAAATTCAAGCAGGGGTGTCCTATGGGCAACCTATATTTGATATTGTAAATGGTCTGCATGAACTAGGCTAAAATTCCAAATTTTACCTTGTTTTCATTAGTTTTTCAATGAAGCTGAGACTCCTAATTTCCTATACGTGTTCTCTTAGGGAGGATGTAAGTGCCTTGCTTATTTGGAACCACTGGGAATCATCTGTCTTCTGGAGGAATAAAATTGTATGTGCTGGCATTGTGTGACAAAATATAACCCTGAAACTTGAAAGTATGAAATAAGAGGACCTGCAAAACATTGCAGAAACAACTTGTGGATATGACTGAAAGTCTGTATTTACCCCAATTGTCCATCTCCCCAAAATACATACATCTGGTTTGCAGAAAATATTCCTTAATTTCACAGGCATAGAACCTTCTGGTATGAAATATACAGCAATTAGGTAAAAATTACTTAATTAAGCAATCAGGGAGTTCAAATTCAGCATGTAGTGACTGGACAGGCAGTGAGTATATGAAAGCAGTTCAGGGAGGGGAAAGGGTTATTAGCAGGTAAAGCAAAAGCAGCACAAAATATTAAGTGTAGGGCTATTCATGATTTTAAGCAGAGGAGCTGATTCCTGGCTGCTAATTATAGTAGAATAAAAAGCTTATTAGAGGGTGTGAGAGGGCGTGGGACTAGCGTGTGCTTGGAGTCTCAGAGGCAATTCCACCGCATACATCTTGACAGAATACTTTGTACAAGTCCAATTATAAAAGAACCAAGTAATGCAGGCAAGCAAAAAATGAAAAGCAAACAAAAGCTCATCTCTCGATTCTCCCCTTAAGTAAACAGATCCAGCCAAACACAGGCTGTTTCCAAAACCTTGAGAGCACTGCCGTGCTAGCTGAGCTGGCCACATGCTGGGTGGCTTGGAGGACCCGTGGGAGTGTTGGCTCTTGTTTCCTTGGCACCAGCACCTCCACCACTCAGCAACATGGGCATTGATTTCATCAGACTTGGACAGTAGCTTCCTTTTCCTCCACTTTTTGATCACTTTACACTTTAGCTGTGTTGCTGAGTGTAACAAGGCTCGGCAGAAGTTCCTCATATTGCTACAGAAGAGGTTGTGCTCCACTGCAGTTCTGTGTCCTTCTGCCCCCACACAAGTCCCATTCCCAAAATCTGGACCTTCTTTGGGCCTCTCCAAAGAGCATGGTCTGTACGACCAGCCCTCGTGGGGCGATGTCTGTTTTATCAGTAATGAGGAGCCTCTGTCAGCCTGCTCTGGTGGGGCACGTGAAGCACACGAACGGTGAGCAAGCCCCAGACAAAGCTGCCTCTTTATGCCTCCTTTGGAGCACAGATGTCTGTGGAAGGCTGTCCACACAAACTGCTTCTAACACTGGCCCACAGGTTAGCCCAGGGTTTGAATTTGGGTCTTTATAGCCTAAAAATAAGCTACTAGTGCTTAAAAAAGAAGGCATCAGTTGGGCCATGGTCTTCCTTGTAGAAACACACTCCATGAGTGTTTTAGGTTGTTTCTTAAAAGAATAAAATCCCAACCAACCACAAAAAGATAAACATATTGTGGGAGGAAGTTTAAGAATGCCTAGCGAGTGGTTTAAAATAACTTAGGTCAAAAGTAGAGCTCAAAAATTAAAATATGGGTTGAGTTGGTTGTGAAGAGAAAACTCAGTTAGATTTTTCTGAAGGCCTAAATATAAATAGTTAATTGGGGCAGTGCTAAATCAAAATGCTTCCTATTTTTCTATTTTGCATTTTAATTCTTTTTTCTTGACAAAGCCATGAAAGTTGAAGGTATATATTATTATGAAGATATAATAATTTCTGAAAATTATTTAGTCCTATGTGAAACAATAATTTAGGTAAATACATAATTTATTAGCACTTCTTTGGGGATGTTCCCCAGACAAATAGTTCTTTAAATATTGTGCCTTATCCTCCAGGCAGTTCCAATATCAGCTTAACTGACTTTTCAACAGAATCATAAGGAGAAAAAAGAAAATTATGTTTTTTTTGTGAAATTCTCAGGGAGAAAAATATTTTCTTTGAGATTTTTTTATATTTGGCTACATTCAGAAATGCATTGTCCATCAGTTTCAAATTTTTCCACCAGCTGGGAAAAAAAGGGATTTGGAAATGTTTCTTTTATAAAATTACAATGCATATTACTAACTTCATTTTGGGGATTTGTTTTTACATTTTATATAACAATATAATTGTATATACTAATTTAATATAATTTAATTTAATTTATATAATTTTACATAATTATTTTGTATAATAATACAGCATTATAAAATATTGAGAAAGAATTTGCTTTCAAAATGGAAAATTTCAGATCTTTCACTTCAAAACACTGTACTCTTTTGAACTGTTCACCCCACTGTGTTTTTTTTTATATCTATAGGAACACTTCAGCAAATATTGCATGAAATCTTTAAAGATTTTGATTGACTATCTGATTATTGTCGCAAAGTTTTCTAGGCGCCTTTCATTAATTTTGTAACCCTTTGTTAGGCTTTCTGCACTCAGTTTTTCTTCCACAGCATTTTTCTCAACTGTTTTCTCTCTGACACTCCAGCAAAAAAGGTATTCATTCTCATCCATGTCCTGCTCTCATGTTTTCTCAGATTTTCAGACAAGGTACCATTTCACTTGTTTCATAAAATTTGCACTTGTCCTTCCCATGGCTATTTATATATTTTTGTTTTATCAGAAAGGAGCTGGTCCGTGCTCCATCTGGCTCTCTGTGGAAGGCTCCCTCTGCTCCTGGTGCTTTGCTGAATCCTCCCTCTCCTTCCCCTCCATCCGCATGCGGCTCCTGTCGCTCGGGTTTCGGAGTGTCGGTGTGGGTTACCTTCGCTGCTAGCTAGATGGTGCTAAAGAATTTGTGCTTGTCATCGCTGAGGAGACCATTTGGAGTCCAATCCTCCGGTCTGTTCCTGGGCTCGCAGTTAAAAGGAGGCGCTTTTGCTTTGTCCCAAGTGCGGGATCAGCTGCCCCTGGTGCCTACAAGGAGCCTAAAGCTGAGAGAGACCTGCTCTGGAGCACTTTATGAGTTAGGCCTCTCGGTTTTGATGACTTCAGTGCGCTGTGGATCAGCCCCAGGAGCCTTAGGCATACTTTGACATAAAAGAGGTTTTGCCCGCAGAGGAATCCCTCCCTCTCCTGTGCCTGTTTCCGATCCTCCGCAGCGGCAATGGGCTTACAGCAGCAGGCAAGCGCTTTGCGTTTCGCTCTTGCTGCGCCTGTCTTGAGACAGGAAGAGTTTCCTTTGCCTTTCAGAGCTTAACCCTGCAGCAGTTGGGAAGTTTTTGGAAGTGAATAATTTAGAAAACAAACAAAACCCAACACCACCCCTCCAACTTGTAATAAGTGCTCTTGGAGCCCAGGTTTCCTTGCTGTTTGAGCGCTGCTGTTTTGGATTAACAGAGCCCTGGCTCTGATAAATACTAACAAAGTGTAACGAATGATCAAAGCTGCATTTACAACCCAATGAGCTTGAAATGATTGATCTGGATGACATAATAATGATAACCAGTGAGATGAGGCATGCAGGACTCTACCCCTCCAGGTACTGGGAGGAAAGAGCAGGTATTAAAAGTGACTCCACTTCTTAGGTCATCAGGTTATTCCCATTCTGATATAAGTGCAAGACAAATGCAAGCCCCTTGCTTTGTCCCAGAAGAGCCCTGCAGCTGCTTGGGGCTGCTCATATTCTTTTGATAGTAATTCATTGTTTTGTACAGATTACAAAGTTTGACTGATTGTGCAGTAAGAAAGACCGAGTCATTTATGACCATTACCTGTGCTGATGGGGGTCTAAGCCTCTTGCAAGCAAGGAGTAATGTCAAATGTTGTTCTTTGCAAGGCCATAGTCACAGATATGAAAGGATATGAATGTGTCTACGGCATGGATTTTGCTGTCTGGAGGTTTCCTGTTATCCCCCAGAAGACTGGCTAGAGAATTAATAGCAAGACAATGTAGACAAACCATAACTGCAGCTATGCTTTAGAACTTGGCTACCTCTGGTTCCAAGACTTCTCCAACAGAAGTGTGTCTTCTTATAGCCTTCCAGAATCAAGCTTCCAACAGACTTCCTTTCCTCCTACAAAACAGAAATACCCTATCTACTGGCCTTTGAACTGGCAGATGAGAAAGAATTGAGCCTTAATCGATGCGTTCATTTTTGTCTTTTTTCATTCGTTTCAGTCTTTGACAGCAAAGATTGTCTGGATATATGGAATGTTCACATTCCTCATCATTCCTTAAAAACAACTCTCCCTTCTATAATATCATATAAGCTGATGTTTATTTCTAGCAGGTTGCTTTTTCCAGGTAGGAACAAAACACTTTGTACCCCCAAAGCCACCAGTTCAGGGGTATGGGAGACAGTCTATTTGTGCACATAGAAGATGCTCTCACAATATTATGAATATCTTTGCTCTACAGGTCTGATCCTGATGTGTCCCTTGCTCTGGATCTACAGCAAGCAAGGATCCCTTTAGGGACAATTCTTCTGCTGCTGCTGTACCATTAGCAGCCACCAGCTGCTTCTTTGTTTCCTGTTTTCTCACACACAAAAAGAAGGATGGTAGTCAGAATAAACTTGCTCACACAGGGGCCAAGGAGCATTAGCATTTTAAAAATACTGGGCTGAATCCTCAGCAGCAGTGAAAGTAAACAGCAACACCTTTGAAGTCATGAGAATTTTTCTCATTTACCATCTGAGATTCTTTTCCAGTATGATACTAAGAGCATATAAAAAGGAGGATTTCTCTGGGTTTCCAATAAAGTTGACAAGGAGACAACCAGTTGCTTTGAAAGGCAATTAGAGTATTTAAACATGAATCTGAATTTCTCTGTGGAAGAGACTATCATTTATTCTCCCCTTCAAGTACAATCCCTTTGCCCCTCACTGGACCATAAAGACTCTGCCAGGTTAAGCACCTGAAGCAAGGTGCTTAAAATTTGGCCAGCTGAATATCATCTCCTGTCACCATTTTCAGCACTAAGTACAGCCACTCTTCGAGGAGTTCCTCAAAGCAGCTCCATCTGTTTCCCTAACCTAAAACATGCCCTCACACACACATTAGCAGTGACAGGTAGGACTGACAAGTATGTGGACAGCCATGAAGGCTTTTCTAAAGATTTCTAAACTACCCCAAAGTTCTTTTACCACAACAGTGTTACTGTCTATGACAGCTGACCTTAGACTTGGTTCTCTGAGCAGTGAGTTCAATTAGCTTTAATACTTTCAACATTTAAATAGTTAACAGTAAGCAAAGTTCTTTAGAAGCGTAGGGGGATGGCTACATGTGTGTCTGCTGAAGTTGTCAGGCAACGATGGAAAAAAAAGAAAAAAAAAAAATTTTAAATCTCTAATTGCTTCCAGACAATGCCTTTCGGATAGGGCTGTGAGAGAGCAAGGGGAGAGCTTATGCTCTGACAGAGGGACTGCTCCTAGCCAGAGTGGAGTCGGCTGCAGGCCTGACATCTCTCCAGTCTTGCCTGGTGACCTTCTCTGTGCCAGTGAAAAAGCTTGACCCAAACCAATCAGGTTTTCCAGCTCTCTGCAATACCCCTGGCTAACAGGAAGCTTGTGAAAAGTTGAAAGTCCAGGGAAGTGACCCAGCAGATCTGGGTCTGCTGCTTCTACTGTGTCTTTCTTCACAATCATGGGCTTGTCCTGTCACTGACTCATTCTCCCTGCCAGTAAAATCTGAGATAAATCTGAGCTGTTGAGGGCTGGGCTTTGGTAGCTAATTTGTTCAGGTCCTACAGTAGGAAGTGGCATTGTGTCATTGATATACAGAGAAATTTCTGCAATTTTCAATGTATTCTTGGCTAGTAGCATAACTCTAGCACAAATCTTCCTGCTTTGCTCTCTTCCACATTATTTTCTGGAGCTGGTTCATCTAGGTGTTGGCAGAAAATTGGATTCACATATTTTTTGCTGCAATTGGAAAACAAAAGCAGAAGGGGCTGGGAGAGACAGCAGCAGAGAGCACTGAGGAAACTTCATTGGCTGCAAACAGCATTAACAATCAGTGCCAGAACCCAGAGAGGAATAATAAGGTCTTATATACTGTGATGACAAGTGGGAGAGCTTCTACTTGAACTACCAGGAGTCAGCTCAAGCAACTCCTGCCACTAGTCCATCCCTGGGTATGACAAGCCATCCTCAAAGGTGACTTCTCAGGAGAGCCTGATTTCGGAAGAAGTACAGAAAAAAAAAAGGGTGTCAGGAAATTTAGCTCTTCCTAAATTCCACAAAAGTGATTAACTGCTCTCAAAAGCCTCCACAAGTTTCTGTGTTACTACAGTCTTGCCATTTACTTTGCTTTGACTCAGCCTCAGACAATTCTCTCTCAGACTTTTCTGATATTTAAATGCTAGGTATTAGAAATACATCTTAAAACTTAGTTTATGGTGGCATGAGGTGGTAGTATTGAGGTTATTTCTCTCTGGGAAAATCTGCATTGGTCCTTGTCAGTCCATAATGAAGATACTCATTTTATTACTCATTTGAGTGACTGATTGTGTCCAGTGGATATTGTCCTGCACTGATGTCTTTTGCTATCTCAGAGTTTTAAAAAAATCCAACTGTGTAGCTGAAACCACTTAAATATTTTATTACAGAAAATGTAGGCTCAGCATGTAAGTTTAGCAGTCAAACTATATTTATATCTGTGCATATATATGTGCTTTTACAGACCCCAAGGTTTTATTTTATCCAACTAATCTAGGAGTAAATGGTTGGATTGCAGTGGAATTGTTAAGGGTGGATATGATCATCATTTTATATCAGGACTTAAACAAGTCTCCAGTAAAGCAGTATTGTGGTTTCTCGCAGTTGGAAAGATCAGAGACTGTAATAAAAGGAGTCCATTGAAATGGATGACCCTACCAGCAAAGAAATCCACAGGAACATCTTGAGTGAATTCATTGCTACATGTTGACATCCAGTAGAGAAATGGTCTCAGAAACCTCCTTTCATCATCTATACAGCAACCTTAGGCACAGGCCCCTGAAAGTGATGTTGCTTAACCTGAAGTTTTGTCTTTCAGATGGATTTAAAGAATTTAAGTCACTGTCAACAGTTACTTCAGGGAAGGTGGTGGAGATTCAAGATATTGGTAAAGCACCACATTTCATCTGGAGCCTTCTCCACTCATGGCTGAGCTGGTGTAATTGAGTTTATGACGAACCATCATCTGTTTCAGTCTAAAGTCAGCTGGGTTAATTTAAGGGAGGGCTGACTAGCTGGCAAGAGAGAGCTCTTTAAACCTACCCCAGCCATTACTGCTGCAGCCTGGCCTACTGCCAGCACAGAGTCTACAAGGAGTTGGAGTATATTTAGCTTCAGCTTATTCTCTGCCCCCTCGACTTACATGCTGACCCATGCCAGCTGTGACTCAAGCCTTCCTGGCCCCTTTTGCTGACACCCTCCAACCTGTCTGCTTGTTTAGATTCATGCTGTTTGGTGTCGTGGTACTTATCTTCAACCATGAAAATTTGACTGGGCAGCTGCCTTGCTTGGAGACCTTGGGAAAGTCTTTTAATCCCTCATACCTAGTCTTCAGATCTGCAAAATAAAGGATTACTCCAGGAGTTCTGACAGGATGCTGCAAGATGTGATGCTGGATATTTGTGCACCGCTCCACTTTCTCTGTAGAAAAATGGAATGTATTTGATATGGCATATATCATATATTTGTAACATTAGCAGAGCAAGTAAGTCAAGGACCATGGGTTTTTTATGCCAAGAAGGGATTCAGACCTGCTAAAAATTTTTAGCTCTTACTGTATTCATGGAAAAGCGCACCAGATTATAGTTTTCTCCACCAAACAAGCACTTTTTAAGCCTTTCAACCTTAAATTTTTATCCATTCCAACTTTGACTTCAATTTTTTGTGGACAAAAAATTGTCAGGCAGCTTTATAGGATTTCCAGTTACAAATGATACAAGCCTTAGCACATCTCATAGGCAAGGGAATATGATGTACTTTATGATCTGATAAAAGTAAACCTGAGGGAGCTGTTCCTAAAAGGGACACTCAGGGTCAAGGATGAGATCACATCTGAGAAGGCAGCAGTGCTATCAAATACCTTTTGTAAAACAATGTCATAGAGGGGTTTAGAAAGCTGGCCTGAACTCAGGGGTCTGGATTGCCTCTTAATGATATCAACAGGATGCCTATAATGCCCAGAAAATGTCTCATTCTTCTTCTTTTCTAGGAATAATCACCCCTTAATGACAGCAACAAACGAATTGAGGTCTCTTAGTGTCCCCTGTGAGCTCATTATTATGTGCTCCCATTTGTCACAATCAGTGGAACTGAGGACCAAAGAGTTTTTGTAAGACAAATTCTGCATCTTGGACGTCTTTCTCACGCCATCATAGCAGCATCAACACCTTTTGGGTTGAGGTTCTTTACCTACCTTTCTTGGGCCTGTCTTCCATGTGGTCTCATATATTAGACTCCTTTCCCTAGAGCATGTTGCTCAGAGCTCCAAACAATATGGCTTTAAACAGTTCCAGAGATGGCTTCTCTGGGCAAATTTCTTAGAAGCCCCCTAAAGGTGGCAGGGAATTGTGTTAATGGCAGGTGGGAAACCTGTTTCATTCCTGTTTCATTCCCACAGTAATGTCTAATTACTGTGGTGCTGAATACCAAATGTGCCTTATTTGAAGAACTCCACCAAGGCTCTTCCTAGACAAGTGTAGCTGCAGCCCTGTGCCTGACTCCTGCATAATCATAAATAGTTGCATAATCAGAAATAGTGAGGTCTGAGGTTTCCATAACTGTGTCCTGAACATTCATAAATAAAATGAGCAAACTCCCTGTTCCTTATGCAGTGATGTATCACACTTATGTCTTTAACAAAACTCTATCCCTTTACAAAAATCTTTGTGAAACAAAAGATTACAATTACTGAGGATTTGCTTCACTATCTAAGAAAAGAATGAAATTATTGGCACAAATTCAGAAAGAGAGAACGAAAAGGTTCATAGAAGAACTAAGGGCTGTTTAACAACATATGCAAAAAGTAGTCTAGAGACCAGGAGTTGTGTATTTTCACTGTTTGATCTGCCTGTGACATAATCTGATCCTTTTGCAGATATGAGTCTATTAAACAAATTCTCATATAACCTGAAAACAGAGGAAGAGCATTTCTTATAGCAGAGTGAAGGATGTGAATATGTAGGAAAAATGAGGGGGTGGGGGGAGAGTGGAAGAGGAGTGTGGCCAAAAGGTTGCTTGGTTATCAACTTCAGTTTTACTTTTGAATGTACTACCAAGGCCTGTGGTTCTCCTCATGCTCTCTGGCTGGTATTTCTGCAGGTGAAGCATGCATAAATTACAGTAACTTACACCAGCTGGGTCACTAATCTGGCAACATTAGTTTAACAGAGCCCATCAGAGCTCTGCCCACCTGTTGCAATTAGAGGGTATCTAACTTGTACCCAGGTGTCAATTCCACTTGTCAGTGATCTCAGATCCTAGCAGGAATGCTCAACCCACCCCTGTCCCACCAATCTGAGCAGCCTTGGAGTAAATGCTGTTCACCTGGTAGGGTTGGGAAAGGAAGCACCAAAACCTATGGAAGCACCACGCTTACTGAAGAACTGCTCCAGAGGAGTTGTTGAGAGGAGTGCTGTTACTCTGATTGTCCTATCCTTTTCTTCTGCTTGGCCTGGAAATTGTACCTGACTGGTTGCTTCCTCCTGTTGCTGGTAATGCCTCTCACTGACCCTGGGTTCAGGTTTGTTTGATAAGCTGAGATTGTAAAACTGCAGTCTAACCATTCTACCACTTGTTCTAATTTAGTGAAGGGTGAGAATTAACAGATGGTGTCATTATCAAAAGCTGTTCAAGTGTTGAAACAACACAAATTCCACAAATACAGAAAATCAAATATAAACTGCTGCAATTTTTCCAATATTGGTTGAATTATAATCACACTTTGCATTTATACAGGGCTTTTTAATCCACAGCTTTTGAAGTGTTTCCGGATTGTACCTAAAGCTCAGCCCAGAACTGCGAGAGAGGAGAGCATAACATTACCTGCTCTGCTGAAGTTGGAGGTGTGGTGCCGAGTGTTATAGGCTTACACTGGACAACTGCACAGGGGCTCTAGCTTCTTTACCTGGTTCTGTTGCTGCTGCTCCAGCGGAATGGTCCTGGGTAAGTGGTTTCATTTCTCCATAGCTGAATTTCTGTTCCTAAACAAGGAATGATAATGCTTTGCCTCCTTTGGGAAGTGTTTTGTTTCCAGCAGATGAAAAGTGCTGTGCTGTAAGGTGTGGGTGTTGTTGATATCATCGCCGTTGAAACTGTTAAAGAGCAGATGATGGGAGGGCTTAATATGAAATACGTGGTCTAGCTTTCCAGAGGGACTGAGAATATTAGGGTTCTAACTGAAGTTCTTCTAAAAGCTTGATTTATAAGAGTCCCGTGGTAAAACAAAAGTAAGGGTTTGCTGGTTTAGGGGGTTTTTTTCCCCCTCTCCTCTTTTTTATTCTTGGTAGTTATTACAACTTCTCAGGACCTTTCTATTTCAGCTTTCTGCATATTCCATCTTCACAGTATACCAGTCCATTGCCTTTGTCTTGGCTGTGCTCTAGCAGGTGTGAAAGATTCTGGAATTAAATTAGGCAAATAATTGTACTGAGAAAAAAAGTTTGAAGATTTGAGCTCACTTTCTTGCACACTCTATTTTTGGATTTTGTTATGAGGTCATGATTCTGGAATAAAAAAACCAGATATAGTCAGGATGATATCTTGTTGTTAAGACTTGGGTGTTAAGACTGCATAATAATAACAATGGATTTTATATAAAAAAGATAAGTTTATGATCATTGAATTTCAGAGTTGTAAATTTCAGGGTTGATAGTGTTTCAGAAGATAATATTTATGCTGTTGATTATATTTATATTTTGGTTGGCCCGAAGGATTCAGTTGTGTTTTCTGATAGATGCTCTGAGGATCTGCATTCTCATAATAAATGTGAATGGGGAGGGAGGAAAGAAAGAAGGAAAAAAGAGGGTGGAAAAATCCCCAGCGTTTTGGGAGAGGAAGGTCTCAGATTAACCATGGCAAGTTCTAACCTTTGTTCTAAAAAACAAAGTTAATGTATTTAAGATTCCCTTCCTCACATGAATGCATTCATATGAATATTGAACTGGGAGGGACCCTTTTCATCCTTTGCTAGATTTGTGTTGTGGATTTTTCTCCATTCCCTTGGGCAAATATCATGGCACAGCTCATATCTGTGCAGTCTGAAATCTTTACCTCCCGCAAGAAGTCAGTAAAGCTTAAGCGGCTTCCTAGGAGCAAACCCTGCCCTGTGGCACCCCCTGAACTCCACTTGGCCCTTGCTAAGGAGGGAGCCAATCCACCCAGGCTAGAAGTGGGCCAGAAAGTGCCACTGCAGCAAAAAGAAGAGGGCAATGCTGGAGCCTACTGTAAGCCTGGCTGTGTTCACAGGCTATAGCTGGTGATCGTATCCTATAAGCTATTCAAAATCCCTCTGAAAGGCTGGAGTCTGTGCTAACTTCTTGTTGTGTGTGGGACGGATGTGTTTTGAGCACGTACTTTATTTAAAGAGACCACATTTCACACATTTCTTATAAACTGTTGCACCCGAGTTGCTTTTGTGATGAAAAATTACCTCCCCTGCCAGAAGGTCCTGCTGGTGGCCTGATGATGGGGTAGGAGTGGCAATGAGGTGGCAGAGCAGGGGGTGTTGTGCCCTCTTGAGTTCTACATGGAAAAGCCAGGTGGGGACTTAGTCCTGAGACACAAAATTCTGTTGTCTCCCTTTATGCACCAGAATGTTATGGATGGTGTATATTTATTTATTCCTTTGGTCTTGGTCAGATGAAAAGAACAAAGAAAGGACGACTTGAGACTTGCCTAGGTTTGACAGCATTTGAGCTTTATCAGTGTGGGTTTCAGCTGCACTTTATAGAAATTACTCCAAACTGTCAAACCAGCCTGTGAGCCAGCACAAGACAACCACAAATCTGGCAACAAATTACCACTGCCGGATTCCTTTTCTGTTTCTATAGCTTTCTATGGATTTAAGGCACCTTTTTTTTTTTTTTTTTTTTTTTTGATTTGGGAATACTTTTAGTTAATTGTTAATGAATTAATTTTTTTATTTTGGGAGTACTCTCAAAGTAGAACACAGAGTCTTGGGCTGTCTAGCCAAAATTTAGCTGTCCTTTTTCATCTCTGCCAAACTTCTTGTTTTCAGCAAAAAGAATTTATTATCTTGCTGGTCCTTTAGACCTGAAAGGATTTGCGAGTACAAATAAACCACTGGTGATGTTTTTTGTTTGTTTGTTTTTTCATGGACTTTCAAAGAATAAACTCCTTGCTTCCTCTCAATTATGTGGTCTATGCTAGCAAAGAAAAGTATTTAACTTTTGGGCCACTAGCAAGATTCAGAAAATGTTTTAATTATGCAGAATTTCTGCACTCTGAACTTTTAAAAGTACAGATAATTATTTTTTCATATGCTAGAAATCTTTGTTTTCATGTGGTTGGCCAATAGCATCACTTGGCCACATGCATGTTAAGGGAGTTTAGAGTAAGTTAAAATTGGAAATCTTTGCGCTAAAAATTTGCTAAGCCTTTCCTAAAGGTTTATTCTTGGCAATCCACGGACGTGTGGTAACAAAATGGAAACATCTATGAGAGGTAGGCAGTAATCCTCCCTTTTACTGACCAACTGAAATCTGAAGTAAGAAATTAAGCAGCAAAGTTGTCCCTTGTCTTCTGGAGGGAAAGCAAGAGGTCACAAACCCAAGCCCTGCTGCAAAGGAATTGGAGAAGAATCTCTTCTCTAAAAAAAATATATATATGTAAGTTATCCAAAAAGAAAAAAAATTAAAAATGCCAGACTCACAATATGTGTCATTCATCCCCAATGCCTCTGTAGTGCAAGGGAATGGAACAAAAGCATGTTTATAAAATTGACATTGGCAGGAGTAGGGCTGTGGGGTGGGAGGTGGTAACTTGGCATTAGACAGCTCTACCTCTGCATGCCTTCAAAAATTACTGCACATTACCTGCAACTGTTGGGAAGATGTTGGAGTCTATTTTTTGTGTTGTACTTCAAAGGTTTTGTAAATTCTTTGAAGGTGACTTAACAGCTATTAAATGATACTAAAGGAGGAAAAAAAAAATCAAAATCTTTCCAAAGAAGAAGTTTAAAGGATGTGTTTAATATTAGTCTTTGAAATGTGCTATAAATCCTCATAGTTTATGTGTGTCACCATCTCTGAGATGGCATTTATAACAGCAGAGGGAGAAGGAACAATTCACAGAGGAAAGGATCTTTTAAGAGTTTTATATGTTCTTCCCTATGTCACCAAAAGAAGGAAAAAAAAGACATTTGAGCAGAAGCACTCAGCTGCACAGAAATCCTTGAACAGTTGTAATGTCTAGGCTGTATGACAGCAGGACACTCCTGCTGTTTTCCTTAAGGAAAACTGTAACTTTTGCCATTTTTTGGCAGTTTGGTGTCTTTTATAAGGTTATAAAATAGCAAGAACATCCCCATACCAGGTAATAGGATGAAATGAAAAATGTCATTTAATATGTGGGAAAAAACACCAAAATTTGAATAATGAAAGTGAAAATGAAAAATTCAGATATTCTGAATAGGATGCTTCTGTTGATATTTTCTATTCTAGTTTTATCAATTAATTCATGTAGGAAATTCTAAAAAGTGTCAGGAAGATGTTGCAGTTTCAGTTCAAAACCAGTCAGAAATGCACCTGTGATTTATTAGTTGGAAAGATGTTCCTCTAGAGCCAGTTTTAGTTTCTTGCCCCTTTAAAAACCTGAGCTAGTTTTGTCAAGACCTCTGTATGCAGAATTTCAAAAGTGATAGCGTTTAATAGGGTATTGGAAATAATTTCTGATTCCACAAGCTTCAAAGTTAACTACATTTAGTGTCCTTAGCTCTTAGCTTAATTTGTTAAATGAAGCTGCTTCTAAAATTTATAGAAAGATTGTTTTTCACTGGGGAAATAATTACTGTTCCACTTACTGGCGTGTGCCTGCAGATGTTTGTCAGCAGAGGAACTTGAGTCGATGAGTTTAGAGGAAGTGTTTCATTCAGTAGCACTGAGCTGGTATCCTAACAAGAAGGGAAACCTGATCTATTGATTCTTGACTATTGGGGTTGTGCCCTATTGATGGGAAATTCTGCTTTGATACAGTTCTCCTGCAAGTGAGAACTGTAAGGGGCTGTAAATGAAATAGGGCTGGTTTATTCTGGGCTTCTTGTTCACCTTGCCACAAGGTGGAGAGGGGATTTTGGCTTTCAGGGCTATCATTTGATGGTCATCAAGCAAGGAAGAGGTGTTTAGTATCTGACAAGGCCGAACCTGTAGTAAAACCCATCATTTTGGGTGTTCTTAATGAAACTATTTCTCACTAGAAGGGATTATATTAATGTGTGCACTTGAAGAGGCTTTGACAGAGGGAAGTTCTGGCAGAACTGCCTGGCCTGAAACTGCCTTGACCCTCAAGGCGAAGGATTTTGGTGGGATTCAGGAATAGATATATATCCCATCACCTACTGAATCTCATCTAATTGAGCCCCTGTCTTGGTGCAGAAGTTGGGGTTCAGAGAATTTCTCCAGGTTAGTAGGAACATAAGGGTTTTGTTCCAAACTGGGAAAGGCACTTACTGGGGAATTTGGGACATGGCCCAGAACCTCCAAAACTGGAGCCAAGTGTTTCAGTGGATTCCATGTCTTTTTTGTGTTGTCATTAGTGGATGTAAAGCTTCTAGCCTGGGCATGTACAGTACTGCAGGCAGATCTTTCTACAATATACTCTGAAGGAAATGGTTTGCATGGGTTTCCATCATCTGAGCTACTTGATAAGGCTATGTTTCTCTCCTCCTGAACCATGAAGCATATTGTGGTTTTGGCAGAGAAAAAAATTTGCCCTGAATAGTTTGAAGTCTCAGTTCAGAAGTAGAAAGCCTTACTGGGGGCTTTCTTAGATCTTCACTAGGTAAATTTATCAGAGAAATAAGAACCAGATGGATTTGAGTGATCATCTACTTCAATACTGCATCTTGCCTTGCATGGGGGTTGTGGAAAGAGTGGTGGTGGCTCAGTTCCTGGCTTCCCTGTCTGCTGCAAGAAGCAGAAGAGTAAAGTTTTGTCAAATCCAATAGTAGCTACAACTGACAGAAGCTGGAGCTTCCAAGGCTTATAATAAATAGATGAGAAGCACAGAAAGTGCTGTGCTGCCTTTTGGGATGCAGCACAGCCCTTGGACAGATGCTGCCTGGTTAGTTTTCCCCTGGAGAAAGTGAGGACAAGGATGGTATCTCCAAAAGCTTGGAGGCTGGCTTGGCTCTTGGCTCAGGTCAGTTTTAGATGCATGTAAAAGACTGTTTATGTTAAGCTCTTTCTTTTTTAACGCTTAACCAGTGTTCCTAGTGAATCCAAGGGATTGCCTATAAAAGTTTCTACATCTGTTTCCTTCCCTAGGCTTGTCAGTTGTTACTTATATCCCAGTCATTGCAGAGAGGAAATACAGCTTTTCTTTATTCAGTGTGTCTGGAACCCACCCTGAATTTAAAGCACCTCACAAATTTTTAAAACTAGCCATTAACAAATACTAGATGCACATCTTTTGTTCCTTGGTTCATCCTTTTTTTCCCTGGAAATGATTTTTAATGAAAAGTATTTTTCCTTCAAAAAGCCAAACACCTTGGCACATCAGCAGAAACTTGCACCTCTCTGAAAGTACTCCATCCCAAGGCTGCTGGAAGACACCTTGCAGTGTCCTGTCAATTTAGCTGTGAAAGAAGGTGGAATACACATTGCGTGATACAAGTTTTGGGAAACTAGAACTAGAAGAGCATTTCACAATCAATGGACCTTTAGGATGTCCTGGGTTTGTGTGTCTTTGTTTAATCATTTGAGTGACATGCTTTCCAGTCCAGCTATCTACTTTAGACCACAAAATTTCATCTGAAGCAATCCCAAAAAAATAGGGTTGGTAGGGTGGAGCAGTGTAGGGAGAAGGCTGTATTGCAATAGTAGATGGAGGAGAAAAAAACCAAAGAAATACCCAATTCTGGTGATATTTTCTTTAAAACTGTATGGCACACCCATGTTTTGGAGCAGAGGCATGAAAGCTGGCAACAAACTGACTTCTGTTTCAAAGATATGCCTTTTGTGGTTTTTGTAAAAATCCACACAAATTTGGCAATGCTGTCAAGCTTTTAGTGATCTTCATTCATACATATTCAGCAACAAGGACCTGGATTTCAGCAGTGCATGATGGTCTCTGCCCAAAGGGATCAGGCCTCTTACCAGAGCAGAAGTGCTTCGAAGGTGAAGATCCACATTTCCTCAGGGCTTTTAGACAATGGCAAGCCCTTATGCTAGGAAGCCTACATCTCTGCCTTGGCTTATTTTTGCCAGAGCAGCCTAGAGGGTTTCCAATTGGAATGTAGATGAGAGGAGTGGCAGGGAAGGCAACTGGAGTGCAGAAACCTGAAGTTTGGTTGGAAAGTTGAAGGACTAGGAAGGTGGGAGAGGAGGAGCAAAGAGACCATGAGCCCTGGTAAGGTCTTGGCAAAGGGCCAGCCTTGGACTGTGGCCAGGAAGATGAGGATGAGAAGAGGCTGGAGCACGGAGGGGCAGGGTTGTGAATTTAGGCACACAGGTTTGAAGGAGTGAGAGCTGGCTGGGGAGGAGAACAGAGAGAGACAAGAGCTGGGTTGGAGTAGGTGAGGCTTCTGTTATTCTCTCACTATAAACTTCATCTGTGCTCATTCCAGGCTAAATGTGCTAAATAAAAATGACAAGTGCCAGGATAAATTCTGGCCCCCAAATTGAAATATACCTGCCTTTGATCATGTTCCTTTTCCTGTGTCAGCATATAGTCTTCAGGAACAAGAATTTCAGTTATTTGACCAGGCTCTCAGCTGGTGACACCTTGTTTAGCTTTATAAATAACTTCCTACAGATTTATATAGATAACCTGGTCCTAAAAGCATCTTCCCACCTCTGTTACTTCCTAACATGGTTTATGCCTTTAAAGATAATAAAGCTATGGACTGGTACTCTCAAACCTGTCGGGAGGCTGAGTTTTCTTATTAGTTGCCAAGAGTAGAATCCGTCTCTTTCTCTGTAAATTATCTTCATTTTAATGTGTTTTAAAATGCATTACTTGAAAATCAAAAATATTTGACAGTCTGCAAATGTAATCAAAATACTGCAGCATTTAGCAATGGTCAAATATCTAGCTATAATGTTATATATTGTCACATATATTTAATATATGTGCAAAAATGTCACCAGACAGAATAATTATGAGGAAAATATTGTAATAAATGTAAAAATTGTCATCTACTGATGAAAATTACCCTAATTTATTTGGACTGCCAACATGCATATGTATCTTTGCTCTGACATTTTATTCTATAGTTTTAATAAATAACTTAGTTTTAGTACTTGTTTTCATTGTATGTAATATCCTGGGATGAGGTGGAAGTTGGAAAGCAGAGGGAATCGAGTGGAAATTGCTAGGTGGTGCCTTTTGTTTTCCAAGAGTAGTGAAGTAAAGTGTGAATGTGTTTTAATATTCTTGAATATTTAAATGCCCTGGGGCATCTTGTATTTAGAAGGAACTTTTTTTTATTAGTTTCTTTGTGTATTTTCTGGTTTTTTTCTTCCCTGTTTTGTATAGACTTCAAAGGTAATTTTTTGCCTGTGACTTTCTATGAAATCCTGGAAAATGTTCATAAGGTCAAATGGGCTGTTTTGATGTGATGTTTGGATGTTCATTCTCTCATTGTTTTTGAAGTAAATAAGGCTATGCAAACATAAAACCATGGAACAAGTTGGTTGTATTAACTAGTTGGTAGACTGGAGGAGGGGATAGATTTTAATTCTTTTTTTTTTTTTTTAATTGATTTCTCTAGTCTCCATTTGACTGCAGATTTCTGTGATGTTATCTAGGGACAAAGTCCATCAAACTTCTAAATATTCTCACAGCTGCTGTGGAGATTGCATGGGAGGTCAGTGGGCTTCTTTACAGGCTCTGGGTATTAAAATATGAGATATCAGTGAATCTTTCTGAATGGGAGACTTGTAATATTAGTAGCAAAGTAACAGCCTTATTTTCTTCTGGTAATTTCTGATAATTTCTCAGCCCACCAGATTTAACCACCTTACTAATGTGCTGTACAATGTTCTGTACCAAATATTAATATCAGTGTTATTACAGCGTCAGCACTTCTCTGTTGGTAGCAGATATATTGTTTTCATTATATAAATCTGGTCCCCGCACTCCCTGCTTTTCAGTTTAATTAATCCTCTGTCACACTAATGCTGCCAAGAAACCTGTAGCTATTTATAGAAAGGCATCATATTTTAATATGCAAAAGATAAATATGACTTGGAATGTTACAAACTGTGTTACAAGTGGGATTTGAAAGTAAAAAATTAATTTGACTCAATAATGAAAGCTATAGACTGCCTTTAATGCTTTTCACCCTGTGAAGAATGTTAACTCTGATTAAGCAGATAGCAGATTAGCTTTAATTTTGAGTTTTTTGACCTTGAGATCTCTTAGACTAGTCTCCATGTGTGTTGATTGGCCATACTCAAAGATGGAAAAATAACTTCTATTTTTTTTTTTTTGTGCTCTGTACAGCAAGAGAACAAACCACAGGGATAAGGTGATAAAACTTTCCTGTAAGGAAATTGTTTTGGGAAACAGTTTTTGTTTGCTATGTAGAAAACTGGATGGATAAATCTTCACTGGTGAGTCACCATCATTTTCCAAAACCTGCCATATGGCAGGGAGGGATATACTCCCACATCTCCTCAAAAGTGCCCAAAGAATCATGATTCTGGCTGTTTGCATCAACCCTCTGCATATAAATGTCTCAATAGGAAAAGAGAGGCTTCAAAGAAAGCATAGAGATTAACCTCAAAATATTGGGCAGAAATAGCTTCCATGTCATGAGTTTGGAAACTTGCATTCATGCCAAAACAGTAACTTTCTGGTGGTATTGCTTCAGGCCATAAGTCTGCTGGCTAAAGGCACCTGGAACTGGCCAGGGCTTGTGTTGGATATATCTTTGCTCCTTCTTCACATCCCCAACTCTAAGTCATTCTCCTAAAAAAAATTAGGTTGGCTCTTCCCCAGCTTATAGTGTTTAGCTTTATCTTGAATGATTCTATTCTTTGCAGTTTCTGCAGCTTTAGTCCAAAAATTACTTACTGCCCTAAATTTCCTGCAAACTTTTTTTCTGGGATTGACTGTATGTTTGCCAACTGCAATGTCTCTGGCATCAGGTGGATATAAATGGTAGAGTTACAGTACCAGTTAGGGTTGTTTTCATAGTCTGGTGTTTGAATTCTTTTAGAGTTCTTTGGGGAAGCAAATATGAGAACTGATGTGGTCACTTGGCTACTGTGCCTTTAAGAACAGAGGAATTTGGAGGGTTTGTGCAGATGATAGTGTTGGACTTAGCTTGTCCTGTAGTCTTAATCTACAAAGGCCACAGGGGCTCTTAAAACAAGCTGAATTTTTCCTCAGTATACATTCTGAAAACTTTTGCAAATGTTGGGTTTGAAACTGATTGTGTATTTACATCTGCAAAATAAGAATCAACTTTATTCTTAATAGCAAATACATGCCAGTAATTCTGTTGAAAAAAGTGCTTGTGGCACACTCTCCATTTTTCTATTTAATATCCTAGCTGTTTTACTAGTCCACATTTTTCTTCAAAATACTGAAAGCGAGAAAACCATGTTTCTACATAAAAGTGCTTGAAACTATTTTTGATTTAACTCAAAGGCATTCAGGAGCAAATGCTGTCAAGTGTCTTCACCCAGTAGATTTCAATTTGTATTTAATACTTGCATTACTTAACCATTAGCCAAGAGAATTTTAAGCATTTTTTTCCCTTTAATTTGACTTTTAAAAAAAAGTAGAAAAGACTCCTGGACTGAGATCTTGTATCTCAAGTTTCAGAACGAAGTAAACTTTTACAGCCAAGTTGTAAAATAGCAGTTTATGAGACAAACTCTGCCAAAACTTTAACTATAACTGTGCCAATGTGCCATTATAATAATCCAACAATAATCATGGTCCATTATATCAAATCACTCGCACAGACAAAGACTGCTAACCTTTCCAAGTAGGAAAAAAATGTTCCTTTCAGATCAGGGGTAAATTCCAACTGAGAAGACCAAATGCTGCAGCCTTTAAGTAGTGAATACATTTACTTCTCCCCAGGGCTCAAATAACCCAACATTTGGTAAATGTTTAACAAGGACAAATTCTCCCTCCCATTTGCCCTTTTCTCATATACACTAGATTAACAAATTCAGTTTAACAAGATGATCTGAGTTACCCCCTGGTATCCCCCAATTAGATCCTTCCTCCTGTTGTTGGAGTATTATCCCAGTCCATTTGTTTGATAAGAGGACCCAAGGTAATTAGCTGTGTGGCAGAGAGTGTCTTCTACCTGCCCTGCTTCTTACACTGGAAAGTCTCCCCTCAACGTGAGAAGGTGCTTTTGCTGTTGCTCTTTCCTTTTTTCATGTGTTTTTTAAGGGGATCTCCTATTTGTAGCATTTTGCAGAGATTAAGTGAGCATGGCATGTAACTCTTGACTCCGGTTATGCCTCCCCTGCAGCATGTCAGGAGCTAAATCAAAGCCTCTGCAGGAATTCACAAATCCAGCTTAGAAATCTCATATTTAGTCCTGGATAAATGAACACTGTTGAGGACAGAATAACTGTAGGCACTCTGACAGGTTCAGGGGGCAGTGACAGGCTGTGCCTGTGGTGTCTTTGTGCAGTTACAAATTCCTCTGTTAGCCTTCTCTGTTTTCAGCTGGGTTTTGTCACATTCAGAGGCGCTGTTGTTTCATGTTGTATCTGTCAAGCTGGATGGATGGCAAAACTATATGGGTAGGCTCACACCGAAGAGCTGGTTTCAGATTTGGTGGAAGTTTTCCTGTTTGTTTGTTTGTGTGTTTCTGGGTTTTTGTTTGTTTGTTTTAATTTGCTGTCTCTTTTTTTGCTTTTGTTTGTTTTTTCTTTCCCTTCAATTTGTGAAGTGGTTGGGTTTCTGCCATGAAAAGAAACTTGGGACTCTCCTGTTTTCTTGGAAATGTATTAGCAACTTCAGAGCTACCAGCTTTGTCATTCTTGGAGCTTAGTGCCTGCAAAACCTGGGAGGAGAGCAGAGTTAGTCTGGGAAGGACCTGAAGCCCATGTTGGTGATCTGAGGAGCACTGAGCAGCTGCATTTAATTCCACAACTAGAGCTTCTACCTACGCTTAACACTGGAGCAGGGGTGATGACAGCTGGGAAAAAACTCTAATGCTTTTAACAGCCATCAGTGTCACTGATGAATAAAGCACCTTCCCATGCCTTAATCGGAGGAAGGGCTTTACCTCTGTTACTGAAATGTGCCTATAGGATTGTCCTGCACGTGTGCATGCCTGTGTGTGCATTATTGCCACTGCAGTCTTTTGTAGGATTTCCCTCCCATTCAGAAGGGAAGGCCTGGTTGAAAGTTGGGCAGTGTTGTTGGTGTGCTGGAGGAGACCCAAGGCAGGATGCTTGTGCATTTCAGCACTGCAGCATTCCTCTGTGAGCCACTGAGTTTTGTCACTTTGCTGGCACTGAGGGCTCCACACCTAAAAGTGCTCAGTGACTTAAATATCCCTGTCAAAAGAGCCCCTCAATGAGCTCAGGATAGTGGTGATGACAAGGACTGCAATGGTCTGCTTTATGGTGGGGGTGACCCTTTATTTGGATTGGTGGGTCCCCAACTGAGCACCAAGCCATCACCCTTCCAGTTGCCTTTTCCTGGTTTCTGACAGACTGGCCTTCAGGAAACCTTTGTTTTGGGACTTGCTCTTGTCCCGTTTCTGTCTCTGATACTTCAGATTAGGTGATGGCAATGTCAGACTTTAGTCATCTGGCCATTGAAGCTGATAGTGAATATAATTTTCTTCTTGTGGGGTATCCATCACCAGGGGCTCAATGCTGAGCCACTTGTTATAGCAGGTGGGAATTGCAACATCTTCTTTATGGGAGAGGTCCATATCCTAGGAAAGCACAGCCATATGTTTCCTTCAACTTCACTTAGAGAGTGGTTTAGGACTTGGCCTCAGGTAAATCAAGAACTTTGCCTGTGCCCATGCCTTTTCATTTTGGCTGTGATTGCTAAGGTGATAGGTTTCCTCAGTGGGAAGGAATTTACCCATGAGCTCTTGAAATACATTTGCTTCTAAGAAGTTTTGCCTGAAAGGGTCTCCACATGAAGGTGTGTTTTATTTTGCAGCTGCATCCTTTAATTGCTGACAAAGGAAAAAATTCTCACTTGTTTTTATTTTTATTAATCAAGGTAAATAGAGTAACACAGCTGAGGTGCAAGAAGGCACCAGAGGACTCATTTGGATAAATAGGACTCTTCATTCTTCAGTTATTCTCAGAGTCTTTCTGCTGTTCTGGGGCACAAGGAAGAAAGGAAAAACCCACTCAAGTGCTTCAGTTAACACCAAGAAAAATGAGTCAGTGGGAGGACTATGTAATAAAACTGTGTCACAAGATAATCACTCCTTGCTGATATACAAATTCTACAGCATAAACCTGTCCTTGTCATAAAGATGCTGTTACCAATGTCTCAGTAGTTTGAACAAAAGATAAATACTCAGATGATGGAGCAGAGGCAATAGTTCCATCTGTTCCTTAACCATCTCCTTATGTACATGCGTGTAATAATTCCCATTTTTCTCCACTGTCTTTTCAATAAGAAAAAAAAGTATTCCTAAGTGCCTGAGAAAAGAATTGCCCTTACAGAGGACATGAATTCATTTAAGGAATTAGTGAAATGAAAAATGATATTTTCTGGATTTGACAGATCATTTTCACTTTGGGGGCTAATACATAGCAATAAAATTGGATCTCCAAACTGCTAATTCTACAGGTTCAGGCATTCCAAGGCACTAAAATGATTTCTTTATTGAAGTCAGCTTTACCAATTCCTGTCCACTCAACAACTTCCTTATCTGGCTGAGACGTTCTTTTAATACAGATTTAAGCAGTACTTGATTCTGCAAAAATGCCAAAAATGGTCTGTAAGCCCTCAAACTCCAGTAAGATTTGTAAAAAAACACAAGAGGTACTCTAGACCTTGCAACATATTTTTATGGATGTTTAGAGGGGCTTTAATCTTAGCAAGATCAGGAAGTGATTTTTAGGCCTGAGAGTTTGCTGTAGCTCAGAAACATCATGAGGGTTGAGAGCAGCCTTGCAGGAAAGGTCCTGTTTCGTTAGCATGGGATGATTAGTTGACAAAGCCTTTATTTTCCATTTGGCCCACTGATTTTTAGCTATTTTGAAAGTCAATTGCTCCCACTTCTGTTCTGATAACATCTAGTAATAGAGCTAATGAGTGTCTTTCGAGCTGCTGCTGTTTAAGCAGCAGGTTCAGTTCTGGCTGATTTGGGACCCCTTCAGATATGCTTGAAGTCACAATGTGTTCAAACAAGCTGTCCAGAGCTGTCTGCTTCTCCTGAAACTCACTGAGTGGAGCCCTAACCCCAGACCAAGTGTTGATCTGGTTTAGTGATGTAAGATTGAGGAGACACTAAAGGAGTCTGTCATTGAGCCATGCATCATCTTGTGTTGGAACTACAGTCCTTGTACAGAAGGAAGATCTGAACAGATCTGAAGCCCTTACTGTTTCTCCAGATCACAACATTTCACTGCTTTCCCTAAGAATGAGATATGCTCTGGTGATGCAGCCTGGTTCTGGGAACAACTCTGTGTTTTGTGCCATGAGGCCAGACCACACTACCAGATAGGAAAACTTATGCCATAAGATTGGGCTTATGCCCAGGGAAGGTGCTAGAACTTATGGTCATCCAGAAAGACTGACAGAATGTTTTCTGGTTCTGTTCAGAGGTTGCTTAAGTGCTCTCCTGTAAAACTGGGGTTTGTCTGAGAGAATGGTGGGAATGATCTGGAGGGAAATGCAGACTTTCCACTCTCTACGTGTCCTATATAAAATGGCAACTTTCCAGTGTCACTTGTAAATGATCTTTTCCTTGATGTGCAACTAGATGCCAGAGAATTTGGTATAAGCTTTTGCATTGCGCTGAAGGCCATAAAACCATCAAAAATCTCCTTTTTTGGTTGCAAGAGAGCAGCTGTCTAGTTTGGTGGGTAAGGCTGGCCCATCTTTGCCTGTTTTTATGAGTCTCTTTTTAGGTAGAAATTCAAAAATATCTTCCTCTTAATTACTTCCAAAAGGTCAGTGGAAAGTTCTTTACCATTACACAAAACACTTTGAGGGTGGGGAAAAATCAGAAATGAGTTGTCCTCTGTCTTTTTCATGGCAAACATTCAAGGCCAGCCACTTTCTCCATGCTCTGTTCTGAAAATGACATGAAATTAGTTTGTTTGCATCCTTTCTCTCTTTTTTTGATACCTAATTTTGATGCAAACCTGTATTTTAGCCAAGCTTTACTTCTAGCACCACATGCTGCTGAAACCTTGTAGACCTCATCAGCTAGTCCCCAGCCATCCAAAGGCATGGGATGCCAGGGAGGCCTGAGAACAGGGATGGAACTCCATTCTGCTCAGAGTGCTTTTACACAACTCTATTTTTGGTTCTTTGCTTGCTCAAATGAAACTGTCTGATTAAGTAACGCATAGGAAATAGATTTCAGTCCAAGTCTGAATCATCGAGCTATTAATTTTTTTTAAAGTGTGGTTTGTTTTTTTTTTTTCTCAAAATCCATGCTTGCTCCTTTCCATGTTAGTGCTCCCCCAGAGGGACACTCAGGAAGTTTATTCAGATTAGGTGTGAATTTGCAGTGTATGAACTGTATAGACACCCTTGTGTAAAATGAAAGCTGCCTGAAGTTGGCTTGGCTTTGGAAAAAAAAATGGATTTAGTCCACCCTAGGTCTCAGTAAGAGTTTTCTTGCTGAGACCTAATTAGCTGATTTAACTAATCCTTCTTTAAAATTAATTTGGATTATTTTTCTTGGCTGTCCCCAGAGAGAAAGAAGTGCTTAGATCTCCTAGTAACTAATGCCATCACATTCTGGAATGGACACGGTACTTCTGCATCATCCCATGTTTTGAGCCCACTGGGATGGGGAGCAAAGAACTTGTACTATCTAATCTGAACTTGCCACCTATTCAGTCTGAGCAGTTCACATTCAAAGTTATTACTGGAGCTGGGACTTGTATTTCAGGTACATCTGACCTTTCGAGCAATCACAGTTCTAATTTCAAGAGAAGCCATGAGGTGTAGGTAAAGTCTTTGAGTTCTTCTGAAATTGCCAGGCTTAAGTGCTGGGTGCACTACTAGATTCTCTGACATCTTTGATAATTAACATGCAGTGCAAATCTGAATATTTTAATTAATAAATAAATTTGATATAACATCAGTGAGGATGTTAGATCTCAACCTAAACCAGGGGAGTAAAAAGTATCTAGACAGAATTGACTTTGCCTGCTTATGTAGGGTCTGATAAATTGTAGCTTTTGATTCTGTTCCTGAACCATTAGATTTTTCGGATTTGGTTGGTTGTTTTTGGTTGGGTTTTTGGTTTGGTTTTTTTTTTTTTTTTTTTTTTTTTTGGGAATGCTCTGAAAATTGACTGGAGAAAGGTGGATGGAATACTTGTATTTGAAAGGAAAAAAGATTAAACCAGATGAGACTCCTCTGAGTTAGTTAATTGTATTCCATGTGTTGTTATCAACATTCCCCTATCCAATTGGAAGAATGTGATGTGTAATATTTCACAGCTATCTGTCCTGCTTTCAGCTCTGTTCAATGTTCTCATTAATGACTTGCACAGTGCAGTACAGAATATGGTTATTAAATTTGCAGACAACTTGAAGTTATAAAGGCCTGCAAATATACTAGGGGACAGGTTTAGGAATTTAGAAAGGCATATAGAAATTGAGGCACTGGTTTAAAAAAAACAACAAAAAAGAAGTTATAGAATTCAGCTGGGGATTACACTCACAAGTCATTGACTGCATGAGCATGGGATGCATAACGTGCAGGTGATGACACTTAAGAAAAGTTTTGGTGAATTATACGTAGATCACAAGATGAATACAAATTTAACCCTAAAACCAAGGACATCATGGTATTGCAAAGAAAGGCAGACCTTGTAATCAGAACTTAGCAGGCATTAACCTCTCAAGACACTGTTATGTCACTTGGCACTGATAAGGTGTTGACTAGGTTTGCTACTATTCTTCAAAGTTGGAAAGATTTTTTAATAAACACTCAGAACATTTATGCGTCTGGGAAAAACGGCTAAGGAAGAGAAATTGGAAAAACTACAGTATTCTTGTCTTCTAAGGGACACTGAAGTTAGGCATACATACTCTTTAAGTACATTACAGAGTTTAAAAAAAATTTAGGTTGTTACCTCTTTTACAAGTTTGTGTTGGGGCCAAAATCACAGCAGGAGAGTTCCAGATTAAATGCTAGGAAAATCTCCCCAGAAATAATGGTAGCATTGGGTTAGAACAGATTGCCTGGTGGGGCCATGCAGTTTCTGTTATTGATGGTCAATAGAAACAGTTGAGAAATGAATTTATCAGCAGTGAAATTAATGTAGTCACCCCTGCCTTGTGGGATGACTTCTTGGGGTCTTTTTTAGTCTAGGGATTTGAGAGCAATCAGTACAGAACTTGAAGTAGTATCCAGGGGCAGCAGTTACTCAATTGGATATTTATGCTACTATTTTAATCTTTGCAGGCAATGAGTTTAATTATTTCTAGACTCTCTCTGAGTAGCTAGGTCAGGATCAGGCCCTTCTGAGACCAGATCTGATGTGTATACAGGGATGCCTGCTTTTCAAGTGCATGGCAGTTTTCTATGAAGCTTTATTTCTAATCACACTATAACATTCCAAAGAGGATCCTGGACTAGAATTTGGCAGTATTTTTGCTGTCAAATATAGGAAATAAAATTGCATGAACATATTTTTTTTCTGTATTAAACACATCTAGAGCAATATGCCAAACTCCTTGTTCTCTTATCATGTCCCTTCTACAGCTGTTACCTCTGCATAAAACTACAAGAGAAGGGTAGGCAGGTAGGATGAAGGAACCCCCAGTCAGTTTTTTCCCCTATGATGTGAGGCGCCACTCAAGAAAGGATCCTCTCCATCAGCACACATCTGGAAAATGCATTGCAGTGTTTTGAAAGAGAAGGCTGGGAGAGAGGTCACAGATATAAGGCAAATGCCAAATTAGATTCCTTATTTTATCACATTAAAAATATTTAAACTTGTAAATTTCCCAAATGTTTATCATCTTTGGAAATACTATTTTCTTTACATACTCAAGCACTTTCTTGACTTTTACAGCTTCACTGTGGACAAGCAGCTTACTGCTTGGGACAGCATTTAGGAAGAGGAGACCATTTTTCTGCATTTTGCAATAGTGAGTGAGTTTGGAGCAGTTGTTTGAATGGTTCATTTTGTGTGAATGCACCTCTATGTTTTAATAATCATAGTAATTTCCTTTATTCAATTCTTCAAAGTCCCAGATGAAATCTGGATTTCAGTACAGTTAAATGCATGTAATTCAAGATACAAAAAAGGGAAAGAAGCATTTACTGTACAAATGGGGAACTGAATCCCACAGATCTAAGAGACTGTCCAAAAATAATACAGAAAAACTGAGGCAGAGCATGGATTCAAGCCTGAACTTTGTGATATCTCTCACTCAAATCCCTAATTACAAGGCTGTTTTTAAATTTCCAAGTTGTTCTCATATACATAACAAGTGTCATCACTTAGGCCTTAAACGATTTTGTTTTTAAATGAAAGCTTTCTTCTCTCTGCTGGAGCATGGAGCTGGAACACTAGTGTGACTAACTGGAAAATGATGATTTCACACCAAAGCTAGTGAGATGTGGCCAAATGGATGGGAACCAGTCTTGCATCAGACTTGACCCATTAGGTGTCACGTCAAGAAGGGCCACATTGCTGCCTCCCAGCACCTTTGTGATGTATCTCACACTTGTCGCCACAGACCTCGGTGTGGCTCTTGCCGCGGTTATCACTCAGGATCCTTGGCTTGGGACACGGAGGCCAGCTGTGCTGTTAGAGAAGTGCCATCGTGGGAAGCTGGAGCTGCAGCCAATGTGGCTGGGATATCATCACTGCTTCTGGCATTCTTGGACCCCTCCTCTTTGCCGCTCTCCTTTTCCCCCACTCTTGCTTCCCCCAGAGAATTTAAACTCCAGAGATCAGATGAAAATTTCTACTCAGCAATTTTTTCTCCCCTCCCCCATGCTTTTAATCATAGGAGCTTGTTCAGGAAGAAATATGTGCTATCTCAGAGACATATGTGGGTGTGAAAGAGCGCGCTTAGTAAGGCCTTTCTTCAGGTTAAGAAAACAGCAAACTCGTTCTGTGACATTCTCTCATCCTCTGGTGACCTGTGCAAGGCACAGGGAGTGTTGCACATACACCTGAAGCTAAAACAAAGCTGAAAAACATCTAAAACACTGCAGTTGTTGGGTGGGGTTGGAGTGAATGAGCAGGTGCATACCAAAGCAAAATTATCTTGCGTTGTGTTCCTGTCCTGTTTCATAATCATTAAGCAGGTTTGGGGATAGAAAACTTCCAAGAAAAAGGGAAAGAAGAGTGGGAAATGGCAATTCAGGAGTGGCGTTCCTGGAATCAGCCTAGTAGTTGCTCCTAGCTGCCCAATTGCCAGGTTTTGGCAGAGATTTAGAAGCTGAGTATCTGTTGACTGTCAGGCCAGGGCTGTCAGTCACCTACATTCAGGTTAATGCTCCAGGGAGCTGGCCAAATGCCAGGGGATAACTTGCCTAAATAAAAATATCATTGCTCTTTTCTTGGAACTAGATGTTCTCCCCTCCTCCCTTAGTCTTTTTGCTCCTTCTTTGTGCTATGGAAAAATGTCATGGCTTTGCACAACTTGGGGGATGTTCAGATACAGATGAAAATTTCACATCTCTGCAGGAAAAAAAAATGCTTAAATCTAGAAACCTTAAAATTAAGATTGACCCAGATTAATTTGTGTGTGTGTGTTTTCAGAACAGGATGAACTGAACTGATAGGCTGAAAAATGCAGTGAGTAATAAGTGTAAACTCAAGCCTTTGGTATGCAGCTTAATCTGGCACAGCACCTAACTTGCCTGACTAATCTGCTTTATGTCAGCATGACAAGGTTTGTTGGAAGTGATGATATCTTTTAGTAGACAAAGTAATTTAGTTGGCTATCTATTAGTAGTATTAGACAAGGTTTCAGGCACATAAGCCTTTCTGCAGACCACCTGAAAGCTTAAAAGAAGGCATCACCTTTGCTTTTAGCTGACCTGTGGAAACAGTTGGGAGCTTAAAGCTTGCCTGCTCTCTCAATCTTTTCTGCTTAGCCTTATGAAGGATTTATTCTGCCTTGTATACATGATGTCTAGAGACTACCTTATACACCCAAGAGTATAATAATTTCTTTCTTTCAAATGTTACTCTGTGTTAACAGGAAAAATTTCAGTACAACTGGGCTTGGGGAGGAGTTGGGTTTCAGGGTACCCAGATTTTCTTTGCTGGTCATCTGCCCTGTGCTGTATATATTCTGTATTTTCTTAGAATCAGAGCCTCTTGTGATGTCTGAATTTGTGTATCCAAAGGAGATGTCTAAAGTCAGTAATCACTGTTGAAAAGCACAGATTTTGAAGTTAATTGAAATAAGATAAAGAACAATAAATTAGTTAACTTGCTCTTCCTCTGTGCTGTTTGCCTTCAGCAAAGAAGAAGAAGAAATTAAGTTACTTAGACACTTGCCTGTGTTGTGGATTATAAGTGATAAAGTCAAATAGCTACCAAATGCTTTACAAAAATATCAAAATCTAGCAAGCGAGTAACGGAATTGAAATACTTAAACTGAAGTCAAAAAAGAAAATAATGAAAACCATCCTCTCTCATGAAGAGTTTTGGTCCTCATTATAGATTAGTAGTTTTGTGAGATGATGTAGAAATGTTCCTTATTATCACAGCTTTATTGCCTACCTCTGTACATCTGTTCCAAAATTCATTTCAAAATGGCCAGACATTTCAATAATCCAGTGTGGCTTGGAATTTTCATATTGTTTCTGGTGCGTTAAAATCTGGATGGAAAGCTGGTACTTTTAAATTTACAATTGCACAGACCGTACAACATCTGGGTAGCTTTGCTCTATTGCTTTCCCTGTTCCTTTAAATTTAGACTGAAGTTATGATGTGCATGAAAGGCTAAAGACCTTGTGTGTGGCAGGTGTTATTTCAAGCTGACAAAAATTCAGTAATATGTTCATTTTACTTTGATACGGCCTTTTACAAAAATGTAGAAAACTCTGATTCAAACCTTGGCAATATAGTTTTATTTTAAGAACAGGCAAATGGGGCATCTTCTGGACTGGGAGACATTAACAACTAACTTATATATGTGCATGTGTTTGCGTTTATTTAAAAATATATTCATTAAATTGTTCCCTAAGAAGTTATTTACTACTATTCGCTACAATTAAAACTTCTCTGCTGAGATGCACTTTTGTAGTTTCTGGAAGATCAGTAAAATGTTTTGGGCTCTTATTTTTCAAGAATGATGACACTGTGGCAAATTGCAAACTTCTTATATATATTATATTTAATATATCACACACCTTATATAGAGAGATTCCTTAGAAATGTCTTGATTAACTACTCATCATTGTCAATCCAACAACCATAATTGAAGTGATCTGTATAGAGCAATCTTTAGCAGAGTGAAACATTCTGGTTCTAGTGGTCCATGCTAAGCTTTGCTGCTTTACATGAGCTAAGACATAATTGATATGGGGCAGTTCTGCCCCAAAACATCCACGGCATCCTAAATATACTCTGTATAAGAGGACTTCTTTAGCCTGCAGGGTTAGTACTTGTATTTCTATTTAAAGACAAACAAAAAATTCCAAACCAACAAAACCCCCACATCCTCCCAGCCCTCCCAAAATTATCATTCATAAGGAAAGGATGCAAGCTTTATATGCATTTTCTCTGTGTCTGATTGAACCAAAATCTTTGGGGAGACTTTTAAATGCTGCACCTGAATCTTCTGAATGAGTCCATGAGGTTTTCTGTATTGTTTCGTGCTTAGCAAGATAAAAAAGAATTTTGGGGAAAACTGCGTGTAACTAAATCCCAGCTTAATGGTTTTACTCCTTAATCCTTTGAAGTCCCCATAACCTCCTCTGAGAGACACATTGGAGGGTGCTTGTGGCTGGAACATTGGTTAAAAGCCCCATCCCAGTTGTGTTTGGCATTTCTCTTGAGGTGGGTATAGTGCTATTTTGCCAGAACTGGTCTGATCAAACTGCATTTTCAACCTGACCTTTTCCTCACCCTTCATAACTTCCTGGTTGCTTGGTCAGAGAGAGATTTATGCGCAAGAACAGTGTGATGTGTCTGTCCCAGCAGCGAGGGAAACCAGAAAACTTATTAAGGAAGAAAAGAGGGGGAAAGAAGAGAGAATGAGGAGGAAGAGAGGCTGAAAGCAAGTCCAGGTTTCAGACAGAAGCACCTCAGCTTCTGCTCTACTGTAATTACCCAGCCACTGAAGAAATAAAACATTTAAAAATCAATTTTATAAAAAAAATCGATGTTTTAAACAATTTGAAAAGCTCTCATAATTTTAAATCCCTCTACAATGTAGATGTTCAGAGCCCTGATCACCTTCAAAGTGAAGTGCTCCAAAACCTTTAAATTATTCTGCACAGAAAAGGCTCTGAAGCCCCATTTCACTCCCAAATGGAAGCAGTCTTGAAAATGTGAAGCGTACCAATAACTTTTAAATAAACCTCTCTGCCCAATCCTGCCCGTGCTTCTGTGAAGTTCATACATCTGAGTTTGTGTTTTACTTTCACTGAAAAGATTACTGATTATAATCCGTAACGATGATTTTTGTCTACTATAATAAAAGATTTTTGCTTTAAAGTTAAAAATATGAAGGGCTTTCTCAGGGTTTTAGTTACTAAAATGATGAATCTTTTCCCATTAAAAGTTTTTCTATTTGTTCCTGTATTTAGTCCAGACAAAAAGTACAAATAGATGAGTATAGCTGTTATAATTTCCTAACTTACCACTCTGTGCAGAAAGTGATTTTACATTGAATTGTAATTTCATTCACAAGGGCTTTAGACCTTATATAATTAAAATACCTCAATCCTTTTCAAATTAGAAAAGCAAATTGTTACATATCATAAGTAGGTGCTTTTCACTCTAATGACAGTCACTTAGATGATTTATGACATACATTATTTTATATCAAAGTACAATGAAATAGGCATTACCAAAGGTAATCTCAGTAATGTCTGAAAAGGGATCTCAAACCTCAGTGCAACAATGAATGCAGTATTTAAAATGCAAAACCCAAAGACATTATTATGGTTTTGATTTCTTATGCCACAGCTTCTCCTGATCTGTTATATTAGTATAGCAATACAAAGAGTGTTTTGGATGTATTTTGCTAAGATAACAGATGGGAAAAATGAAATATAAAGTCAGATTTTATGCAGAAATTGTTATCAAAGGGATGATAAAGTAAAACTGCATAATTGCAAGGAAAAACAGTTGATGATGTACAAAATGAAATATATTGAGCTCATGGAATATGCTCATTTTCAGCTTTTAAGCCCTTGCATTATTAAAATGCATAATAAAATAAAATGCTTGGATAATGTATAAACAAATCAGAATAAAGTAGCTTCTTGAATATGATTATTTTCATATTTCTGTATTCTATAGGAAGATTTTCCCTTCTCTCCTCCCCCATTCCTGCTGCAGTGACCCATTCCAGAGTCAATGGTGAGAATCCCAATGTCCTCAGTGTTCTTTGTGGCAGGCAAATGCTACCCTGCAACACTGCATCAGAACAGGGACAAATGGTTGTAAATGAGAACAAATGGCTCTAGGTTGGCCATGAATACCTTTATGCTGGAGATGAGAAAAAAGTGCCTAAGCATCCTAAGTGTGAGACTGGAGCAAACTTGCTGCAGGAGCAACTGGAATTTTAAAACAAAAATTTAAAAATTAGAAAGCTACATTGATTTTAAGTGAGATGTTTGAAGTTTGGGAAGTGAGATTTGAGGTGTTTGCCTGCAGTGTTCTAGGACCAGTGGGGAATCTTGTGGGATTATCCTGCAGCAGCAGCAGCCTTGCAGAGATTTTCCTGTGCTGGTTGTTAAATGGATGTCCTTGTCTGAAGTGAGAAGGTCTTGGTGTGTGAGGGTCCAAAAGTCATAAAGGCTGATGGAAAGGGTGTCTGAGTAAGCAAATAAAATCCAGAGCTGCTTGGTTTGGGGTGAGTAATTGTCAGAGTTTCAACACTGGTGTATAAGCTTCACAAGGACAGGGGAGTGAGTACTAGGGAACCCGCAAGAATGGCTAAAGGGTTGGGAAACCTGATTTACTATGAAAAGCTTAGGAAAGCCCAGCCCTGTTGGCTTGAGGATTATGGGAGAATTGAGCACCTGCTGGGACAACACACAGGGGCAGCACAAAGCTTCTGTTAAATCTGCCAGATCCTAGTGCAGTCCTCAGAAGGGGTTCTGAGAGACTTCCCAGCGTGTCATTCCATTCTCCCCCCCTCTGTCCCCTCATGCCCAAACAATGCTTGGTGGAGCTAGACCCATTCAGCCTCAAAATGTAGCAGGATGAAGATCATGAACTTCCCAAGGGCTGAGAGGGAAAGGCAACATGTTGTTCATCGTGAAAAATGTTCAAAAGGAGATGTCAAGTTTTCTGAGAGAGATCTTTCCCAGGAATCAACTCTCAAAGCACTGTGGTTGTGCCAGCTGAGCATGTTTGTCCCTGATGGCTGCATAATCGATGGCGTTGTGGTCTGGTGCTCACTGACTGAGCCCCAGCCTGAACGTGCTCAGCAGTTTGCCTCTCATTTGCGTCAGCATCTAAATAAAGATGAATGCCATTTTTTTTTCCTCTTTTCAAGATGGGCTGTTAATTTTATAACAGAAGAGCAATCTAATGACTTATATAATTAGGAGCATGTTTTTAAAAATTTCAGAAGACTTTTTTTTTTTTTTTTTTTTCCCACTGTTCAGCAGTCATAATTAGGGAGAAAATTGTAAAGGCTCTTAACACCAAGATAAGTTCAGGGTTAGAACATGGTATTAATAACACCATGGCTGTGGGTTTAATCCCTGTATAGACCATTCACTTAAGAGGTGGACTTGATGATCCTTGTGGGTCCCGTCCAACTCAGAATATTCTGTAAAATGGCAGCAGTCAGATTTCAAAAGCATCCTGAACAGCAAGAGTTCCCCATACCCAGAAAATCTGGTCACAGTTTTGCATACCAAAATGGAACCTTGAGGGTTTAAAAACATGATAAATTCACATTTCATTTCGACAACAAATAGAATGCCTTTCCAGTGCCTGTGCTTAAAGTGCTACTTGGAATAAACACTGTTGGCAGGGAAAAAAACCCCAACATCTATCTTGAGGCTAATTTCATATCTAGCCCTGACAAGTTGTGGTCAGTTGGTCCTGGCTCATTGTGCCACTACAGTCTCAGCTGAGAAAATAGATATAGTGGTCTACAGGGTTTCAATCTGACGCATGTTCCCTGCTGCTTCACAGCTGGAGTATCAAAAGCTCATCCCATTTCCTTGATTTTCCCACCCAGATGAAGGGGTTGATTATACCATGCTTGCAAAACCTGTTCTGGTCAGTGCTGAAAGTGGGTGAAGGATATGAAGGCAGAAGCTACAGTGCAGCTTCTTGGTGGATATAGAAATACTTCCATGAATCTCAGAAGTATTTTTCTGCTTTCAGTGCTTAATATTTTGATCTGCCCAATTTGATCAACATTTCCTTCTTAGTGAGTGAGATAGCGGGAAGAAGTTCTTCCCTTTGTGGGTGGTAAGGCCCTGGCACAGGTTACCCAGAAGCAGTGGATACCCCATCCCTGGGACTGTCCAAGGCCAGGTTGGATGAGGCTCTGAGCAACCTGGTCTAGCAGAAGGTGTCCCTGCCCAGGGCAGGGGGTTGAAACAAGATGATTTCTAAGGTCACTTTCAACTCAAGCCTTTCTATGATTCTGTGAAAAAATCAGCTTGATAAGCAAGGGTTTGTGCTTCTGGATGAAATGTTTTTTTCTGGGGACAGTTAGGAAGAAAGTGGAGGGGAGATTTCCTGCATAATAGCAAATGGTCATGATGGGCATAGTTAGGGATCCAGGCCTGACCAGTCTCTATCTGCATTCTTTGGTAACTCCTTTTGTCTTGCTATGAGCTCCCCTGGTGTGGGATTTTGAATGGTCAATGGTTATATGAACAAACCAGCAACTATAGTCATGGCCTTGTACTTAAAAAGAAAAATTTCTCCCTACCCTACCATTGCCTGAAAAGCTTCAGCGACTGAAGTATGTGCAAAGCTCAGAACTGCCAAGCAGACATGCTATTCTGGAATCTCTTGATGATGATGGTGTGGAAAAGAGCCTGGTAGAAAACTCTGGAAGGTGGGGGGTGGAAAGTAATATGAAGGTAGGTAACCGTTAGCTTGTAGAACTGATGAATGCACCTTGGAGAGCAAGAGGAGGACTTTTTAATAACAAAACCAGTTATTACTGGTGAACCAGTTTGACGTGGATAAACTGGGTTTTGGGATGAGGGGGCTGCTATCAGTGGTAATAGATGGGCCTGGTCTTCCTCTGAGAATCCAGTGGAAAAGGCTGGCTTGGTGTTCCAACTCCCAGATTTTTATCCAGGTAGGAATACTTGGCTCCTCCCCCTGGTTGGAGCATTTCCCAGTGGGATGATGGAATTCTATCAGTGAGACTCAATGGCCCATTAGCAGAAGATATGTCCCTGGAGGGAGGACGGGTTGTGAGGAGATAAGAAAACTTACACAGAAGGTTTCTTGACTGCTTATCGTTGACAGACAATTACCTCACCTCCCACACCTCAGTTTCATCAGATGGTGTTAAAACACAGAGTTTTGGTTGCATTTTGCACTGCAACCCACAACAGTGAGACATCCTAAATAGCCTAATGCCCACGTGGATTTGCTGGGCACTGGTCTTCATTGCATCTAGCTCTTGTGCAGGAGAGGTTGGGGTCATCTCATAGCTGGCTACAAAGACTGTCTTTTTATCTTGGTCCCAACTGTGTCTGCAAGCACTAGTTCCTATTTTCCACCCATCTCTTAGCCAAATACTCTGATTTTTCTCCAAGCTGTCTTTGGCTCCTTGTCCTCCAGCCATGCTTCCTGTATCATGGAAAGCAGAAGGTGAACCAGCTGCATTGGTTCTTCTTACATTCAGGGTGCTCTGGCTGTTCTGTCCTTAATCTGCTGGAGGGGATGTCTCCCAGAGGGACAAAAATTCTTTCCTTTCCAAAGCTTGCTGCTTCTGAGCTGCACCATGTGCCGTAGAGTAGAGAGGCAGGTCATGAAGAATGCTCCGGTCTGTCTGGTGATCTCACTTGGGAAAGGGTTGCTGGAGAGTCATGTAAACTCGGTTACTAGTGGGCTGCATTATCCCTGAAATTTGGGAAGCAGCTTTTAATCTGCTTCAAGGGCACTGGGCTACACACCCCATGCCTGTTGACTGTGGGTTTTGGGAAGCGTGTGTCACCCACAGAACCCAGGAGGCAGAGTAGGTCTCCATGGAGGGGATCCCTTCGTGGATGGGGGAGGGCTGCACTGATTTATATCTTGATATAGCACTATTCCTCTCACCTTGCTTGGGTGCCATGCTGCAAGTGATTTTGAGAAGAAATAATACGTGCTCTTGCTCCAACAGGATATAAAAATGACTTTATATTAGACAGTCTATATTTTATTGAAGTTTGCTTCGTATTAGTGTCATAGAAGGCCTTGATTTCAATATAACAATATGGAAGTGCACGTGTAATTTGTCCTCCGATCACATTAATGCTAAACCACTGTACGTGGTAGTAATGTTAAAGTAATGTGACAGAATAATACAAGTATAAAGTGATGTAAAGCCATTAATATTATAGAGAGTTATTCATTTTATACAAAGGATTCTAAAGAGTAATTTGAATAAAATTCCTTGTCTCTTTCTCTGATCTAGTTGAGCTACTTTGATCAAAAGATAAGCCTGATCAACAAACTTACTATTAGCGAATTTCCATACAATGACTTCTTGTTCTTACTCCTGCTCATGCATAGCTCAAACCCAGCTCGCTGCTCTCAGGAGCTCTGCTCTCTACAGCATCTGATCTTGAGGAAAGGAGAGAAGAGATGTGAGATCAGAGGTGAAGCAATTTATTGGTAACCTGGTCCACTTGGGCATGCACATTTCCCCAGTCAAGTTTAAAGGGCATGTAAAGCTTTAGTGAATTGAGCCGTAAATGTTTAATTGTATGAGTTGCTCCTTGAATACAATAGTGGGGCAAGCTGCAACCACTAGCAAAAATGACTGTGTACTGAGTGTAAAAGCAACCTTCTTTCACAGCAGATTTCAGTTTTGCTCAGAGAGCTGTGTAGCATTTATTTTAACTCGCTGCAAACTTTAAGTCTCTGATTAAGCAAAATAGGAGCTGGATGATATCAAGACATGCTTTCCCCTCATTTAATCAGATCATTGAGGACAGCCAACAAGAATAAATAGTATGTGAAAAGCCAAATTTCCAATGAAATTAAATGAAAAGTTATAAGGCTGTGGTTTTAGGAGCGGCCTCTCTTTTGTGGTTTTTGGTTGAGTGTGTTTGTCAGATTTTTATAAGAACATTATTGCTTTAAGAAAAAAATTTAAACCCTGAGAAATTACTCTCAGTCTAACGAGTTCTTTTCCACTGACTACAGACATCATTAGGGGATGGCTATAGCCCGAGGCTGTGCATGAACTTTTTCTTCTAACTGTACACTTTATGTATAATTTAGCTTTCTTGCCTAAATTATTCAAGCAAATAGTGAGTGAAAATAATGGAGTTCACTGAAACCTTCCACAGTATTAAAATAAAACAGTTTTTTTATGTTGATTTGAATTTTTAAGCTTTTTAATCACGGATTTCAAATGGAATACGCATGTCTTCAGCTCTTCTCTGCTTGTCCCCCGTGCCTTTTTTCAGTGAAAGGAAAGAAGAAAGGAAATGAACTTCAGGAAATACCCCATTAATTAATAAATGTTACTTACAACTACTTGAAGTAGAAGTAATAGTAATTAGGCAAAACCTATAGATATAGAAAATACATTCAGCAAGCGTTGAACTACAGACTGTTATCTCTTTCACCCCAAATAAGGTCAGTGTTTAAATACTGGTGAGTTGCTTTAAGCTGCAAAATACTGTTAGGGAGCTCTATGTAATAAGGCTAAACTCTAAAGTCTAACACAAAGGCTATAATTATTTCAGATAGTATTTTTCTAGCTTGATATTAGTCTTCCAAAAAATCATGCTTAGAAATACAGCAGGTTGATCCTATGCTAGGAAATTGGTACATTTTCAGGAAACCCTGCAGATTTCTTCCAGGTGAAGAATCAACACTTTAAATATTTACTATTGTAGCCAGTCCTCTGCAATCTTGTGCCTCAGATTCCTTTTATAGGGTAGTGCTGATGCTATTACTAATGTGGTAAGAATTATATCTAGATCTGAATGGATTCACTAACTGTATGCCATCATGAAAACATATCCTGTGAAAGTTAAGGAATCTTTGATATCTGCAAGCAGACTCCATCATTCCCTAGCTTGGGTACATTGTGCTTTCACTGGATGTCTGTTAGAAGTAGCATAATGATAATTTTCCATATGATGGGAAAGGAGGCATGACTGGGCACCTGCCATGGTTCAAGATGGGATTGGACTCTGCAATCCCATTGCAGATCAGCTATGAGTGTGGAATCTCTGTGGGATTCCGACCATGCTCTCAATGAAAAGCATAACATGAGGCAGAGATATAAATATAGCTTTGACTGATTTCCCCTACATGTGCACAGTAACTAACGTCTGTGGTTTGTCAGTGGGGTTTAGATTAATCCCAAGTAGTCAAATGTCCAACATCTTTCAGTTCCTGATGTAGTTGCTGTCACCCAGCTCTGCTCTTGTGCAGTGTGGCAACTTCTGACCCATAGTGCTCAGTTATTCAGACTGCAGAAATACCAGGCCATTTGCTTCAGGAGCTTTCCCCCAGTCTGAGGTTGCACATAAGATGCATTTCTACATGTGAAAATAAGTCAGATTGTTTGAAAACAAAATAAAACCAACAGTGTGTCTTTGGTGACATTTTTTAAATTTATGATTCTATGATAAAGAAATTCCCCAGGAGCAACCATCTTCTGTGCTTGGTCACAACCCTCCTCAAAAATCACAAAGCAAACCAACAGATGAGCAAAGACAAGTTTGATTAACCCTTTTTGTTAATTTTGCAATTCTCGCATTTTTTTTTGGCAATTATTGGCATAGCACAGGTAGAAGCAGGCAAAGATATCTGGAAACCAATAATAATAATCACAGAATCAATCAGGTTGGGAAAGACCTCTGAGGTCACTGAGTCCAACCCATGACAAACACCACAGTGTCAGTCAGACCATGGCACTGAATGCCACATCCAGACTTCCCTAAAACATCTCCAGGGACAGTGATTCCACCACTTCCCTGGAAAGCCCGTTCCAATGTCAAACCACCCTCTCTGTGTAGTTCCTCACAATGTCCAACCTAAATTTCTCCTGGCACATAACCTAGAACTATGTCCTCTTGTCCTAACTGGGATTTGTTCTGTGCAAACCACTTTGAAAAGATACTTACTCCAGATTAATTACTGCTGTGCTTTTTTTCCTTTTATGACTTTCGTTAAAGGAGATAATTGTTTTCTGATAAGTGCAGAAATTTTTTACATTTTGTGTGTATTAAAACCTGCTGCCCTGATTGTAAGGGTATTTTGTGCCACAGTTGGGCTCATTGGATGTCTCAATTGTTTGCAGTCACTTCTGCATGTATATGCATCAGGGGCAGTTCCATAAATTAATTAAGCCAAATAGTTAAAATTTAATTCTATGCAATTCATAGGATGTACAATCTGTGCTTTTGATGAAGAACTTTCTGAAGTGAAGCCTGGTGATTTTCTGTAGTGACGGCTATTGGCTGTAAACTTAGAAAAGAGCAGTAGAGCCATATAACATGGAGGATCCTCTCATGTTTGCATTTTGGTCTTACACTGTGAGGTGTTAGGTGTTACACAAGAAACTGATACTCACTTTTTATGCACAGTGCATCAGTCTTTACCCCTCCAGTTAATACAAGTGATGATATGCAATCCTGATGTAACAGTTCCATGGGAAGTACCTTTTTACTTGTCTACATTTATTTGGTTGCTCTTGAGTCTTCAGTATTTGGGGGGAAAAAATCAGGTAGAGAAAAGAAGATTTACAGAACTGGGAAGCACTTTAAACTGAGCTGCTCAGTTAATTGCCCTGCAAGGTCTAGACTGTGAAATCCTTTGACAGTACAACATCCTTTTCCCACTGAATTCTTGTTCACCAAAGCCCAGCTCAGCATCACATGAGAAAATTCTCCTTTTAGGGATGTTGGACATTTCATACAACCACAAGATCAGCACAGAACTACTCAATTCCCTGTTTGTGTCAGGAGATTAAAACACTTGGTGAAACTGAAATGATTTTTTGTTACATCTTGCAGGATAGCTGCTTCCTTTCCTTTTTCTCCTTATGCACTTCAGTTTTCCTTTTTCTTTTTTTAATCTGTTTGGCAATAGGCTTTGGGTTGGTATTCCATGGCAATCTATCATTTGACTGCTCAATGCATTGAACATTCCTGGCTCATGCCTTTTCTCATGCTGTAGAGGAATCTGTGACTACCTCATTTGTACTTTTTAAACAAAATTTCCACTCTTTTTAGTTGTGTAGTAGATTTTAGGAAGTTTGTGTCCCTGGATCTCTGGATCCTTTATAGGCTGTGGTAGCTGTGCTGTGTTACTAGCCAGCTTGCCTAAAATTTAATCTGCTGCCTATCACAGTTTCCCCATGGGTATTTTGTCTATTTAAGGGAATTTCCAGACTTTAGGTAGAACCTAAGAGAGGGAAAAGCAGCTCTGCTGAAGTGTCCCATGGACATGATGAAGTACATTTACCGGTTCATCCAGCAAATGGAATTTTTATGTCAGACTCAGCCCTTGTCACTTCTGCCCAGGGGTGGATTAATGGCTGAGCTGATGGGGCCACGGCCCCGTTCCCCCAAATACTATGGAACCCTGGCTTCTCCTGTCATCGCAGAAACCTCCATTGTGGCTGGCAGCCAGAGGGTGACACGGAGATGCATTGCTGGGGAAGAGCTCAAACAGCTCCCTGTGAATGGCAGAGGGGGCTTCTTAAACACAGCGTCTTTAGAGATGGTGCAGTTGCTCCAACACCTGGTCCCTGTCACATTTCCCAACTCACATGCTGGGAAAGCCTTTCTCCTTATAATCCTTTGGGAGCCTTTGCTGCTCTATGGAGTGAGGTACAGAATAGGAGAAAAATCTCAGTTTTGCTCCTGACTTTCTGCATTAAACTAAAGGAAACATTGGTTTCCCTTTGAAAACATTGGCTGGTTCATCAGTTTCTCTCATCCTGAGTGGTTTTGCTAGAAGTTCCTTGCTGTCCCTGGTTTCTCCATCCAATTCAATCCTGTCTTGTTGCAGAGCTCCCCACTCCTTCTTGGGTCTCTATCTTGTATTGACCCAAAATTTACCTCTTGCACATTTTATTTTTTCCTTAGCACTCCTTCAGTTTGGCCTGGGACAGTAGGAATATCTTGGGTTGCCTCACCTAATGGTCCAATTGTTTTCCTGTGTTACCAAACAGACTTAACTGAACTGCTTTCAAACATTGAGGACTAATTAGTTCCACTTCTGTTTCTCTGAATAGACTTAAAAATTTCATTCTAAAGTTGCCAGAAAATAAGCAAAATTTAGACTAGATATTTTAAATAAAAAGGGAAAATGAAAGTTTGACTGCATCTTACAGCACTTGTCTCGGACTTGTTGAAGGGATCTGAATACACATGAATGACCTCCTCCATAAACACGTCTCCTCCTTATTCCATGAATGTTTAATTATGCGTGAAAATGGGACAACCCCAGCAACAAAAATTTATAGCAATCCTGCCTAAAGCTTGATGGGTTGAGATATTTTTGCAAGAATGTGGGAGACATAGGGATCAAAACTCTGTTCTAGCAGAACAGGCAGGGTTTGAATGTGTGGTTTGGTCCTGGGTGAACAGCTTAAATCCCCAGGCTGTTTCATTTAGAGAGAAGCCAACATTGATCCCTTCTGTGGACATGTCCCATTTGGGGGTTGGAGACTGTATGCTATGCTCCATGAAACTGTTGTAATTGTACTTTTAAATCCATTTGTGCAAATCTGCAAAGAAGTAGCAAATAAAAAAAGAATTCATGGAGGGAAAATCTGTCTTTACTTGGTTTCATATGAAATGTTACTTGGCCCTTGGATTATAGAAAGGTTAAGCATCATCACTCTACTCATTGAACTATGGAATAAACCAGCAGCAGTGGTGTGAAAAATCCAACCCTCTAGGTTGTTTGATTTTTCTTGCAAGTGTCTGCAGCAAAATGTTTTTGTTGGTTTTTTTTCAGGTCTAATGGCATTTTCAAGCTAAATAAATTTATGTGTATTTGGTTTTGCAAGAAACAAACACTTAAATTGAGGTCAGGTTGATAGAGGATTTTTCCTTTCTTTTCCCCTCCAAATTTTCGTTTTTCAGGAGTAGACTGATGAATCTGTCATTCTCTTAAAACTTTGCCCTTAAAATTCTACTTACTTATCCTTGTAAAGCACTTTGTGATAATTACTTGTGAGAGCTGCAATACTAAAATATGTTTTATTGTGATGCACTTACTTCAGGATAGTGTGTTCCATGTTCTGCCAGTCCTTATGCTCTTCTGCAGGTGCCTATAAGTACTCAGGAAATGTAGAAACTCAAACCAGTCTTTTCCATTTAGTGTTGTAAAAAAAAGTTTTAGCTTTGTTACATTTCATTTTTATAATTCATTTTATTGTGCAGAATTCTGAGAGGGGTGAAATGATGAGTGTGTAAAGGAGACAGTAAAAAAAGAGGAAGAGTGGCCTTGTTTGGACCCACTGCTTCAAGATGAAATCAGAAATGAAGGTTCATGTCCCATAATATTTTTAGGTGCTTTTATAAAGGGTTTGGTTTTTTCCCTACTCTTTTAATTTTTAAAACACCAGCTCTGTTTATATGGTGGAGTTGAAGGCTATGTCTTCTCATACAGCCCCCGCACTGTGTCAGTAGGAACTACACAAATGACAAAACCCTGTTTTTTCTGTGTTTGGTCAACCTGAATTTAAGGGTTGTTTTAGGACAGTAAAAGCAGCTCCTTTGGGAAGCCCACACAGTCATTGCCCTGGTGCTATGACTGCCCAGAGCTACTGATCCAGCATCACTCTAAGAGCTCTGCAGCTCTCTGGGGTACAAACAGGGTAGCACATAGCCAAAACACACTAGCAGTACCTGCCTAACCAATGAGAAGGGGGAGGCAGGGGTAGCAAACCCCGGACATGGACACCACAGTAATGCCTTCATGTTTTGAAACCTGTCTAGAGGTTTAATAGTCCTTATGGTTGGCTGCTGGTGATGGTCTCCGAGGTCTGACCTCACATGGTTTTGTCCTGTGACAGGAGAGTAGGAGAAGAGAAGATATCCTACAGACACTTCTGCCACACTGGCCAGAGACTCTTGTCTTCAACCTGATGTTCTTTGAGACCATCTTTCCCTCTTTCAGAGTAGTGACATTCCTTATTAGCCATCATTTTTTTCCAAGTAGATACACAACAGATGGTTACACTGGTGAGATATGTGTGTTTTTCTCACAAGAAAAAAAAAAAAGGCCAACTTTGCAGCTCTGTTTTGCATTAACCTCAGAGGTGTAAAATGCTGCCAAATTTGAGAGCATTTTTATTTATCTCTGGCTTGGCTTCATATGATTGCAAATGACTAGGCAAGGTGTGGAGAGTGAAAAGTCAGGCCCAGACTCACAAGGGAAAAGGGAACTGGCTGAAAGATCTCTTGGATTGGAATTCACTCCAGAAGAGAAAAATAAGAGGAGGAAAAATGTTCCTTCTCTCTTCCTCTTGCTGTTCTCCTTCTCCTTGTGCATTCTTTTAGAGCACTATTTATAAGTACTTTTACAGTCTGACTACTGAACCCCTTCATCTAGACATTATTTCTCTGTGCCATCCAGGGAATTGTCTGTTTCTTTTTTTGCCCCACAGAGATTATTTGGCAGGGATACTGCTATCTCTCCTTGCTCTGTCAGAGATCTCATATCTGGTGCTTTTGCTAGTTTTATGACTCCTGCTTATTTTGCTGCAAATGTTCATATCATGGGCATCATGACCCCAGTACACTGGGTACAGCCTGGAACAACAACAAAAGATGATTCCTGCCCTAAATATCTTTCATTCAGCTGGCCTGTTTCCCGACCTGTGTTAGCAGAGAAAAAATGGGACAAAAGAAAACTCCACTGCAGGGGCCTTGAGGTTTTCACATGTTGAAGTTTCTCAGGTTGGCAGCCTGCCTCACTTCACCATGTGGCTCTTCAAGAGGTGGCCTTTCAATACCACACATCCAGGAAGGATGGGGAAAACATGCAGCAGAGCTGATGGCCCACCCTGGGTCTAGTCCTCAGCCAGAAGAACCTCTGGAGACACAGACACAGCTACCGCCTATTATTTCTTTTATTCTTTCCCTCCCGCTTGGTCATTATGCTTCAACTTTGAAACTGAGCTTTGTTTCAGCCTGGTAGCCCGTGGCAGTGGACTGGAGAGAGGAGACTTTACTAAGCTACCAAAGGCATTGTGTGCACGGGAAGAAAATGTGTGAAGAATTGAAATTATATGGTTGTACTGGGAGTTTGTTGTGGTGGTAATGCTGGCTTGCATCTTCTAGTAGCTAATGGAGCATGGTGGGATGATCTAAAGATGAAATGAGTTTGATATGCTGGGACATGACATTTAAAAAAATGGTGAAATTATATTTCTTATTTTCATTCGCGCAGAGAGAATGCATCTTGGATTTCTGTACAAAGTGTGTGATTGTGGGGTACTTCCAGTCTGGTTCTTGCCTTCAAAATAGAAGCCACACTGTCCACTCCTCCCTCTTTCCCTTTTGTCTTACTTCTGCAGACAGCACCCAAAGAACATGGTCCGGGTCCTGAGTTTCCCCTAGCTAGTGCCCACAGACAATACCACCAGAGGTCTCCACCGCAGGGCTGCTCCCTGTTATGTTCTTGGAGACAAATGGAAGCAGGGTGTAGAAAGGAACAAAAGCAATATTTCAGAGATGTAACTCCCAGCAAGAGGTAAGATGGTTTAACTAAGCTTTGGTGATATCAACATTCAAGAAAAATGGTTTTATTGGCAAAGTGGGGAAGAGTAAAGGAAAGCAGAAGTCTGAGGGCAGAAATATCGATTTTCAACATATCTGGAATCCTAGGAAAGGCAAAGTAGGTTATTTATCCCATGGAAATGATTGTGAACAGGTTGATATCTGGGGTTTTGCTAGCCAAGTTAGTTGGCTAAAATTGTTTAAATGTCACCAGCCACATATGCTACACATTATTTTTTTTCCTGCCCCCTAATCGACTGTCTAGTAAATGCTTTCGATGTGCATTGTATGAGCTGAAATGGTATATGAATAATAGGTGACACCCCCAATCTCTCTGTTCAAGAAGGTGCCTGCCAGTGAAACCACATCACAGGTATCTGCATGCTGGCAGGAAGCACAAAAGGAGTGTTACCATTGCTGGGGAAAAATGATAAAAAGAAAAGTAATGTGAGAGGAGTTATTCCTAGAAATGTCTTTTTCAGTAGTCACCCATTACTAATATTCCCTGTGATTTTTGAGAGAGTCATTCTGAGCCCTAATTCCTCACATTGAACATGGAAATAATTATGAATGTAGATATCCTTAATTTGCTTTAGTGCAAATTAAAGCTGGATGCCTGTTTAATTTATGTGCTTTCTCTAAATGCCTTTACAGATTTTTTTTTTTAAAAATCAAATCAAAAACAAAGCATCCACCACATATGATAAGAATGTTGCTGGTTTGGGCTGATTGCACTTTTTCTGTGTATAATGAAGAGCTTACTACTTGTGAGCAGGGAGAGGATTTAATGAATCACAAAAGTACATAATTTATTGTAGAATGTATTCCACACATATTTCAGAGCAAATTCCATGGAAAATGTATGTGAGTCGTATTTCTATGAATCAGACTCTCAGAATTCTTCCTTAGAAACAGCTTGTCCTACATTTTTATAAAGGATCTGCAGCATTTATAGTGCACCATTGAATTAACATTTTGTGGTTAAAAATGCTGCCCAAGAAATTAAAATGATATTTGAAACATAAATCCTGCGTGCTAACAACTATCGTTATAAAAGCCAGCCAGAATCAACAGACATAGCTTGTTTTCTGCAAGGCTCTTTCTGGAGACCAGTTCTCAAAAAACATCTGTGCAAATGCAGGGAAAGAAAAAAAATAAAAAGCGCCTCAACAGGAATAGAAGCCATCAGTGGTTAGGTGTGTTATAAATACATTATTACTTCATTGTAATGGTATACAGGCTTTGGCGAGACTGGGGGTGACCTCACTGGCTGTCGGACGTCAAGTTACTCCCGGGGAAGGAGCCTGAAGGATGGGATTCCCTCCCTGCACACGTTGGTGGGGAGTGAGCAAACCCAGATAATGTGGCTGTACATGTAGGAGCTGTTGGGTTGGCTTTGCATCAGACCTGGCAACAAGGGGCTTTGAGAGTTTCTGCTGTCCTGCCTCCAAATTAATGTGCAGAAATCTTTTGTTATTTATTCAGAGGTTCGCACTGATGTCCTGACCACCTCAAGCTCAACTTGATTAGGAGCTTTTATGAGTCCATCTTCACAAAACAAAATCCTGTTCTTACTGCTGGATGTTGACTAATGATTTTAGGGACTCAGCTTCAGGCAAAATCTTTGCTAAAATGCCAGGGCATCTGTCCTCTTTAAAATCAATGCATATATGGTCTTGGACACATTAAATATTAGCTGCTGCAGAAATTGCTGGCCAATTCTTTCTTTTTAGTCTGATTAAAACAAATTTTTGAGTCATAAGAAAAAGCTCAACCTCCTCCTAGAAGATTTTTGACAAGAGGTGAGAAAATTTTGCAACTACAGAAAACAGAATAAACTGCAACAAGATAAAGCTTTATTGGAATATAGTCCAAATTTATCTTGCATTACTTCTTAGCAGACAACTATAGACAAATTTGTGTGAGTGTATATAGGTACAGACTTGTAGATGACCTCTGGTTTTTAATCAAAACTGGAAAGACTAAGGAAAGAAATGGTTTAATATATCAGGACTATGGCTACAAGCATGAAGTTTATTTACTAATTGAGGATTTTATCATGTTTTACTCATGATACAGTTCTTTTAACTGTTCCCTGGGATTATGCAAACTAGACAGGGAGAAAGGCAATGCTGCAAAAAGAGATGAGGGATTGTAGTTAATAAAATGCTAGTTAGTTGGAGCTATCAGGCTTCTTGGTAGGGCAGCACCTATGGGCAGGGGACTGCTGAAGTTCCTATCCTGCTTTATCATTCCTTCAGCTATTCTTGATGGCTGCAGCCCCAGATGGCTTCTTCAAAGCCAGGCAAGTAATCTGAGGGACAAATGTCTCAAAACCAAAGGAAAGAAATGATCAATAACTGGTACTTTTGTTGCTTTGCCTTCTTTTTTGGACATGACAGCTGAGTCCCTGTGCCTGCCACATCTTCTGTGGCACTCAGAAATGCTCTGGGCTAGCTGCTCAACACTTCCCCTGAAACCAATCCAAAAGAACTTCAAAAGCCTCGAGAACATCACCCAATTAAAAGCAATTATCTTCCTTAAGGCCTCTTCTCTCTTGGCTCCTTAAATATATAAGGCTACATGGTCTAAATCCAAGCTGCCTACAGCCTTTTTTGGGACATGAGGCCAGTCTAATCCAGGTACTTCACAGCTCTGCAGCACTTGAGGTTCCTACTCCACCTTAACTGTGTAACTCAGACCTTTGGAGATGAGCCTGTTTTAACAAGGGATATTATAAGAATAGACTCTACTTAGAAAATAAACACTGGAAAATTGTCAAAAACCTTCTGGTTTTCTTTTTCCTTTTTTTTTAATCAAATAAAATCCTCACTACATAAAGGAGGCCCAAAGCTGATGTCATGGCTGGTGGTGATCTGAGTTTAAATCTACACTTTCACAGTAGAGACCAGTAACCTCCACTCAAGTTGTCATCTTGTTCTTTTTCGTAAAGAGGGAGAGAAATGTTCCCTTCCTTCTGTGCACTTTCCCTCTTTAACAGTGGAGGGAAGGAAACAGAATTTTTGCTGCTCTTTTCTATTCATTCTCAGTGTTGCACAGCCCATTAAATAAGTGAGATCTAAAGATAGTTTTGATGACCATGGCCGGGCAGTAGACTTGAGCTTGGTACAGCCTGCTCCACAAGCTGTGGTGCTGAGCAAGTCTTGTAAGCAGCATGGATCCATCTCAGGATTGTGGCTCCATCCCTGCAAACACTTCACATCACATTAAGCACATTTTACAAGCATTTTTTTGCCAGTTCAGAGGCTGTGACCATGAGTCTTTATTCCAGAGATGTTTTTTTCTGCAGCTCAGTAAATATATTACCGTAGAATATAGAGGAAAAAAAAGGAAACCCAGGGCATACTCAAGATTGTATTGCTTTTGTGTGTGCCCCCCATTAAGTAGGCATTGCTATCAGTGCAGTCAATCTAATTTTGCTGTCCACATCATGGTCTAATAAAAAAAGTAGGATTTTATATTAGGACTTTTTGGATAAAATTATGCTGTCATAAAGAGTTTCAGCAGGAGTTTCAGCCGGGCTTGATGTGCAGTAATACACTTATACACTTGAAATGTCTACTTCTGGTTTCCTTACATGGGACATCAGTCCCAGATTTTGTGGATCTGATAAGCACTACATATTCACTCCTTTATATTCTGCTTTTTATTTAGCTTGCTCATCACTACCTTTAAGCACAAACTAGAAGGTTCATCAGCATCACTGGGACAGGGCAGGTAACATCTGTGAGCAATTATACATGGACTGAAAACCACCCCAAACACTGGTGCTTTACATGGAACTCAGTTAACGTTATTACTGAGTGTAATGTAAATCTGAATAATATGCAAAAAATCTTGTATTGAATGAAAAAACCAAATGAATACTGTTCCTTGTTTTAATAATATCTAAAATCTTTAAGATTGGTAAAGGGAGGATTATTTTGTTGTCATGCTTACCACCTCTCCTTGCTGGTACCATGTCCTTTCCCTCCTCCTGCAAAAAGGAAGAGAACCAATTGCCCAGCTTTACCTGCTCAGCCACATGGGGTTGTGCCACTCACCACTAAAGGCTTTGGGAACATCTGCAGACATCTGGTTGATGTACTCACTCTGTCTGTCTGCTTTAATCTTTCACCAGACATTTCAGATCCACTTTTTGAAAGCACCCCATAAAAGATTTGCATAATTAAAAGGGAAGTGGAACTTCTAAAGGACAGTACCTCTCTTGCCTCCTACAGGCAGCAGCATTGGCTGGCAAAGGGTTAAACTGGAGTCTGAAAGTCTTTTTAAAACCTCCTGCTTGATTTTGCTGTGTTGCTGTTGTAGTTTGGGGTGGAATAGTCCTCTGGATGTCTGCAAGAGCTTTGCTTTCAACGTCAGTTATAGCCTGAGAGCTGGGATTTTTTCCAAGGCGTTTCACACTTTCTTTTGAGGTTGGGGCCAAAGTTTAGATGTTTCAATACCCAGCACACAGGCCCCCAACCCCTTCCCTGGAGCTGGCCTGCAGATCACTAATTCAATAGGAGACATGGCCTAAGTAATCCATGTTAATGATGTGCCTATTTAAACCATGTTGCCTGATAGGAGATGTCTGGTATCTATTAACCCAAATACCAATTACACTTAGAAAATGGGAAAAAGGCTACTTTTCAAGAACACACACTATAAAAGATGCACAGAAATGAATATGTTGGTGTTATTTTCTTCACCTCTGTTTCCAAAGGGGGAAAAATGGAATGTGCTTGGCAATCTTAGGCACTGGACATTAAGGAGTGGTACTGTAAACAAGGTAATAGAGGCTATGTCATCCCTCCCCATTGCCGCAAAGTGCTGTCCTTTTATTTATTTTCTGGGAAAAGTGGTCTCTGGTTCTTGAAGGGAAAAAAGGCCTGGTTTTGAAAAAAACAAGGGCCAGATCCTGAGGAAGATGGAGAGTGGAGTAGTCCTGGTGACCTCCCTGAAGCAAGTTCAACCCATCTCAGCAGAAGCTATACCCAGTTATCCACAGCACAGAGCCAGTGGGTAGGGAAGGTGAAAAAAGGGGTTTTATTGCTGAGCCTTTTTCATTGGCTTTGTTTACATGGAAAGTTTGTTATTCCTTTTCTAGCTAAACTAATCCAACTCAGGGAGATAGCTTTGAGCACACACAAAGCTCCTGCAGCCAGCAGCAAGCCATAATAAGTGGAAGGCTGTGCAGCATTGTGGTTGGAGATCCAAATATTCCCTTTCCTTGGAATGCAGCTTCCCTTGTTTCCTCTGAGAGCAGTGTCTGCTCCTGGGCCCCTCCCCTCTCTTCTGGCACTGCTGAGATAAAGCACTTGGTGGGTATTGTAGAAGAAACCAAGGGGCCTGCCCTGCAGGGCTGAGGTCTATTATTTTTCTTAAACAAGGGGGAATTTGGAAGAGACACAATATTATTTCAAGTTTGGCTATACTTAAACTCTCAGCTTCTTCACAGATTGTTACCTGGTGTATGTTAGCAGGTTGCCATGGACAGGTTGCCACGGACTTCAAAGTGGTGATGTTGACACTCACCTGCTGAGAAACTGAACCCAATTTTATTGAAAATTCCCATTTTTGCATGACTTCAGGCATAACAATCCATGATCAGCATTCATTTTCTTGGTATGATAAAACTTCAGTGTGCTAAAATAAGGCTGGATCCTGCAATAAAAAAATTGGTTTGGATACTGGGAAGAAGAAAGAGGCTGATGACTCGGGGAGATGTTTTCTCAAGTAAGAGTTGTCTCAATAGGAATGAAAACAGTTGAATTGAGTTCCCCTTCTGTTTTTTTCTTTTTTTTTTCCATCACTAGGGGCATATTTCATGAAGTCCCTATTGAGGTTAGATACGCTGAGCCTATTTGCATACTTGGAAGATGTCCCCTTTTAGAGGAGTATAGTGAATACCTCTTGCATTTCATATTTAAGTTCTAAATATAAATGCAGTCTAGGAGGAGTTTGTCTGTGAAACGATCCTAACTGCTTGCTTTCTCACTATCTAGGCTTCTTAATGGTGTGATTTTTCTATGCTAGGGAAATTCTGATTATAATATAGGCACAAATGTGCATGTTGTGCACCCTTGTTAATTGAAAGCCTGAATATTTAATGCGCTGAGGGTGCAAATCTATTTACTGAGTATACAAGGAAGGCTACAAACCCTGTGCACAAATATCCCATAGATATGCGGGCCAAGACCTGCATTTGCACTGTTTTGGGTAAAGACAAGAACTTCTGGACTACTAGGACAATTTGGCATATCGGCCTGGCGCAGAGCAATGTGTGATTAAAAAACAATTCCACAGTGTGGATCCATTTGAATACCAAGTTATTTTATAAAGTCTTCACTGTGTGTTTTGAATGCACATTTGCTGTTATGAATAACAGGAATTGTTTGGCTTGGCCTGCCTTTGTGCCGATGCCAGCTGGCACAGAGCAAAGCTGTGACACATGACACTACAGCTGTGTCCACATGTTTCTGCCTTGCAGTATCCACTTATATAATTTACTTTTTTGATCTGCAGTCGAACTATTCAAGTGAGTATAATTTGCTTTTTTGATCCAGAGTCGAACTATTTAAGTGAACTCATTGAATTACACATACCAGCCACTTCTGTGAGAATACTTGTTTTGTCATTGTCAGAAAAGTATATTCATTATTAGTCATTTGTGGCAACACAGCAACGTTATTAAACCCATTCCAGTAAAAAATATATCCCTAATTGAACTTGAGTATTTATTCCACTTGAATATACATAATTGCAAGACAATAGCTCCATGTTTAATTAAATGAGCCATTGAAAGGGTAACTAATGACGACCTTACTCTAACTGATAGACCAGACCATGCTTATGTTTTCCTGTACATCATTGGGATGTTCTTATTTGCCATCACAATTGGATTTGCAACTGGGAAACAGTAACCTGCTACATCCAATTTAGTAATTTTTGGTTGGTTACTTTTTCAGGCTGTTATAGGAATACTTCTTATGCGATACTGCATTTAAGATTGGGAAACTTGGAATATAGAGCTGAAATTGAACTTAACCTAAAGGGAACGTAGTATGCTGAAACTCTTGTTGAAGAAAACACATGAGCTCAATTCCAGTGATCCAAAACCAAGGCAGGAAACAGAAAAAAAAACAATAGCAGAAAAGAAAAGAACAAGTTTTTTCAGCCTGCTGGTAAAGCAGAAATAACATGGCAGTAAAACAGACAACGTTTTCATGTAAGCCTATTTTATTTTATTTACCTCTTCAATCAGAGTGAAATAGAAGAGGCATGGATTTAGGTTTTTCCCCTCTGAATTTAAGAAATAGTACCCAAGCGTTGTATTCCCAGTGCACACTGAACTCCACTGCAGTTTTACTGTCTTACCTTAATTCAGTGCAGCTTTGCAAATGTCAGGTTTCGTACAGCCCAGCGTATCTACGCGTTATCTGCCGTATGGTCCTGGCAGAGCAGCATGCTGCAACAGAGCCAGGGTCATGAGTTCACAGCAGAAATGATTCACATAGCCTGGAGGAGGGAGCCCAGATTCAATGTGTGAGACCTGAGAGAAGAGTGGGGGCTGATGCTGCTGGGTGCCCATGTCCCAGGCTCTCCCCTTGCTGGTTCTTGTAGAAGGGACAGAGAAGGTATGGAAGGGGCAGCATCACATCTGGTGTCCTGTGTGCATGTGGTGACCTGAGCCATGACACAGATATATGGGTACACATATTTCCCATTCATATATATAAGTATTTAAAAAAAAACCCAAAACATACACCCCCCCCATAAATGCATGGGAAAAACTGACCTGCGTTTGAACGCAGTGCACTGTGGTGAGAGCTGAAGCATGCATGACAACTGAATATTAAATTCTGTTAGCACTTGGAGTTATTCAGCAGCAAAGAGCTTTAAAGAAACCAAAATAATTCAGGTTTAACAACCAAAAAAACCTCCAAAAACAGAGAGAATGTGTAGAACTTTAAAAATCTGAGTATTTTCTCAAGACACTCAGTAAGTATTATGTTCTTGGTCAATAACATTGCCTTTATAATCATATTGATAACGTGTGCAGAAATATGTAGCATGGCAAATTGCAATTTAATGTCAAATGACAATAAAACAGCCAGAGATCATTCAACTGAAACAAAATATCACTTTAATTAAGCACTGCAGAGGATAGCTGTAACAAGTATGTTGTTAACACATAAAGTGCTCCATTTCAAGTAAGGCTTACGCTATGAGAAAACAAATCCAGAGCTGGGGCTGACAGTGTGTATTTCACTCATCCCATTGTGCTGAGGTACAGCAGCATATATAATCAGATCCAGTTGCCTTTGAAGCCGAGAGGGAACCTTTCCATTGTAATGACTCATGAGTTACCACACATACTGAATTTGAGGCAAGACTTGGAAGAATGTGCTCTTAGGCTTAATGACACAGTTGCACGTTGGGTTTGGTCCCTTTATTGCAGAGAGATGAACCTCAAAATAATTTGGTCATTCCATTTCTGGGGCTTCTCCCAACTCCGAATTTCTAGTGTCCACAGCATAAGCCTGAAAAATCTCATGGACAGGCTTTCCCATGTGGGTTTCAGAGCCCAGTCAGACTGGGAAGCAGAACCCAAGACCTTGCTTGTTTGCAAATTTGACAGCGTCAGGGTACATGTTGTGTAGGCACCTGAGAGAGAGAAGATAGTGAAAGTCAGTAAGCATGGATCTGTATAAGTGCAAGAAGGCATTGAAAATTTTTTTCCAAACCCCTAAAACATTTTTTTATCTTTTAGTTGGTTCTTGTTTAATTTTCTTGTTTCCTTCTAGTCTTCCTAAATAGACTGATACAACAAGGCTGAAATACAGTAAAAGAACCATTTGCTCTTGTAGTGTTATCAAGACTTTTTACAGCCAGTTTCATCAGACAAACTTCAATTGGCGTTTGGTTTCTTTAGAATGGACATTTGCATGAAATTTAATATTTTTTTCTAAAATCCATGTTTACTACTGCGTGGGATAAATGACTGGTGTCAAGGCTTGGTAAGAGCCAGAGGAAAAATCCACACTGTATCTCGTTCTTCAAGTTTTAAGTTTGGGAGGTACAAGTAAGCTGTATGTACAGGCTGTGAGAAACAATCCCAAAGTAATTAAGATGATTAAGCATTTTTAGGTAAGCGACAACTCCCTCATATTCATTTATATGCAAAGAAAAATTGAAAGATGGCTTGATGGCCACGAAGACCATGAAACTCCCAGAGTGGCCAGCTCAGTGGGATGTCTCTTTCTTTCCTGACTCTGAGTTCAGCGTTTAAAACAATTAACGTGAGAGTTACATTGTGTGAAACACAGACATGTTGATGTACATCTGCATCATTTGCAAAGGGTTTTATCCCAACCCGTTTAAATAAATACCACTGCTTGTGTTTTGAATCAAGCCCTCAAGGTGTTCAGTCATTCCAGCCTCAAGCTGTGCTGTTCCTACCTGAAAGCTGTCTCTCTAAATAGCAGTGTCATGTTTTCCTGTGGAAACAGAGTTGATGCGTCTAATAAATAACAATGTGTCACCTGAAACTGTTGCATCTTCTCTGATGAAGTGCATCAAAGAAGGAGAGCACTATTGTTTTCAATGCCCATTGCATCACCATGCAAAAATTTTCAAGTGATGAAAACACTGAATGATTTTTGCTGCAGCACTTTAAGATTCAGAGGAAAAATATGTCATTTGGCTGAATGTGTGTGGAATATTGATGAGATGTTTTATAATCTCTTGTCAGTTTAGGAAGTCTTTGTGAAATGGAAGAGATTTTCATCACCCTTACTCTCTGTGTGTTGGTCCTCTCAGATCATGGGTAGTCTGGCATAGCAAGAATAATTTTATGTCAAATTTGAGAATTATAAGGGAGTTGGTGTGGTCATCACGGTGAGAAAAGCAGGAATGAACTGTGGGAGAGGAATAGATGAGGAGAGGGATATTACCTCCTTTTTTAGTCCTGTAGAATATTACATTAGTTTTATGCAAGATGGGTGGTTTTTCCTAGGTTTTCTTCTTATACTAGAATTTAGTAAAAAAAAGGACATTTTAGACATTTCTTCATCTTGTGAAACTGCTTTTTCAACTATTTACTAATTTACTAAGTGTCTTTACTCTTGGTGGAGACACACCCATTATCCATTGACAACATCTGATTATGTGATTTTGTCTTTTCAGAAAAAAATTATGGATACTGATTTTATATTTTTTTATTTCTCCTGTACCCTTAAAAAGAACTTTAATCTGCAATTTGAGCATGCCTACCTAATTTTCTGCTGAAAATTTTAACTACCAATGCCTTTCAAATCAAAGTCATCATGTGGTACTGCAGGCTTAAACTCTTCAGTCACTGTTCTTACTATAAAGTGACAGGCAAATGAATTAGAGGGATTTGGGGAATATTTGAGGAACCATAACTTGTAGTTGTCTAACTTCATATATGCCATATATGACCTATTAATATGGAAGGTGATTTTTTCCTGCTGACAGAATTTGAATTTTGGCCCAAAATAAAGCTTGGAAGGAGTAAAAGGTTGAGAGTTTGCTGAGTTGTTGGTCATCCTTTAATGATTCACAGAATGGATCAGATTGGAAGGCACCACAATGGGATGTCTGAATCAATCTCCCTGCTCAGGCAAGGTCATCCCAGAGCACATGACAAATGAAGCCCTCTTCCTGTCTTTTTGTGTGTGTGTGTAGCTTTGCCTTTTAAACTAGTAGTATTTATTTAAAAGTCTAACATTAAAAAAAAAAAAAAAAAAAAAAACCAAAAAAACCAAAACCAAAACAAAACAAACAAAAAAAACACCCACAAAAAACCAAAACAGAAACCTAAATTTGGTCTATTCCCTCTCCAAGACCCGTTTACCATCCAAACAGAAGCTTTTGACAAAAGCTTTTCAATCAGCTCTAGAGAAGTTTTTGGAAATATTTGGTGGTGCTTTTGAACAATCTCTCTGGACAGATTTGTTTGAAGGTATTGCTATTGATAGTTTAGGTGAGTGCTAAATAACTGTGGCTTTCCCATTTTCTAAACAAACACGAGATGATGTGTTTTCCAATTACACTTCTAGTTGCAGTGGTTACCATTTTAGAAGAACCATCTGCCAACTGTTACCATACTGTGGTATTTGAGGTCCCACACTTATTTCCTATTCTGAGGACAGAGCAGACTACACTATCTCTTACAGAACTTTGAGGCAAAAGTTGATTAATGTTGACTTTTTAATGGTAACCACTGTGGTTTTTTTATTCCCATAATTCATCGTATTATGCATAATAATAATATGAGTATCACTGAATTATTTATAAACTTATGTTGGTAAATAATAATGAGGTAATAACAGTGAATTTATTTCTATATTTGCACCAGTAAATAGTGAGGAAGAGAAATTATTTAGAGCAGGCTCCGTCTCTCACTAGCCTACACCAATTAAAACATGTTTGCAAATGTATTTTCATGCTAAAAGAACAGAGTAGCCGTGGGGAGGTTTTAGATTCCAGAAAACATTTAGAGGTTACAATGTTCAAGCAAAGCCCCAGTATGATGGTGTAGCAGCAGTTGCTGCCACCGTTTTTGGATATATATAAATGGAAGTGAAAGAGAGGAGCTGCATTTACTGATGCTTTGCATTGCTGAGACTCCTGCCAGGACATGCAGTTTGGGTTTCCATTTCTGAGGATGTTCAGGTGTGAGAATGCAGGAAATAGCTGTAGGAACCTCCTGAAGGTGATAGAGATGAGGGACCTCCTCTACTCATTGTTGTAAAAAGAAAATTGAAAGGTGACTTGACTTGAAGAAGCTCTCAGGGGAAGAAAGTACCAAGCAATACAAAATTGTTTAATTTGGTGGATAAAAGATGCAAAACAAAGCCAGTATCAGGAAGCTAAAATGAGACAAATGCAAATTGGAAATGTAGGTGCTCCTGGAATAAATAACTGCTCAAACAAACTGCCAGTATGAGAGGGAGATTTTTGTGCTTTCAAATTAAGACAGAAAGCTGTTTACTAGAAAACAGTTTCCTATAATAGAAGCACAGTGGGAAAATAAAACCCCCTTAAACTCACCTGCTTGAAGTTTTCCACACAGAAAAGAGTCAGCTACGTATGCCTAAATTAGCAGTGAGTAAACTCTGGTTTTCTGCATCTGTCTGTAGCTGAGCATGTGATTTTGGCTGAAGGCAATTAGCAGAGTTTACTACACGGGAAACTTCATCCATGGCATTTCATAGTCTGTGATAAACAGTTCAGCCAGGACAAAGTTGTGTTTCCCCCAGACTTAAATTGCATGGAGCTGTTGCGTGCAAGCTGTGTATGTTGTGGGAGGTGTGGAACGTGGGATGGAGACGAGGAGGGCCTGGGATCCATTTCCAGCCCTGCAACCAACTGGCTGTCTTCAGGCTATTCTTCAGCTGTCAGATGCCTGCTTTCCCACTTATAAAATTGGCATAACAGTATTTACCTTGTTAAGGAACCATGTAACCATGTCATGATCTTCAGCTAAAAAATGTTAAGGGCTATTACTATTTATTGTTGTGTTGCATTTTTGACTATATTTGTTCAGATTTATTTCTTGACACTTCTGCAAATACTCCTGTCTTCTGTTCTGAAAGATGTCACAAGTTGCTGGATAGGAGCTGATTTTCTTAGTCTCTAGGTCAAAAGAGGGGAGGGCCCTCTTTTGGAGTGGAGAAGAAGGTGAAAAATGTGACTTTTTTAAAGGTCGTGTCCTGCTGTGTATCTCTTGGTTATGAGAGGGAAGTCAAAATTGTAAAATGGGCATCTCCTGGAAAGGGGGAACATTGAGGAATTGCTTCTTCTGCTTTATAACTCAGTTCTGAGAGAAAATTTTTCCTTTAAAGCTGTTGTGTTACTTAAAAGATGAATGAGATGCATTAGATAGAAATGGCTGCAGGAGTGGGTTGGAAGAAAGTGGTGATTGTCTGGCCACCTGCCTGATTCAAGGTGCTCACTTGAAACATACCTTCCCTCCTCCATGGGTGGCCTTCTTCCAAAGGCATTTAAATGACTTAGGCGCACAAGCCCCACTGATTTCCAGTCTCATGCAAAGGGCTGCTGCAGAATCTTGGTTCACATCCTCCTCCCATTACCTGAGGTAGGCTCAAGCAACTGGGGACCCAGCAGAAATAACATCAGGAGGGACATCTTCTGTGCCACGTGTCCCAGCATGTCAACTTGAAACACTGCCTGTGTGATGAAGAGTAATGCAAAAACCCAACCAGTTTGTGAGCAGCTGCCATGCCTGAAAAAGCAGACGAAGCTGTCTTCTAAAAATTGTTGGCTGCATTTTGAACTCTGTTATTGGGGCAAGGATATTTTTGAAGAAAGAAAAATGAAAAAAAAAAAAAAAAAAAAAAAGGCATAAAATGGAGTCAGTCCTTTTGGAGAAACATTGGAGAAACCAAGCTCCAGCTTCAAAAATTTTTCCGTCACCACAAGTATCATTAGCCAAGTAGTAATCTGTGTGAAAACCGAGACAAATTAAATGGTAGCAGAGCTATCTGCTAGAACAAGGCCTTTGGAGAAGGAAAAGTAAATCCCCATGGGATACCATACCTGCGGAACTCACAGCCTTTTATCTTTCATTAGCAGATATTGTGTTATTGGACAGTACCTTGTACAGTTACTTGCAGGAACATTTCATCAAATAACCTATTCTTCTCCCAGGCGGCTTAGCCCACTGCAGTTTTATAGTTACCTACTTCAGCTGGAACAGTTCCTTTCAGCTGTAAAAGCAAATAGGCAACATGGAAAAAAGTCTCATTTTATCAAAACAGACAGAACTATTCCAGCTGCTGATATTAAGGTAAAAATAGCAAGGTTAAATGTTAAACAACCTCTGAGTGGACTTTTATAACTACAAAGAAAGCCAGACCAGTTGCTCTGAAAGCACTTTCCATTAAAAAAAAAAAAGATTCTTGTTTTACTTCTCAAAAGAAAATTTATTTTCTCCCATTGCTGATGATTAATCACAGTGGAAAGTAGTTCCCTTGATAACAAATATATCAGTAACGTGTGGTGCTTCCTGCTCCAGCATCTTGTAACTCACAAAAGTTTCCATGGCCAGATTTGAATACTCAAAGTGCTAATAATGTCTGCTAGTCAGCCTTCCTACTGCTCAGAAAATCTCACTCCTGTGGCTTTTTTGGCTTGTTTTGAGAAATCACTGTAGAGGTTAGTGAACTTTTCAATGTGTTGGTATTTAAACTGTGGTCAGACAGTGAAGGAGGAAAAAAAAAGAAAAAGAAAAGAAAAAAATAACTAAGAGAAGAAAAAAGTTCATGAAAAGAAATTCTCTCTTAATAATTGTTTATATGACCATTTGCATAGGAATTGAACTGATTGTGAAACCCCCACATTAAAATGGAATTCCTCTGACTCTTAGCATATCGTGAAAAATATAGTGCATTAAATGAAAAGATGCTTAAAACAATGCTGGGGTTTTGTTTAAGAGAAACATTTGGGCACTTTCACTGGAAAAGGAGGTTAAAAGGTTGTCAATGCTTCCTCCAGGGGCTCTGTCTGACAGTGAACATGTGTTTCCTCCCTTTAATCGGCTCGCCAGTAGCCAGAAAGCTGCTTGTTTTCTGCAGAGGTTGTCAAAAATGATTTCAGTCTGGAGACTATGAATGATAAAAGAGGTTTTCAAACACAGTTTTGCACTGTAGCATTTGCAGTCCCAGAGAGGATGGATTGTATTACAATCTCAGTGCAAAGGGCCATGTTCCCGTAGCAAGAAAACAGGGCCTTGTTCAACCTGTTTGATGCTCCCACTTACCTTTCAAACTTGAAAAACCAAAGCTGGACCTCAACTAAAGGGGAAAAAAAAAAAGAAAACTATCATCCCAAGGGTGTGTTCCTTTTCTCTGGTAAATTGGGTGGTTTACCTTCAGTAAGATTTCAGGGTTTCTTGTGCTGTTCCTGAGTGTTACATTTCCTTCAGGAGTTTATAGAGTGCTGCTTCTTTTCCTGGATATTTTAAACAGGCCACAGAGTTGTTCTTCTGAAGTTAGCAAAAAAACTTTCTGCACTAGCACTGAGCCTATAGTCCAAAGATCTGGTGCCAGAAAATACCAACTTACCTTAGTTTCTGCTGAAACCACCCTTACAGGCAAAAAAGATTTCACCTGCAGGGATTACTGACAAATACAGAATCCAACAGGGGATTTATGAGGCTGGCTGGACTCTGATACCATTTCCACTGATGGTTTTGTTAACTCTCCAGATATCCCACACATCAGATATTATTTTGAAAACCACAAATGTAATAACATCAGCAGTAGGCCTTGTATATGACAGATGATTTTATCCCTGAACCCCTGCAGCCTGTACCCAGTGCCTGTGTGATGATTAGTTACCTTGTCTCCCAAGCACATTGATTAACGTGACGCTGGATATTTTGCTATTATATTAGCTGCTTCTTTTTACCAGAAATTCTTTCTTCCCAAACTCCAAATCAGTTCACTATTTAGTCCCACAGCATCAGCAAACTCTTCTTTTCCAAGATTTTTCTTTTTCACTGCCAAGTCCCATCTGATCTGCGTCACCTTTCTCTTTACATGAATTCTGCCACAAAATCCCACTTTTTTTCCAACCCTCCCATCAACTTCATCCACCCTTTTTTTCTGTTTTAATACTCATAATTTTATCTCCATTCTTCCTTGGCTTCTTCACATCCCTTTCTCAGAAGAATGTGCAGAAAGGAGCACCTTCAAGAGCTGGTCATCCCCCAGTTCCACAGTACTATAGTTTTTAGGAGGGAAGGGCTCAGGAGTCATCCTTGCCAGATCAGTTCACCTCTTGTGGCTGGCAGTCAGTGGGAGGATATCCCCTCTCCACACTGGTGTTGCCTGCTGCTGGATTCATCTGTCCTGGTGGGAGCTACCTCCAGCTTTGCCAAAACCTGGGTGGAAAAAGAGCTGAGAAAGCAGTGGGAGTGGGAATCATTTGCCAGGGATAACTGAGCTCAGCAAGTGCCCCCAAGTAAGTACTGTGCAATCAGGTCAGATGTATGGAAGGAAAACAAATTTTAGACAGACTAAATGTATTTGGTTGCTCGATGACACTTCTCATGTTTTTCAACTTTTTTCCTTGGCTCTTTAACTGAAAGAAAGGAGCAGGGCAGAGCTTCTATCGCCAATTTCAGCAATTCTCCTTTCAATTCCATTGCGTTGTTCCTAACAGGAACTTCCTGTTTACTTGCTGCATTAAAAAGGATGTATATAAACAGAAGAGTCATAGACATTACTAAATACTAGGCACAGAAGGTTTTTATTATGATCTTTTGAGTCTTGTATACAGGGAAGGCTTCATTCTTTCTTTTTCTTTTTTTCTGGGCACAACTGAATTTCAAAATATTTCTCAAGTTGTAACTTGACTTTATTATTTTTGACAATATTTTAAATAGTTTGAGTTGAATTTTTTGCCAAGAAAGGCAGGCTGTCATATGGCAACTGTATTGTGTGGAACCAAAAAATGCAGTGTACACTTGAAGTATACTTGGGAAACCTGAACACAAAACTGGAGAATGTCTTTTTTTTATCTGAATGTGATTCCCATTCAAGCAGTACATTGTTGTCACTGGGAGGTTTTGCTGCACATATGGTTAGTTTGGAAGTCTCCATTGGTGCCAAAAAGATGTATAACAGGTGCATGGAGAATTTGCTAATGTGCTCTGAAGAACCTGTGCAAAACAAGAAATAGTGCATGTGTCTGGAAAGTCCCCATCTGTCCCAATGGCATCTATGTCATGTTGCTCTTGACTAGTTCTTGGGCAGCACTTTGAATATTTAAAACTGTCTCAACACAAAGTTTCATTGTGACCTTCGCCTTCTCAAAACTTTTCTCATACTAACAAAAGTTCCAGGGAGAGACAAGGCAAAGGCAACACATCCCAACAGAGGAGGTTCAACTCCTCCTCTTCCTGATGCCGAAATATTTGGTTAATGTCATAGGTTTGGCTAAGTGGATTCAATCAACTGTTTTCACTCTATTATAGTCCATAATCCCTATTCAAGATGAAGTGCACTGCAGCCTAATGAATGTGGTAATGGAATCCTTGTGTATGTTTTTCCACAGTGGGGTGCAGATTAGCATAAGTGTCATATTCTGTTGGCATGCCTGCTTTTATATCTGAGGCGTTGCACACACTGGGAATTTTTCAACTGGATAATAATAAGATGAATATGGTATGCACATGCACATAGAACACACAGGTTTTAGAAAGTGATCTATAATAAATCTCACCTGGAGGAGCATTATGATAGATTAACTTTGTGTTTTGGCTTAAAAACACAATATTTTAGCCAAGCGAATGGTAACATGAGTACAAAAGAATTAGATTAAGTTTCATGCACAGTTTTAAAAAATGCTGTCATTTAGGGCAGCAGAGTGCTAAGAGTGCTATGTAGGTCCTAGGGTTTCATACATTCGTATATTCAAGTTTAGAAGCCTGGCTCATATGCCCTTCCCCCTTGCTCAACGCTGATTGTTATAGCTCCAAGAGTTGGGACATGGGTTGAGAAAAGCTTCTGGATTGTAGAAAATCACCATGTATGTGCCTCCTCGGGCTGTTGCTGTCAGTCTGTGAAAGATAAAAAGGAAAACCCAGCTATATTTATTTCATTAGCACTTAGGTTTCACCTGCTGAACTGGCTCTTTTTCTCACAGGATGAACCCACTAGGATATAGCAGCTCTAACAAAAATCCTTTACAAAACACAGAGTCAAGTGGCTGCAGTGGAGTGGTGTGTAGCATATGGTCTGTCTTTGACCTCTGAAATTAGTTTTGCTCCAAATTGCGGGATGCAGTTTTAATTACTTAAGACATTTTAGTTTTTCTCTGGTTAAAGAAACTCCTGATGAATCTCCTAGCACATCACCTAGGAGAGACAGCACAGCTCATGATTAGTTCCAGAATTTATTAAAATAAATTGATTATTGAAAGTGCATGCCTGAGAAATTCGTACCACTTAAGACATAGTTTTGTGTGACTAATCAAAGAGGTTTTCCTGGCACACAGGAGGTATCAATATATATAGACTAGTGTAGAAAGGCATATCTTTATGCTTTTAAGCATGGTGGCATGGTAACAGCTTAAACATATTAATCAGCCCAAGGTAAGTGCTGCTTCTGTATCATATTTTAATCTGATCCTTCCACAGTGCTAGAGAAATTATATCTGTGCCTACAATAACATATAGAAAAGAAATTGTTTGCCAAGTGAATGAGACAATCAGAGCAGTCATTCAGCCCTCAGAAATAACCACAAATTTCATTTACCTTCGTTATCAGTACTTTGCTGCACAATCACAAGTCAGACTATTTGAACTTTACTGAGAAGTGGTGAGCCATCAAAGGGGACTAATGTTTGTTTGTTTGGTATTTAGTCTGGAGGACCTTTGCTTTTAAAATCTTCTGTTAGCATGGGTTGGTAATCTGATATTTTGTTCCTGACTTGGACTTCAGAAGGCTAGACTAATATCTGTGATACAATTAAGTTCCAAGTGTTGGCCTCTGTTATATTCCAAAGCCTGAATGACCTTTTCAAAACTCCAAGGAACCTGTGTCAGGCCCATATGCAAGAAGTAGTTTTCTAGCTATTTCACAAAGGTCATTCTAAATATAAATAAATAAGTAAATAAATACATTCTGCCGCTGATTAAAAGAATGTAAATTGGAGTTTCCAGTGAAGTTCAAGCACCCTTTACAATGGCATCACCCTTTTCCTTGAGCGTGGTCTGAAAGGCTGGGTGGCAAATGTATTTAAGACTCTGAGGAAAAGGGCTGTTAAGTCGACCTTGGTAACTTAACTGAAACAGTATACGTGTAAATCCATCACAAATCCCTGGCCTTTTACAACTCATGTCCCAATGGAAATCAGATCACAGAACTGTTTACAAGAGACTACGAGTCATTTGGATAAAAAGCCATGACAGCAGACTCCATTTCATTTAAAATTTTAGTAACCCAAGCCTAAAAAAATATTCTAAAAGCAAAATAATAAGGATTAGGCAGTTATTATGAGTTGATTGTACTCAAGATATTTTGAATTTGGTAAGGAAGAACAATTTCACTGTAAAGGAATGCTCTGCCTTTTTACAATCAATTGTAATCTTCAGTATAAAGACTACACTCCTGTTTCAAAAAAAAAAAAAAAAAAAAAAAAAAAAGCATCTATATCTTTTACCCTGAGCTTTCGATGTCCTGAATGGTAATTTTTAAAAGCACTAGAAATAGCACCATAAAAGTATTTTACAACATTATTTAATGTATGAGCTAATCCACAGCTAATGGTCAATTTTTGCCATTTTTTTCTAAGTGGGGAGGAGAGGGGAGGGTGGGGAACCTGCTTCTGTTTAGCCCAATGCCCCATCAGTGCAGGAGCAAAAGGGGATCGCTTCAAGATGTACTGCTGTGAGCAACCTTCTTGGTATCACAAATATGATGTTTTCATCAGCACTTCAATCAATTTTGTCTACACAATATTTTATCAGTATATGTTTGCAAATAGTTGTATTTAAACTCAGGTAAATTGGGGATTTTCCTTCTTCCCCAAAAACACTCTGAAATGTTTAGTGTTAACAGATGTGAGTGTACTGTTACCTTGAAGAATTAACATTCTTTCTTGAGGAAATAATTGTTTTCCAATTAATACTTGCAGAAAGGAGAGAAGCGTGCCTCTATGCCCACTGTCATAGGAAAGGTCTTGGACTGGTCTGAGTCAAATTGCTTTTGATACTCCTTGTAGCTGAGGATGCTTTGATCCCATACTGTCCCCCTTCCACATGCCCAGCTGTCCCTACCAGCTCTTGCCTGAGTCCTTTCCATGGCAGATGCCTCAATGAAGGAAGTAAGTGAAACCCACACCCCACTTCTCTTTGAGGTGACATTGTGGCTCAGCATGGTCAGCTGTGGAAACGGCTGCTGACGTGTAGTGGATTTGTGTCCTTACAGATAGAACTCTCTGGTGTCTGGTTGGACTCCTGACATGATGTCCTTGTTTTGCATCATGCTGCATATGGGCATGATAACCTTGATCAATTTGTCTGCCTGGAGGTTCAAGTTCATTTCTCATCCCTTATATAGGTTTTTGCTGTCTGCCCTGGGTACATGGGATTTCTGAGGCGTTTTTGTCCTTGAGAAAGTAGAAATAATGCATCCTGGGGGATGTCCCAAGCCGTAAATTGCTGGTATTGGTAATGTCTGTAGAAATCCTTGCCGGGAGGAGGCAATGTAACTGGGTTTGTGATTTGGAAAAGAGAAAATGAGGGTCCTTATGAGATTTTACATTTTGGTCAAGAGATAAAGGGCACTCACTTCTATCCATGGTGGTGACGTTATAGTGAGGGCACGTGCACCCCACCAGTACATCCAGTGAGCGCCACAAAGAACATAAACCTGTAATATTTATATTCTAGTTTAGTGCTTTTATTTTGTTATGTATTTTCCATGCAGTGATGAAGCTCAAAACACAATGGAGGTCCAGGTCATTTTTCTCTTGTAGAACAAGGACTGAAAAGTCATGTTGGGGTTTTTTAAGTGGTCATTGTTTAGTACATTGCACTTGACGGGCAGAAGCAAACTAAGAGAATGGGGAAATCAGTGTCCACTGGTGCTGTCTCATGAGGGCAATTCCTGCTGTGATTTTCCACAGGGAGAGCAGAGCATTCTACCCCACCATAAGCTAAGCATGCATACACACAAACATGGGTGGAAATGTGTCTACACAAATGTATAGCTTTTAATGGCTGAGCCAGCAGCGTGTGAGCTGACATCAGTGATGCAGACAGAAGTATGTGACATCAGAAGTATACCGACATCAATATGTGCAGGGCAGAAGTGGTCTGTTTGCTCCAAATACTGTTATTCTCTCGTTGTTGCTAACTCCAGTCTGAAAAAACATGATTTTGGTGAAAATCCTTCAAGGTGCATCCCACAGAGAACAGCTGCTGTTTCATTGCTCAAGATTGTCTTCTGCTCCTCAGCCAAAAGTAGCTCAAGCCTAAAGGCAGGGTTTTAGGCTACATTTTTGCTACTTATAGGAAAACCAGGATCTCCCAGGAAGGTGCAGAAGATGAAGAAGTATGTTGTGCAATGTATCAACTCCCCTTTTTAAAGCCAATATGCAGCCTGCAGGTCTGTGTGGTGAACACACCTCAGCTGTATTGATGGTAAAAGCATCATTAATGCCACCAAAATCACGTCAAAGTATTGTATCAGGGAGATCACCCAGTTGCTGCTCCATATGCTCTCCTTCCACTAACCTCCCAGCCTGGAACACTATAGTTACTACAGTTCAAATTATTTGGCAGAAGATGGCCCCTTGATACAAGAAGGGAAGCATGTGTCAATCCTAATTAGATCCTGGTCCTGGGAACCAAACACTAGAATTGGATCTGATTAGCACAGTGAAGAGACTTGGGATCAAATCTGTGGCATTTTTGCAAGAGAAGATTTTGCTTTGTCTTCGGGTTGACAGTGGCAAGACAAACTCATTTGCTACTCTGTGGGAGTGAGCTGTAAAATCTCAAAAGGAGTTTTTTGCTTCTTGTTTGTTGGACACATCACTGCAGTAAAAGTTCCCTGGGAAGAATCTGTACCTGTGTCCTCACTCACCCAGCTTCTTGCCCCTGGCCTCACTGGGCACTAAATACTGCTCTTTAAGGGAATGAAGGAAAGAACTGATGCCTGAAGGTATGAGATGCTACATAGAAATATCCCAAGAAATAGATGAGGTCAGCTTCTCAAAGGGCTACGTTTTGCTTCTGTTTCCTTTAGCACACAGGTCAGCAAAGTCAAATGAGCGCATAGAGCAAGACAGCCAATGCTGAGGACCTGCCACCTTCCCTGTGCATGCACTGTGGAAGGGTTTCCCTGGGATTAGCTCTCATCTGGTTCCCATGGACTGAGTGCCTGTAGTGTGTAGTGTAGTGCTTGGAATGCGTTAAATGTATATCTTCCAGCTTTCATTTCATCTGAATGGATCTCTGCTTTGCACACCATGAAAACAGCTCAGGGTTTGAATCAAAGTGCTATAGTTGTACGCATTGCTAATTCAAATTGAAATGAGAAGACAGATGTATCCTTCCTTCTGTCCAATACTGAGTGATTTGCATTAGGCAGATCCTTATTACCTGCAAGAACCTGCATCTCCCCACCCAGCCCCGCCCCCCACCAGCTCAGGAATACTGTCTTTCCCTCAGCTGCAAAGACTAAGGGTCCATAATTCCTCTTTTCCCACAATAATTTGCACATAAACAGCCATCAGTTACAATGCAGCCTTTTTTCCTAGCATTGGCTAAATAATAGTGACACACTCCCTACTGTCATTTGGTTCTGCTAATTTTAGCACAGATGCAGTTCTTATTTCTTTGGGAGAGCCATAAAACCTTCTTCCAGCTTCATGTTTTATTCCTTTTCAAAGCCCAAACAAATTAACAAAGTTGAGAACTTTATTTTCAGAGTTCATTAAGCCCTTAACAGTAAATCCTTTTCTCACATTCCAGATGTTGTGGTTTCCTTGACCTCAGTTTATATTTCCTTCTGATGTGAACAAGCCAACGTCTTATTCCGGCCTCACCAATTTTTTTTTTGAGAACTGAGTGAAGGGGGGTGCATGTAGCCTCCTGAAAGGTTTGCAGAGAGACAGAATGAAAAAATCTTGCTGTGGAACCAGCCTGAGCCCAAGGTTTCATCTGTAGCCACTAGACATTGCCTTCGCTTCTTAATGCCCTGACCTCTGCAGAGCTATTTTTACATATTGAATGCATTTTTACTGATATATTTTTCATCCCTTTCCTTTTCACTTGAGTACTTTACATTTCAGAGGCAGTGCTCACCTGCATTTCGGTATGTCGAAAGCATGTCCCTTGAATAAATTAAATGCTTTGTTTTGACAGCACATTGAGATCTGCACAAATCCTTCTTTTCTGCTTTGATTCTGCAGAGCATTTTGGACATGCTGAAATTTAGCAGTTTGGGCAGTCCCCTGGATTTGAGAAGTGTCAATTATGCATCACATGCATTAATTAAATACCCAAATATATCTATTCTCTTCCAGCCATTGGTGAATAATTTTAAATGTAGTTTGTACCTTTTCATCCTCTTCAAATGTTGCATTTTTGAAGACAAGCACCTGCAAGCCTTTTAGGAGGTGTTACTCCTGCTGTTACTGACATTTTAATAAATGCAGAAATAAATGCTCCCCACCAAATTGTCTAACGTCAACACTTACCTCATCGAAAGAAGTGAGTCAGTTTGAACAGAATTTATAACATGTGCTGTACCTATAGCTGTCTGACATGAAGTGCATCCAGTTTTGTATCCATTTTTCTTGTTTTCTTTGAAACCATAGTAACTATCAGGCTGCATTCATAAATATTACAATGAATATTTGTCTTTGTGCGCTTGCATGGGGAAACATATGAAAAATGGATCAAGGACAGCAATTTGTAATAGGGGGAGTGGGGGGGAAACCTTCCTCATGGCATATGAGTCTGTTTTCCATGCAAATGTAGGTGCTCACTCTTGCCAACAAACATTTTATGGTGGGGAAAGACAGAGGGTAATGCCCAGAACCAAGAGAGCTGCTGGTATTTGGTGATTTCTTGCTTTAGAGAGCACCTCAAGGCATCACCAAATGTGACTCACAAGAAGCTGCTTTGTTCTCTGAAGATAAGCATTTCTAAGAAGAGGGAACCTTGTCTGGCATTTCAGCTGCTGGGAGATTGAGCATCTGTTAGCTGAAATAAGTGGAGGCAATGAGGAAGAGATGTTTAAATGTAGCTGAAGCTTTCAAAGGGCTCCATAAAGGACATCCAGAGCTCACTTTTTGTTGAGAGGCTTTAGCATCATTTATTTGGCCTTGGATCTTTCTGTCTACCTCAGAGAACATTATTCTTCCTCTGTAGGAAAGCTGAAGGTATTTACACATTAAAACTGCTGTGTTTGCAGGGGTGGTGGGTAGAATTTCAGTTTTTCTTTTTACAGAATGATGTATTTTTAAGGTTCTTATAGAGAAAAGTCTCCCACCTTCATTTGAAGTTATCCATTTATTTTACCAGTCCAATGTATTGGCCTGTTGGTGTATTATCCTTTTTCTGAAACTAGCCTCATCTAAAGAAAATATCCAGACAGGACAGTCATGGAGACAGGTTATGAACCTTGTTTCAGCTTGGTGAAATCAGGTAATTCTTTGGCTAGAGAAAAGCGAAGGACAGAAAAAGTTTTACTGGTGTGAGTTTTTTCTGGATAGTAAATAGTTAAGCCCCATAGCTGGGTTTCCAGGTTTAAGAACATACCAAAAATTTGGCCAGAAACATCTTGAAAACAGGTCAGCTTTCTACTATTGAGAAATCACTAAGGATTTTTCTCTCTTTTGTTTGGTTGGTTCAGTTTGGCATTTTGGGGATTTTTTGGGGTTGGCTTTTTTTGTTTCTGATTTGGTTTTGGTGTTTTTTTAAGGAGGCAAAGCATGTAGAGGTGGGTTCATGTCACCACTTCTGTTCTCTATGTCTGAGAAAACCAAGCTTTGTGGATTTTTGCCAGGTTTAATTCAGGGCTGCATCACCTTCTCAGTTTCACCACTGGAAAGCCAGAATAATTTTGTTATTTCTTTACTTAACAGACATGAGCCTGGTCTCCTCTACACCAAGTCAGGCAGAAACCTCATGCTGCTGACACAGTCCTAGGGTAAAGTGTGTGTAAGGTATATTATGCATCAGGGTCTAAAATCAGGAGCCACAGTCCCCAGAACTATAGTGGTAAAAATGTTTGGTTTGTTTTATTTTTCTTCTCATTTCTGACTCTCTGGATTATGCTTTAAGGTTTCCATCCAAGCTCAAAATTACTGAAACTTCTTGGGCATGAGGGTGGTTTGGGATTGGAGACGGCTTGCTTTCTGATAACTTGAAAGCAGTTACTGAAGAGCTCTGAATAGTCCTATTCATTGAAAAGATGCTGTCACGGGATATCAACAAGTAAAACAGTGGAGAACAAATAATGGTGTTGGGTCTGGAAAACCCAGATCACTCCATTGTATTTTTCCACTTACCCTTCTACAGGCACATACACCTGTTTTGTGAGAAATATAGGTTTTTCCCAAAAAGCCCCGAGGTGCACCTGTGTGTTGGGTGAGGTCATGGTTGGGGTGAGACAGCTGCAGATTTCAGCTGAGACAAGGAGTGGCAAAGAAGTATGTGTATGTTTTCAGGACCCACCCAGAAATGCTGAGGGGGCAAAGTTAAGAGTGGGATGGCAATTTGGGGTGGGAGGTGGGAGAATTGGTGGGAGAGCCTGAGGCCATTTCCCTCCTCCCAGGAATTTCTCAGTGTTGGAACATGCAGCTGGAAAAAGACACGGACTTGATTGGCACTTTCAGGTTTTTCTTGCATTAGAAATTCTGCTGGATGATCAGGCATTACAGACATTAGAGACAAGAGTGTGGTAGAACTGGAGATAAAACTGACAATTAATTTTTGGTGGCTCTTTTTTACCCAATAGATATGTTCCATATTTGAAGGTTTTGTTATCAAAAATGTTTGGGGGAGCTTTATTTTCCTGCTTGCAGAGAAAAAAATATGTGTTTGCCTTAGAATACATTAATTGTCCTTTCTGATTTTTTTTTTTTTTTTAAATTTTTAATTATCATGTTTCACTGAAAAAAATTGCAAACAAGCTGCACTTCCAGAGTCTTGACAACTAGTGCCTCTAAGCTGTGGTTCTGCTAATGCTAGTGGATGGTGCTGATCCATCTTGTGATTCCAGACACCAAACCTGGTCTACTTGGTTGCAAAAATGTACTTTAAGGGAAGAAAATGTAAGAATTTAGTCCCACATCCTGGAAAACAGACATACAGAGTCAGGATGTGGCTCCCTCCCTGCCATGAGGCAAAGTAGGGTTGGCCAAGGGGTTGGCCCTTAGGCTCTTGTCAGACCTGTAACTCAGCTGGAGTTGGGTTTGCCCAAGAGTTGCTGGGAGAGCCAACCCTGCTTTGCAGTTTAGCAGAGGACCCAAAAAGTACAACTGGATTTTGTTGGCCATGAGCCATTCCAAGAGCAGCCATTCCCTTTGGCTCTTCTTGACAGCAGGGTGATTAGAAGGTGATTAGAAGGTTTGGGTACTCTTGAAGTACCTGTCCTGGTTGGTCCACTGCTTCCTTCCCAAGAGCTTTCCACAAGCTGCAATTGCCACCGTGTTGTGTGGTATCATTGTGAATGTGCACGTGGGACAGAATGTAAGCAAGGGCAACTGGTGGCATTTCAGAGCATGTTTAATCTGGCAGTTCCCCCTTTCAGGAAAGGAGATGGGGAGAAATAAAGGAAATTCAAAACCTTTGAATCTGAGTGCCCAGTTTACTGACAAGGAGCGCAAGGCGTGTGTGAAAGTTGATGCTGGGCATCAGAGAAGCAGGGTGTCTTCAGGAAGAATATACAGGATATAAGAGTTTCCCATGTCCCCAGAGCTTTGAGGTTGGGAATGGACTGAGCCTTAGGTGGGTTAATGAGTGTGCAGAATGAAGGGCAGGAGAAAGGGGAAAGAGGAGAAATAATGCAAGAGAAGGGGCAGGAAGCAACATGGTGGAGAGGTTTTCCTCCTCTTGGCTCTTCCACATGATTCCCGGGAAAGCACATCATGCACAGTTGAAAGAAAAGATAGGGACCAAAGAAGTGTATTTTAAAAGACTAATCTTGGCATCAGGAGGGAATAGTAAAAGTAAATAGGACTTCTTTCTTGTGAAATAAAATATTTCTGACTAGATTACCTGTTTCACAAAGGAGGATCCCAGACTTCTCTTTCTTGTCAGTATTTAACTAGACAACATGTGTCTGCAAATAAATCTAATTCTTCTTTTGATATCCCTGACTCCTTGGGGTTTTTTTCCCTACTTCCATTGTCTTCGGAGTCAGCTGCAGTGCTTGCTTGTAGCTTCACTGACCCCCTTGAAGCCTAAAGAGTTCCACACCCACTCACCCTAGGCAATAAAGCCTCTCTTTAGGTATGGAGCTTATGACTCTCAGCTCACACCACTGGATCAATAGCATCTGGAGCCCTGGAGTATTTTAAACAGCTATCTAAATATTCATCACTAAAGAAAACTCATCAAAGTTCTTGGGCCTTTCTGCTCAAAGAGGGAAGGCGTTATCAGGGTATAAGGGGTAGTTTTGCTCATAGGCTGGGGGGATGCAATAAATAACCCTTCTGTGAAGGCAGAGTCCACTTCATGGTACTTGTAGCATCCAGTGACATGCCTGAGAACAAGTTGTGTAGCTGCAACTGGAGGAAGCAGGCAGTGTTCATGGAGTGTCAGATAATCCGCTGTGACATATGATCCAAAAACATAAGGCTGACGAATATTCCTGGCACTGTGTGCCGGTGCTGAGAGCAGATTATGCATTTTTAAATGTTTGATGTTCTTTCAACAGTTAAAAGCCATTTTGGGCAACAGATAGCTCTGAAGATATTTTAAATAATAATTTTTTTACCACTGGGACTTATCAGTGCTCCATTTTAAGAAGCAGCATCACAGAAGGCAGAGGGCTCTCTAAGGACCTAGTTCTGATCTCACTTACCCCTATTTATATCCGGAGTAACTCAGCTGAAACAAATGGAATTTACTCCTGCATTAAGCAAGTGTAACGGAGAGCAGAATATAACAGGCCCCTCTGTTTGGTGTTTTCTGTACCTCTCTCCTATAAACTATTTTTACAGGTTAGGATGTTTCTGTGGCAAGGGGGAGTCAGAGCACATCTGGGTTTTAGAGCATGGATGGGCACAACTTCCATGCTAGAACTGGAAGCTGGGTCAAGGAAAAGCACTTAGCCAGCAAAAGGCCATGAGGCTGTGGGCTCCAGTGTGGGAATACCCCCTGCCTAAGCAAGCAGTCCCACCAAAATCCATGGGGACTTAAGGATTGTATTTATAACAGTTTATAGAACCAAAACTTGTGTGCGTGAATGAAAAAAAGCTCCTATTATTATTTTTATAATAGGTGTAGGTATATAAGTGAAACCAGCATGTACCATGGTAGGAAACACTGATTATAACAACCTATAGACATCCAGCCCTGGGTTTGTATTTTCAATCTTTCCATACCCGGGTGTGTTTTCAATACTAGAATGTATATGGATGAATTAAAAAAACACCCTCTTGTAGTTATTGTTGTTGTTGTTATTACATAAGTGAGACCCATTTACACAGTGGTAGGAAATACTGATTCTAATGACCCATAGCCAGAGCTGGGTTTGTATTTAAGTCCTGTGTATGTACTACAAGCTATGTGGCTCTGCAGAGCTCTCTCAATCTGAGCATTTTCCCCTCTCAGGCAATTTCATTTCCCACTAAATACTATGCTCTGCTTTTCCTGCCCTGCTGGTAGTGCAAATGTGCCAATCTCATTCTCGAGCCATGGTTCCTGTTGTGGGATCAAATGTTAGGATTTTAAAAGCTAAAGTTTGATGTGGATGAACAACTGCCTATAAAACGCATTAAGCTCTTACCCTGTAATGTATTTAATTTCACACTGACTGATGGTATTGCCCCTGAATGGATTACGGCAGGGGGCTGCCATTGTCCTACTAAACCGCACTGGTTAAATAATACCTTGGAGTCTAAAGCTGCTCTGGGAGCATTTCATATTGGCTAACATGTGAAATGAATACCTAGCTTTTCTGTGAGTGCTTTGGGTTGGTTTAGGAAAAAAAATTAAATTAAAAAAAAACAACTACATGTTGAGTTGGTTTACAGTGCATGAAAATTTTGCACAGTTGTAGGATGGCTCTGCCTCTGTGAAACACAGACCAGCAGCTTTTAATGGCCCTGGTTCAGAAAAGTGCAGGTGCTTGCCTTGGCACAGCGGGCTGGTAAGGCTCCTGGAACAAAGTAAGAGCGCATTACCTCTCAGGAGAGTTCCCCCTAAGCTCATTCCTCATGGGTGTTTGGAGCTTGCAGTGTATTTATTTAAGCAGTGTCTCCTTGACAGTAGTGCCCAAGGGGTCAGAGACTGGAGTGCTCTGGGCTGAAATATGTTAATGTCTCAGTGTCATAGTTGAGAGGTATCAGCTTCGTTACTGGGCTTTTTAAAATTGTTTTTAGCATCTAGAGATTTTCCCTGCTAAACAATTGCTGCTTAGTCTGCATTCTCTGCCTCTTATGCTGAGGTTAATCAGGAGTTCCTTCAATGGAATTACACCTTCTGTATGCAAAGTCAGGCTCCGGGACTCTTCCAATCACTGATGCATGTCCTGCCCTGAATCATATCATTTCGGGAAAGCCCGTAGTTAACTCTATGGGCAAATGCCTGCCTGTTTTACCCTGTTCCCCATTATGCAAGAAACCTCAAATCAAGGATTATTTCTCAAGACTATGCAACTGCAGACAAATTCTGTGCTCAGTAATTTTAAAAGTATGTGCTTTATCTGCATAAGTATATTTATGTGTATATATAAATATGGTGATGTATAAAAGATATATAGAAAGAGAGGTCTGTAACATCCACAAGTATCATTCACAAATGTGTGGCTAGGGATGTGATTATTTGCAGTGTGCTGAGGCATGAGCCCTTAGCAACTTTGCTTATTGCATTGGTTAAGAAAAATTAAAAGATCTTTTCTTTCTTTAAAAAGAGAAAGAACTGTGATAAGTAAAGGATAAGGAGGTATTAAAGCCCCACTAGTTTTTTGTTTTTGTTTTTTTTTCCTCCTCCCCAGACTTCAGCAGAGCCAGGAAAGAATGCTGGAAGTCATCAGAGGCATGGCTGGGATAGAGAGTGTTAATTCTTCCATATCTAAGCCTCTTTGTCAAAATTCCCTTTGTCTCTTGCCCCAGGTCATTAAACACTAATCCCATCACTCTTCCTAATCCGCTGCAGTGGAGCCAGAGTTCAGTTTCCGAAACTGTCTTTGTTGCTTTCCTAATAGACAACTCGCTCTGGATTTTGGTTGGTTCGGTCACTTTTAGGGCTTTCCAGTACAGCTCTTTAATGAAGTGCCATTAATGAAACTTTTCCTCCTTCATGCAGTGTGCACGGGCATCAATTGGTTTAGTGTTAAGTAGGGTAAGGTGCCCAGTCATCTCAGCAGTCTTTGCAAAATATGACTGTCAAAGGCAAAACCTAGGAAACAAGACCATTGAAGAATATAGCCAGTGAAGTACTCATTTAATTACTAAGGATTTACGAAAGAAAATCTGTTCTTTGTGGCTTACAAAAGACAACAAGCTCAGAAGAGATAGTAAAGGGTTTGGAACCTATTCTTTTTTTTCCCTCCCCCTCTTCCCAACAAATCCTGGAAGAGGAAATGTTGCTGAGCAAAGGCATCAAAGCCTATTGTAAACCCTTTCCTACCTGCTGCAGGAACACAAACTTTCTAAGTGGGAGGTGTTCCACTTGCTGCTAAAATAAACTTTGAGACCTCTCCTGCCAGGAGATGTGGCCACATTATCCAAATCAATTTTTCTGTGGCAGAAAATCAAGCATTGGTTCATTCCTCTGTGATGAGAATAAAAGTTGCTTCTTAACAAAAGTACTTCTGATAATGGTAGATGGTTTTTCAAGTTGTGTTTGGCTGAATGGGTTTCATCTGGTGTAGTGGATGTCTTGAAGGGGGAACTTCCTAGGCAGAGACTAGATGGCAACACTTTGCATCTTTCTTATGGCAGTGATGCAGAAACCCTTCATATTCAGCTCATTTGCCGAAGCACAAGAAGGGAAGCACGATGCTGGAAACTCCTGAGAAAAGTTGTTTATGTCTGGAGCAGGTCCACCTCTAGTTTTAAACTGTTGCCAAAATGATAGATTCTGTACATAAGTTTAAGTCTAACTATTACATCTTTGGAAAGCTTTCTTCTGCAGCCAGGTACCGGAGTTCCTGAGTTAATAGGAGCATCTTTTCCATGTTTTCAATGGGATGGAAAGTTAAAAAAAATAAAGACTGAGAGGGTAAGAAGACTATTGAAGCTGGCAAATCTGCTGGCTGTATATAGTCTCTTTGGTAGGTGTTAACAATTTTTCCTCTGATATGAACTATCTAATTACCAGCAAACTTGTGATATGAAATAAACAACATCTTATTGTACAGCACGCTTTCCATACATTCTGTTTTACAATGTTCATGTGACGTATAAATGAGATCCAGGTTTGATTATTAAAAAACTTAATTGCTCTGTCAAAGTTGATAATATAGTGTCCCAGAACAGAGTGCTCCAAAGGAAGGGTGTTCCTTTAAAGGCTCTTTTAACAACTGGTGGGTCTGTGTTTGGTTTGTCTAAATCGTATTTTTCTCTTTTTCTTTCTTGTGTTTAATCTCTCTGTCTGTCTGTCTATCTATCTATCTATCTATCTATCTATCTATCTATCTATCTATCTATCTATCTATCTCTCAGTTGGTTTGGGGATTGTTTGCTTTTTTGTTTGTTTTCTTGTTTTCTTGGATTTTATTCTCTTTTGTTGCCAAAATGCTCTGGCAGGTGACACCCTAACTTGATCTTCTTCAAACATTTTGCTGCAATTATATTGCCTCTGGTTGTAAGCCAGCTCGATAACTTGCTTTTCTAAAAAAATCTTTCAAATCCCCTGGGACAATAAATCAGATCCATTTACAAAGTGAATAAATCACAACAAAATGATTCATTTGCAAATGAAACCACAGCATTCTCTGGAGATAAAGAAAAACAACTGCATTTTGCCACTTCATCACGATTTCTTCCCCCTCTCAAATTCCAATGTGCATCTACTGTTGGCAATAGAAGCTACACTTGCATGTTGTAAAAATTCGTTCATATGCTTCAGCAATTCTACTTTCCCTGTAATTGACTTGCCAAGTCTCTTACTTCAGGGAATTGGAACAGCTTTCACATGTGATGAGGAAAGATTTCCTGTACAAGTCACTTCAAAAAACAATAATAATAATAAAAAAATCCAGAACATATCCTGGTGTCGTTTATGACCAACACTGGAGCAGCACACTCCACAGCAGCATCACCAGCTGAGTGCCAGCTGTCTGCTAGTCTTTGACCCTTTAAACTTAGTCCTCACTCAAGCTGATCTGCTGATGGTGAATTAGCTCCCCATGGCTACATCCTGGCAGAGCTTTTCATTTAATCCTTCCCTTCCTTCCATTTCCCAACTACTGACTTTTTTTCCACTCATCTCTCTCTGTTTTCACCAACTGCAGCTCATATGTAAGAGGAGTTTTGGATGGGTCCATGCAACTTCTGGGGAATGTCTTCTGCAGCCCATAGCCCCTAATGACTTGATAATCATTATAAAAGCATGTTGGGGGTGGACATCAAAGCACCGAGTACTGGTTAATGGTAAGCTCTCTCTGCACCAGCTGTGATGTTAAATGTAATAATCACCAGCCTAACTAGTTGTGGATATCTAGGTTAAGGCTGGATACCTTTTATGAGCACAGACTGGTAGGAAATATGCCTGGCTTGCATGGCTACCACTTTGGGACCAGTTTCATGCCCATTTGCACGAGTGGCAGAATCCCCTTGGATTCTGCCCAACTGAGCCAGGCAGTCAGCTGTGGAGGGTAAAGAATGGATCTCATTATTGATTAATATCACTTTGTTGATACAGCCATGAGTGAAACATCTGTTTGTTTCCTCGGCTGGGATTGATTTTCCCTCCCTGCCATCATGCAGGGCTCCATGCACGTGAAATTTTCTCTTGAAGCCCTTGACATAATTCCAACAAAAGGACATGAAGCATTTCCTTTCCTTTGCTAGCAGTGGCATTCAGACAGAAAGAGAACCCCTGGAAAATGTAAAAGCTTTTGTAAAAACATGAGAAAAGCATTTAAAGCCTTTTCAAAGAAAGAAAACAACAGTGTAAAGCCTCCTATAGTTGTCCACCCATGAGGTCTCTCTTGATTTGAAGAGATTTTAACGTTGTGGGGGAGGGAGGCAGAACTGAGGGTTTTGTTGGTTTTATTGTTCTGCTGGTTTGTTTTGAGTTCTGTGATATCTTCTTTTCCATCAACATATGCATGAACTGTGATTATACTTGAACATTTATTTAGCCCTTCAGAAGCTTCACTATTCAAGCATAAAAATGCTCGTGTGTGTTGTTTTGGCCAATAAATTTCTTTGATGCTTGGTAGGAGTTTATACTTTAAACTCTGTAGTGATTTTCACAGGAAGCCTTCAGTGACAAGTTACCAACCAAGTATCTTCTGGATGGACTGCACAGCTGTGTAGATCTCTCCCTCTTTCCCACTCCACCCCCAGCTCCCCTTTAGCTTCCCAGGCAGTGGTACCAATGGTCAAAGTCAAAGCATGTCAGAAAGGAGCCACAAAGCTGATGGTCTCCAAAGAGAGTTTCAGACAAGGTAAAGGGAGGTGGGAAACAGAGTGGTGGAGGAGGAAAGCTGAGAGAGTCTTCTCTACCAGAAACAAGGAAGCTGTGGAGAGAAGTGGAAAGGTACAGAAATGCCTAGAAAGGAAATGCTGCTTTCCACCATTTGTGTGCTTATGCTTAGATACTCTATCTCTCTGATGGCACTGTCCCTTGCCTCGCTAGCACTTCCAAAGCCTTGGAAAAGAAATGCTCTTTAAAAAAGGAAGCTAATGAAAAAACCCCAGCTCTTCAATTGACATCTTCCTACGCAACAGCACTAGAGCTGTGGCAATTCCTATATTGTTTGCTTGGGTGGCTGTACAGAAAAGGCACAAGAAGTTGTTTAATTCTAAAGAAGAGGGAAAACTTCAAATCCAAATATTCTGGAGCATCCAAAGTACATTCAAGGTCTCCTGGTTCTTTCTCTCATTCTATCTTCTCTTAGAGTAAATATCTTAGTGAGAGATTTCATGAGAAAAATCAACACAAGCATTTTCAGTCCTTGTTTAGGAGAGGGGAGGAGCAGAGATTTTTAATAAATTTATCAAAAGGATGTATCAGCTTTATTACAGTCATCTTCCCCTGTTCTTGTCATCTTTCCTTTGCAGCAAAATCTTCCCTGCCTCCATGCAAACCCAGAAAATATGCTCCAGTTCCCATCCAGCAACACTAGGTACCAGGTCTGAGGAGTTTCTGTTTGTGGGAAGGTCCCAGAGAAGTCTGCCTAGGTCTAGCTTGGAGAAGTGATTACTGGTGGCTTTGTCCAGGAGGAAGTGAAATAGGGTGGGAAGGACACATTTCTGAGCACTTTTCTATTGGTGTCAGAGTCCGGCAGTTCAAGGAGTTGGATTGCTTTGTGTCCTGCCTGTCCTCCCAAGCAGATAGTTTTTCCTATAGAAACTCCCATTTGTGAACAAACTTTTCCCTGCAAATATGTTTGTAGAGGTATATAAGTGAAATTCATTGGCCTCCGTTTCAGAAGAAGTCATATTCCATGACGTAATGGCCTTGGATGCCTGTTAAAAATTCCAGATTTAAAATTGTCCTTGTGAAAAGAAGTGCCAAAGTCTAAAATTATCCTACAAGAAAGGCTCATACAAAGATTTTTCTTTCAGCAGGGTTTGCACATCAGGTTTCTGCTGCTCAGAGGATTCAGAGTGCAGTATGTCAGCTTTGATGATGGAAATATTACCCTCTTGCCTGGATTTTATTTTATGTTTGTTTTCCCTTCTGCATCTAGTAGTGTTCAGCACTCCTGAAAAAGGCTAATTACCCATCCGTACCCTGCTGGAGGAACGGCAGCGATACTGCAGCCCTGCTGCCAGTGGGGCAGGGGTAAGGGCTGTCTGTGCCCCCGATAGCAGAGCTTTCCAAGAGAAACGCTTAGACAACACAGTTCTTGAGTGCCTTGTCCATAAATCTTCTCTGGGCATCCTACCTGCTTTATGGACTCTGCCATTTTTTCTCAGACAATTCAGAGTCTGCCCTGTTGCCTCTTGCAGAGGCAGAGAGAGCACTGCTTGCTCTGGAGAGAAGATTTAAGTTTTCTATAATACTGGGACGAAATTGCCAGGAAAGTTGATAGTATGTGATTCTTTTAAAGTAGCAAGAGAGTGGTGACAGTCTTCTGCACTCTGCAAAGTTAGTAGAAAGGAGAGGGCAATGAGATTTTAGTCCATATCTTTTAAGGGAAGGATTGGAAATAATCAGCTTAATATGCAGTAAAGGAGATTTAGATGAGATATTACAGAACTTCCTCATACCAAAAACAGTTAAGCACTGGAGCAGAATATTCAGTAACTATGTGGAATCACCGCTGTAGGAGACACGTCTATAAAGGTTGGGTTTAAGGAAACATAATCCTGTCTCCAACAGATGGTGTGGATGATTCCTCAGGGACAACACTCATCTCAATTTCATATGGTTCACTACAGAGAGCTTTCCCACTATAAAGAGGCTAATATCTGATTCCTAGGTTCAAAAAAGAACATAAGAAAAGCCATACGGGTTCAAAACTAAAAATCTAACCCAGTGTCTCAACTGCTATGGGAACCCTCAACATCTGGATGGAATGTAAGGGCAAGAGTGTCATACAGGGATATTTCCCCAGTTAATCTCCCACTTGGTAAATTTTGGAATTTAGGGATGTGACTTCCCTATCCTGAGGCATTGTCTTTTTAAGATCAGTCTAAACAGCTCACCCGTTTGTTTTTTCTGTTAGATTTTTGCATTAGCTTTTTGACTCAGGAAAAAGAAAGTGGTCATGAGAAGGTAGAAGAGGAAAGGTGGAGGAGGAAAAAAGAGAAACTGGGAAAGGGTGAAAGAGGGAAGCAGAAGGAAAGAGAAAGGAAGAAAATGAGAAGTGAAAGCAAGGAATGACTGTGAAGAGGAAAGGATGTGAATACCTTGCCACTAAGGAAAGCAGGGAAACAGCTGGTAGCATTAGGTGTGACATCAGTGACTAAGTCCAAGCCAAGCCAAATCTGATAACTGCGACACTGTTGCTCTCCACAGCTTAGATGCCTTGTTTGGGAACTTAATCAATGGAAGTCCATGTATCATGAGTGTATTCGCCAGCCATCTGGACAGCACGCCTCTTCTTCTACAGCCACCTCTCTGCTTACTCTGAAGACCCAGTCCTTCCCTGGGGCAGGAGGGGCTGGGAAGCAGTTGGATCTGATGCCAAAATGTCTCCAGTGCTGGTGGAAATGGCACCTGGAGAATCCAAAGTGGGGAAGCAGCGAAGGTCTACCACATCCAGACTTATGTTGAAAAACGAATGCATTGGGGTCCTGTGAACTTCTCTTTTTCGTGGCTGTCTTATCTGGGAAGGTGTTGATGTCTTGGAAGAAGGGGCATCCAAAACCAAATAGCTGTCAGAAGTTTCTTTGGATTGTAGTAGTTTCATCTGAAAAGGTTGATTTATTCAGTAGGGTTGCAGGAGGGGAGTATTGGGAGACAATAATGATGGGTCTTTGTTGTTACTTTTTTTTTCACAAGATATCTGGCATTCCAGGGTTTACCCTGTCCTCACAGGAACGTATTTGAAACCAAGAAAATTCTTTTTTTTTTCTATACCCTCCAGTTTTCCCCTACTTCTGTCAGGCTACAGTACCCCTGAACTTTGTTGTTGACTTTGCACATGTTCTTGTTGGGAGGTTTATGGTTGGTTAATTTTCTGAACTAAGTTACTGCGTGTGACTGTAATCCAGGAGACTTCTGTTCCATGGGCATAGCTAGTGTTACACTGAACCTTGCAGCTTCACACTATTAGTTGAACTCTGTTATCATCTTTGTTGCATGTCTGGATTTGTCTTCTTAAGCTGGTGACAGTACCAGTGGCAATCTGCACTAAAAGAAAGTCTGCAACTAAGCTGTCACTTTGGTTAAAATATCGTTCTTAAAAAAAAAAAAGAAAATGGAATCCCTCTGTGTCAGGAGAGAAGTGGGAAGCTAAGACAGTCACACACTAGTGGTATATAACATCCAGAAATTACATTAACTGAGTGCTTCCACTATCCCATCTTTTTCTAATTTTGTTAATATCACATGTAGAACAGCATCATGTGGTTGTTAATTATGACAACCAAAGTGCAATTTTGTAATAAGGCTAGCAGATGTTTGCAGTGCTAAATATTCAGATCAAACCCAGTTCTTATTGCCCAGAACACATCCAGTCAAGATCACGTAGAGTGTCTGAATTATCTTTTAAATTTGTTGTTCTCTATAAATTCCCTCTAGCTCACCTTTTAAGCTCTCTATTTGTGATGAGATCTCTAAGATCAGGTTGCAGAAAATTACAATATTCCATTTGCTCATAATTAGGCTTTCATTTTCTCTCCACCAGGCGAAGAGAAATTTTGGCACTAACTGTGATAGGACAGGATCAGCCCCTCCGTTTTGCTTTCATAAGGATTTTAAAGGCCATGTGAGCATACAAAAAGTTAGTGTTGACCAAAATGTCTGTGATGATCTGAAAGACAGTCATTTGCACTCATGTGAGAAGAGCTCTGTTAAAAGCCATCAATCCCACTTGTGACAGAGTATTGACACTTGCTGGTCTTTAGGATTCATTTCTTAAAATGCTAATGCAGACAAGTTCCTGTCTATTGTGGGAAAATATGGGGGAACTTTGTTAGATGAGACACTCAAGTGCAAATAAATGTTTCCTGTAAGAAAGCATTTGGCTCAAATCTTTCCTCTTTTTTTTTTTTTTTTTTTAATCTCCTAAATTGTTTCCCCATGTCCTTAGTGACACCCTTAGGAAAAAAAAAATTAAAAATTAACATCATCAAAAATGAAAGTCAACTGTGCACATACCAGAGATAATTGGACATTTATAATATGCCCTATATAACTTTTGAGCACTGAAATAATATACGTGAGTGATGGGCTGAAACTTCATGGCATGAAGGATGCCTTTCTGGATAATTTACATCTTGGGGGGTAGTATCTTAAAATCAGAGGTCCTGTCTTCACTCTGTGCACATTAAAAACCACATGGTGCTTTTCATAAGAGCCTGGGCTTGCCCCAGCTAAAATTTTTCCCCAGCGCTTTAGTCTTGCAGCCTGTGCTGTGCTCAGACCATCTGGTCACCATTCTGCAGCCCTGGCCACGGCTGTGCTTAATGGCAAAATGATTTCTGTCTGTGTACAGTTGGTAGAGTGTTTTACATACTGCATATGCTCAAGGTATTACATATGAAAGGCATTATGTAAGATTACAGGGAAAGAAAAATACTCTCTTAAAAATTGTCAGCAATTGCCCAGAATGCTCTTGTGACACCATTTGATGATGGAGGACCTTAACCACTGCTCTGAAATGGTCTGTGTTTTAACTTGTATTTTAAATTTATTCACTGTGAAATTCTCTGCTTTTTGTTGTCCTCATTATTGGCACCCCAGATGGCCCTCCTAGAGGTCAGATTTGGGTGTGTGGTCATCTAAAGATAACTCAAAATGGACAAAAGAGAGGAGTCTGGGGACATGCCCAGGCTTTTACATCACACATGAGCATCACTCAGCATGCAGCCCAAATTTCCCCACTCCCAGCCCTATGCTCCTGGCTTGACACAGGTACCCACAACTCAAGCTCACACCAGTACAGTGGAACTCAATGCAGCTGATGTGATGGGTTTTAACAAAACCGATTTGTCCTTGATGTTAGTGCATCCATTCCACTCCTGATCCTCTCAGGCTGTAATCAAAGCCCTAAATCTTGGTTTGGGTGCTTAACATGAGCATTAGATGAGGCTGGAGGTGACACAAACTTTCAGGGATTTCCTCATTAGCTTTAAGCACAGCTGGAGGTGACACAAAGTTTTGGAGACATCTATACCATTCTAGTGGTTTATATGGACTCATGGGGCAGTGGGAGTGGGCACGGGAGATCTAACCAGGGCATCACCAATGCCTCAGGCTGGAATTACTCTGCCCAATTCTTGCCATGGTTTTTGGCACCTGCCAGTGTCTCACCCTGCAACATAAATGCTGCTCCAAACAGGACATTCCTGCAGTGATCCTTCCCAAGATTTCCTGTATCAAGGCTTGTGTTACTGAAGGCTTTTGTTTCCTAAGGTGTAGACACAGTGTGAGAGAGTTTCCCATTCACCTGGACACCCACACAACTTGGCTCCAGGCACAGCTGTGGCTGTGCAGCGTGAGTGTGGGGCCAGCCCAAACATGGGCAAAACCCATAACTGTTTGGTTATGGGACAATTTGGCCTGAGCAAGCTAAGCTGCAGCACTGGGACACAGAGCTCTGGGAAATCAGGGAGCATTGCTGGGCTATTTTAGGCTCTACTAAAGGGATGCATGCTAACAGCATTCATGAAGGAAGACACGAAGTGTGTGCTCAAGGGATGATCTAGGGCCCCATTTAGTCAGCTCCTGATTTAACCTTATTCCTGATTTTCGAGGCAAGGCTGTTTCAGTGGTTCTGTCCCTTGCACACGCACCTTTGGGCTGAAACAAGGAATGTTCCGTCAGCTCTGCAGGGTTCCAGAGTCACACATCATTTCAATCTAAAAATAAATCCCCAGCGTGGTATACTGGTTTTGAAGACGAGTTGAACTGTGCTTTCCATGCAGAAATGATGTTGCATTACATTTTCATCTTGGGCATGAAGCCAGCACTAACTGCTCACCAATATAATTATGAGCAAAAATGCAAGGCTCTGTGGTCTGCAGTGGAGCTGACAAACTCCACCTCCCCAAATCATCTTTCTGTGCATGTGAAAAATTTAGGAATACACCTTTTTAAGGAAGCTTACTCAGAATCAGGTTTTTTACATGACTACAGTAACTTTTAAATCTTTTTTGACTACTGAAAGGGGTAAAAAGTGATTTAAATTTATTAAAACCACAAGATGACTATGGTTGTAATGGAGGTCTTTCAACAGTGTCCACTTAAACACCAGGGAGCGATTCTGGACACCTGCTTCCTAATTCCTAGCTAATATCAGTGAGTAGCCCTGCCTCAAAAAAAAAAGAACAAAAAAAATTAAATAATGGCACAATTTCACCCAGAAATCCAGAGTTTCACCCAGAATCATTTGTTCTGTTGGTGAAAGTCACAGAAAAAAGTGCTAAAATTATACAATTATAATAATAAATTAATTCAGCGTGTCATTTCTGCTTTTCTACATTAATAAATTAACCATGTAACATTGTTCAAAATTATGTCAGTTACGCATATAATAATCTTTTAAATTAATGAAGTGATGAAGCAGTTTGATGACACCCATGATTTACAGGGCTGCTTTTAGCTAATGTTAAAAGCCTTTCATTTAATAAATTGTCCCCTTGAGGAATTACCAAAAATTAATATTTTCTATGCTAAATGTTCCAAGGTTTACACTTTTTCACTATATTAGCAAATGGCAAGGGAGAAGCATTTTTCAAAATATATCTTCTTTTACATATATTTAATTGAAATTAATTAGTATATTACTTTAAAAGGAAATGATCACAGGGGAAGGTGTGGGATCATTTATGAGAGTTTCTTATGGCAATAAAACAGCATTTAAACAATGGAATTAATCATGTCCTTAACATTTTTTATGATAGATTAGGAATCATTCCAAGATTTTTGATTAAATAGAAGGACATTCCATACAGACTGGACAAAAAAAAAAAAAAAAAAAAAAATCCAGCTATTTCACTGCAGTTAATATTTCCCTGGTTCCATTATGTCAGGTTATGTGCATGCTGAATATTTACTGAGCTAAAAGCAGAAGTCCAAGTGAGGCTCACAAGATCTATTTTCTTTGCTCTCCCTTGTGCTTGGCACCCTAATGTAATGTATGCATAAGGTTGTGAATGCTTAATATTTCCCATTTTATGCACATCTTATCAGAAGTGAGCTTTAAAGCCACTTTATTGTAGGATTGGTTGGAATTCAAGGAACATAACGTGAAATGGTATAGTGTGTCCTATAAAAGAGGTTAAAATGGAGGTTATAATTATGAAAGCTCAATAGATTTGAAAGCCAACACAGTGCCCCCTCACATGTGATACTATCTCTAGAAAGGGAAAGAGATATATTGCTCTATAAAGGGAAGCCTGTAATTGATGCTCTCTGTACTTATAAGGATTTGTTTTAGTAACATCAGGGACTCGTTTTTGTACTACCTCTGAATAAATAATGTGCACAGTAGGTTGGGTCAATTCCTTTTCACTTTGAAATATTTTCAGCGGTTGCACTAAAACCAAGAATAATTCATTGGCTTTTTGTAAGGCACCTGGATGTATTATGAAAAATAGTTGTGTTAACTGATTTATTGGGGGGGGCAGTCTATAATGGGGTCCAGCATGAAAAAGAAGGAACTCTTGGCCTTAGGGGTGATGGGAGAGCATTTTCCATCTCAATCAGGAGCATGTCTCAAAAAATAAACAGGATCTCAGAAAAAGACCTTATTCCAGGGTTTGTGCTTGAATGCTCCATGGGTGAAGTCTGCCACACAGCAAAGGCTCCAAAGGGACACCCGCATAAAATTACCCATGGACAGAGCTTTGCCTCTGGGAAGTAAACTACCATAATGAGCACAGCTCCTCAAATACATATTTGTTTTAAAAAACAAGTGAAACAGAACCATCCCAAAAAAGCCTGAAAATTGATTCCAGTGCAGGCTTTGTTTGGTTCCTACTCTTGGCACTGATTCCAGAGTTTAATATCTCCGGCAAGTTACTGCTTTATCCCGGGTGCCAAGTTCCAGATCACTCAAACTGCTCTTGCCCCATCAGTAGGAGAGTGATGCTTAGCTAACGTTTGTGTCCTTTAGTCCTTTCATATGTCTATGGATGAAAAGAGCCACAGAAGGTAAAATTCATTATTAAAAGCAGTGATTAACAGACTAGTTGTAGCTCCTTATAATATTTCTATAGGTACCTCTCTGCAGCACCTCTTACTATCTGAAATAGTAAGGTTTTTTGCTGGAATGTTTGGTTAGTTTGGGGTTTGTTTTGTGAAAATATGTATTTTGGGGATTGGGCTTTGCAGAGCTGCCTCTGGAGCCTCTCCTAAGGCTCCAATCCTTCCTTGGAAAAAGAACATCAAGGCAATCCAGCCTGTCTGTCTGTAACACTAGGCAGTGAGGGACTGAGGTTGTTTTTTTTTCTCCAGTTCTTTTTCAGTGTGAAATTCTCCCTTGAAGTTCATTCTTCAGTGAGGGTCTAGTTTCATTTGGTTGTAAGAAATTATGTCAATCTAGCAAAGTGAGTAGAATTTCTGTGGTGGTGGAAAACAATGTTGCACATACTCCTGCAATACAAAGTTTGTCCATCTAGAAAGGAAGAGCCTGTTCCTGTAAGAGCAGCAGGGGTTTGTTATGAGATCTGAGGGTACTTAGGATAAATTCCTCTAGTCATTTACACTGAGCAGGGATCAAGACAGTGTTTTCTGAAAAAATGTGAAGTATTTTGAGGATCATATAATTGTCTTCGACTGTGCTTTAGTTTTGGATGCCATCTTGGAAGTGCTACCAACTTTTGGGTATTTGCAAAAGCATCTGTTAATGTGAAGCGTAGCTGCCAAATAATTTAGCAAAGCAAAAATGAGTGTGTGTGGAGGTGTTACTCCCTGCCCTCAGCCAACCAAGCCATCTGTAAATTCTAGCCCTGGACAAAATTCATAGGTACAAGCTTGAGACTTAGTAGGGAAGGTGGTTGCTCCAACAGCTGGAGTGACCAACAGCCATTGTGTTTGCTATGACTTCTCAAGACCTGGAAAACCTTTGGCTGCAGTGGAAAAAATAATGTGGGTGAGTCTAGTTTTCACTGTGAAACTTACAGATGATTCTAGAGATTATTAGTTTGGGGGATTTGTTGAAAGAGTATCTCAACCTGATTTCTGAAAGAAAACGGACCTTCCAAGCTGGAAAACTAATAGGACTGATAATAAGAGGAATTTAATGATACTTATTTGTTAAAGAGCAGAAATAACTGTATTTATTTCTCCTTATTAAGAGTCTTTGGATTATTTTCTAAGGGAACATAAGTAGTAATAAAAACAAACACAAAGAATAAGTTCTGATCTCTGAGAAAAGCATCTCCAACTATCAGAAAAAAAAGGGAATTTCTTAATTTGCACTTCTGTTGGGATAGACAAGGATTGCATTGTCCTGTGTAAAAGACTGTATCTAAATGCAGATAGGGACAGTAAACCCAGTCGCTTCTGCCAACAGGGTTTCTGCTTAAATATCTTTATGGCAAGAAAGAATTCCATCTCACTCCTCAAGTCCTGGAACAAATTGAAGGGTTGGTCTCTAGCAGTAATTTTTCAGATGGGGAAATGACCTCAAGAGGAGGGTCAAGAGGATGCAGGAGAAAAGAATCAGTCCTTGAGCAGGACCACCAAGAGCTACCTCCTCTACTGCTGTTTTGTGATGAAAGCTGTAGGGCTGAAGGGGGTAGTTTCAGCATAAAAAAACCCCAGAAATTTGCACTTTCAGCTCATGCCCTTGATGATTTTGTAGCATCTGCCTTTGTGTGGTCTGCTGTACCTGCCTCTGTATCCACACCAGATATCTCTTCAAGCTTTTGGCAGATGCTTCTGGTCCATGTAAATCTCATTTGCACCAACACTTTGGCAAAGGCTCAGCTGTCATTTGCGAGGAGCACGATCCAAGCCTTGCTCCAAACAAGTGGCAGTGGTATGACCATGCTGCTGGGTCTCTTTGTTGAGGGACAGAAGCTTCTACACAAAGACAAGCATTACATTTGGGGTGGATTTCTAAATAATTAAGTAGTGGACAAATCTGCGTCAGAATTTATCACAATCTTTTTGGCCACAGCAAGGTAGTGTTATGAGGAAGATCTATTGTTATTCTTGCCTAGCTGTCAGTAATATCATCTGCATGGCTGTGTCCTTTCAGAATTGAAGGCACCCTACATATTGTGTGCCAACAAGACTAATTTTATTAACATCTTTTAGTGCAAAACCAGCTTCTTTCATTTAAAATTGTCAGACCTGAAAGTCACAGAGGGTGATAGAAAAGCTTACAAGGTCTTGCAGAGGTGAAATTTCCAAATAGCTGAGCACCGGGTTTTCAGACCTTAGATATGGGATGTAAAACACAGCTGGGTTAGCAAATTGTTGTGTGCCAAATCAAGCACCTTAGTTGAAATTTAGGCCAGAGCTGAGAATCTCAAGGGAAGTTCTGCTCTAAGTGACAATTAAGTTTCTACTGCACATCTCTGAAGGGGATGGGAAAACAAAATCCTGTCCACTGCTTGAAATGCTTAGTATCCCTGCCTTCCTTCTGTGCCATCGTTTGCCCACTGCATTTTAATTACTTGACAAGGAAGAATGTGTGCGTTGACATGTGCGAGATTTAGCTGGAGTGCCACACCAGGAGCAGATTTGCTCTGAGGGGATGCAGGGGCTTTAGGCCTTTCCTAAGCAACCTCAGTCTGTCCTGGACATGCAGGTGGGACTAGATTTGTCCTCACATATTCTTATTGTCAGTCCACCAATCTCATCAGGTCACAGTGCCACTTTCCTGAGGCTCACCAGTCTTGTGGAGCATCAGCCCTCTGCACAGGATAGTTTGCCATGCAGAAAAAGTTCACTTGCCGGTATAATTGACTAAATTTAAACAACTAGATTTGCTAAAAGAGCAGCCAGTCATACCACTGGTATGCCTAGCAGATGCTATTTGAATTAGCTGAGAAATAAAAATTATTAAAAATGAAACTAAACAATCTCTTTATTAAATAAGAATGAGCCAGGCCACATTTGAGCACAGCATCTCCTTCCACCTTCTGGAACGTGGTAGAGTCAGTGTAGAGTCAGTGGGAAGTGGATGAAGACAAGTGAGAAAGAGGAAGAGTAGGGCAGGAAGGCTCCAGTGGACACAGTCTGCCCCCTTTTCCAGTTCCTTGGTGTGCCTCACATCCAAGTCGTGGATGAGAGAGGGGCAAGCCTGGAAGGGCACTTCAAACCTGCAAGAACAAAGATTGGGCAGCACATGAGCAACACAAGGGAAGCACTAAAGGACCAGCAGGAAAAAAAGGCACTGACTGCAGAACTGAAAAAAAAAAAAAAAAAAGGAAGACTTGAAACCTGGCAGTTTGTTGGCTGGCTGTATAGCACAAGGTGATACAAAGTTTGGTTCTTGCTTGCTGATGGGTACAGAGAAAAGGTTGTGATATGGTCAGGATCAGACTGGGCTTGCATAGAGGAGAGAAATTCACGGAGCCTGACTCATCCCTGGTTCACGCTTTGCACAGTCTGTTCCAGCCTCTGCAGAGGAGGCACAAGAATTGCCAGTTCACGTGGTTGTGTAATACACTAGAGGAGGCTGAGTTCATCCCAGCAGCTGCCTACAGTAACAATGAGGGTTTGCCTGGCATAAAGGAAGGACAAGTAACAAGTAATTTCTTAAAAGAAAATGTAACCCCCAGGGGAGGGGGAAAAAGTAGAAGTCAAAATGGCAGTGGTGGGGTCACTACTGATGCTTTATGTGACTGCTGCAAGGGTGAGTGGAGAAAATGGCACATGGGAGCACTCAATGTACCCTGAAAAAGCATTTCACAGCCTCTAAACAGGATGATAAGAGCAAGTAAGTGCACTTTAATTAGAAACAGTATTAACTATTACTTGCAGCAACTTTTTGCCCAAAAAGCATAAAATTCTTCACATTTTGGATAGAAACTCCTCCCCAGGGAGTCTATAGTTTTCATTTTCAGAGCTAATGCGGAAATTCTGCTATTTCAGTTAGCAGAAGAAAAAGTTCCCATTCATCAAGGATGCTATTTGAGGGGATGCAGTTGCACATGCAGCTTCATGGAGCTGCAGAGGGTGAAAAATACTGAGTCTAGGCTGCCAGCTTAGTGCCAAGCTGCTCTCTGATGCAGTGAAAAGACATTGTGTCTTCTTCAGCTTTTAATACCTGGAACAGCCAGCAGACCCTGGAAGACCAAGCTGTCATGAAAGGGTCAGCGAGACATAATGAAACATCCATGAGGGAAGAAGCGTCCTGGCATTATACATGCATTTGCACAGGTTTGCAGAGGAGCCAGCTCTTCCATATCTCACATTACGTTAGCTGTTTATAAATTATTCCCTAAGTTTTATCACACACACATATTCATTTTTAATGCTTAAATACACATTAAGAATAATTTTCACTAAAGGATGATCCCTGATTCCATCAGGAGCAAAGCTAAGGAAATGATACATGCAAATTTGAGCAGGGTACCATTAATCGCTGGCTTGTCTTCCTGGAGGGAACTTGCCAGTCCTGGGTCTGTCAGAGCTTGCAGCCTGGATGGGAGCCTAAAGGCCTTGGATGAAACCCTACCTGCATGCCAAAGGTCCTTAACTCCCCAAACTTGCCGCTCCCACACCCAAAGAAAAGAGCTCGAGCTCTCCCGCTTTCCCACAAAGACTAAATCTTTCAATTGCCTCCCACACAAACCAAGGGAAAGGATAGAGCAAAATGCATTTTAATGAGCATTTGAATAATCATCGGGATGAGTACTTTTCACTGACATAGCACCTTTTGTTCGAGTGATTTATAAACATCCATTAAGCCTGACAACTTCCCTGAAGGGTAATTTTTTTTTTTTTTTTTTTAATTCTTGGGAAGTTGAGAGCTGAGATTTGCTGGAAGATATGGCAGGAAACTCATGGCGGGGCTGGAAATGGGAACCCTGCGTGCGGGATTTCCTCTCCCTCCCCCCCCATTGGGTTTCCTCTTGGCTCACTAATCACCAAGCGAGATCTTGATGACCAGATGCTCATAGATAACATAGCTCAAATATTGCTTCCTTTCTGCAAATTGCATGCTGGCTTGGTTCAAAGGCCAAATTTTATTCCACCATCAGCTGGTGGCAGGGATCCCATCGAACATCAGTGGTAGGGAGGCCAAGCTGCACGAGTTTGGAAAACAAAGCGTGAAATATGTGAAAACTCTTGCAGCCAGACACAGTTGCAGAGCGCAGTGTTATTTAGTGCATTTTCTTCTATTTGAGAAAACCTGGAAAGCTTTAAATGAGACTGTTTCTAAAGGGCACATCCAGGAGCTTTATCCAAAACCACTGGCAAGGCATTTCCTTCCCAGATAGCATGCATGTTCCTGGGTGCAGTGACAATATTTCTTCTCTGACATCGCCAGTTAAAAGGATTTATTTTCAGTAAAATAGAGTACTTCAGTTGTGTGATGGGCAAAAAAGGTACTCTATAATTAAAAGTGGGATTAGACAGAAAAATGAGATGTTAGGCAGATAATTAGGGAACTATTATAATTAGAGTGTGCTTTTAAATCCCCTAGTAGCTTCTATTATGAAAGGGATGTCCTCTGATTAACTAATATTTCCTTTAAGTAGATATTTTTCCTCTTCCTTTTGGACAGGAAAGCTTGAATTGAATGACTTCAAAAATCACAGTTTACTGGGGCCTGAGTTTTCCTTCTAACAAGCTAATTTTGCTCAGGAAAAAAGACCTATATTGGGGTTGAAAGTGGCAGAGAAGATTTTACTTGTAAGCTTATTAAATTGCTTCTCTCCTCTATTAAATACAAACTTATTTATAGACAGTATTTAGTATTCTTTGTATTGAGCCTTTAAGAGAAATTATTGCTGTTAGAGCAGTGATAGCCTTAGATTACATTTTTATTCATGCAGGTTTTATACAAGTAGAACTGCTGCATATTTCTATGTGGAGTAGAAAGCTATGATGGTTTTGAAAGAATAGGGAGCTTCAGTGAGAGCTGTCTGACAGCTGCTGTTGATGAACACAAACTAACAAGCTTCTCAGAAGCTGCTTGGCTCTCCCTGGGTCTTCAGCAGGGAATAGGGGAGGAGAGAGGTTGGTCCCACTTCTTACAGCCCCATAAATCAAGTCAGTACATTTGTAAGTGAGTTAAAACTGGGGGAAATGAGAGGATAAGCTGTTCTGTTCCCCTACCTGAACCTTTTCAGGTGTTGGCTTGCAGGGAACTTCTGTGAGAAAGCATTATCTGCAAACAGGGAAAAGTGCAAAAGGAAAGTGCAGTCAGTCTCCCTCCCTTTTTTTACTGTTTTTAAGTCTAAAATTTTAGGAATTGAGAGAGAAGTGAGTGCAAAAGTTCATTTTGATTGCAAAGGCCAAATGTTGACTCTTATTTGTAAAAGGAGGCGGGGAAGGCAGAGGAGGAGACAGCCAAACATCCAGGCCCAGCACTGATGCATTTTTCTGTATTGCTGTATTTGGACAAACAAGACTCCTGTTCGTTCACCTAAAAACATAAAAGCAGACAGAAAATTGCTTTATTCAGGGTCAAGAACCTTGGTATCCGTCTGCAGATATAAAGGTAATTTACTTAAAAAGCCATTTGTGGTACGTCTGATTCCAGTTTACTGGACATAATGTTGAGAGAAACGTTCAGAAAAATTATTTGAAATAGCAAATAATCAGGGAAAGGATGAAACTAACCCCAAATACAGTACACAGGTCCTGGAGAAAGCAGCCTAGGGAAGATGCACCCTGCCTAAGGTTAGGGACCCCTGAGCCTGACAAGAGCATAGCTGCATAAGCAGCAAAAAAGGCTGGAATAGTTATTTCCAACGTGGTGAGCAGAAAGGGTGTCCCAGCCTAATAGTTCTGGAAGGGGAGAAGCATCTCTTCAGGGTGTCTTAAGGAGCTACACATGTGGCGATCATCTCTGAAGCCCCAGAGATCATCAGTGCCCCAACGCTGCAGGAGCAGGCTCCCAGGCACTGCACTGCCACGTCTACCAGCTCAGTAACCAGGGAAAAGCAATGAAATGCTGGTGATGGGAGAGGCTGAAAAAATGTCACAGCCAACCAGTGGGACTACAGGAGGGACCCAAGGGCAAGGGTCCTTCCAAAGGCAGGAAACTCTCAGAGGCAGAGACAGCTTGGCTTGATGCAGGCACCAGTTATGTGGAGAAGCAGCAGCTCTGCTGCCTGGCAGGGCACCCTGCAATGATTTTTGGCCTTTCTCCATGGATCTGAAGGAGTGGTGGGACCAGTCCCTTGTTGGGGTCGAAAGGACCAGACAATAATGATCAAATGGCAAAGCCTCCTGACTTAGTGCTCTTGTTTAAGGAGACGGCCACATCAACAAAATCATCCAGGACCATGTTGCTGAGTATTCATGGTGGCTGTGCAGACTCTGGAAGGAGAAACAGCAAGCTGAACAGCAGAGATGCTGATGCTGGGGTGGAGTGGGGTCATCTGATGTCTCCTGACTTCCCAAGATGAATGCTGACATCCCACTCAGAAGAGAAACCCAAGCTAAAGGGAGTGAAGGGACTTTTCTGATTCAAAGGTGTGGTCTCCTGCCCTGTATTTACAGGTTGTAGGTAACAGAGGAACGTGAACTAGTTTTCCTTAATCCTCTGAAAAATATCTAGACTTCTCGCTCCTGCAGAAAAGAGCCATTTGGCCTAATGATACCTTCCAGCTCTGCAGTGCCACTCAGACAAGATGCTGAAACATTTTATGTATCTTAATTCATCCTTTCAGCAAATAGCCAAGCCTCTGCACAGCAAAATGCTTGTGTTAACAGTACAGCACAATGGGGAAAATACAGTATAGAAAAATATGATGGTTTTATGTCTTTTATGGCTTATACTGCAAACACATAAAAACAATTAGGGTTTGGAGAATATTTTTTAAAAGCAAAGAGAATGATTGGCAAGGCAGAGAAAATAAATATTATACCCCTGAGAGAGTTAAGGACATATTATTTTTCCAATTTTACGGAAGAGAAATGCCAGATCAAAATTACTTTCCCAAGATCACACAGGGTGATCCTACCACCTTTTCTATTGAGTAGTTCTTACTCAAGGGTTTGTCTGTCTTTGTGCCCAAAGACCTTCTTTAAAGCCTGCTATCCAGTGGTATAAATTTACAGTGTATTAGCTACTCTATATTTATTCCCCACATAAATATCTCTTCAAAGTGAGCTGCCTCACCCAAAGGCACTTTGAGAAGTGTAAGGCCAGCGATAATGCTGCTAAAAGAATTAACACTGTCCCACATAATTAGCGGTAATTAGTACTGGTTAGGACAGGAGTTAATGCACACTAGTGGACATAAATTCTGCCTTTGTGTCCCTGTGCTGACATAAAACCAGCCTGAGAATAAGATCTCACTGGGTGAGAAAGTGAAGGGACCAGGTTGATTATCTGATGCCTCATGATGCTGTAGCTCAGATTCTCTTTATTCCAGACCTTTCTTCCCATCATGAAAGCTTGCACCCTCTTTTTGGCAAGAGAACAGTTCTACCAGTGATCCCAGTGGTATTTGATAGCCTTGAGTCTTGGGGGAAAAAGAAAACCTGAATATTAAAACCTGGCCACTGTGTCAATATAGTGAAATACCTGCAGAGATTTTGTCATATCTTTCCCCTCTGGGGTTAACTCTTTATAGCAGCAAAACTAAGTTACAGGCTCAAGAGCAAAGAAAACCAATCAAAAAAAAGACAGTATCAAAACAAATTCAGGTTATCCCCTCCTGCAGGTGAGAAGCTGGTGGGGTGATGGGTGACTTTGTATAGGAAGGAGAATGGTGGCATGGCTACAAGTGCCAGTGCGTATCTGGCATGCACATGGATTCAGGATACCACAGAAAACCTCTTGGGAAATTGTTGGGAAGTGAAGAACCGAGCACACAGAGAAGGTACTTCCCTAATGCTTCAAATGTGTTTTATTTCAAACTGTTTTCCACAGCTTGTCTGAGATTGGAATAGTCCTCTTTGTGAGAGGACTTCAAGTTTTCACAAAAACATGGCTTGCACAAAGTCAGCTGACTGCAAAATCTCTCCTCCTTCTTTTTTTCCTTCCTTCCTTCCTTTGAAGATAATTTGACATAGCCATCAATAGTTGTAAGTACTTGAAAGGGAAAAACTTTATTAAGTGGAGGTAATCTTTTGGGCTGAAACCCCTCATTTTTCTGCTAAACAACTGCTGTGCTTATTGTGTTCAGGAAAATACCTTCACAAATACATGCAGAGTCTCAAGATATAATCACAAAAAAAAAAAAAAGTATTTTTCTAATATAAAGACTGATGTCTTCAGCTCCCTGGAACAACCACTGAGAGCTGGGTATTATTGGTGGTTAAAGAATGTGCAGGCTGAATTGCTGTAGGTGCTGAGACTGAGTCTGATTTCTAGCATCACTGAGATCCATCTACTTCTACTGTCTTTACCCAAACCTGCTGGAGCTGAACACCATTCATAATCCAGGCCCAGCTTGTCTCTAGAAAAAGGCCTTTTCCAAGCATAAAAATTATTTGAAGCATAATTTTAAGTTCACTTTCTAAAATACAGAGATAAACTGCTGTATGGACACTTACTTTGATTTTACCTGATCTTAACATTGATTTTGATGATGAGGGATTAATTTGAGCTAAACAAAGAGAAAGTGCTCATAAATTGAAATTTTAATTTTTTTGTTTTGTTTTTTTTTTGTTCTGGGTTCACCTTAGCTAGGTTATGAATTCAGCTGAAGTTAAAACTGGCATATTTTTATGTCAGCTACTTTTGTCTAGAAACCTGTGGTCTGTTTGTGCTGGCTCATTGGGTGCTTGTAAATGGATTTCATTTTGATCAAAGAGGCAGTGTGATTCTCAGCCCACTGGAGAGGGACCCCCGAAGTGACGCCAGCTGAGGGAAGAGTCACCAACGGCAGCAAATGTGTCACAGAAGAACTTCAAAGCAGGATCCGCAGGCAACCTTGGCTAGGAGCAGGGAACAGATCCAAGGGAAAACATGAGGCAGGCTGGCTTGGCATCCTAAACAAAATCTATATTAGGAGATTGCAGGTAAGAAGAATTTTATGAAAAGCACTGGAAAGTGGAAAGAGGGAATGGAATAAACTACATGCCCAGAGCAGCAAGTTGTCCCATGATGGAGTTTCTTAGGAGGTCTCCTGAAAGACTGGGGGGGTTTAACACATTTATGAGGTAAAGTTCCTCTGAGAGATAGTGGTTTTTTGTGATGGTCTTGTTGTGTGTTTGGAGGAACACACAAACCCACTGGGCAGTGAAAAAGGAATCAGTGGAGATGAAAACCCTCTGTGGGACGCAGCACAGCAGCAGGGCAGACCAGAACACCAAGCAAGGAACGTGTGTCAAATCACATTTTATATTCTTGGTGCCAACACTGCCACTTTTGGAGAGTACTATGTAGCACATAGCTCTAGGAGGAGTCACCTGAGTCAAGAAGGCAAGAGATTCTTTTGAATGGTCCCTCAGGGAGGAGCTTGGCCCTGTATCCCAAAGGCCAGAAGAAGAAATGAAGTGGTCACCTACTCCTGACCCAGAAAGGACAATGAAGGTGACATAAGGACATCTAGTAAAGTGCTGCTGATGGATCTCAACCTACTTGATGCCAGTAAGGAAATATTTGGGATAATTGCAGCTCTTTTGAAGAAATGTGAAGAGAATTGCAAATATATGCAACTGCTGTAAAAGCCCCTAGTGTGGAGACACTCAGAAAGAGAAATCATATTGCTCACAACATACCAGCAGGGAGGGAGGAGGAAGAGGAGGAGGTGGCATTCCCAAGCATGGAAACCCAGGGCAGGAAGCCACCAGTTCTTTGAGTTCAGTGAGGCAGAGCAGAATTTGAACTGTGTGGGCAAGTCAGAGGATGGAGCTTTCCCCTAAGTTACAGACCCAACATGTGCTTCTAATAGAGAAACTAAAGCAGAAGCTAGAGTTACTGCAAGGCTGAGTGTACTAATGAATCAAATTGTCTCTACACGACTTCAAAGGCTTTGGGAAGAAGCAAGAATAACTAGAAATGTAACGCTAATGGTAAGGACAATGTGGCTGGCACTGGTTAAACCCAGCAAAAGTCTCTTCATCAGCAGAGAGGTGAACTGTGTATGGAAAAGAATGGGAAAAAAAGTGGATCTGGTGGTGCTGTACAGCAGAGAAGAGGGAACAGCTGTGTCCTCAAGTTTGGTGACAATAAATGCAAGGCAGAATGGGCTTGGTACAAAAATGAGGTGAGCAGTACAGTAATAAAATTTGAAGGGGATCCAAGTAAAAAGTGTTTCAAATAGTAGCAAGGACAGGAAGATAATAGAAAGGGTTACAACTGATCAGCAATGTAGACAACTGTAATAAACTTCAACTTGGAAACATAAAAGGAAAAATATGATCTTGGATTATATTGGAAAAATAATTTAAGGCAAGGTATTCTGTGGGGGGGAGAGATCTGGGTAAGGTCCAAAGTTTCTGTTTATGAGTTAATGAAGGGAGGGGTGGGAATGGCTTGTCTTCCAGCAGAGGCCCAAGAGGCAAAGCATCTCTCCTTTGCTTCTTGCGCCATCACATTTTTTGGTTGAGGCCCTTGAAAACTTTCTGTGTTTCAAGTGCTCTGTCATGGAACGAGAATTTCCTGTCAAGCACACATGCTCATAAGATGTTCAGCTGCTACAGTGGCACCCCCTAAACCACGAGCTGTCACATATTATTTGGGCGAGTTGTCCCATTTCAGGGGATGCACTTGAGGAAGATCAGACTGAAATGGATGCTAGAAATGGAGAGGGTGACTGAAGCAATAGATGGTTTAGTGCATCTTCATGGTATCTCATAAACTTGATTCTGTTCTGATCATGTTTGCATCTGCAGAGTCATAAAAGTAGTGTTTTGAGGCAAGAAGAGGGGTGAGGCAAAGAATTCAGTGTTCCCAAAATCCCCAGGGAAGTGCTTGGGTGGGTAGAGCCTTCTGACATGCTTTAATTAGCTCCACCACTTCAGAGCTACTTTGGTTGTGTGCTGTGATGCGTATTTGCCTTCAGACACAACCCTTCTCAAAACGTGACTTAGGAACTTAATCCCAGTGACTTGCAATAAGAGTTGACAATTCCTGAAGTGGGACTTAATGTCCACATTCACTAAAGATTGTTTATATCTCTTGCAGAAATTAGATGCCAAATTTTCAATGGACTGTGGTCACTGTTGTGTTGAGAGAAGAGAAAAAAATATCTTTAGAAATCGGAACTGAAATGTTGAATGCAGGATACTTCTACTCAAAGCCCACTTAGCTAAAAGAGAGAGCACTCAACTGATCTAAATTATGTTAAATGCAAGGAAATAGCATTGCAGGAGAGCTGAATTGATGATTCTATGAGATGTTTATTTGCTTCCACGTAAAAGGTTCTTCCTTTCCAGAGTCTGGATGTCTATCTGATTTCATGTCTTCTTCTTGCAACTAAGTTGAGGATAAGAGCAGGAAAGCATTTTTTCAAACTGTAGTTACAGCTTTTCAAGCAAAGCTAGCTTCCTCAAGGTAAATATAGTGCCCTAGTGTGGTAAACTGGAAGCTTGATAAGTCTTGGTGGATTATTCTGCTGGAGTTTCCTCTTGACAGCTGCAGATCCCAGCAGATCTTTTATGTGAACCCTTTAACCAAGCCACAGAAAGTGACTGTTTCCATCCTGTCATTATAAAGGATGCTCAGAATCCCCAGACCATTGGAGTTTCCCATCTGAAACCGGTGCCTGCGCCTGACCCAGTCCCTATGAATCTCTGTCCCATCACTGCAGATCTGCAAGGTCGGCATCGGGAATTCAGGGGCCAAGCCAGGATGAGGGGCTGCTCCCACAGTGGCTGCAGGGCTGTGGAGGAGGAGATGTTGCTGCTGCCTTGTGGGAGGCCCAGGGCTCGGGAGGCAGCTCCTGGGTCTGGGGCCCCTCCAAGGGGATGCTCGCTCTGCTTGGAGGAAAGTGCAGCTTTCACTGCCTCCCTCCCCAGTTCCCCTCCTTCTCTCCTTCACTTTTTTTCTCCCTTCCTTGCCTGCTTCTCACAGCTGCTGCCTTGGGGACCCAGCCTTGGTGAGGGAAGAGGTCGCCTTCCCCTACAAGGCTCAATGGCAAGGGCAGCTGCTTCTGGAGGATGGAGAAGGACGGCAGCAGGATGAGCACATAAATTCTTGGAGGCAAAACCCGGCTTTCTGGTTTGGGACTGATATGGTTTGTGGGGCACTGCTGTCAGTGGGGAGCTATAGGGAAAGGGGAGTGACACATTTGAGTTCCTCTGCTCTAAGGGAGATACTAAAAATGTTAACAAGGTGGGTTTTTCCTGAATTGTCCTTAGAGCTGTCCTTCATTGTGCATGCACATACACGTACCCATACAGGCTTTTCTCACAGCCATCATAGCCGGCCAAAACTTGTCCGCAGGAGCTCAAAGAGACACATATATCCGTGCACCCACCTCTCAGACCTCAAAGTGAATGACAACTACTCATCCTGCTGTCACACACACTACTACAGATCCTCTCTGCTCCCCTGCACTCTTGTGCACCAAATTGGATCCGAACTGCTTAAAGCTGAGCCACTTGTGCCCAAAAAAACAACTACAAAAATGAAGGAACAAGAGCAACTGGGAAGCTCTTTTGCAGCTCCCCCCACTCCTGCATTTCTTTTCTTTCTTGCCTAGAGAATTGTTTGCGGGTGGAAGAGAAGGATGTTTAAATAGCTCCGTAGATCCATTTAGTAAAGTCAATATGCAATTATGCAAAAGCCTGTGATAATACACTCCCTGATGCAGATAACAGCGGTGGGAGCTGTCCTGGGGGGAACCGCGGGCAGCTAGTAACTCTCGGGACGGAGGACTGAGAGACCCTGACACGCTGACCTGCCTCCCCAGCTCTTTGCAGCCCAGCACAGGTCAGTGCCCGGCTCCGTCGGGCTGGCGGGGCTGGGGATCCCGGGTACGCCCCGAGCACCGTCCCGCACCGCGCTTCGGGCACAGGGCTTTGCTCCTTATTTTCTTTTGTTTTTCTAATTTATGACTGATTTGCACCCGATTTTTCCTAGATGGCATCGTTTGCCGGAAGCCCCCTTCCGAGAGTTCCGAGCCTGCAGAGTGCCCCGGGTTCCCTCCCAGCCCACCGGACTGAATAACCCCAGATCCCCGCTCTGATGAATGCCCATCCTCTGCGATCGGCATCAGAGGCACGCCGAAATAATGCTGTAAATGGGCTCATTAGCTGAGCTGCAGATGGGCTTAGGTAATAGGAATGTAACAATAGTGAAAATTAGTTTGGAGGGAAGCGTCAAATAGAAAAGCTCGGACAAAACTCCGCTTTGCTCTAGTTCAGCTGAGGCACTGCCAGACACCAATATTCAATTCTATGTTGCTTCAAATTGAGGTTTTGTTTTGTTACTCCCTGATTTGCTTCTTGTACAGTGTTGCAAATGTTTTCAGTCTCATTTGAAAGGGAAAAATACTTCGTTCAACTTTTTAGAAGAGTGGCCTTCAACTTCTTACACCAGGGACACGCAATCATTTAATTTCTGCTTTATGTACACTGAGGAGAGTATCCTAATACCTTCTTGATAAAATTAAAATAAAATAAAAACAAAAAGATCAGGCAGGTAGTTGTTTCCTTCAAAGACAGCAATTTTACCCGTAGGGACGAACGGGGAGCTGAATTTAGTCCAGCAGAAGTGGGAACAGTCTCCAGAATAAAAGAAAGTATCGAATATTTTAGCCTAATGTCACCCTCTGTTGAATTCTGGCAAGTAGCTCTGAAGGAAAAGAGCTGTCGGAGCTAGTGTGCCACAAGTAGCAGGAGGGTTTGCTTATACCTTCATTTAACCTGTGAAAAGAAATCCACACTATTGTTCAGCTACGTTGGTGTCTCCGGCTTTTTAGGCTGCGTGCGGGCATATGTGTGGACTGAGAATAGGCGCTTAGAGATCTCTGCTTTAAAACATTCCTTGGAATTCACGTAGATCGCTAGATTTTTATCTGCGCGTCCAGTCGGCTGCTGACACTGTCTGTAAATACGACAAAGACTTTGCATTTCACAGCCCTTCTGCGGCTCTCGCCTCGTAAAAGTCAAGAGTTTATGTTAGAAGTTTGGGGGTTGTTTTTTTTTTAAAAAAACAAAACCAAAACCTTTTTTCTCTTTTTTTTTTTAATCTCTTCTTGCGCTTTGTATTTTCGAGGAGAGCATTCCGGGCGCCACGGGAGCGGAGAAGCAAGTGGGCAGGGAGAGAGGAGAGGGGAATTACCCGGCTAGGCTGCATCTGCCTAGGAGCACCCGCGGCTCGGGCATGGGCAAAGGTTCGGGAACTTAAAAACAACGTCATTGCTTCCTCTTAACCGAGACTAACGCTGGGCCGCCGTAAACTCCCCTCCTGCTGCTCCATCAAGGACTGGCATCAAAGTTATTGCCTCCGCTGCCCTCCGAGAACATCATCGGGGTGGGAACTGCCCGGACTAGGATCTCCCTCTGCCCACAGGCTGCACCCGGCTGGTGTGTGGGGGGAGAAGTTTTTAAACCATTCGCAAATGTTTTCCCCTTCTTTAAAAAAAAAAAAAAAAATTCCTCTTTCCTGCGTATTTAGCTTATGTCCAACTGCCTTGCAGTTACCTCGGGTAAACTCAGACCATCTTTACTATATCATTGCTGCACGGTCTGCAGTCAGTAAAATCCTAAACACTTAAAAGTCGAGTTTTTATACAATTATACGAGTGCAGCCTAAGGAAAAAAAATGTGTCTCTACGACTTTTCTGTCTCGGGTAGCTATTCTTCCACTGAGCAGTTGGGCATCTCCGACCCCTCCAAATTGCCAAAAACTGGACTTGTCTCTCGCAGAAAATTTGGAAGCGTTTCTGGCTGTAGTTTTCCCGTCTCCCAGTAGACGGCACAACAGCTCAATCCTTGGGATGCAGAGCAGCCCAGCATCCTTGCTTTTTTTTCTATCTTTTTTTTTTTTTTTTTTAATTAAGCAGCCACAGTTAAATCCATCAATTTCTTTTATTGTTATTATTATTTAATTCAACGAGAAGTATAGGAATATCGACAGGAAAGAAAGAGGGTTTGGCATAGGCAAGGAGTACAGAAGTGCTGGGGGGTGAACGGGCTAAAGGCAGGGATCGTCGCGAACCCCAGCACGGAGCAGCGTTTCCAAATTAACCCAAATGAACTTGTAGAACCTAAATCGTGTAAGAAAACACCCTTCAACAATCCCAACACGATGGTGTTGCCGGCTCAAGGGTTAGTCTAGAGATTTTAGGCTGAAATTTTCTGTTTGTGGTGTGAAATAGGAAGGGCAGAACTCAGGTCGGCTCTTCGCTGCCTTGCCCGGGCTATCCCGAAATGCCACCGCGGGGAAAACCTGGCAGCCGTGGCAACTTTTGTCCCTGAAAGACTCCTTTTGTGTGCGGACGCCTTCACTCCCGCCGCCGGCACTGCTGTCACCGTTGAAATCTCGAAAACCCCGGCCAGTAACTCATTTCCCAGTTAATTTTATTTAAGGAGGGGAAAAAAAAAATATAGGGCTGTTTGGAAACTTTTAAGACAACCGTAAATTTTATTAGGAAATATTTTATGAAGCCCTCCATTTAATTAATCAAACCTCTCCATAACTTCTGCAAGCGTCAGGGCCGGCCGTGGGAGGAGCGGGCAGCTCCCGTTCCCCGGCCCCCGCGGGCTCCCGGGGCGCCGGGCGGCCGCGGCACCCAGGGCCCGAGCTGTGCCGGTGGTGGGCGCAGGGCAGCCCCGGCTGACCTCGGCCTGACTCTCCGGACGGACCCGCCGCTCTTTTTGGTTTTTTCTCCATCGGGAGCCCGTAAACAAACCCCCACCCCCAAATCCTGGCGTTGCGCTTCATCCGCGCGCTTAAACCCCTCGCTCTAAAACTCCTTTTATCACCAACCGCACCCCACCCACCTCCCCGATCTGACCTTTAATAGGCTCTAAACAAGTGCGGGTCCCCCCCGCCACACACCCCCCGTCCCTCTTTCAGCCGTTCCATCAGGCTCTGACTTTTCGGGTATCTCCGCACGTATGGTTCCCCCCCCTTCCTTATCTGAAGCATTCCTGGATTATCTCCCGGCCGCCTTTCCAATGCTTTCTTCTGCGGTTTCTTGTTTGTTTCGCTCTTCTGGTTGTTCCTATTTCAGTTTTCAAATTTCAGTATTAATGGTGAAGGAGCACACTTGGATGCTAATTCTTCCCCCGTCCCCCCGCTCCCCCACCCCCGCCCCAAATCCCTGCTAGGAAAGCGGCAGGGAAGCCAGCTAGAAACCATTTGATTGTTCCTAGGTATGACTAATTCTTTCCTTAAGCTGGGAAATTCAGCCTGATTAAAAGCCTCATTTATTATCCGATAAGCAAATGGACCTTCTGGAGGAGGCTTCCTTGCTCCCCAGACGCCTTTTTTTGCCTCAGCTCGGTGGATCCCTTCGCCGAAGGCCCAGCCGCGGTCTGGGGGGGCGCGGAGCAGCGCGTAGAAGCGCGCAGCGCTCCGCAGTGAGGCCGCTGCCCGGCCCGCCGCACCCACCAGACCCCCTCGCTCTTTCCTTATTGTTTTTCCCCTATCCGTATCCCGTATCCCCCCACGCCCCTCACCCTTTCCACCAGGCGATAGACAAGCTTAAATAGATTCCCTCAGAACAGCAAGTTTTTGGAGGAAAAAAAAGTAAAAAACCCAAACCAACAAAAAAACCCCACCAAACAGAGTTGCTTTCCTAAAAAGGCGGCTAGGCGAGATGCTGCGCGGGTCCCGCTGCTGTGCAACGCATCCACCGCCGCAAGAGTTTACCGGGATAGCGCGGATTTGACTGTTTCCTTCTTTTTCCCGTTTAATAGATGATTAATTGCTGTCCGGATTAGCCCCCCCTTTTTTTTTTTTTTTTTTCCTCCTTTTTTTTTTTTTTTTTTTTAAAGTTTTCTGTCTTTCCTTTTCCTGGCCGGCCTCTCACAGGCGGAGAGGCGAGCTGAGTAGTTCCTCACAGCGAGCCCTAAGAGTAATAACTGTTTGCTAATTGTAAAATCCTTATCCAGGATGAGGTTTGGGAGAACGATTTGTAGGGCTGTAATTACATTGTAAAAATGTTTCGGGCTGAGTTGCGCTGAATTAAGCTCATAAAGGCCTGGTGGAGACGCTGAAAAAGGGTCTTTTGGGGTTTTTTTTTCTTTTCTTGTTTTTTCTTCAGGGTGGGAGGGGGGAAAGGAAAAGAGGATGAGAAGAGGAGGAAACGCGTCCCTGGGAGCTGGGTCACAGCAGCCCCCTGCAAGGGAGCGCTGCGGTGGGGAATCGTTACCGAGCGCCTTTTCCCGGGGAAATCACCAGAGGAATGAACCCCACGCGCGTGGCTCGGGTGGGTGGGCGGGTGGGTGTCAGTGCATGAAAACGGCTCTTACCTGAGAGGTCTGGATTTTTCTCGCCGGGATAAAAAGCCGGTCCTAGTGAAAAGGGGGGCGGGAGGAGTGGGATCGAAACGGGTTTCCCCGAAGTTTGAGACGTGGCGGCGGGATTCGAGCCGCTGCCCGCCGCCCCCGGGGATCCGGCAGCAGCGAAGCAGCGTCCCCTCTGCCCCGGGGGATTTACCAGAGGACCCCCCCCACCGTCACTCCCCCGTTCCCCTAGCAGCTCAGTCGGGACCGCCGTACCGGGGGCTCTCCTTCTCCCGGCCCGCTGCCCGGGCGGAAGATGCGGTAGTGTCGGGGCAGCTGCCCCGCAAACTCCCGTTCGGGGCTCGGCGCACCCTGGCCCGCCGGTAGGGGAGGAAGTGGCACGGCGAGTTCTCCGCTGCCAGGCCGGTTGGGACCGGCGGGGCTATGGGGAGGGATGGCTGTGCTTTTGAACGCAAGGCAGCGGACCCGCGGCTCGGCGGATGGAAGCACCGGGGGAGGGGGGAGAGGGGGGGCGGAAAACGGCCCCGCGCAGGACAGCGCGCCCGCGGAGCTCCGCGGAGGAGATGGGGACAGGGATGGGGATAAGGATGGGGACGGGCACAGGGATGGACGGGGACGCCCCCCCCCCAGCGCGCCGGTCCGAGCCCCGGTTCCCGCCCGGACCAATGGGGCAGCGGCGCGGGGCGGCGCGGCGCTGATTGGTCGGCGGCGGCGCGGCGGCGGCGGCCGGGTGAGCTCACTCGACCGGCGGCCGCGGGGGGAGCCGCCGGGAGGGGGGGGGGGGGGGTTGGTGGCTCCCGGCTGAGAGGCGGCGGCGTATGCGAGGGCGGGCGGCGGCGCGATCCCGGGGCGCTGCGCGGAGCGCTGCGCGGGGTGGCGGCGCCGCAGACAAGGCGCCGGGATGCCCCCGCGCCGCTGGGGAAGCGGGCGCTCCGTGTCGCGGTGGTCGCGGGGGGGGGGGGCGCGGGGGCATAGGCCGGGAGGGGGGGCGTGTGGTCCAAGCCGCGGCGCTGCGCTGGCGCGGGCGGGCGGCGCGCCCACCCGCGCCGGTGGCGGAGTTGCTGCCGCCCAGCGCATTGTGTAAATACGCGACCTGTATGGCCACCACTACTTTCCGGGTTCCCGCAGTCTGCGCCCAGGCCCGGCGCTGCGCTGCCTCGGGGGGCGGAGCGGGCGGCGGCGGTCGCGGCCCGGACGGCAGGCTCGACCAGCCGCGGCGGCGCGGCGGCAGCAGCGCCTCCCCCCGCCTGCCCCCCCCCTCCCCCTCCATCCCGCCCTGCTGCCCTGCCTCCCGTCGCCCGCCCCGCACGGCCACCCGCGCCCGCCGCCTCCTCCGCCTCGCCCGGCGGCCGCGCAGGGGCAGAGGCGAGCGGCGCCGGCGAGGAATTATGAGCGATTCGAGGAGGGCGGAAAAAACAAGCCCCCCATCAGTCATCAATCATCATCATATAACATACTAAAAAGGGAGCCGGGCGCGTTTAGCGATCTTTTTAATTTAATTTTTTTCCCCCCTTCTTCTCCTCCTCCCTCCGATTTTAAATTTTTTTTTTTCTTTTTTCACTAAATTTTTTTTTTTTTTTTTTTTTTTTTTTTTTTGGGGGTGAGCGCACGTCTAACATTAACATTCGCGGTGTCCTGCGCGTGGGAGCGCACGCAGGCGGATCATCTCTTCATTCACCACTTGACACCTCGCCTAGTGTATTGACAGCCGGATGGCAAAAAGCCATGAACTTGGTAGTTGGGTTTTGAGGGGCACTAAAAAAAAAAAAAAAAACAAAAAGAAAAAAAACCTGATTTGGGGAAGAATTTGCCTTTCGCCCGCTGCTGTTTGGAAACGAATGGGGAGAGTGAGAGAGAGAGAGACCGGAGAGAGGGAAGAAAGAAGAGAAAAAAGAATGAGGAAGGAGGGAGAGTTTAGTTTGATTTTTTTTTTCGCTTCTAATTTTTTTTCTCCTTTTTTTTAATGCTGTTACTGTAATCGCTCGCTGAGATCCGCAAGCCGAAGTTTACTCGTTGCTTCCTTGCTGGAGACGCTAAGGGATTTTTGCCTTTTTTTGGTGTGAGGGTGGGGGGAACTTCGTGTGTCTTCTTTCACCCTGGCCTTAAAGAGGATATATTAGAAGTTAAGTAGTAAGGGAGCAGCAGCCGATGGCGCAAAGGGATCCGTATGATACAAAAAATGGAGTTCAAATGTGAAATAATAATGGAAACGAGGGGGTGGGCTGAAGAGACGCTGCAAACAAAGTTTTCTTTCTTTTTTCTTTTTTTTTTAGTTTTATTTTTTTCTGTTTTTTCTTTTTTTTTTTTTTTTCCTCCTCTTTGGAGAAGGGGCACAACTAGTGTCCTGCAGCGGGAGAATTTATCATTGTACTATAGGCTTAACCTGTGGTTATTGCTATTTTTTCTTGTTCTTTTACTCCCCATCCCTCTTTTTCACAGGGAGAGACAAGCTTGCTTACATTAAGGACATGCAGGCCATGTACGTGCATTGTCCAAGTCCGCTGTATTTGTTGGTTTTGCTAGCTCTAGTCCTACACCAATGTCTTTTTTAAATACCAGTGCTTGAAATTTTGAATGTGTGCATGTCTCTGAGCATTATGCTGGTTAAGTGGCTGATACACGGCTTCACTTTCGGAGATGTTCTGGCTGGGAGTAAGCACACTTTTTTTATTTCCTTCTTTCCTCCTTTTTTTTTCTCATCCCTCTTTATTTTTATATATATATATTCGCCCCAAAGGTGCAGTGCATTGGCAATCCCCCCCCCCCCCCCCGCACTCTTTTAGAAAGAAATGACCTTAATTAATTGGAGGTTTACCAGGCATTCACGCCATGATATTGTTTTCTTTTTGGGTGCGATCTCTTTTTTTTTTTTTTTTTTTTCTTTTTTTCCTCTTTCCTGCTAACTACCTCCTAATTGGCAATTTTTTTGAGAAAAAAAATAATCAGACTATAGTCGGGTGAACAAGTCGATTTGGGGAAGGAGAAAAGCCCTGGAAAGACGTTTTCCCTTGCCTAATTTGCCGGTCTCCGACCGAGAGCTGGTTTTGGGAAAAAAGTTCCTCTGCTCCAACTGCTTTTAACCCTCTTTCGTCCAAGCAAGTGTCAGGATCTTTAAGTGTTTATTTTTCCCCCCCCCCCAACCCAACCTTTCGCTTTTAATAGATAAAATCCGTTGTTCCCCAGCAACGGCAGGGTGGGGCTAG